>OX422211.1:690156062-691399964 GCA_949130495.1 Sambucus nigra | reverse complement strand
GTTTATGACAAATGTGAAAGGAAGGATAGGGAAGACATATGGTTGTACCTTTCTAGGATTTCCAACTAGGGGTGACTTAAATGTCATTTTTTATCTGGGGGTAGAAGTTGGGTGATATTAAATAGTAAATTAATTCCTATAGCCGTCTTGGAACTATTAAGATTATCTTTGTATTTTTTTAAAGAGAATTTTGATTGTGCAGTGATTAATTGAACTATGTAGCAGATTTCTATAAACATTAATCCCCCTGGTCTTAGTAATGAAATCATTGCGACACTAGTTTATGCCAAATGTGAAAGGAAGGATAGGGAAGACATATGATTGTACCTTTCTAGGATTTCAGTTGTATGATATTAAATAGTAAATTAATTCCGATGTGTGTCTTGGAACTGTTAAGATTATCTTTGTGTTTTTTTAAAGGGAATTTTGATTGTGCGGTGATTAATTGAACTATGCCGCAGATTTCTATAAACATTAAGCCTCTTGGTCTTAGCAATGATATCATTGCGACACTAGTTTATGCCAAATGTGAAAGGAAGGATAGGGAAGATATATGGTTGTACCTTTCTTGGATTTCCATCTAAAGGTGACTTAAATGTCATTTTTTATTGAGGGGGAGAAGTTGAGAGGTAATAGCATCAATACAAGTGCGATAAATAACTCTTTTAAGGGCATTTCTGAGAGTAGTCCTCTCAATGTTTTTTTTCAGGTAGTAAATACAAGTTGTGTAATGGGAGAAGAGACAAGTATCATATTTGGTCTTGTCTTGATACTGATCCCCGTAAACCATTTATCGTTGGACATCAAAAGGCAGCGTTCTCCTCCTCAATACGGTCCAATCAGACCATTCTTTTCTAAAATAGTATATTTTCATTAAGTTGGATTATATTATAAAAACTTTTAGGTTATCAATGACAGGTGTAAACATCCCAGGCTATTAAAAAATGTCAGTGATTGCTGGAAAAATCCATGTAGTGGCCCTCCGTTGAGGTTATTCTCTGAAAAACTGAAAAGATTAAAAAATGAGTTAATTTTCTCAAACAAAGTTGGGGTTGGGAATATTTTTTGAGGGTTCAGTTTGAAAATGAGGTCCAAAGATTAGAGATATTTCAAGAATCTAATAATAGTTTAAATACAAGGGAATCTCTTAGTAAATCCATAACTAATCTGAACTACTGGTTGTCATGTGAAGAATCATTTTAGAAGCAGAAGCCTTAAGAAAAATTGTCGAAGGAAGGTGTTTGAAAGATCTGACAGATTGCAGATTACACCAATGGCAGATTGTAGGGGGGGGCCTTTATTCGTAGAATTAAAAGATCTGACAAGGTGTGGATTCATGGTAATGAGTTCAAGGATGACGCGGTTAACTATTTCCAAGAAATCCTCATAGGTAATAATAATTTGTCCCTAAATTTTGATTGGATATAATCCCATATCTTACTTCATAAGAGAAAAATGTCTTCTCTTGGTTGTCCAGACGAAAACAAGGTCCAAGAATGTGTTCTGGTGATTCTAATCTAATAATTGGTTCGTATGAGTCATTACTGGTGAATCGTGTGCGTGGTCATATTGGGGTTTACATAAGGAGGATCACATCTTAACTTTGTAATATTTTTTTGCGAACAAAGCCTTGGGACGTGGTATTAATTTGGCTTTGCTCATAATTTGATAATTCCCTTATAGCACCCCTCACAGGAGTCCTCTCATCAATCACCTTGCGTATGCGGTATTTTCTAAAGGGATGAAATGGTGACAGGGTAGATGATAAATTCCCATTCCCTTTAAGAAATAAATATGTTCGAAAGGAAACTAACTTCTCCCAAAAATTCTTGCCCACCTAATTTCCTATGGTCTGAATCAGATATTGGTTTGCGTAGGCATTGTGTGTTATGGCATGGTTGTTGTCTCCTAGTGGAGGAAGGTGGGATGTGTGACCTTCGAGATGTGCTTAATTCATTCTCAATTAAGCTTTGGTTTCGGCGAAAACATGGTATCAAGCTTTGGGCATATTTTTTGCAAGGAAAATGTTTCGAGGTTGGACATCCATCAATTGACACGCTCAATTCAACAATCTAGTAGATATGGAGGCGAATGTGGAATTAGGCATGTCAATGGATCGGATTTAATATGAATCCGAATCCGATCCGTTTATACGGATTTGGATTAAGCCAGAAACCCGATTACCCGTTTATTAAATGGAGCGTATTTGGATTCATATGATCCGATCCGATTAATATATATATATATATATATATATATATATATATATATATATATATATATATATATATTTTAATTAATATATACTATATTTTCTAATATTTTTAATATATATCATATAATTTATTTATAATAATAATATATAAAACAAAAAAAATACACAAAACACACACACGCCTAAGGGATGACTAATTCTAACACAAACACACGCACACACAAACACAAAACCACACATAAACAAAAACACAAACACACGCACACACTACACATTCATACCTAAACCTAAATCTAAAACCCACTCCCACAGCAGCTGAGCGGCGCAGCCCCCCTCCCTCTCTCTCACAGATCCTCCTCTCCTCCCTCATTTATCCCTCATTTTTTCCTCCATCGCCGCACACAGCCTGCAGGTATGTTGTTTTTTTCTTCTTCTGTACACTCATTCAGATTTTGTAGTGTTGATTTCGTTGTAGACTTTTTCTTCTGATTTTTTTTCTTCTACTGATTTTTTTCTTCTTCTTCTGATTTAGTTGTAGACTTGTACAATAACTACGATGTTTGTAACTACACATGTGATTATATACATTGGGTATATAATATATACATTGGCTGAATTTTTTATTGATACTGAATTTTTTCAATCAATTTTTTCTTAATGAAAATCATAATTAAAATAAATAAATAAATAAATAATCGGATCGGATCAGATAAACGGATCGGATTAACGGATTCGAATTCGGAATCCTAATAGATAATCCGTCCGATAATCTGATCCGAATCCGTTTAACATAAATGGATTCGGATTTGGATTGTCCTGATCCGGTCCGAATCCGACCCGTTTATAGGCCTATGTGGAATATTAGGCCCATTGAAGAGGATAATACTCTTTGGGAGGTGGGGAATGGGAAAATTTATGTGGTTCATGACACTTGGAATGGAAAGGAGTCCTGGCCGACATTTTCCAAATCAACTGATACCCTCCTCTGCAAATTGCAGATTTGTGGTCTCATAAGGCCAAATGGAACAAAAAAAATTAGAGATGCATATCGTGGATGAATTCTCTATTAAAACGGCTTGGGATATTTGTAGAAGGAGAGGAAACTATCATCTCTTATGATTAGCCATTTAAACCAAGGTATCCATATTCATATGGTGACGTTTTCATTGGCCTCTCCCTGTGGATGAGGTGATTAGAGAAAAAGGCCGCAATTGTTGTAATCAGGTTCATGATTGAGAATCTACAAGACACCTGTTTTTTTGGGAGGAAATCGCACAAGAGGTATGGTTTTTTTTCTTTTAGTTGTTCAGACTCAGAAATTGCATGAATATGACATTACTCATTTCATCTGACTAGTGGGAAATTTTAATTGAAAAAATGTTATGATATTTTGTAACAAAGAAATGGGATAGGAGAAATAATGTAAAATTCAACAATGTCCCATTTCGGCTGATGGTATCATAAAAAAATGTCGTTAATTCTATGTTGAATTGGTGCATCAATTTGCAAAATAATTGTCCTTGTGATGTAGGTTGCTATTAATGTGCACCAATTTAGGTGTATCACATTGTTAAAACCCTCTAGATTCGCCTAACACTCAACTGTAATGGATATTTAAAGTCCTATTCGATTTTAGTGGTTGGTGGTGGGATTATTAGCAGCAATGGGCATGTGACGACTGATGTGGTTCAAATCATGATAGAACACATGTAAAGCACATTCAATGATATCTTGGTTCTAGTTGTAGCATGTAAGTACATATAACATTTTTCGTGAATAATATACCACATTCTCAATGTTACCTACTCAATTGAATGTAAAAATATTTTGTATCGCCTTTTTTTTTATTCATAAATGGCTTATTGGAATTTGTGTCATGTAGTGACTCATGCCTATCACATTTTATTTTCTTATTATCCAGCTCTTTCCCTTATCAAGTATTCTTTTTCTGTTCATGGGATTTACCTGCTTTCTTCTTGTGATGCATTTTACAAAAGTATTTATCATTATTAGTGGGTATGTGTTTAAATTTGATGCTATGTAATTTATCCATGGTGGATGTTTTAAGTTTCTTATTTCTTCCACTATAAAATGTAAATGCCCAACCATGATGTGAAATTTGTGTTAGTTGTGTTAGAGAGAATAACGTGTGTTTTAGTAGTCTGTGGAACTGAATTCGATGTTAAATATAAGAAAATCATATTTATGGCGTATTATTCGTGTCTTAAGAATTTATGGTTTGGAATTCCAATTATATGTGGAATTAGTGCTCTGCAATTTATATCTTAAGGTCAGCATTAGTTAGAGATCCCTGTAAAGCCACCATTAACAAATTGTATATTAGGAATATCGTGATTCTGGATTTTATAAGTATTTTTGTGTGCACAAATATATGTGAATGGTGTGATACATTCGTGATAAATTACTTGATGTATGAGTGACTCTTTTTTGTATTTGGCGCTTAGTGTATAATTTGTTTTAGTTGACTTTTTTTTTATCTTTCATTTTTTATGTCTGCTTATTTGGAGATTTAATCATTCATGTTCACGTAGACCTAAACCAAATAAAAATTGAAAATTGAGATTGCCACCAGTTAAATTAAAATCTGATATTGACAGCTTCCAAACCGCGACATGGCCATATGTTTTGAATTGTTTCAATATTTCGATTCAATCCTTTAAAAATAATAGGTCCCTATTATTTTTAAAGGTATATAGGATCTCATACATACCCAGCATTGGATTGGGTCCAAGTTCGGGTCTTGCCAGATATATACAACTATTTTTATTTTATCCCCCTTTTTTATTTTTTAATCTCAGATTAAAATATTCCGTAATGTAATATAGTATATGATTAGTATAAATAAAATATATATTACTAATATTTGTTATATACATAAATCTTTATATATAATACTTACATGTTATATTGATAAAAGTGTATAAGTTTATATATATATATCTATAATAAGTTACAATGGTGTTTTCACTATTCATAAGATGAGAAGACACTTTACGATTCAGATCGAAGCCAGAAAATGAAGGGTTGAGATTAACATATGTTCTGCAATACCCTTTTTGCCCCTCAAATTTTTGGTTCCCCCTCTTTTATTACTTCACAATCTTACCATTTAATTCAAAATTAGGGGTATTTGGGTGAAAACGACAATGCTTCTCTACTTCCCTCCAGCTCACACAAACTCTATCCCCCCGCTCACACAAACCCTATCTTGATTCTCTCATTCTCTCATTCTCTCCCCTCATAGATTTTCTACCTCTCGCTCATCCGATGATGCCTCCCTCCTCATTCTCTCCCTCCTACTCATCCACCTCCTCCTTTTTTCCTCTCCTCCGCCGCCTCTTTCTCTCTCTCATATGTACACCGACACTAACGCAGACACACTGACACCAACCCATATACGCACACACCCACATGAAAATTTCTTGGGAGTTTGGGTTCAGAATCTAACCTACCTTGGAGTTTATTCATTAGTTTTTTTGTCCTAAGAACATATCATTTGAATGTCTTCATAGGGATGGTATTTATTTTTCAGATTTTAGTTATTTGAATGCAACATCTGATTTTCTTTATTCACATTTAGATTTTTGTTTTTAGAGTAAATTTACACGTGTGAGGAAAATACAGTGTGCGGTGTAGGGCGATCGACTCTCTCACCGGAGATCTACTTATCAACTATGCTAGAGGTACTCTCTCTCTCTCTACCCACACCCTCTATCGTTTACTGCATACCCATTTGAAAAAATAGTTTTTAAAGTTTAGGTTTTCTCAAAATTTTGGAGGTTGTGATTTTAGTGTTCAAACTTTTTATTTGGGGATTTTCTTAAAATCTAGGGTTCCTAACATGGTTCCTAATTCTCATGTATGCTTAGTTAACACCGTTTGACTGTTAACACTATTTCAAAGCAATATATGCTTAATTGAATCCGACAATGCTGTGTCGAAAAACTTATGATTATTATATTTTTTTTACCATTAAGGAGGTATCTCAAATATTAATTGTTTTGGTGTAAGATTTAGTATTAACATCGTATTTCAAATGTTTGTACAAATGTAAGATTTAGTTTTAACATTATCCAAATGCTAAATACAAATGGAAGAATATTTCTTTTATGTGTTTTGTAATTTTTCCTCGAAATCTAATAAGGGTCGGTCCCGAGATGTTAGGGCCCCAAGGAGAACTCTTGAATTGGGTAAAGGGAATTATTCCATCTTCTCTCACACATAGCCTTATCTTTCTTTAAATTTTGATTTCATAGTTGTAAACATGTTTGTGTTGATTTCTGAGAGCTTTAGAAGAGTAGTTTCATTTTTTTTTCTTAGAGCTTTGTTGAGGATATGTTTATTTTTACATTTGTATAAATGTATTTCTGGTACTAACCTGATTTGTAAACATGTTTGTGTTGATTCTTATGAATTCTTAGTTTATTGCCCATTTTAACATATTAATTTGAAAAATATTGTTGCTGGAGGTTTTTTTTATTAGTTGTTTGAGATGTATTTGTATTTGCAGTTGAACCCACTACTTGCAATACTGTCTCTAACCTATGAAGGTTCATTTTTCTTTTTCTTTTTAACTTATATTTAGTATTTACTCTGATTTTTAGGAAAAAACATGAGCAAACTCTTGATAGGGAGATACAGATGCAAGGTAAATTTTTTAAAATGTTTAAATATGCATTTCATCTGCAGATTCAATATTACTATCTAAATTTGGTGTCAAAAGTTTGTATTAAGCTATTTTATAATCTGAATAACATATTTTTGGTTTTATTTTTGCAGATGTAATATTGATAATGTCACTATCAAAAAGTTGATGTTTAGTTGCGACGATTAGAAGTTGTAGTTCCTTTCTTTTTTATTCGATTAAAGTTACGACGATTATAAGCTCATGTTTAGTTGTATTTTGATGATGTTGATGTTGTTTACAGTAGGACGAATCCAGATGGAGGTGATCAGACTTATTCTACCGTAAATCATGGGAAATCCTTGATCTAGCGCAGGAAAATAACTACCTGTCCAAACCTCTTCTAGAGGTATTGATCCATTTTGAGTTAATTTGGTCGATTCAAAAATGAAAATGACTAGCTGCCCAAACTGTTTATAGTTGTACTATTCCATTCTTCCTCTCCACATAGTCAAATATTCTTATTTGGAAGAGAAGAAAAACATAGTTGACACTAACATTGGAAATCAAAACAAGTCAAGGAAGTGGTGGAGGAGGTGGGCAAACCGCTGCAGCTGCTGCAGCTCAAAATTAGAAGACTAAATTGGTAACTTTCTTCTCTATCAAGTATTTGTTTAGATCAAATTTTTTTGCAATCTCGAAATCTGAATTGGTAAATTCATAATTTGACTTTAAGTTTTAGGAAATAAACTGAATATTGTTTTTGTAAACTCTAGACATGAAACTTTTTAATGTTAATTCACCATTTTAGGTTCTCGGATATCACAAAAACTCAAACTGAACGAACGCAAATTGTATGAAATGTTTTATAACTTGAGTTTATTATTTCCCAAAATTAAGTATTGTTATGAATCTCAAAAGTCGGCTTTGCAAATAAAAATATTTGTGCAGCGAGATCTCCCCCACAACGCATTTGAGTTTTCAAAACCTTCAACTACACGGCAATAACTGAAAATCTCAACATCTTTGACACACCCTCAATTGCATATTTTTATCTCTAATTTACCATTTATAGAAGACTCTAAGGAGCCAAATTCATTCAAACAACAAATAAATAAGTACAAGCAGACAAAAACCCCAAAATATAAAATAAATCTAAAGCCTAATAGAAATGGCTTGTACAAACAAGCCAAAACACAGAAAAAATAAGGAGAAAGGGTTTTTGAGATTCTACTTAGAGAGTTACAATAAGTATAATTGAAGCAGAAGTGCAGAAAATATAAAACCAACTCCAAATAATGTTATGGCAAAAAAAATGTAGTGAGTGTAGGAGTTGGTATTGAGCAAAAAGTGAAGAGTAGACCCAAGAAATGTATAATAGGCAAATATATAATATGTATAATATTATATATTATATATTATAAGAAATGTATAAAAAATGTAGTGAGTTATAGTGGCTATACACGAAAAGTATAATAGGAGGAGTTGTGGTAACAAGTGTTGGTAAAAATATGCATAAAAATGTTGAAAGAAGGATAGTAAAGAAAGGACAGAAAGCGTGCATAAAGACAGTGATGTAGTAGGTAAATGAGGTCAGAAAGATAGAATTAGTATGGTGAAGGCATCACTTGAATGCACTCTCTATCATGCCCTATGAGGGGGGAACCATGGAATTATTATGAAAGTGAGACTGCCATCATTCATATGCCTAAAAGGATAGAGAGAAGGACACTTCATCATAGGAATAACATGAGTTATTTTCAATCAGGTACAAAATAATCCAGTTATGAAAATTTAAATCTGTAGAAGGGTAGACTGAAAATGTCATTGAGAATGTGGGGGGGAAGTTAATGGGGAGGGTGAGCCCACCATTGAAGTAAGTCATAGGATAGACCAAGCTAGGAGAGCTTATCAACTATCATGGCACCTACTCTGTATATATGTGCGTACAAAGTAGTGCATTTAAGAGGGAAGAATTTTTCAATTATTCCATCCATTTTGCTAATCAATTTCAACACCAGTAATTACCGGTTCAAGTTCAGCAAAGAAGTCAGTTTGAATGCCATTTTCTTAAAAAAGGCACCTAGCATTTCACCTGTGTAGTTTTTGAAAATACCGCCAATGGCAGCATTGCGTAGAGCACTCTTTGCAAGTCCATCAGTGTTATGTTTGGTTCATTGAGGAGTATGAGGAAACCACTGTACAAGAGTTATGGATGGCGATTTGGAAGGAGAGCCTCTGACCTTGAGCATTTTGAGTAGACTAAGATTTGAGATAGAGTTGTTCATGTGTTCAAGAGGAACTTTAGAGATGGTGATGATCCGAACAGAAATGAAGGTTTTCTATTTCATAAGATTGGGCAAAATATTTTTGAAAGCATCGTAATTTCTGGCCCTTCAAATAGCATAAAAAATAAGTAGACAAGATGCAAGACATAGATTCTACTGTTGAACTCAATAGTGTGTGGAACTATGGGGCAGAGGACATATAAAAATGCCATTCCCACAAGATAGTGAACATTTGAGGAAGAGATGGGAAATGGATTCTGTGGCATTTTTGAGTTTGGAGTATTGTATTTGGATAAACCTTATATTGGCTAGGTTGAAAGTTCGACGATGATAAATAAACCAGAAAATATCATGGATAGATTTAATAATCATTCCACTTCTATTGTTTTTTATTTTCTAAACCATATGGGGATTATAGGTATATATCTCTGGAGGTGATTGTATAATATTTTTATTAAATTACACTGGCTTAAAAGCAATATGGTTGAGTTATATGCGATTTTGATAAGTTATTCTATATTATATGTTTTTGGTTGGAGCATTAAGAAAAGACGAGAGCTAATTGCTATGGCTTGGTGTAAATTATGTTTTGCAAACAATGATATGGATAATTTTTATCAGTTTCTCCCTTTGTAATAGATTTAGGTGGACAGTGGACATAAGCAGAAGCATAAGAAGAAAACAGTGTCAAAATATGATGGACACGTGTCAAAATATGGTGAGGAGAGCCCATTTTACCTCTAATTTAATTTTTCGGGCCTCCTCAAAACAGGGTCTAGTCGCCTTCCATGCCCATACTAAGCACGTGAAGATTGATTTTCACTTCATAATAATTTCAAGAAAAAATTTTTTGGTATTAATTACATACATCTACACAAAGGTAGCTGCATCATTCATTTACTACAATCACAACCGTGAATATCATGACAAAAAATAGCTGGTAGTTGTTAGTTTTGAAAGCTACTAAAACAATCCACTTCAAATTCATCTGATGATTTTGCATAGTTTTTTTGTGTCTAATAGATTAATGCAAATTCTAGTTTGCTATTGTATCAGTAGCCAACAAAGAAAATGAAGCTTCCCAACACGTTAAAAATAAAAATCGCATACTAATAAGACAAATATTGGCTCATTTATAACAATCCTATTTTGAAATAACACACTAAATTATGATCTTCAAAGAAACCATTCACTTGTGAACCCACCACCTTATGAAACATACACACCATATTAGAGAACATTTCTTATATAAAATACAAAAAATAAATAAAAATCACATGTAATTGGTAATTACAATTTAGATGTCTTCTCCTCCAAACACACACAACATCTCATGAAGAAGTGTTGAATTACATCAGATAAATTAGCCATGGGGTCTGATTTCTTGCTTCCTCCCTTAAATTAAACTAAGCTTTCCTTGTAACTAAATACCCAAATGCAAAGGCCATCATCTCCTTCAATTCCCATTTTTTTACAATCGTGGGTGTTGGTATTCTACAAGATTAGTTGTGACGAGTGGTCATCTTTTATGAAAATCTCACCGGTCTTCCAAATCCCAAGAGGCCATCCATGTAAATGTATCCCCACACTAAAAACTTTGGTCCAACACCACTCCAACTTCATTACCCACATATCAAGAAACTCCACTCCCCCATCATCAAAACCCAAGAGAGCAATATAATCATTGTGCAACACAAGCTCACAATAATAAGGGCTCGTTTCTAGGCCTTGTATCTCTCGAAACAAGTGGGTGGTCATGTCAAATAAAACTAATTTAGAATAAGACCGATCAAATGGACGTGATAGCTAGTAATAAGCTCCACTCAAAGGTACACCCGAGGGAGATGTGACACCCCGACTAATTAAATACCGGGTAGCTACTCCTTTATTAAATTAATACAAAATTCCAAGTTGGTTCAGTTCATAGCATCACTGTCGAAAACATTTTTAATAATTACTAGCCACCTAATATTTAAAAGTGAGTTGTCAATTTTAATTAAATCTGATTAACATGCAATGATTAAATTATGAAATGCTAACATAACCACCACAACATAATGAAAATGGAATTACCATAAAATAGTAATGAGTCTGGAGGGGTACTCCTCACAACAATCCAAATACAGAAATAAACAAATACTAAGTCTGCATCACTAAATTAATTACAACCCAGAATTATGAATTAAATAAATAAATAAAGTATTTCTAAAAGGAAATAGGGCGACATGCCCAACAGATGAGGAATGATGATAACAAGGAGTTAAGATCGAAAGTGAAGGCGTCTACTGTCAAAGTCCTGTAACTTCCACGGCAGCTACAGTCCGTCACCTGAATGGAACTCCTATGCATGGTGTCCTTGTGGCTGGGCACCTAAAAGGTTTTTACAAGAAAATATATTTGAAAGCAAACGGGTCAGATCCCGATTGTGGAAAACAGTTTAAAATATAGCAAGTGTTTTAATGACATTAAAACAATGAATGCAAAATACATGTTAGGACGTGCTCTCACATGAAATACTCACCTCTCGACTATCTGTGCACTCCTAACGTACCCGTACCCATTCTAGTGATTCCCATATCTAACTAGTCCAAAATAAATTCTAACATTTCTATACGATTGACGCTTTAATTCCAACATCATCAATTAAATAGAGAGCTTTACATTAATTCTCATTTTCCCAATTATTAACAATACTAATATACTAGATATCATCCATTTTATCTTTACATAACGTTGCTATAATTATACTCATATTTAATCATGGCAGTTCATTTCAATTAACAGTATATTATTCTCATCATAAATATACATTACAAGCACCCCGAGACTAAGCTGCGGTGAACACATACTCTTGTATCCAATCCCGGTACATCACGTACATAAGGACCACGTATTCCGAATCTCTCAGGAATCGTTTTCAATAAACAATAATCACAAACAATGGAGGCGAACATAGTTCACATCACATGGGTCATGCACATACCTACGCTCCCATGATCAGCAGACTTATTAACTTCTCAATAAGTCCTTCTCTGACCTATGTTCTTGAGGTACCAATCTAAATCCCCTCGTAGGCACACAAAGATTAGATGGCCCTAATCAAACGCAAACCTCCCATGATAGCAAGTACGATAGGTATGTTATACACATAAAACTACATATACTAAGCATTCGCACATCTTAGATATCTCGTATTTTTAATATAGGTATACTTCTCGTTCTTATACCGTCATTTAATGGTATACGATCACAAGTCCCCGATTTGTATATTAACATTATCAACCCTTCTCACGTCATAATTAGATACTCGTTTACTACTCCACAATTGACATCCAATTTTAGTATAAGGTTCTAAATTCTACTCCTCAACGTACCCCAATTCTCACAATTATACCCACTAATCAATAAGGGAAGGTTAATACTCCAATTAAATAAGTCTACGGGACATTAGAAATGAAATCAGGCCAAAAAGAACATTCTGTCAATTTGTTCGAACGAAAGTCTTCGAACAAACTACAAACTCATTAGAAGGGACACTGTCATCTCGTTAGAAGCTCGTTCGAACGAGGTCGTTCGAACAAGCTGGGCAGGTCTTCTAACGAGATGGCAGTTTGAGCCCAAAAATTCTCTACTTCGTTTTTCTCAATTTTTCTCTTCTCTAAACTCATCCTAAGATCATCCCAATAGTAATTTAACGTTATTAAACTACTCTAAGTCCTCCTAGATCACTCTTTAACATATATATATTGGGTCAATGCTTCCTAAATTAACATATAATCATCAAAATTTCCCAAATCTTGTCCCAAACCCTATAAATATGGACCCAGAATTTAATGTCTACAATTACTCCTTAATAATCCGTTTTTACATCACCAAAAGATACATTTCGTATATGAAATTCATCCGATAACATTCTACAAAGACAAATATTCAATTCTAAGCATGGAAGAAACATTCGCTTGAAATTAATGTAATTAAAACACTTTCCTTAGATGTTCTGATTTGATGTTGAAAAATTTAATGTTGATTCTCCTCGCTCTCTCTACAAATTTCTTCCAAAGATGGTGATGGTGGCTAGGGTTTCCTTTGGAACTTCTTCCAACTCCTCGCTTTAACTCCCATAGTCCTCTAACTTCCCAAATGCTGATAATAGCTTAGTGGGTTCTTTTCTAATATAAAAATAACTTCTAAAATTCGTGGGTTTTAATTCCCCTATTTTTAAAATTACCAAACTACCCTTTTAGGTTGCCGGTGTGGCCTAAAAATGCCCCGGGACCCAAACTAAACCCCCGGCTAGTGTTTTCTGACTATTTTGACCCTTCCGGACACGTTCGCGCACTCAAAATGACCATTCGGTTGATAAAAATAAAATTCACTTTTTAATTCAATTAATTACATTCCTGACGCGACTGACACGCGCGTTCCAATTAAATTTTTTAAATTGCCGTATATCTACCTCGTGACAATTTAGATATCAACAATACTCATGTATTACCATACATACTCGGAAATAATAAATTTATCATAATCAAATACCAACTCACAGCTCGTTAGTATTTATACCCGGATTAATTTCCAATTAATTCTCATTTAATTCAATTAATCCCTTAAATAAATATCAATAAAATTACGGGGTATTACATGCTCCCCCCTAATAACAGAATTTCGTCCCGAAATTCGAAACTAAAGAGTACCTGGTAAAAACAGCTCTGGATAACACTCGCGCATCTCATCCTCGCGCTCCCATGTGGACTCCTTGGCATTATGATGCCGCCACTGAACACGTACTAATGGTACTATCGTTGACCTCATTTTTTGCTCTCTTTGGTCCAAAATAGAAATCGGCCCCTCTTCGTAGGAACTATCGGGCTGGAGATTGATGTCCTCCAAAGCAATGTGAGTATGGGCCAAATCGTCCCTAAGATATTTCCTTAGCGAGGAAATATGGAATACATCATGAATCTTATGCAAGTGCTCCGGTAACCCAAATCTATACGCAACTTGCCCAATCCTCTTGATGAGAGGAAATGGCCCCACGTATCTTGGTTCCAGCTTCCCCTTCTTCCCAAAATGCATGATCCCCTTCATCGGAGATACTCTGATTAACACCTGGTCCCCCACCTTGAATTCTCTGAAGAACCTCTTGGCATCAGCATAGCTCTTCTATCAGTCCTGCGCTATCCGAATGCGGCTCCGTATCATCTCTATCCTTACTAAAGTGTCCTGAATCACTTCCAGCCCAAGGAGTTTGTTATCCCCCACCTCTAACCAACATGCTGGGGAACAACAAGGTCTACCGTAAGATAACTCAAATGGAGCCATGCCAATGGTGAACTGGTAGGAGTTATTATAAGCAAACTCTACAAGTGGAAGGTATTGCTCCCATTCACCTCCAAAGTCTAGGATGCAAATACGTAACATATCCTCCAACATCTGATTTATCCGCTCGGTTTGCCAATCCATCTGCGGGTGATAAGTCGTACTCAGCCGTAATTCCTTACCCATGGCCTCCTGGAAACTCTCCCAAAATCGTGAAACAAATATCTTATCTCGGTCAGACATGATATTTAGAGGCATACCGTGAATTCTCAATATTTCTGCAATAAAAATTTGGGCATACTGTCTCGTAGTGTAATCTGTCCTCACGGGTAGAAAATGAGAAACTTTGGTCAACCTATCCAAAATTACCCAAATGGAGTCGTGACCCCTCTATGACGTAAGTAACCCCGTGATAAAGTCCATGGATATGCTCTCCCATATCCACGTCGGAACCTCTAATGGCTGTAGAAGTCCTACCAATTTCTGATGGTCCACCTTTACTAGCTGACAAGTGGTACATTTGGAAACAAATACGGCAATATCTCTCTTCATCCCGCTCCACCAATACTGTCCTCTCATGTCTTGGTACATCTTATCCCCACCAGGGTGTACCGCGAACTGTGAGCCGTGCGACTCCGTCATTACCTCGTGTCGCAAGTCCTTCCCTTCTGGAACGACCAGTCTCCCATTGAAGCGTAATCCCCCGTCTGATCCAATGGTATAGGACTCAGCTCCCTCTGCTAGTAATCAAACTATCTGCTCCTGAAAGAATGAGTCATTTGCCTGGTCCTTTACCACTCTCGTAACAATCTGAGGTGTAATAGTCATCACAGACATGAATGATCGGGCCACTGCATCCTCGTGTCCCAACTCCTTCCACTTGGCTTTCCACACCCCGGACACCTCATCTACTGGCCTACGGCTCAACGCGTCTGCTACTATGTTAGCCTTCCCCTGGTGATATTGGATATCGAACTGATAATCCTTCACAACTCAAGCCACCGTCGTTGACGCATATTCAGTTCCTTCTGCGTGAAGAGGTATTGTAAAGACTTGTGGTTCGTGAACAACCGAAATTTCTCCCCCAGGAGATAGTTTCTCCCAATTCGAAGAGAGAATACGACTGCTGCCAACTCCAAGTCGTGGGTGGGGTAACTCCTCTCATGAGGCTTAAGCTTACGGGAAGCATAAGCTATGGCCTGACTCTCCTACTGCAGCACACCTCCGAGACCTTGTAAGGACGCATCGGTGTAAACTAAAGACTCAACTCCCGGTCTGGGCAATGCTAACACCAGTGCTGAGGTCAACTTGTCCTTCAACTCATCAAATGCCAACTAAAAGGCATCTCTCCAGATGAATGGCACACCCTTGCGAGTCAGATGTGTCAAAGGACCCGTTATCTTTGAGAAACCCCAAATAAACCTCCTGTAGTATCCTGCTAGGCCCAAGAAACTACGGATCTCAGTCAGTGTTGTGGGTTGTCCCCACTCCCTCACCGCGGATACCTTCCCCGGATCAACAGATATCCCCAGGTCTAAAATTATATGCCCCAAAACTGAACCTCCTTCAACCAGAACCCACACTTCTCATACTTTGCATAAAGCTCGTCCTGACGCAATGTCTGCAAAACCTGTCTAAAATGCTCGGCATGCTCCTCTTCTGTCTGGGAGTAAACCAAAATGTCATCAATAAAGATAATGACGAACTGGTCTAGGAACTCTCTGAACACCCTATTCATCAAGTCCATAAACACGGCTGGAGCATTGGTCAAGCCAAAAGGCATAACTCGAAACTCGTCAGAACCATATCTCATTAAGAAAGCAGTCTTCGAGTCGTTATGTTCCCTGATACACAACTGATGGTATCCCGATCATAAATCAATCTTCGAGAAGAAGGAAGCTCCTCTCAACTGGTCAAATAAGTCATCGATTCTGAGCAATGGATACTTATTCCGTATCGTGACTTTATTCAACTCCCGATAATCTACGCACAACCTCAACGATCCATCCCTCTTCTTTACGAACAAGACAGGGGCACCCCACGGTGAAGTACTCCTTCGGATAAACCCCTGACCCAATAAATGTTATATCTGATCCCGTAGCTCTCTCATCTCTGCTGGAGCCATACGGTAAGGTGCGCGGGCAATCGGCCGAGTGCCCGGCGTCAAATCGATCACAAAATCTATCTCTCTACTAGGCAGTAATCCAGGTATATCCTGAAATACATCAGCAAACTCCCTCACGACTGGAATCGAATCGAGTGGCATCACCACTTCCTTAGAGGTCTCCTCATCTATATAATACAAGTGAGTGGATGATCCTCCCTCAGGGCGAGGCATCGCCACTAAAAACATCTCCTTCCCGAGAATGGAAAAGATAATACTCCTACTAAAACAATCAATCATGGCTCAGTACGCAACTAGCCAATCCATACCAACAATTGCATCATACTTAGTCATCTCTAACACTAACATATCAGCGGGTAAAGTAAACCTCTCGATCTCTATACCCACACCTCTACAAATAAGGGAAATCACAGAACCCCTACTCAACGGTGAATCTACATAAGTAACCATGCTCTCTGCAGTGTCTAATAACCCAATAGTGCGTGAAAATCTCATGGCAACGAAACAATGTGTGGCCCCCGTATCAAATAAAATACGCCCCAAAGTCCCCTGAATAGAGAACATACCCTCAATAGCAGGCGGATCCTGTGGTACTGCGGCATGTTGGAGCTGATACACTCTCCCATACTGAAGTTGTCCCTGCTGGACTGGGACCGCTGGAATGGGTGGTAATGCTACCATCTGTGGTGGTGCTGGGAGGGCAGCGGGAAACATAGTCCTCTATGGCTCGTGTCGAGCACCCTGCTGCTGCGGCGGTGGGACCCTGCCCCTATCAGGACAATCCTGGCGTTTATGGCCAGTCTTGCCAAAAACGAAGCACTTCCCCGGGAAATTTCCCCCTTGATGTCCCTGCTACCCACGGCCCTACTGGTCGTTACCATTCCTACCCTGACCATGCTGGCCCTGCTGAAACTGCTGCTGCTGACCATTCTGGCCCTGCTGGTCCTGATGGCCATTCTGACCCTGATGGTTATGTCTAAAACTTCCCTGACCATTCCTGAAATCCTCGGATCTGAATCTCTTATGATCCTCTTGTTGGGAACCCTGATCACCCTGCCTGTGTTGTCCCTGAGCAGATTGTGCCCCGCTGACACCATTTCCCCCAGTCCTGCCCTGATGGCTGGACTCTCCTCATCTCTTGCTCTCAGAATGTGGAAGCGATGATCCTGGTAGTGAAGTAGTGCAGCGTTAACCACATCAGAATAAGTGGCCAACGAGAGATTCCCCAACAAGTGCTGACGGATCCTCCAAGTCAATCCATCCTTGAACTTCTGAATTTTCTTCTCCTCGGCTGGAATTTCATCCGAAAAAATGTTCAGGAGATTGGTGAACTCAACCTCATAATCGGCTATGGTCTTTCCCTCCTTCTTGAGGTTCATCAACTTCCTCCTCATCTTAGTGTGAATAGCTGACGGAAAATATTTGCGGTCGAACCGCACCCAAAACTCCTGAATAGTGAGGGCGTCCCTCTCCTCCGCAGTGGTAATGGACTCCCACCACTACAATGCTGATCCTACTAGCTTAAAAGTAGCCAGTATCTATTTCTGAACATCTGTGCACTTGTACATCCTTAAGTGCCTCTGAATGTCCGTCCTCCACTGACTGGATACCACAACATCGGAGCTACCAGCAAACTCCGGAGGGTGTGCTTTCTGAAAAGAATCACGAACGCGTTCCCAAGAAGACGGGAATGCATGAGCCTGAACTGGCGCTACTGTTGGTGCCTGAGGTGGTGCCTGCTGTACAACTGTGAGAGCGACATTCACCTCTTGGGCTACAATAGCTGCAACTCGGCGGCATTCATAGTGCCCTGAACTGGTGCAGGATGTGGCTCGGGCTGTGCATCCCTAGGAACTCGCTGTACATGTCATGGAGGCATCTGAAATGAGAGTAAAGTCTACAAGTTCGCAGTAATTATTTCAAAATAGCTGAAGAGCGAAACATACACAAAAGAATACAACAGTCCTAAAATATAAGGCTCTACATCAAAGAAAGCTCAGCGAAAACATAACAAGCCGTACAGATCCTAAGGACACTAGAACCTGATGCAATGATACCACCTGTGACACCCCTACTAATTAAATACTGGGTAGCTACTCCTTTATTAAATTAATACAAAATGTCAAGTTGGTTCAGTTCATAGCATCACTGTCGAAAACATTTTTAATAATTACTAGCCACATAATATTTAAAAAGTTAGTTGTCAATTTTATTTAAATCCGATTAACATGCAATGATTAAATTATGAAATGCTAACATAACCACCACAACATAATGAAAATGGAATTACCATAAAATAGTAATGAGTCTGGAGGGGTACTCCTCACAACAATCCAAATACAGGAATAAACAAATACTAAGTCTGCATCACTAAATTAATTACAACCCAGAATTCTGAATTAAATGAATAAATAAAGTATCTATAAAAGGAAAAAGGGCGACATGCCCAACAGATGAGGAAAGCTGATAACAAGGAGTCAAGATCGAAAGTGAAGGCGTCTACTGTCAAAGTCCTGTAACTTCCACGGCAGCTACAGTCCATCACCTGAATGGAACTCCTATGCATGGTGTCATTATGGCTGGGCACCTAAAAGGTTTTTACAAGAAAACATATTTGAAAGCAAACGGGTCAGAGCCCGATTATGGAAAACAGTTTAAAATATAGCAAGTGTTTAATGACATTAAAACAATGAATGCAAAATACATGTTAGGACGTGCTCTCACATGAAATACTCACCTCTCGACTATCTGTGCACTCCGAACGTACCCGTACCCATTCTAGTGATTCTCATATCTAACTAGTCCTAAATAAATTCTAACATTTCTATATGATTCACGCTTTAATTCCAACATCATCAATTAAATAGAGAGCTTTACATTAATTCTCGGTTTCCCAATTATTAACAATACTAATATACTAGAGATCATCCATTTTATCTTTACATAACGTTGCTATAATTATACTCATATTTAATCATGACAGTTCATTTAAATTAACAGTATATTATTCTTATCATATATATACATTACTAGCACCCCGAGACTAAGCTGCGGTGAACACATACTCTGCTATCCAATCCCGGTACATCATGTACATAAGGACCACGTATTTTGAATCTCTCAGGAATCGTTTTCAATAAACAACAATCACAAACAATGGAGGCGAACAAAGTTCACATCACATGGGTCACGCACATACCTACGCTCCCATGATTAGCAAACTTATTAACTTCTCAATAAGTCCTTCTCTGACCTATGTCCTCGAGGAACCAATCTAAATCCCCCCATAGGCACACAAAGATTAGATGGCCCTAATCGAACGCAATCCTCCCATGATAGCAAGTACGGTAGGTATGTTATACACATAAAACTACATATACTAAGGATTCTCACATCTTAGATATCTCGTATTTTTAATATAGGTATACTTCTCGTTCTTATACCGTCATTTAATGTTATACGATCACAAGTCCCCGATTTGTATATTAACATTATCAACCCTTCTCACGTCATAATTAGATACTCGTTTCCTACTCCATAATTGACATCCATTTTTATTATAAGGTTCTAAATTCTACTCCTCAACGTACCCCAATTCTCACAATTATACCCACTAATCAATAAGGGAAGGTTGATACTCCAACTAAATAAGTCTACGGGACATTATAAATGAAATCAGGCCAAAAAGGCCATTCTGTCAACTCATTCAAATAAGGTCGTTCAAACGAGTTCGTTAGAACGAAAGTCTTTGAACGAACTACAAACTCGTTAGAAGGGACACTGTCATCTCGTTAGAAGCTCGTTCGAACGACCTGGGCAAGTCTTCTAACGGGATGGCAGTTTGAGCCCAGAAATTCTCTACTTCGTTTTTCTCAATTTTTCTCTTCTCTAAACTCATCCTAAGATCATACCAATAGTAATTTAACGTTATTAAACTACTCTAAGTCCTCCTAGGTCACTCTTAAACATATATATGGTGTCAATGCTTCCTAAATTAACATATAATCATCAAAATTTCCCAAATCTTGTCCCAAACCCTATAAATATGGACCCAGAATTTAATGTCTACAATTACTCCTTAATAATCCATTTTTACATCATCAAAAGATACATTTCTTATATGAAATTCATCCGATAACATTCTACATGCAATCCCTATATCATATTATGAATTCTACCTCCAATTTCATGGGTTTTCATCAAACTTCCAAATTAAGACAAATATTAAATTCTAAGCATGGAAGAAACATTCGCTTGAAATTAATGTAATTAAACCACTTGCCTTAGATGTTCTGATTTCATGTTGAGGAATTTAATGTTGATTCTCCTCCCTCTCTCTACAAATTTCTTCCAAAGATGGTGATGGTGGCTAGGGTTTCCTTTGGAACTTCTTCCAACTCCTCCCTATAATACCCGTAGTCCTCTAACTTCCCAAATGCTGATAATGGCTTAGTGGGTTCTTTTCTAATAAAAAAATAACCTCTAAAATTCGTGGGTTTTAATTCCCCTATTTTTAAAATTATCATACTACTCTTTTGGGTTGTCGGTGTGGCCTAAAAATGCACCGGGACCCAAACTAAACCCCCGGCTAGTGTTTTCTGACTATTTTGACCCTTCCGGACACGTTGGTGCACTCAAAATGACCATTAGGTTGATAAAAATAAAATTCACTTTTTAATTCAATTAATTACGTTATTGACGTGACTGACACGCGCGTCCCAATTAAATTTTCCAAATTGTCGTATATATACCCCGTGACAATTTAGATATCAACAACACTCATGTATTACCATACATACTAAGAAATAATAAATTTTTAACATCATAATCAAATACCAACTCACATCTCGTTAGTATTTATACCCGGATTAATTTCCAATTAATTCTCATTTAATTCAATTAATCCTGTAAATAAATATCAATAAAATTACGGGGTAATATAATGCGTTATAAGACGAATCGAATTTACAACAGAGCCCTCAATAGGCATAGCCAAATCCAAATACCTCCAAGAATCATTAGCAAGGGTATACAAGGTAATGATTGGGTCAACAATCCAGTTATATCGAATCCAAACCACTTTATAGTCATTGGTCAAAGGGTCAAACCCGAACCTAAATTGATTGACTAGATTTGGTGGGTGATTAGCGAGAGGTATAGGGAGCGACCTAAACTCTCTAGTATCCGGGTTCCAGAGAGCAATACAATCGCCGCGGTGAGAACAACCAGTGTAGATAAAAAACAAGCCATTGACAGGACCGATTAATTGTTGATCAAAAAGAGGATGAGTTTGGACGTAATCAAGGTTTTGATGGGCCAAAAGTGAATCATCCGGGAAGATGGTAAGATGGGATTGATCAATTTGGGGGATGTAGTGATGAACGAAAAGGTGGGGGTTTTGATTGTTGTGATGGTTGCTAATAAAATTGGGGGTCTTGATGAGGATGTACCACAACTTGCATACGGTCTTCATTCTCACCAACGATTTCACAGGAAGCCCGGAAAGAATCTCAGTTACCAACTCTTGAGGCATACCCATAATGTTATCTCCAAGTCTCCCTCTACCGAATCGCACAAATCATCACTGTCAAACCGAATGCATAGACAGAAATGAGAACGCTACGAAAAAGAGGAGAACATAACGACTTTATACGCTCTTTCGTTTTTTAAAGGATGAATTAACAAAAAAAAACTCCCTCAAACATTTTTTAATACACATTTATTCCAAATTTTTTACTTTATATCAAAAAGTTCCTTATCCTCTTATTTTTAAAAGTACACGCCAACGGCATGGTAAAGCCTTTTTGACATGGTGAAGGATTTTTTGGTGCAAAATAAAAAAGCTTGGACTAAACGTGTATTAAAAAAAGTTTGAGAGACCTCTTTTTTAAATTAGGGTACATTTGCATTTAGTACACCGATCTCCATAGTATCTCCAATCGACTGATTAGAAAAAATAATAGTTTTATTAGGTTTAGTCCTAGGATCAAAGTTTTTTTAGAATTTTCTCTCATGTATTTTTTAAATTATATGTAGTTCTATAATTAATCAAAACTTTCTTCAATCTCTTTGTAACTGCTTCTCTATATCTCCGCGAAGAATGCTATATGTCCTGTAGTTATTATAATAGGACCAACGATTAAAAAAATAAAAATATAGGAGTGGATACAAATAAATTTTTTAAAATAGGATTAAATATAGGGTTGTAAACGGATCGAAAATCCACATCCGTCCGATATTCGAATCGAACTTTGCGGATATTTATCTGAAAATATGGAAATGGATACGAATATGGATACTCTATTAAAATATCCAAGAAAACGGATACGGATACGAATAGTACTAGTATTCGATATGGATAATTCGTATCCGATGCGGAGTATCCATTTTATCAGATATCCGTTTTACCGGATATCCGTATCCGTCAAACATATGTTTAAAATATTACTAATAATATTAGTATTAGTATTACTAGTAAATAAATATTAAAAAAAAACTTAATGATTTATTCCCCAAAACAAAATAAACACATACTCCACTCCAAACAAAAACAGCCTAAAGTTATTATTTTATTGAGTATATTATAAAATGTCATGTATTATTATTTTATTGGGTATATTATCGTAGAGTTATACTAAGGTTACAATACACCCTATCACACACAACATACACCGACTAAAGAACATATACTCCACTAAAAAAAAATCTAACTTCCTTTCATTTCTCTTTCGTACAAAACAAGAAAAAAGAAACTCTCATATGGTTGTTCTCCAAACTATCTTGAGGCATACCCATAATGTTATCTCCAAATCTCCCTCTACCGAATCGCACAAATCATCAGTGTCAAACCGAATGCATAGACAGAAATGAGCACGCTACGAAAAAGAGGATAACATAAGGACTTTATACGCTCTTTCGTTTTTCAAAGGATGAATAAAAAAAAAACTCCCTCAAACATTTTTTAATACACCTTTATTCCAATTTTTTTACTTTATATCAAAAAGTTCCCTATCCTCTTATTTTTAAAGGTCCGCGCCAACGACATGGTAAAGCCTTTTTGACATGGTGAAGGATTTTTTGGTGCAAAATAAAAAAGTTTGGACTAAACGTGTATTAAAAAAAGTTCGAGAGACCCCTTTTTTAAATTAGGGAACATTTGCATTTAGTACATCGATCTCCATAGTATCTCCAATCGACTGATTAGAAAAAAGAATAGTTTTATTAGGTTTAGTCCCAGGATCAAAGTTTTTTTAGAATTTTCTCTCATGTATTTTTTAAATTATATGTTGTTTCATAATTAATCAAAACTTTCTTCAATCTCTTTGTAACTGCCTCTCTTTCTCTCCGCAAAGAATATTATGTGTCCTGCAGTTATTATAATAGGACCAACGATTAAAAAAATAAAAATATAGGAGTGGATACAAATAAATTTTTAAAAATAGGATTAAATACATGTGTTCCCAAAAAAGAATAACAATACATGCAGACACATAAAAACCCAAAACCCATACCCACACAAGAAGACATCAAATTAAAGGGTTCATTCTTAAAAAAATATATTTAGTAAAACTAAAAATCTGTATTCTTAATGAAAAAAAATATTTTTAATAAGAAAGTTTTTTTTAAATTGTTTTTAAATTTTTAAAACTGTTTTAAAAAACAAAAAAAAAATTTAACTGTTTTTTTAAAAATATTTATAAAAAGTGAATACATATATTGTAAAGAAGACACTTATATTTAATTTAACTCATATTCAATAAAAGTATAACCCATCGAAAAGTACTCACGCTCAAAAAAAGAAAAATAAGTTTTCAAACACAGTCGAAGGTTTAAAACACCCTCATGTCATTTTAAATGAATGTCGAATTTCTAAAGATCTTAGGAAATATTGAAAAATAAAAATGAATTTAAACTACACACCATATTAATCAAAAACAATAAACTTCACATGGTCCTACTAAATAAATTAAGCTAGTATAATTAAAGAGAAAATAAAAAAATGCAAGAATGAATAATAACTTTTATTAAACAAACTTACAATTAAATATGTATTGATGTAAAAAAACTAGACTTGATCTAATTTTATAATCACAGATAAAATATATAATTGTAATTGTAAATACAAGAGAAAGTGATTTTTTTAAGTGTTTCGGCTATGTAAGAAAGCCTACGTCCACTGTTGTTGTATTGATTTCAGAGGTTACAAAATGCTAGGTACTCTTACAAATAAAAATATCCCAAAATCCGTTCTACCTTGCCCTTGATGAAAAGGATAAAACATAGTTATAGTGATCCAGAGGTCAAGGGTTGGAATTCCAAGAGATGTAATGCTTTTATATATTTAAACATTTACATCTGTACATAATGAATATGACAGTTGATTGTGTTAACCACGTGTGATAAGACCATTGGTACGGTGACGCTTTATTGGTCTTGATGGTCGGTATTCCTTTTGTTGGTCAACATTCTTCATGTTGGTTGGCATGCCTACCGAGTTACTATCTCCTTACTAGGATTTTAGTCACGTAAGAGGGGAAGTGTTCACTTTTTATAACTGTTTAAAAAAAAAAAAAAAAACTTTTGCCGTTTTTTTTAAATATATTTATAAAAAGTAAATACATATATTGTAAAGAAGACACTTATATTCAATTTAACTCATTCAATCACTCAACCACCTTTTTACCCAATATTTTCTTATTTTTAAAGTCCACACCAACGGCACCCTCCCCCTCCCTTTTTTTAGAGTTTTTTTAAAAACAGTTAAGAAATTTTTTTAAACAGTTAAATTTTTTTTCTTTTTTTTAAACAGTTATAACAAAATAAAAATAATTTTTAAAAAAACACTATCTTATTACAAATAGTTTTTTTTAAAAATAGATTTTTCACTAAAAATACAGATTTTTATTTTTTAATAAATATATTTTTTAAGTTGAAAACAAAAAAATGAATCCGTTTAACTCTTTTACCTTCTTGTGTGGGTATGAGTTTTGGGTTTTTATGTGTGTATGTGTAGTCTTACTCTAAAAAAATTCATTATCAAATTTAAAATATTCCTTAAAAATAGTCCTCCACCACTCTCATTAAAAGTTAGCAATTCTTTCACATATAATCAAGTTAGAATAGCAGATAATCAAATTCAACAATTTTTTATAATAATCAAATACTGTAGAGTCCACTTTTGTTATTGTTTGTCAATTTATAAAATATTGCACATGCATGGACTATTATAGAATAGTGAGTGTAAATACGAGTCTAACCCATGAAAATTTATTAATTTTTCGTTCAAAATAGTTGTGATTGTCCAACTAAACGAAATGAGTTTAAAGAAGAGATGAAATATTCCTAAGCTAAAACAAATAAAAATGCAAATACTGAAGACATAATCAAGTGTGCGAGTAAAAAACTGACGTTCGATTCATTATCCACATTTTACTAATAGTGACAATAATTTAAATTTGTCGTTCCTGATTTAATAACTCAAATAAAATGACCCTCATGTTTAATTCGAAAAATAATACGATTAAGTTCACAATAACGTTTAACATCTCTAAATTTAGACACCTAAAATTTCTAATCCCTTAGAAAGTTCATTTTGAAATTTCAAAGTACACTCTTTAAGTATGGACTATCAATTAATTCAATAAAAGTATAACCCATCGAAAAGTACTCACGCTCAAAAAAAGAAAAATAAGTTTTCAAACACAGTCGAAGGTTTAAAACACCCTCATGTCATTTTAAATGAATGTCGAATTTCTAAAGATCTTAGGAAATATTGAAAAATAAAAATGAATTCAAACTACACACAATATTAATCAAAAACAATAAACTTCACATGGTCCTACTAAATAAATTAAGCTAGTATAATTAAAGAGAAAATAAAAAAATGCAAGAATGAATAATAACTTTTATTAAACAAACTTACAATTAAATATGTATTGATGTAAAAAAACTAGACTTGATCTAATTTTATAATCACAGATAAAATATATAATTGTAATTGTAAATACAAGAGAAAGTGATTTTTTTAAGTGTTTCGGCTATGTAAGAAAGCCTACGTCCACTGTTGTTGTATTGATTTCAGAGGTTACAAAATGCTAGGTACTCTTACAAATAAAAATATCCCAAAATCCGTTCTACCTTGCCCTTGATGAAAAGGATAAAACATAGTTATAGTGATCCAGAGGTCAAGGGTTGGAATTCCAAGAGATGTAATGCTTTTATACATTTAAACATTTACATCTGTACATAATGAATATGACAGTTGATTGTGTTAACCACGTGTGATAAGACCATTGGTACGGTGACGCTTTATTGGTCTTGATGGTCGGTATTCCTTTTGTTGGTCAACATTCTTCATGTTGGTTGGCATGCCTACCGAGTTACTATCTCCTTACTAGGATTTTAGTCACGTAAGAGGGGAAGTGTTCACTTCTGATTAATCCACGTAGGCAGATAATTTTTTGTATCAACAGAAGCCCCCAATGTTCCATGCTTGACGCTTTCATGAAAATATGCCGTAGTTGATTCTGGAAGTAGCTCGGAGTATTTTCATGATGCTTGGTCTGCAACCAACCTCCCACACTTGTAAAATTTCACTGGCATTATTTACAAATGGCATTTTCACAAATAATTTGAATTTTAACGAACCGCCAAGGGGTAAATGGGTATTTTTCACCTTCTGCATCGCGAAGTCGTCGGAATGTCAAACACTGGTACATTTAATCATTACTTGCTCTATTTTGGAGACAAGCTATAAAAGGTTGGGGGCTTGTTCCAGATTTTTCTTTACCCAAAATTTTCAAAATATAGCAGCTATTTCTGAGCTTTTACGTGATCGTTTGGCGTCGTTCGTCTTTTCCTTCCATAGTTCTTGGTGAATCGTTAATCTTTTGTAAGAACTCTTTCTTTCTCTCTGTTTTACTTCAATTCCTTCTTCTTGAGCCATGGTTTACATAGTAGATGCTGATTCCCTAATGGAATTTAGGGAAGAATGGAAAATTCCTTCTTAGATCGATTTAAAAATACCCCCTAAAATATTTTATATCAAAAAGAAATGAGGATGCTACGAAAAAGAGGAGAACACAACGACTTTATACAGTCTTTCATTTTATATCAAAAAGTCTCTCAAATAATTTTTAATACATATTTATTTCAAATCTTTTATTTTATATCAATAAATTCTTTATCCACCTATCTTTAAAGGTCCGCGTCAGCGACATGGCAAAGCCTTGTTGACATGGTGAAGGATGTTTTGGTGCAAAATAAAAAAACTTAGACTGAACGTGTATTAAAAAAAGTTCGAGGGACTATTTAATATATATGCCCCTTTTTTAAATTAGGGTACATTTGCATTTAGTACACCGATCTCCATAGTATCTCCAATCGACTGATTAGAAAAAATAATATTTTTATTAGGTTTAGTCCCAGGATCAAAGTTTTTTTAGAATTTTCTCTCACGTATTTTTTAAATTATATGTAGTTCTATAATTAATCAAAACTTTCTTCAATCGCTTTGTAACTGCCTCTCTTTCTCTCCGCGAAGAATGCTATGTGTCCTGCAGTTATTATAATAGGACCAGCGATTAAAAAAATAAAAATATAAGAGTGGAAACAAATAAATTTTTTAAAATAGGAATAAATACATGTGTTCCCAAAAAAGAATAACAGTATATGGAGACACATAAAAACCCAAAACCCATACCCACACAAGAAAACATCAATTTAAGGGTTTATTTTTACATTTTCGTCTTAAAAAAATATGTTTAATAAAATTAAAAATCTGTATTCTTAATGAAAAAAAATATTTTTAATAAGAAAGTATTTTTTTAAATTGTTTTTAACTTTTTATAACTGTTTAAAAAAAAAAAAAAACTTTTGCCGTTTTTTTTAAATATATTTATAAAAAGTAAATACATATATTGTAAAGAAGACACTTATATTCAATTTAACTCATTCAATCACTCAACCACCTTTTTACCCAATATTTTCTTATTTTTAAAGTCCACACCAACGGCACCCTCCCCCTCCCTTTTTTTAGAGTTTTTTTAAAAACAGTTAAGAAATTTTTTTAAACAGTTAAATTTTTTTTCTTTTTTTTAAACAGTTATAACAAAATAAAAATAATTTTTAAAAAAACACTATCTTATTACAAATAGTTTTTTTTAAATAGATTTTTCACTATAAATGCAGATTTTTATATTTTATTTAATATATTTTTTAAGTTGAAAACAAAAAAATGAATCATTTTACCTTTTTTGCCTTCTTGTGTGGGTATGAGTTTTGGGTTTTTATGTGTGTATGTGTAGTCTTACTCTAAAAAAATCCATTATCAAATTTAAAATATTCCTTAAAAATAGTCCTCCACCACTCTCATTAAAAGTTAGCAATTCTTTCACATATAATCAAGTTAGAATAGCAGATAATCAAATTCAACAATTTTTTATAATAATCAAATACTGTAGAGTCCACTTTTGTTATTGTTTGTCAATTTATAAAATATTGCACATGCATGGACTATTATAGAATAGTGAGTGTAAATACGAGTCTAACCCACGAAAATTTATTAATTTTTCGTTCAAAATAGTTGTGATTGTCCAACTAAACGAAATGAGTTTAAAGAAGAGATGAAATATTCCTAAGCTAAAACAAATAAAAATGCAAATACTGAAGACATAATCTAGTGTGCGAGTAAAAAACTGACGTTCGATTCATTATCCACATTTTACTAATAGTGACAATAATTTAAATTTGTCGTTCCTGATTTAATAACTCAAATAAAATGACCCTCATGTTTAATTCGAAAAATAATACGATTAAGTTCACAATAACGTTTAACGTCTCTAAATTTAGACACGTAAAATTTCTAATCCCTTAGAAAGTTCATTTTTAAATTTCAAAGTACACTCTTTAAGTATGGACTATTAATTAATTCAATAAAATTATGACCCATCGAAAAGTACTCACACTCAAAATAAGAAAAATAAGTTTTCAAACACAGTCGAAGGTTTAAAACACTCTCGTGTCATTTTAAATGAATGTCGAATTTCTAAAGCTCTTAGGACAAAAATGAAAAATAAAAACGAATTTAAACTACACACAATATTAATCAAATACAATAAACTTCATATGGTCCTACTAAAGAAATTAAGCCAGTATAATTAAAGAAAAAATAATAAAATGCAAGAATGATTAATAACTTTTATTAAACAAACTTACAATTAAATATGTATTGATGTAAAAAAACTAAACTTGATCTAATTTTATAATAACAGATAAAATATATAATTGTAATGGTAAATACAAGAGAAAGAGAGTTTTTTTAAGTGCTTTGGCTATATGAGAAAGCCTACGTCCACTGTTATAGTATTGATTTCAGAGGTTTCAAAAGTTTAGGTACTCTTACAAATAAGAATATCCCAAAATCCGTTCTACCTTGCCCTTGATAAAAAGGATACAACATAGTTGTAGTGATCCGGAGGTCAAGGGTTGGAATTCCAAGAGATGTAATGCTTTTATTCATTTAAACATTTACATCTATACATAATGATATATGAAAGTTGATTGTGTTAACCACGTGTGATAAGACCATTGTTACGGTGACGCTTTATTGGTCTTGATGATCGGTACTCCTGTTGTTGGTTAACATTGTGCATGTTGGTTAGCATGCCTACCGAGTTACTTTCTGCTGACTAGGATTTTAGCCACGCAAGAGGGGAAGTGTTCACTTCTCATTAATCCACGCAGGCAGATAATTTTTTGTATCAACAAAAGCCCCCAATGTTCCATGCTTGATGCTTGCATGAAAGTATGGAGCAGTTGATTCTGCAAGTAGCTCGGAGAATTTTCATGATTCTTGGTCCGCAACCAACCTCCCACACTTGTAAAATTTCACTGGCATTATTTGAAGATGGCATTTTCGCACATAATTTGAATTTTAACGAACCGCCAAGGGGTAAATGGGTATTTTTCACCTTCTGATTCGCGAAGTCGTCGGAATGTCAAACACTGGTACATTTAATCATTACTTGCTCTATTTTGGAGACAAGGTATAAAAGGTGGGAGGCTTGTTCCAGATTTTTCTTTACACAAAATTTTCGAACTATAGCAGCTATTTCTGAGCTTTTACGTGATCGTTTGGCGTCGTTCGTCTTTTCCTTCCATAGTTCTTGCTGAATTGTTAATCTTTTGAAAGAACTCTTTCTTTCTCTATTTTTTACTTCATTTCCTTCTTTCTGAGCCATGGTTTACATAGTTGATGCTAATTCCCTAATGGAATTTAGGGAAGAATGGAAAATTCCTTCTTAGATCGATATAAAAATAACCCCTAAAATATTTTATATAAAAAAGAAATGAGGATGCTACGAAAAAGAGGAGAACACAACGACTTTATACAGTCTTTCATTTTATATCAAAAAGTCTCTCAAATAATTTTTAATACATATTTATTTCAAATCTTTTATTTTATATCAATAAATTCTTTATCCTCCTATCATTAAAGGTCCGCGTCAGCGACCTAGCAAAGCCTTTTTGACATGGTGAAGGATGTTTTGGTGCAAAATAAAAAAACTTGGACTGAACGTGTATTAGAAAAAGTTCGAGGGAATATTTAATATATATGCCCCCTTTTTAAATTAGGTTACATTTGCATTTAGTACACCGATCTCCATAGTATCTCCAATCGACTGATTAGAAAAAATAATAGTTTTATTAGGTTTAGTCCTAGGATCAAAGTTTTTTTAGAATTTTCTCTCATGTATTTTTTAAATTATATGTAGTTCTATAATTAGTCAAAACTTTCTTCAATCGCTTTGTAACTGCCTCTCTTTCTCTCCGCGAAGAATGATATGTGTCCTGCAGTTATTATAATAGGACCAACGATTAAAAAAATAAAAATATAAGAGTGGATACAAATAAATTTTTTAAAATAGGATTAAATACATGTGTTCCCAAAAAAGAATAACAGTACATGGAGACACATAAAAACCCAAAACCCATACCCACACAAGAAGACATCAAATTAAAGGGTTCATTTTTACATTTCCATCTTAAAAAAATATGTTTAATAAAACTAAAAATCTGTATTCTTAGTGAAAAAAAATATTTTTAATAAGAAAGTATTTTTTTTAAATTGTTTTTAACTTTTTATAACTGTTTCAAAAAACAAAAAAAAAACTTTAACCGTTTTTTTAAAATATATTTATAAAAAGTAAATACATATATTGTAAAGAAGGCACTTATATTAAATTTAAATCATTCAATCTCTCAACCACCTTTTTACCCAATATTTTCTTATTTTTAAAGTCCACACCAACGGCACCCTCCCCCTCCCTTTTTTTAAAATATATTTATTAAAAGTAAATACATATATTGTAAAGAAGACACTTATATTAAATTTAAATCATTCAATCTCTCAACCACCTTTTTACCCAATATTTTCTTATTTTTAAAGTCCACACCAACGGCACCCTCCCCCTCCCTTTTTTTAGAGTTTTTTTAAAAACAGCTAAGAAATTTTTTTAAACAGTTAAATTTTTTTTCTTTTTTTAAACAGTTATAAAAAAATAAAAATAATTTAAAAAAAAACACTATCTTATTACAAATAGTTTTTTTTAAATAGATTTTTCACTAAAAATACAGATTTTTATTTTTTATTAAATATATTTTTTAAGTTGAAAACAAAAAAATGAATCCTTTTACCTTTTTTGCCTTCTTGTGTGGGTATGTGTTTTGGGTTTTTATGTGTGTATGTGTAGTCTTACTCTAAAAAAATTCATTATCAAATTTAAAATATTCCTTAAAAATAGTCCTCCACCACTCTCATTAAAAGTTAGCAATTCTTTCACATATAATCAAGTTAGACTAGCAGATAATCAAATTCAACAATTTTTTTATAATAATCAAATAATGTAGAGTCCACTTTTGTTATTGTTTGTCAATTTATAAAATATTGCGCATGCACGAACTATTATAGAATAGTGAGTGTAAATACGAGTCTAACCCATGAAAATTTATTAATTGTTCGTTCAAAATAGTTGTGATTGTCCAACTAAACGAAATGAGTTTAAAGAAGGGATGAAATATTCCTAAGCTAAAACAAATAAAAATGCAAATACGAAAAACATAATCAAGTGTGCGAGTAAAAAACTGACGTTGGATTCATTATCCACACATTTACTAATAGTGTACAATAATTTAAATTTTTCGTTCCTGATTTTATAACTCAAATTAAAATGACCCTCATGTTTAATTCGAAAAATAATACGATTAAGTTCACAATAACATTTAACGTCTCTAAATTTAGACACCTAAAATTTCTAATCCCTTAGAAAGTTCATATTGAAACTTCAAAGTACACTCTTTAAGTATGGACTATAAATTAATTCAATAAAAGTATGACCCATCGAAAAGTACTGACACTCAAAATAAGAAAAATAATTTTTCAAACACAGTCGAAGGTTTAAAACACCCTCGTGTCATTTTAAATGAATGTGGAATTTCTAAAGCTCTTAGGACATATCGAAAAATAGAAACGAATTTAAAATACACACAATATTAATCAAATACAATAAACTTCACATGGTCCTACTAAAGAAATTAAGGTAGTATAATTAAAGAGAAAATAAAAAAATGCAAGAATGAATAATAACTTTTATTAAACAAACTTACAATTAAATATGTATTGATGTAAAAAAACTAGACTTGATCTAATTTTATAATCACAGATAAAATATATAATTGTAATGGAAAATACAAGAGAAAGAGATTTTTTTGAGTGCTTCTGCTATATAAGAAAGCCTATGTCCACTGTTATTGTATTGATTTCAGAGGTTTCAAAAGGTTAGGTACTCTTACAAATAAGAATATCCCAAAATCCGTTCTACCTTGCCATTGATGAAAAAGATACCACATAGTTATAGTGATCCGGAGGTCAAGGGTTGGAATTCCAAGAGATGTAATGCTTTTATTCATTTAAACATTTACATTTGTACATAATGAATATGACAGTTGATTGTGTTAACCACGTGTGATAAGACCATTGGTACGGTGACGCTTTATTGGTCTTGATGGTTGGTACTCCTATGGTTGGTCATCATTCTTCATGTTGGTTTGCATGCCTACCGAGTTACTTTCTGCTGACTAGAATTTTAGCCACGTAAGAGGGGAAGTGTTCACTTCTGATTAATCCACGTAGGCAGATAATTTGTTGTATCAACAGAAGCCCACAATGTTCCATGCTTGATGCTTGCTTGAAAGTATGGAGCAGTTGATTCTGGAAGTAGCTTGGAGTATTTTCAAGATTCTTGGTCGGCAACCAACCTCCCACACTTGTAAAATTTCACCGGCATTATTTGAAGATGGCATTTTCGCAAATAATTTGAATTTTAACGAACCGCCATGGGGTAAATGGGTATTTTTCACCTTCTGATTCACGAAGTCGTCGGAATGTCAAACACTGGTACATTTAATCATTACTTTCTCTATTTTGGAGACAAGCTATGAATGGTTGGAGGCTTGTTCCAGATTTTTCTTTACACAAAATTTTCGAACTATAGCAGCTATTTCTGAGCTTTTACGTGATCAAATGGCATCGTTCGTCTTTTCCTTCCATAATTCTTGCTGAATCTTTAATCTTTTGTAAGAACTCTTTCTTTGTCTCTGTTTTACTCCATTTCCTTCTTTCTGAGCCATGGTTTACATAGTTGATGCTGATTCCCTAATGGAATTTAGGGAAGAATGGAAAATTCCTTCTTAGATCGATTTAAAAATACCCCCTAAAATATTTTATATCAAAAAGAAATGAGGACGCTACGAAAAAGAGTAGAACATAGCGACTTTGTACAGTCTTTCATTTTATATCAAAAAGTCCTTCAAATATTTTTTAATACATATTTATTTCAAATTTTTTATTTTATATTAAAAAGTTCTTTATCCTCCTATCCTTAAAGGTCCGCGTCAAGGACATGGCAAAGCGTTTTTGAGATGGTGAAGGATGTTTCGGTTCAAAATAAAAAAACTTGGACTGAACGTGTATTAAAAAAAGTTCGAGGGACTATTTAATATATATGCCCCTTTTTTAAATGAGGGTACATTTGCATTTAGTACACCGATCTCCATAGTATCTCCAATCGACTGATTAGAAATAATAATAGTTTTATTAGGTTTAGTCCTAGGATCAAAGTTTTTTTAAAATTTCTCTCATGTTTTTTTTAAATTATATGTAGTTCTATAATTAATCAAAACTTTCTTCAATTGCTTTGTAACTGCCTCTCTTTCTCTCCGCGAAGAATGCTATGTGTCCTGCAGTTATTATAATAGGACCAACGATTAAAAAAACAAAAATATAAGAGTGGATACAATAATTTTTTTAAAATTGGATTAAATACATGTGTTCCCAAAAAAGAATAACAATACATGGAGACACATAAAAACCCAAAACCCATACCCACACAAGAAGACATCAAATTAAAGGGTTCATTTTTACATTTCCATCTTAAAAAATATGTTTAATAAAACTAAAAATCTGTATTCTTAATGAAAAAAATAATTATTAATAAGAAAGTATTTTTTTTTAAATTGTTTTTAACTTTTTATAACTGTTTAAAAAAAACTTTAACTGTTTTTTGAAAAAATATTTATAAAAAGTAAATACATATATTATAAAGAAGACACTTATATTTAATTTAACTCATTCAATCTCTCAACCACCTTTTTACCCAATATTTTCTTATTTTTAAAGTCCACACCAGCGGCACCCTCCCCCCCCCCCCCTCCCTCCCTTTTTTTAGAGTTTTTTTAAAAACAGTTAACAAATTTTTTTAAACAGTTAAATTTTTTTTCTTCTTTTTAAACAGTAATAAAAAAATTAAAATAATTTTTAAAAAAACACTATCTTATTACAAATAGTTTTTTTTTAAAAATAGATTTTTCACTAAAAATACAGATTTTTATTTTTTAATAAATATATTTTTTAAGTTGAAAACAAAAAAATGAATCCGTTTAACTCTTTTACCTTCTTGTGTGGGTATGAGTTTTGGGTTTTTATGTGTGTATGTGTAGTCTTACTCTAAAAAAATTCATTATCAAATTTAAAATATTCCTTAAAAATAGTCCTCCACCACTCTCATTAAAAGTTAGCAATTCTTTCACATATAATCAAGTTAGACTAGCAGATAATCAAATTCAACAATTTTTTCATAATAATCAAATACTGTAGAGTCCACTTTTGTTGTTGTTTGTCAATTTATAAAATATTGCACATGCACGGACTATTATAGAATAGTGAGTGTAAATACGAGTCTAACCCACGAAAATTTATTAATTTTTCGTTCAAAATAGTTGTGATTGTCCTACTAAACGAAATGAGTTTAAAGAAGAGATGAAATATTCCTAAGCTAAAACAAATAAAAATGAAAATACGAAAGACATAATCAAGTGTGCGAGTAAAAACTGACGTTGGATTCATTATCACATTTTACTAGTAGTGTACAATAATTTAAATTTGTCGTTCCAGATTTTATAAATCAAATTAAAATGACCCTCGTGTTTAATTGGAAAAATAATACGATTAAGTTCACAATAACATTTAACGTCTCTAAATTTAGACACCTAAAATTTCTAATCCCTTAGAAAGTTCATTTTGAAATTTCAAAGTACACCCTTAAGTATGGACTATCAATTAATTAAATAAAAGTATGACCCATCCAAAAGTACTCACACTCAAAATAAGAAAAATAATTTTCCAAACACAGTTGAAGGTTTAAAACACCCTCGTGTCATTTTAAATGAATGTCGAATTTCTAAAGCTCTTAGGACATATCAAAAAATAAAAATGAATTTAAACTACACACAATATTAATCAAATACAATAAACTTCACATGGTCCTACTAAAGAAATTAAGCTAGTATAATTAAAGAGAAAATAAGAAAATGCAAGAATGAATAATAACTTTTATTAAACAAACTTACAATTAAATATGTATTGATGTAAAAAAACTAGACTTGATCTAATTTTATAATCACAGATAAAATATATAACTGTAATGGTAAATAAAAGAGAAATAGATTTTTTTAAGTGCTTCGGCTATATAAGAAAGCCTACGTCCACTGTTATTGTAATGATTTCAGAGGTTACAAAAAGCTAGGTACTCTTACAAATAAGAATATCCCAAAATCCGTTCTACCTTGCCCTTGATGAAAAGGATACAACATAGTTATAGTGATCCGGACGTCAAGGGCTGGAATTCCAAGAGATGTAATGCTTTTATTCATTTAAACATTTATATATGTACATAATGAATATGACAGTTGATTGTGTTAACCACGTGTGATAAGACCATTGGTACGGTGACGCTTTATTGGTCTTGATGGTCGGTATTCCTGTTGTTAATCAACATTCTTCATGTTGGTTTGCATGCCTACCGAGTTACTATCTGCTGACTAGGATTTTAGCCACGTAAGAGGGGAAGTGTTCACTTCTGATTAATCCACGTAGGCTGACAATTTTTTGTATCAACAGAAGCCCCCAATGTTCCACGCTTGATGCTTGCATGAAAGTATGGAGCAGTTGATTCTGGAAGTAGATCGGAGTATTTTCATGATGCTTGGTCGACAACCAACCTCCCACACTTGTAAAATTTCACTGGCATTATTTGAAGATGGCATTTTCACAAATAATTTGAATTTTAACGAACCGCCAAGGGGTAAATGGGCATTTTTCACCTTCTGCATCACGAAGTCTTCGGAATTTCAAACACTAGTACATTTAATCTTTACTTGCTCTATTTTGGGGACAAGCTATAAAAGGTGTGAGGCTTGTTCCAGATTTTTCTTTACCCAAAATTTTCAAACTATAACAGCTATTTCTGAGCTTTTACGTGATCGTTTGCCGTCGTTCGTCTTTTCCTTCCATAGTTCTTGCTGAATCATAAGAACTCTTTCTTTCTCTCTGTTTTACTTCATTTCCTTCATTCTGAGCCATGGTTTACATAGTTGATGCTGACTCCCTAATGGAATTTAGGGGGAAATGGAAAATTCCTTCTTAGATCGATTTAAAAATATCCCCTAAAATATTTTATATCAAAAAGAAATGAGGACGCTACGAAAAAGAGGAGAACATAGCGACTTTGTACAGTCTTTCATTTTATATCAAAAAGTCCCTCAAATATTTTTTAATACATATTTATTTCAAATTTTTTATTTTATATTAAAAAGTTCTTTATCCTCCTATCCTTAAAGGTCCGCGTCAAGGACATGGCGAAGCGTTTTTGACATGGTGAAGGATGTTTTGATTCAAAATAAAAAAACTTGGACTGAACGTGTATTAAAAAAAGTTCGAGGGACTATTTAATATATATGCCCCTTTTTTAAATGAGGGTACATTTGCATTTAGTACACCGATCTCCATAGTATCTCCAATCGACTGATTAGAAATAATAATAGTTTTATTAGGTTTAGTCCTAGGATCGATGTTTTTTTTAAATTTCTCTCATGTTTTTTTTTTAAATTATATGTAGTTCTATAATTAATCAAAACTTTCTTCAATTGCTTTGTAACTGCCTCTCTTTCTCTCCGCGAAGAATGCTATGTGTCCTGCAGTTATTATAATAGGACCAACGATTAAAAAAACAAAAATATAAGAGTGGATACAATAATTTTTTTAAAATTGGATTAAATACATGTGTTCCCAAAAAAGAATAACAATACATGGAGACACATAAAAACCCAAAACCCATACCCACACAAGATGACATCAAATTAAAGGGTTCATTTTTACATTTCCATCTTAAAAAAATATGTTTAATAAAACTAAAAATCTGTATTCTTAATGAAAAAAATAATTATTAATAAGAAAGTATTTTTTTTAAATTGTTTTTAACTGTTTATAACTGTTTAAAAAAAAACTTTTAACTGTTTTTTGAAAAAATATTTATAAAAAGTAAATACATATATTATAAAGAAGACACTTATATTTAATTTAACTCATTCAATCTCTCAACCACCTTTTTACCCAATATTTTCTTATTTTTAAAGTCCACACCAGCGGCACCCTCCCCCCCCCCCCCCCCTCCCTCCCTTTTTTTAGAGTTTTTTTAAAAACAGTTAAGAAATTTTTTTAAACAGTTAAATTTTTCTTCGTCTTTTTAAACAGTAATAAAAAAAATTAAAATAATTTTTAAAAAAACACTATCTTATTACAAAGAGTTTTTTTTTAAATAGATTTTTCACTAAAAATACAGATTTTTATTTTTTATTAAATATATTTTTTAAGTTGAAAACAAAAAAATGAGCCCTTTTAACTCTTTTGCCTTCTTGTGTGAGTATGAGTTTTGGGTTTTTATGTGTGTATGTGTAGTCTTACTCTAAAAAAATTCATTATCAAATTTAAAATATTCCTTAAAAATAGTCCTCCACCACTCTCATTAAAAGTTAGCAATTCTCTCACATATAATCAAGTTAGACTAGTAGATAATCAAATTCAACAATTTTTTCATAATAATCAAATACTGTAGAGTCCACTTTTGTTGTTGTTTGTCAATTTATAAAATATTGCACATGCACGGACTATTATAGAATAGTGAGTGTAAATACGAGTCTAACCCACGAAAATTTATTAATTTTTCGTTCAAAATAGTTGTGATTGTCCAACTAAACGAAATGAGTTTAAAGAAGAGATGAAATATTCCTAAGCTAAAACAAATAAAAATGCAAATACGAAAGACATAATCAAGTGTGCGAGTAAAAACTGACGTTGGATTCATTATCACATTTTACTAGTAGTGTACAATAATTTAAATTTGTCGTTCCAGATTTTATAAATCAAATTAAAATGACCCTCGTGTTTAATTCGAAAAATAATACGATTAAGTTCACAATAACATTTAACGTCTCTAAATTTAGACACCTAAAATTTCTAATCCCTTAGAAAGTTCATTTTGAAATTTCAAAGTACACTCTTAAGTATGGACTATCAATTAATTCAATAAAAGTATGACCCATCCAAAAGTACTCACACTCAAAATAAGAAAAATAATTTTCCAAACACAGTTGAAGGTTTAAAACACCCTCGTGTCATTTTAAATGAATGTCGAATTTCTAAAGCTCTTAGGACATATCGAAAAATAAAAACGAAGTTAAACTACACACAATATTAATCAAATACAATAAACTCCACATGGTCCTACTAAAGAAATTAAGCTAGTATAATTAAAGAGAAAATAAAAAAAATGCAAGAATGAATAATAACTTTCATTGAACAAACTTACAATTAAATATGTTTTGATGTATAAAAACTAGACTTGATCTAATTTTATAATCACAGATAAAATATATAACTGTAATGGTAAATAAAAGAGAAAGAGATTTTTTTAAGTGCTTCGGCTATATAAGAAAGCCTACGTCCACTGTTATTGTAATGATTTCAGAGGTTACAAAAAGCTAGGTACTCTTACAAATAAGAATATCCCAAAATCCGTTCTACCTTGCCCTTGATGAAAAGGATACAACATAGTTATAGTGATCCGGAGGTCAAGGGCTGGAATTCCAAGAGATGTAATGCTTTTATTCATTTAAACTTTTATATCTGTACATAATGAATATGACAGTTGATTGTGTTAACCACGTGTGATAAGACCATTGGTACGGTGACGCTTTATTGGTCTTGATGGTCGGTATTCCTGTTGTTGGTCAACATTCTTCATGTTGGTTTGCATGCCTACCGAGTTACTATCTGCTGACTAGGATTTTAGCCACGTAAGAGGGGAAGTGTTCACTTCTGATTAATCCACGTAGGCTGATAATTTTTTGTATCAACAGAAGCCCCCAATGTTCCACACTTGATGCTTGCATGAAAGTATGGAGCAGTTGATTCTGGAAGTAGATCGGAGTATTTTCATGATGCTTGGTCGACAACCAACCTCCCACACTTGTAAAATTTCACTGGCATTATTTGAAGATGGCATTTTCGCAAATAATTTGAATTTTAACGAACCGCCAAGGGGTAAATGGGTATTTTTCACCTTCTGCATCACGAAGTCTTCGGAATGTCAAACACTAGTACATTTAATCATTACTTGCTCTATTTTGGGGACAAGCTATAAAAGGTGGGAGGCTTGTTCCAGATTTTTCTTTACCCAAAATTTTCAAACTATAATAGCTATTTCTGAGCTTTTACGTGATCGTTTGCCGTCGTTCGTCTTTTCCTTCCATAGTTCTTGCTGAATCATTAATCTTTTGTAAGAACTCTTTCTTTCCCTCTGTTTTACTTCATTTCCTTCTTTCTGAGCCATGGTTTACATAGTTGATGCTGACTCCCTAATGGAATTTAGGGGAAAATGGAAAATTCCTTCTTAGATCGATTTAAAAATATCCCCTAAAATATGTTATATCAAAAAGAAATGAGGACGCTACGAAAAAAAGGAGAACATAACGACTTTATACAGTCTTTCATTTTATATAAAAAAGTCCCTCAAATATTTTTTAATACATATTTATTTCAAATCTTTTATTTTATATCAAAAAGTTCTTTATCCTCCTATCGTTAAAGGTCCGCGTTAGCGACATGGCAATGCCTTTTTGACATGGTGAAGGATGTTTTGGTGCAAAATAAAAAAACTTGGACTGAACGTGTATTAAAAAAAGTTCGAGGGAGTATTTAATATATAGGCCCCTTTTTTAAATTAGGGCACATTTGCATTTAGTACACCGATATCCATAGTATCTCCAATCGACTGATTAGAAAAAATAATTGTTTTATTAGGTTTAGTCCTAGGATCAAAGCTTTTTTAGATTTTTCTCACATGCATTTTTTAAATTATATGTGGTTCTATAATTAATCAAAACTTTCTTCAATCGTTTTGTAACTGCCTCTCTTTCTCTCCGCGGAGAATTCCTTGTGTCCTGCAGTTATTATAATAGGACCAACGATTAAAAAAATAAAATATAAGAGCGGATACAAATAAATTTTTTAAAATAGGATTAAATACATGTGTTCCCAAAAAAGAATAACAATACATGGAGACACATAAAAACCCAAAACCCATACCCACACAAGAAGACATCAAATTAAAGGATTCATTTTTACATTTCCATCTTAAAAAATATGTTTAATAAAACTAAAAATCTGTATTCTTAATGAAAAAAAATATTTTTAATAAGAAAGTATTTTTAAATTTTTTTTTAAACTTTTTATAACTGTTTTAAAAATCTAAAAAAAAAATTAACTATTTTTAAAAAAAATATTTATAGAAAGTAAATACATATATTGTAAAGAAGACACTTATATTCAATTTAACTCATTCAATCTCTCAAACACCTTTTTACCCAATATTCTCTTATTTTTAAAGTCCATACCAGCGGCACCCTCCCCCCTCCTCCCTCCCCTCTTTTTTGAGTTTTTTTTAAAAACAGTTAAATTTTTTTTTGTACAGTTAATTTTTTTTTCTTTTTTTAAACAGTTATAAAAATATAAAAATAATTAAAAAAAAACACTATCTTATTACAAATAGATTTTTTTTACTAAAAATACAGATTTTTATTTTTTATTAAATATATTATTTAAGTTGGAAACAAAAAAATGAAGCCTTTAACTTTTTTGTCTTCTTGCGTGGGTATGAGTTTTGGGTTTTTATGTGTGTATGTGTAGTATTACTCTAAAAAAATTCATTATCAAATTTAAAATATTCCTTAAAAACAGTCCTCCACCACTCTAATTAAAAGTTAACATTTCTTTCACATATAATCAAGTTAGACTAGGAGATAATCAAATTTAACAATTTTTTATAATAATCAAATAATGTAGAGTTCACTTTTGTTATTGTTTGTCAATTTATAAAATATCGCACATGCCTGGAATATTATGGAATAGCGAGTGTAAATACGAGTCTAACCCACGAAAATTTATTAATTTTTCGTTCAAAATAGTTGTGATTGTCCAACTAAACGAAATGAGTTTAAAGAAGAGATGAAATATTCGTAAGCTAAAACAAATAAAAATGCAAATACGAAAGACATAATCAAGTGTGCGAGTAAAACTGACGTTGGATTCATTATCACATTTTACTAATACTGTACAATAATTTAAATTTGTCGTTCCTGATTTTATAAATCAAATTAAAATGACCCTCGTGTTTAATTCGAAAAATAATACGATTAAGTTCACAATAACATTTAACGTCTCTAAATTTAGACACCTAAAATTTATAATCCCTTAGAAAGTTCATTTTGAAATTTCAAAGTACACTCTTAAGTATGGACTATCAATTAATTCAATAAAAGTATGACCCATCCAAAAGTACTCACACTCAAAATAAGAAAAATAATTTTCCAAACATAGTTGAAGGTTTAAAACACCCTCGTGTCATTTTAAATGAATGTCGAATTTCTAAAGCTCTTAGGACATATCGAAAAATAAAAACGAATTTAAACTACACACAATATTAATCAAATACAATAAACTCCACATGGTCCTACTAAAGAAATTAAGCTAGTATAATTAAAGAGAAAAAAAAATGCAAGAATGAATAATAACTTTCATTGAACAAACTTACAATTAAATATGTTTTGATGTATAAAAACTAGACTTGATCTAATTTTATAATCACAGATAAAATATATCATTGTAATGGTAAATAAAAGAGAAAGAGAATTTTTTAAGTGCTTCAGCTATATAAGAAAACCTACGGCCACTGTTATTGTACTGATTTCAGAGGTTACAAAAAGCTAGGTACTCTTATAAATAAGAATATCCCAGAATCCGTTCTACCTTGCCCTTGATGAAAATGATACAACATAGTTATAGTGATTCAGAGGTCAACGGTTGGAATTCTAAGAGATGTAATGCTTTTATACATTTAAACATTTACATCTAAACATAATGAATATGACAGTTGATTGTGTTAACCACGTGTGATAAGACCATTAGTACGGTGACGTTTCATTGGTCTTGATGGTCGGCATTCCTGTTGTTGGACAACATTCTTTATGTTGGTTGGCATGCCTACTGAGTTACTATCTTCTGACTAGGATTTTAGCCACGTAAGAGGGGAGGTGTTCACTTATGATTAATCAACGTAGGCAGATAATTTTTTGTATCAACAGAAGCCCCCAATGTTCCATGCTTGATGCTTGCATGAAAGTATGGAGCAATTGATTCTGGAAGTAGCTCGGAGTATTTTCACGATTCTTGGTCGACAACCAACCTCCCACACTTGTAAAATTTCACTGGCATTTTTGCAAATAATTTGAATTTTAACGAACCGCCAAGGGGTAAATGGGTATTTTTCACCTTCTGCATCGCGAAGTCGTCAAAATGTCAAACACTGGTACATTTAATCATTACTTGCGCTATTTTGGAGAAAAGCTATAAAAGGTTGGAGGCTTGTTCTAGATTTTTCTTTACCCCAAATTTTTGAACTATAGTAGCTATTTCTGAGCTTTTACGCAATCGTTTGGCGTCGTTCGTCTTTTCCTTCCATTGTTCTTACTGAATCCTTAATCTTTTGTAAGAACTCTTTCTTTCTCTCTGTTTTTCTTTATTTCCTTCTTTATGAGCCATGGTTTACATGGTTGATGTTGATTCCCTAAAGGAATTTAGGGAAGAATGGAAAATTCCTTCTTAGATTGATTTATAAATACTGCCTAACCCTATAGATGTATATTCTTTAGTTGAGGGTCATTTGATCCCAACCTTGTTAATAGCTGAGTGTGGATTTACCTTTCCACCAAAACCTTTTCTTCTTCATATCTGTCAATATTTTGACATTGTTCCAGCGAGAGTAGCCCCTAACACCTGGAGGGTTGTCAATGGTGTAAATAGACTGAATAAAACATATACAACCCATATTTGGATTCCAGAGATCATGTTCTGCTATAAATGATCTATTGTAGGGGAGAATGCCAATTACTTGAAAACCAGACAAGCCAATAAGGATTTAGTATTGAATTTTCCTGATTCTAATAAGGATTATTGGGATCATGCTTTAATAGTCAAGCATTGGCAACATGCTCCACTTGAGAATTAAGTGGCCTACCACGGTCCCAGATGCCCTCATTCAGGGAATGGGATAGGTTGTTATTTCAGTACTTCGCTTTTCTTTACTAATTTATTTTTCGATATATGCTAATTGTTGTTTCTTTTCGCTTTTTTGCAGAAAAACATAAGAGCAAGTCCCCCAATCCATGTGAAGTGAATTTGGAAGAACTCAAATTCTTGTGAGGTCTGAACCAAAGGACAAGAGAAGAACATCCCCGATCAGCTTCTGTATTGCTAGAGTATAAAACTTCCATCACCTATTTTGTATCTCTACCAATAATTATTGTGCCTTCAATCGTAATTAATTTGAAAACGGATCCAGTGTATACTTCCTCGGCCATTGAATCTGCTAGTGTGGGTGCTGAAGTTGGCACTTCTTCTTCTTTTGATTCTGATCTTCCCCTTTTTGTCAATATGGGAAAGAGAAAAATTCCCAAACTCTTGGAGGATGATTCCGATGCTGGTGCCAAGAAACCAGTTGATACCAATGCACCAAAAAAGAACGTTTAGGCTAGTAAGAAGCTCCCAACAAATAAAGGTGATGAGTCTCCTCGTAAGAGACTAAGAAGAGGTCCTGATAATAAGCAGTTTGAGAAAATTACTGATGACGACTAATAGGGATTGGTCGGTAAGGTCCTATCTGTTGTTATCTTGTCTGTAGCATTTAGTCCTAGCTTGGCTAGGAAGTTGATCAAAGCTGGTACCCTTATGGATCACAAAGATATTGTTGCCTCAATGTCCCAATCACAACTATCAGCAGGGGATACTCAAAGCTTAGCCGTGGTAAATTTCATCTTTGAAGTTGGTCAGATATTGTTCATGTCTTCTTTGATTTACATTAACTTGGATTTTTTCTTGAAGTTCCTAGTTGATTACGACCAAATACTGGAGAAGGACGATCATTTACGTTCTTCTTCGGGAGAAGTAGAGGAGGCCTTTGAAGGTCTTAGAAAATATTTAAAGGAATCCCAGTAGTACATGGAGACAAAGTAGAAAAATTGGTAGGAAAAGATCAAGAATATCAAAGAAGCGCGATAAAAAGCTGATGATGCTCTGTCTGTATCTACCTTGGCCTCTGCTCAAGCTGAGCACAGGGCAAAGGTGGCTGAAGAGATGGTAGTTAAGATATCTGCTGACCTTTCTGTCGATAAGGAAAAACAAAATAAAATCATAGAAGATTCCTTCAACAAGGGCTGGGACAAGGCCATCTCTGCCACTCCTGCTTAAATATCCTACACCAAGAAGAATTTTTTTAAGGCGAACTAGTCAGAATCTTTGAGGGAAGTTGGTACTAGTAAAGATTCAGAGCTATTTCTGAGGCATGATCCACGCTCTCCTCCCAACCCTGATAATAAAATTAACGATGATGCTGGTTTGGGGGAATCCTCTATGGCAATTGAGTCAATTGTTCCTCCAGCAGATCAAGACAAAGATCCTATTGACTCAGTTACCCCTCTGCCGACCAAGAGAAAAACCCTAAGGTAGGGAAGGATAAGAAGAAGGAGTAGACTTATTTAGCCTCTAGTCTATGTATTTTGCACCTTTCTTTTGTATTCTTTTTATTTTGTTTTGATGTACTTATTTGTAATACTACCATCTATTAATTAAAGAACTGTTTCTTCAATTAACTTGTCATTTTTTTTATGCTCGACTATTGCTCTATCTTATTTTATTGTTAATCAATTATTTCTTTATCTGTCTAGTTTATTGCTAAGATGGAACAAATTATCTCTATTGGTTCTAACCTACTCAAACGCTACAAAAATCTGTTTAAAGCTAGTCATTTGGACTTGACAGATGAAGAATTAACAGACTTGCTCAGCATAGATGCTTCTGATCAAGCAAGGGATGCATACACTTATCTCAAATTTCTTCTTGATCAGGTTGTGGCTTATAATGTTGCGTACTCTGAGATGATTGAAGATTTATAGACAGATCACAATAAGGCCAAAGCTCTACTGCATGCCGACTATGGAGCCAAGTACAAGGCATTGAGTGAAGCTTGGGGTTTTGAAGAGAAACTAGAGAAATATGCTTCCTCGTACAGGAGAAAAGAGTTTTTGCTGAACCCTGAACTTGATGAATCCAGAGAGAACGCCAAGCTCTTGGAGGAGGAGAGTAATAAACTCTGGGATGAGCTGGAGGCTTTATAATAAGCTTTTGTCAGTGGTGCCGATGAAGGTGCCTTTTTTTGGAGAATGAGAACACTAGGATGATGGAAAAATTGGAAACTTTGATGACATCCAAACCTACGCAATCTTCCAAACAAAAAAGAACAAGACGACCAACTATATAAGAAGCTAGGACCAAGAAGACCTTAGCCGACCAAGCTGCCCAACTAAAAGCGAAGAGTCAAGTTGTTGCCAACCTATCTGCAAAGATGGAAACTAAGGACAAAGTCGTTACCGACCAATCCGTTCAGTTGAAGGTGAAGGATGATGTTTTGAAGAAACTTCAATAGCAAGTTGAAAGGTTAAACTTTAAATTTCATAAACAACCCAAAGAGGTATGGATGGAAGGCCACAATGAAGCTTTAGGTCATATAAAAGATCACCTTGCTCAGTCCCATCGTGAAGGCTATAAATGGGGTTGGACTAATTGCTTAACTTTATTAAAAGTTGACCAGAATAACAAACTATGGTATTAGAATGATAAAAACCTCCATTCAAGATGGATCCCGATTAATTCAATCCCCTCGTGTTTAATATCCAAGTATTTAGGGGTCTTTGGATTGCATGATGCACTTGAGATAACTCAACCTCCTAATCTGATCAATGTGTCGAGCAGCAGTAACAGAAGAATGTTGGAAGACTTTAACTTTATCTAGTCTCCCTATACATTGGATGATCCTCCTACTCGAATGTTGAGAGGGCAGCTAACTGCTAAAACTGAAGGCAAACGTCTAGCTGAATAATTTACTTGTAGTTTGTTATTCCTTTAAATGCAATACAGTTTATATAAATTAAAATCCATATGTTTATTTTGTTAACTTATGATTATTTTAATCAATCAGTTAACTTGTGATTGTAATGCCATTGATTCTACTAATTCACTTAGATATATTAATTCAAATTTAACATTAGTTATCAGTGGTGACCAAGTGTATGAGGAATTTATGTTTGTATTCCATATTTAGGAATGTTTACCTGCCTTCCTTCATTAAACTTATTCGGGTAAAACTTGTTTGTAACTGTTTGAGTTTTAGACGAAGTTTTACCAACTTCTTATTCTTGAATGGTTTATACAAAATCATATATGAAGTAATCAACCTCTTGTTCTTGATTTGTTTTTACGAAGTCATACATGACGTAAATTGTTGTTGTCAATCAAGTGCCGAGGATTGTAATCCTGTTTTGACTTGGTCGGTAATTATCTTTGTTGTTGACCAGGTGTTGAGGATCGTAATCCTATTTTAACTTGGTCGGTTATTATTTTTGTTGTCGACCAAGTTCTGAGGATTGAAATCCTGTTTTGACTTAGTCGGTTATTATTTTTGTTGTCGACCAAGTGTTGAGGATTGTAGTCCTATTTTGACTTGGTCGGTTATTACTTATTGTTCATAACTTGTATATAAAGTTATACAAGAAGTAATATGAGCACGCATTAATCTGTTGGGACATCTGGAATTTGATGAGTTTAAGAAGTTCAAGTGTATTTTGTTGATCGACAAAGCCCAAGACCAAGAGACATATGCTATGTACTAGGTTATTTATGTTTTTGGGGATGTATATCGTCACCGTACTTCGAAAAAAAATCAAATGATTAAAGGGATTGAAATTAATATTTTATTGATACGTAAATAAAAGCAAAAGAAATACAATAGTAGCAATCCTTTGGGTTACTGATAATACTTTCGGAGGTGCTCGGCATTCCAAGGATTTTTGAATTCCTCGCCATCCAAAGTCTCCATCTGATAGGTCCCTAGTCGGATAACAGCTAATATGCGATATAGGTCATGTTAATTAGAGTCAAGCTTGTTATTCTTCTGGATAACTTTCTTAATAACATAATCGCCCTCCTTAAGGTTGGTCGGCTTGACCATTTAATTATAAAAGCGAGCAGTTTTGTATTAGTGTGTCGCATTTCTCAGAGCAACATTATCTCGTACTTCCTCCAACATGTCAAGATCTAACCTACTCATCAAATCACTAACTGGAGAATCAAAATTCAGTACATGTGTGTTGGTAGGCCGAGTTCAGTTAGTACTATGGCTTCAGTCCCAAATATAAGCATGTATAGTGTCTCTCTAGTTGCTATTCTCGGCGTTGTTCTGTAAGCCCAAAGAACAAAATGTAACTCAATTAACCAAGTTTCCCTTAGAAGCATCAAGCGTCTTCTTCAGTTCATTCATCAAAGTCCTGCTTTTCACTTTTTTTTACCATTACTTTGAGGATGGCCTGGGGTAGAATGCAATTTTTGGATTTTAGACTGGACGCAGCATGCTTCAAACTCCTTGTTATCGAATTGGGTGCCATGGTCTGTAATGAAAGATATGGTAAACTATATCAAAAAATTATATTCTTTCAGATGAACGGATACACTTTATCATAAGGCATCTCAACCAATGGCTCTGCCTCCACCCATTTGGTCAAATAATCAACAATAGCAACTAAATATTTGAACCTGGCTTTGGTGGTTAGTATTGGGCCAACCAAGTCAATTCCCCATATAGCGAACGACCAAGGTGAATTTATTGGTGTCAAAGCAGCATTAGGTGATTTATGAATGGCAGAGAACTTCTGGAACTTGTCACACTTTCTTGAAAAGGAGGTACAGTATCCTTATAGTCTGCCAGTAATATCCCTGAGTGTTGATTCGTTAAAGAAATGATCGATCAGCGAAATGAGCCCCACAGGAACCTTCATACACTTCTTTGATCAAATTTTCCACCTCCTTTAGATGAACACAATGCTACAAGGATATTGTCAATCCCCTTATTTATAAAACTCTTTTATCTAACACATATCTTACTGATTTATATCGAAGCTTTTTGGCCTCTTTAGGATCTGGTGGTAGGGTTCCATCTTCAATATAAGCTCTGATGAGATTCATCCAGGAAGGTCCTAGGTCTATAGCAATAAACCTAACCATCACGTCCTCGTCAATACTTCGATTAGTCAAGATTTCTATTGGGGGGATTATTTAATATTTTTATTGGGATTGTTCTTCTGAGCTCAATTCTTATTGCTGACGCTAGCCGAGAAAGGGCATCAACTCGAGAATTTGCTATTCCTGGTGTCTTGTTCATCTAGACGATGGGAAATGATGTAATAACATCCATGGTCTTAGCAAGATACCTACTCATCAATTCTCCTTTTACTCCACATAAATAAAGTACTTGGTTAACAGCCAAATGTAAATCAATATGTGTCGCTACTTGTTCGGCGCCTAATGAATGAGCTAAATTCAGTCTAACTATCAAGGCTTCGTATTTTGCCTCGTTGTTTGATACTTCGAACTCAAACCTGAGAGCATACTCAATATCAATATCATTAGGAGTATTACATATTATAACTGCTCCACTGCTTGTAGCATATGAAGATCCATCCATGTAAAAATTCCATAACGAGACATCATTATTAAAACTTTATGGTGTCAATGATCCATACTGGAATATATTCTTACTCTCTTCCACATATTTTTCAATCATTTCATTAATTCTGGATAACTCGGGTTGATCGGTAGTAATTTCATCTTGCTTTTGAGCTGATCTTTCTTCTTTCGAAGTCTGTTCGACATGTAATTTTCATTGTTCGGGAACCTCCAAATAAGTAAATTTAGCAATAAAATCTGCCAAAGCTTTCCCTTTTAATGAATATATTGGTTCGTAGACGATTTCATACTCTCCCAATTCTACCTCCCAGTACATCAATCTTCCCGATGTAACACACCCCCCGCTCGGGGAGAGCGAACGAAGCGCTACTACGATAAAACTAAACTAAATCCACAATCAACAAGGTATAGAGCATCTAAATCCCACAAAAATAAGATAAACCACTAATCTCAATCTTCAAATTAAATACAACAAAAGTCTCTCAAATTAATATAACTATTTAACTCGAAAAAGAAAATAAATCTCCAATGCTCTATACATAAAAAAAATATATACAATTCTTCTCATCTTATATTCTCGAATATTCTTCCCAAAATATCCAAGAAAAAATCAATCTCCATAGCGCCCCAAAATCCGCGCTAACCTGCCACTGAAAGAAAATATGGGAAGTACATAATACGACAGGAAAAATGCTCAACAAATATTAGCGGTGAATAAAGTGTAAAAATACGAGTACAAATATTCAAATCAAATGCGGATCTCATAAGCATTTATCAATAAATTTCTCAACAACACATTAATCGGGTCACCAGGCCTCACCCCGTCCGCATATGCTTTATCAAGACATAACCTCCGGAAGAAGGAATTTTGGCAGGTGCCCAACCTCCGTGCCATATGAAAATCTCATGACAACGTGATCAATAACAACATAAATAATACCACATATATCAAAATAATTTCAACAATTATTTATCCAGATTTCAATGAATTTAACAATTCAAATATGAGTTCAATAGTCATATGAATTCAAAGGGAATAACTCTCACGAGATTAAGGAGCATATTGTGTAAAACCCCATATCTCAAAATCATCACATGAATCATCAAAAAATTTTGGCCTCTAAATCTGATCGCATCATCACGTTCCCCTCGCAAAAACAATCAAATCACGTTATATCCCAAACTCGAGAAAACACTAAATAAGTCTTCTAATCTAAGGATGAAATCTTGAATAAGTTTGGTGCTATGGTTTGAAGATGAAAGGGAGTAATTTTGGAGAGGTCTTCTGGTTGAAAAGTTTGAGAAAAAGTGATTTGAAAAGCCACACCACGAATTTGTTATGATATATAAAGAATAAAGAGTTTGATTAAGAAAATAGTTTTAATTACATACAAGCACTAAAAAACACATTCCAGACGAGAAGACCATTGGAATTGGATAAAATTTGGGGATGTGGTAGCTGAAGACGAGAGGAAGTTGCACAAGAAATTTCAGCTCGATCGGACAGTCCAATATTTTTAAATATTTTTTTCAAAAGAGTTTTATGTTTTGAGGAGTCTTCTAAAACTTATATACATAGGAAAACTTAAATAAAAACCTTGTTTTAATTCCGATTCCAATTTCATTTGAAAATTTATTTTTCAAATATAAAAATAAATATTTTAGATTATAAAATTTATAAAATCCAAAATTTCACTTTTCTCCGATTTTTAAAATTAATTTAAAAATTCCCATTTAAAAAATTCGAGTTGTTACATACTTCCCCACTAACAAGGAATTTCACCATCGAAATTCAATGAAGCCTAACACTAAAAAATTAGGCTACACCAACAATCTCCAAAAATAAGTATTGTCTCCGAAAATCAACTTTCAATACCTCACATCTAACCTCGATGCCAAACATGACTTATCACAAAAAATTTATATCTCCAAAAAAAATATGTCTAACCCGCATGCTAGACCCAAAATCCAAGACCCGAGGGTTCATGTATACCTAAGCTTTGATATCATTTATAACACCCCGCCCGCCTGGGGAGAGCAAACGAAGCGCTACTATGATAAAACTAAACTAAATCCACAATCAACAAGATATAGAGCATCTAAATCCCACAAAAATAAGAGAAACCACTAATCTCAATCTTCAAATTAAATACAACAAAAGTCTCTCGAATTAATACAACTATCTAACTCGAAAAAGAAAATAAATCTCCAATGCTCTATACATAAAAAATAAATACAATTCTTCTCATTTTGTATTCTCGAATATTCTTCCCAAAATATCCAAGATAAAATCAATCTCCATTACGCCCCAAAATCTTCGCTAACCTGCCACTAAAAGAAAATATGGGGAAGTACACAATACGACAGGAAAGATGCTCAACAAATATTAGCGGTGAATAAAGCATAAAAATACGAGTACAAATATTCAAATCAAATGCGGATCTCATAAGCATTTATCAATAATTTCTCAACAACACATTAATCGGGTCACCAGGCCTCACCCCATTCGCATATGCTTTATCAAAACATAACCTCGGGAAGCAGGAATTTTGGCAGGTGCCCGACCTCCATGCCGTATTAAAATATCATGACAACGTGCTCAATAACAACATGAATAATACCACGTGAATCAAAATAATATCAACAATTATTTATCCAGATTTCAATGAATTTAATAAATCAAATACGAGTTCAATAGTCACATGAATTCAAAGGGAATAACTCTCGCGAGATTAAGGAGCATATTGTGTAAAACCCCATACGTCAAAATCATCACATAATTCTAGCCTCTAAATCAGAATGCACCATTACGTTCCCCATGAAAAAATAATCAAATCACGTTATAGCCCAAACTCGAGAAAACACCAAATAAGCCTTCTAATCTAATGTTGAAATCTTGAATAAGTTAGGAGCTATGGTTTATAGATGAAAGGGAGTAATTTTGGAGAGGTCTTCTGGTTGAAAAGTTTGAGAAAAAATGATTTGAAAAGCCAAGCCACCAATTTGTTGTGATATATAAAGGATAAAGAGTTTGATTAAGAAAATATTTTTAATTAGATATAAACACTAAAAAACACATTCCGGACAATCAGGCCGCTGGAATTGGCTAAAATTCGGGGACGTGGTAGTGGAAGACGAGAGGAAGTCACATAAGAAATTTCATCTCGATCGGACGGTCCAATATTTTTTTAGAGAGTTTTATGTTTTGAGAACTCTTAGAGAGTTTTATGTTTTGAGGACTCTTCTAAGACTTATATACATAGGAAAACTTAAATAAAAATATTGTTTTAATTCCGATTACAATTCCGTTTGAAAATTTATTTTTCAAATATAAAAACCAACATTTTAAATTATAAAATTTATAAAATTCAAAATTTCATTTTTCTTCAATTTTGAAACTTAATTTAAAAATTCCCATTTAAAAAATACGGGTTGTTACACCTGACTTCTCAGGCTTCTGGAGTGCTTACCAAAAAGGCAGCTCAGTATACACAACTATAGTATGTTCCTGGAAATAAGGTTTCATACGTCTAGAAGCCTCAATAAGTGCTAGAGATAATTTTCCCAAACGTGGGTACCTGATTTCAACTCCCCTGAACGTTGTAATGGTGTAGCAAAATGGTTTTTGGATTCCATTAACCTGTGTGACCAAGGCTGAACTTACTGCTGACTTAGAAACAGACAAATATAAATACAACTTTTCTCCCAAAATTGGTCGGGATGACAAAGGACGTGATCTTAAATACTTTTTCAACTCTTCGAATGCTTCTTCACATTCTTCATTCCACTCAAAAGTCTTTCTCAACACTTTAAAAAATAGTAAGCACTTGTCCGTTGCTCGAGAAATAAATCTGTTTAAAGCTTCCACTATTCCAGTGAGCCTTTGCACATCTTTTTTGCAAGTCGGCGACTGCATTTTAATTAAATCTTTTATCTTTGTTGTATTAGCCTCAATTCCCCTTTGATTAACTATAAAACCGAGGAACATACCTTCTTGTACTCCGAACACACACTTGGTCAGATTCAATTTCATTTGATGCTTTTCCAACTGATCAAAAGTCTGATTAAGGTCGACGATATGATCTGAGGATTTTTTACTCTTTGTCAACATATCATCCACATAGACCTCCATGTTCTTGCCTTTTGAAAACCTTATTCACCAACCTTTGATACGTTGCTCCTGCATTTTTTAGCCCAACGGGCATTACATTGTAACAATAAGTTCCTCTATTGGTGATGAAGGCTGTACTTTCCATGTCTTCAGGTTTCATCTTTATCTCATTATAACCAGAATAGGCATCCATAAAGCTTAAAAGCTTATGTCCAGATGTATCATCAACCAATTGATCAATTCTAGGCAAAGGGAAATGGTCTGTTGGGAAAGCTTTATTTAAATCAGTGAAGTCCACACAAATCCTCCATTTATCATTCTTCTTCTTGACTATTACAATGTTGACCAACCAGGCTGGATACTTCACATCTTCAATAAATTGGGATTTTTGAAGCTTCTCTACATCCTCCTGAATAACTTTATTTCTCTCTAGACTAAAGACCACGCGTCTCTGCTTGATCGGCTTGGCATCCATGTAGATGCTGAGCTCATGACAGAGGATTTTGGTATCAATCCCAGGCATATTCTCATGGCTCCAAGAAAATACATTTCTCCATTGCCTCAGGAACATAATCAATTCCTATTTCAGGATGGGATATGTAACACCCCATATTTTTTAATGATTTTTAAATTTGAAAAATTAATTGATCGCTAATCGGGTTTAAAATAAATATTCACTAGCGAGAAAAGGGTTAGTATTTATTGATGAAAATTGTATTGAATATTACTGAGCGAATAAAGCAATATGTGATTGTGAATTTGTGAAAATTGTAGCGAGTGAGAAATATGACATTTATGGTAGTTAAGTAGGGACGCGCGTGTCGCGCCCCAAATTAATTAAGTTAAGCTCATCCTTTTAATTAGAGATAAATTGCCTTAAACAATGCTTTAATTTAAATCTCTAAGGAAAATAGCATAATAAGTTTTTTCTATTTTCAAAGGTATGCGTAGATGAAAACATAACTGCCTTTACTTATAACTTGTAAGTACTACATAACTTTACATAACCAAGATCCTTAGTTTAATAATTACACAAAAGGAATCTTGATATTCAAACCATACTAGATATCCGTCACTCCCTCGTTTTAAAGTCCTAACTTGGCAGTGAACTCCAAATTATAAGCATACCTGAAAATAAAATATTATAGGAGTGTAAGCTATAAAGGCTTAGTGAATGACCACATACCACACATATAACCAATTTGAATAAACATTTTTATTTTGTTCTAATTCTATAACCCAACAAGAATTGTGAAACTCTCGCAAGCCTGGACCCGCCACAGCCCAATTAACCCACCACATCGCTTAACATTTTTAATCATATGCACATGTTTCATAAATACAACATCACTCCCACAAACATTTTAACACATGTGTTTAACTACACATTTCCATATGAAATTATAAGCATTTATATTTCATAAGAAAGGTAACTCACCTTGGATTTAGTGCTAAGATTAATACCAACTACTTCCTTGGTATGGTAATATTAGCTGCTTCCCCACCTAACAAGATAATGTCGTTAGTATTTGAATACACTGATTAACATCAAACCCAGTAATACATCACATCATTTGGTCAATCAGAAATAACTAAGGAGGAATTAAATATGACACTTCATATTTATATAACACCCAATTAATTAGGGTTCTAACACAATTTACAGAATTAAATGACGAATTTGATAGATAAAGTTATGCCCATTTTATTACAACCTTTTCCAAATCGTTTCTCAAGAAGAACAACAACACGACTTCAGCTTCCTAGAATTCTCATAATTTTTATACAACATAACTTTCCATGATATTCCACCCAATATCTGTAAACACATTTAATAATACAAATTTAATGTTTCATAATTTTTAGGGCTCATTTTCTATGTCGAGCAAAACGTCAAACACCTGGTACGCATTCTTGTTCCTTTAGGGCAGATTTTAAACCAAAACTTCAAACTATCACCAAAGGTTCATTACTTGGTCTTTTTATACAATTTTCGGATATGTTATACATGTATGAGTATATTTTACTCTGCAACTTGAATCACTCAATTCCAATAAGTATTCCATGATTTATACCATTTTTAGCATAACTAGGTCAAAATAGAACATTAAGGCATAACTTAACATTTTTAAGCATAGATAACCTTCACCTTGGGTATAATTCATGGAAACATATAATAAACATGTTTTATCAGAAATATTCATAATAATCATGAATTTTCTAAATCAAAATGCTTTACAAAAAATGATGTAAATTTAAGAATTTAAAGTATGCATTTACGATACTAGCTACAAATCCAACTTATGTTCTTAACCCATACTTATTTTAATAAACTTAGGCAATATGGGTATCATTAAAATATTAATACAAATAAAAAATAAAAACATGCCAAGTGTAGAACTCATCCCTGTGACCAACTTTAATAAAGAAGAAATTAGGATTCCTCGATTTATAGAAATTTTTCGAAGACTTCTTCCTTAACTTTCTTCTCTTTCTCTCTCTTTAGGAAAAACTCTTGTTCATGGCTGAATTTTCTGAACAAGTAAGTTGTTTTAACAAGTTTAAGTTGGCCAAACCATCACCCACTCTTTAACCAATCATAAAATAGCACATGGTGTGCTAATAAGACAATTGTCACTTATGTGATGGACAAATTTGCCCTTATTTCGTACTTTCGGTATAACTTCTTGTACGAGCATCCATTTAACCCACCATTTGTTGTGTTATAATATTAATTCATATATCTACAACTTTCATAATTTATGTTTTCCCAAAATCATAAACTAATGCGCCTAATTTGGGCTTCGAACAGGAAAGTAGCAATTTACCGAAAATCTCAAAACTTTCACATTTGGCCACCAAACATTGCCAATTTCGAATCAACACCCTTATTTACTTTTATAAACATAATTATACATTAAAAACACAAATTATGATGCATTTAGACACATAACTAATCATATTCTCTAAACATGGTATCCCCGATCATAAGCTTGATTAGCATCTAATATAAACCACGTATATATCACATGAGCATGCATCCCTTAAACATGATAATTAACATGTTTAACACACAAGCAATTTATAACTAATAACAAATAACTTATGATTAATCATGTAATTATTATTACTAATCATGTTTTAGGGCCTTACAATTCTACCCCTCTTATAAAAATTTCGTCCTCAAAATTTAACGCATAAGAAACTTACCAAACAATTGAGGATATTGCTTCTTCATCTTATCCTCCCCTTCCCAAGTGGAATACTCCACATTTTGACTTCTCCACGTCACCTTAACTAGTGAAATGGTTTTACTACATAACACTTGCTCCTTTCAATCTACAATAGCAATTGGTTCCTCCACGTAGGTTAAGTCATCTAGAAGCTCTATTGGTTGTGAGATAAACATATGTGAAGGATCGGGCACATACTTACATAACATGGACATATGAAAAACATCGTGTATCCGGGATAATTCTAGTGGTAACGCCAATTTATAAGCTACAGCTCCAACCCGTTTCACTATCTCATAAGGGCCAATGTACCTGGGACTTAACTTTCCCTTCTTCCCGAATCTCATAACCCCTCTCCAAGGAGAAACACCTAAGAATACTCGATCACCTCCCTCAAATTTCAATTCTTTCCTTCGGTTGTCTGCATAACTTTTCTGTCTACTTTGCGCCACCTTCAAGTGATTATGGATAAGATTTATCTTTTCAGTAGTTTGTTGTACGATTTCTGGCCCAAGTAGTTTTCGTTCTCCTACTTCAGTCCAACACACTGGAGTTATACATTTTCTCCCATACAAGGCTTCATAAGGAGCCATCTCAATACTTGAATGATAGCTATTATTATAAGCAAACTCTATTATTGGCAAGTGTTCATCCCACCTTACCTTGAACTCCAATACACCAATTCGTAACATGTCTTCGAGTGTCTGGATCGTTCTTTCTGACTGCCCATTAGTCTGAGGATGAAAAGCTATACTAAATTTCAATTTATTCCCTAAAGCTTGTTGTAAACTAGGCCAAAAATGAGAAGTAAACTTAGGATCTCGATCAGAAATAATAGAAATAGGTGCACCATGCAATCTAATAATCTCATCCACATATAATTTGGCATATCTATCCATGGAGTATGTAGTTTTAACAGGAGGAAAATGTGCAGACTTGGTCAACCTATCAATGATAACCCAAATAGAATCAAACCCTCAGGATGATTTTGGTAAACCTACAACAAAATCTATAGTAACATGTTCCCATTTCCACTCAGGAATAGGTAAGGGTTGTAGTAAACCACTTGGTTTCTGATGCTCTGTCTTCACCTATTGGCAAACTAGACATCTAGAAACAAAATCTGCAATGTCGTGTTTCATTACTGACCACCAATAACATTGTTTCAAATCACTATACAGTTTGTATAGCATATAAAGAACATTGCGCTTCCTCTAAAATGGTTCTTCTTAAATCAAGCGCATTGGGTACACACAAACGGTTATCGTATATAACAATGTCATCATCACGAATAGAAAATTCCTTTACTTTACCCTTTTTCATATCAACACTAACTTTCTCCAATTCTATATCTCCTGCTTGTGCTTGTTTTATCCAGTCTATCAACGTGGGTCTAACATTTAAATGTGCTACTATTCCATAAGACTCATTCAAAGTTAATTCCACCCCCATTAGAGCTAACTCTCTCAACAGGTCAACTCGAATACAATAAATACAAGATACTATGCCTAGAGATTTTCTACTTAAAGCATCAGCAACAACATTAGCTTTGCCTGGATGGTGATGTATCGTGCAATCATAATCTTTTATAAGTTCCATCCACCTTCTTTGCCGCCAGTTCAAGTCTTTTTGAGTAAACAAGTATTTTAAGCTTTGATGGTCAATAAAAATTTCACAACTAACACCATATAAGTAATGTCTCCAGATCTTTAATGCAAAAACTACTGTAGCTAACTCGAGATCATGAGTAGGGTAGCTGCGTTCATGTATCTTTAACTATCGAGAAGCAAAAGCAATTACCTTTCCATGCTGCATTAATACACATCAAAGTCCTTGATATGAAGCATCACTATAAATAACTAAACCTCATGTACCTGTTGGAATAGTCAATACTGGAGCTGATGTCAACTTACCCTTTAAATTTTCAAAGCTTTTATCACAATCAACACTCCACGCAAACTTATTCTCCTTTCTGGTAAGCTTAGTCAATGGCAATGCAATAGAAGAAAACCCTGATATAAACCTCATGTAATACCCCGCCAATCCCAAAAAGCTACGTACCTCAGTCACACTAGTTGGTCTTTCCCAATTCATTACTGCTTCTACCTTCTTGGGATCAACACAAATACCATCAGCAGAAATAACATGCCCTAAAAATACTACCCTGTCTAGCTAAAATTCACATTTAGAAAATTTAGCATTCAACTGCTTCTCTCGCAAGGTCAGTAAAATAATACGCAAGTGGTGTTCATGCTCATCCCTACTACGAGAATATATCAAAATATCATCAATGAAGACAATAACAAAAGAATCCACGTATGGTTGAAATAAACAGTTCATCAAATCCATGAATACAGCCGGTGCATTTGTTAACCCAAATGGCATGACAATAAATTCATAATGTCCGTACCTGGAACGAAAGGCAGTTTTAGAAATGTCACAATCTCTTACTTTCAATTGATGATATTCGGATCTGAGATCGATCTTGGAAAATACTTTGTCTCCTTGCAACTGATCAAACAAGTCATCAATTCGGGGTAGTGGGTATTTGTTACGGATAGTCACCTTATTCAATTGACGATAATCAATGCATAGTCTCATGGTTCCATCTTTTTTTTTTCACAAACAATACTGGGGCTCCCCACGGTGATGCACTAGGCCTTATAAAACCACGATCTAACAAATCTTGCAACTGTATTTTTAGCTCCTTTAATTCTGCAGGTGCCATGCGATATGGTGCAATAGATATCGGTGCGGTGCCTGGTACCAACTCAATCGAAAATTCTACCTCACGGTCTGGTGCTAACCCTGGGAGTTATTCTGGGAAGACATCTGCAAACTCATTAACTACTGGTATATCTAATATTTTTCCAGCCTCTTGTCGTATGTCCACCACATGGGAAGATAGCCCTCACATCCTTTCCATAGCAGTTCATAACATTTTGTAGCAGAAATCAAACAAGTTGGAGTGACATTTCGTTCCCTAATAAATTTAAATTTGGGTTCACCCGGTAACTAAAACACTACCTCCTTTTTTAACCAATCTAAACATACATGATATGAGGTTAACCAATCCATACCAAGTATCACATTAAAGTCATGCATATAGAGAGGTAATAAGTCAACTAGTAATTCTTTTTCACCCACTCGCACCACACACTCCCTATATACCCTCTCAATAACCCCCCCCCCCCCCCCCACTGGAGTAACAATAGCTAAACCAGAATCTAATGATGATAATGGTTTATTAAGATGCAACAGATAAAGCAAAGACACAAAAGAATATGTAGAACCAGGATCTATCAACACATAAGCATCTTTATCACCAATAAGAAGTGTACCTGTCACTACGTTAGGCATAGCTTGTGCATCTTGGTGTGTCAGTTCAAACACTCTTCCTTGGCCTTGACTTTGCGATATACCTCCTCTACCTCCCCTAGGTACATTCTATGTATACCTCCTACCTCCTACTGCCACACTCCCAACTGATGTTGTAGCTCCCATCGCTGGACAATTCTTTCGTAAGTGCCCCGATTTATGACAATGGAAACACAAAGATGTCGTCTTAGCTTTTGTACACTCTCGAGAAATGTGCCCTTGACCACCACATCTATAACAAAATATGGCCCTCGGCACCAACACAGATGCATTTTCTGACCGATTCATCCCAGTCCTTCCACCTCGAGCTTGAAATCTTCCACGTGCACTTCTATTATTTTTAAAATCTTGTCCCTTAGGTACACCTCGTGCTACACTCTGAGTTGAGGTTCCCATCTCCTATCCATATGATCTTATAACATCATGTCTAGCTTTCTTCGAGTGTTCAACTTGCATTTCTTTCATTAACTTTTCTGACACCATGGCCCTATCAACCAAGTCCACATAATCTATGATCTTCATATTAGCAACCATGCTTTTTATATCTACACTCAGCCCGGTTTGAAATCGATCACATTTACTTTCTTCTGTCCTCACCAAGTCAGGTGAAAATCTAGATAAGTATATAAATAAAGCTTTATACTCTGCCACTGTTCGATTCCCCTGTTTCAACGTGATAAATTCTTCCTCTTTCTCTTTCCTATAAAGCCTTGGAAAATATTTTTCAAAGAACACCTTTACAAACCTCTACCATGTAATTTGTGGAGGATTTATTGTCACCACTCCCCCCATTGTAGTAAGTAACCTTTCTGTTGCATCCCACCATAACTTTGCATCATCCTCTAACCTAAAGGTTGCTAACAAAACCTTTTGTTCATCTCGCACTTCCATCACCTTGAATATTGTTTCCATCTTTCTAATCCACCCCTCTGCCACTAACGGATCAGTAGTCCCAGTAAATGATGGCGGATTTCACTTCATGAACCTCTCATGCAATTTATCCCTATCCCAACCATGTTCTCCACCTCTTGCTTGTTCCAATAATTGTGCCACAGCATGTAATATTCTTCCCACATAATCAACAGTTTGTTGTTGCACCTCTGGTTCATCCACTTCAATAGGTTTATGTCCTTGCTGACTATTAGGTACATAGGATGACTCACCATCTGCTCTATCATGCGGCTCATGTGGATCCATCACTCACTGCAATATAATTAACTTAAACAAAATATAATAACAGCAGTTTAATATTAACATTGTTAGTCAAAATCCAGACGCATAGCAAACTCACTTTCTAGTGTCCACTGCCAATCTAGACCCTCACACCCTGTCCAAAACCTAATAGCCATGCTCTGATACCAAGTTGTCGCGCCCCGACTTAATTAAGTTAAACTCATCCTTTTGATTAGAGATAAATTTACTCAAACAATGCTTTAATTTAAATCTCTAAGGAAAATAGCATAAGATTTTTTTTCTTTTTTCAAAGATATGTGTAGATGAAAACATAACTGCCTTTACTTATAACTTATAAGTACTACATAAATTTACATAATCAAGATCCTTAGTTTAATAATTACACAAAATGAATCTTGATATTCAAACCATACTAGATATCCGTCACTCCCCCGTTTTAAGGTCCTAACTTGGCAGTGAACTCCAAATTATAAGCATACCTGAAAATAAATTATTATAGGAGTGTAAGATATAAAGGCTTAGTGAATGACCACATACCACACATATAACCCATTTGAATAACCATTTTTATTTTTTTCTAATGCTATAACCCAACAGGAATTGTGAAACTCTCACAAGCCTGGACCCGCCACAGTCCAATTAACCCACCACAATTATTAGGGACCACCACATCCTTTAATAGGCCCGAAGTACACAAACCTTTAAGTTGGATTAACAGGACCACCACATCCCGTAGGACCCACCACAGTCCTTAACATTAGATAAAGGACTCACTAGTCCATATCATTATATAACATCACTTAACATTTTTAATCATATGCATATATTTCATAAATACAACATCACTCCCATAAACATTTTAACACATGTGTTTAACTACACATTTCCATATGAAATTATAAGCATTTATATTTCATAATAAAGGTTACTCACCTTGGATTTAGTGCTAAGATTAATACCAACTACTTCCTTGGTATGGTAGTATTAGTTGCTTCCCACCTAACAAGTCAATGTTGTTAGTATTTGCATACACCGATTAACATCAAACCCAGTAATACATCACATCATTTGGTCAATCAGAAATAACTAAGGAGGAATTAAATATGACACTTCACATTTCTATAACATCCAATTAATTAGGATTCTAACACAATTTACAGAATTAAATTACGAACTTGCTAGACAAAGTTATGCCCATTTTATTACAACCTTTTTCAAATCGTTTCTCAAGAAAAACAACAACACAACTTCAACTTCCTGGAATTCTCATAATTTTTATACAACATAACTTTCCATGATATTCCACACAATAGATGTAAACACATTTAATAATACAAATTTAATGTTTCATAATTTTTAGGGCTCATTTTCTATGTCGAGCAAAACGTCAAACACCTGGTATACATTCTTGCTCCTTTAGGGCAGATTTTAAACCAAAACTTCAAACTATTACCAAAGGTTCATTCCTTGGTATTTTTACACAATTTTCGGATATGTTATACATGTATTAGTATGTTTTACTCTCCAACTTGAATCACTCAATTCGAATAAGTATTCCATGATTTATACCATTTTTATCATAACTAGGTCAAAATAGAACATTAAGGCATATCTTAGCATTTTTAAGCATACATAACCTTGATCTTGGGTATAATTCATGGAAACATATAATAAACATGTTTTATCATAAATATACAAAATAATCATGAATTTTCTAAATCAAAATGCTTTACAAAAAATGATGTAAATTTAAGAATTTAAAGTATGCATTTACGATACTAGCTCCAAATCCAACTTATGTTCTTAACCCATACTTATTTTAATAAACTTAGGCAATATGGGTATCATTAAAATATTAATACAAATCAAAAATAAAAACATGCCAAGTGTAGAACTCATCCCTGTGACCAACTTTAATAAAGAAAAAATTACCTTACGAGGATTCCTCGATTTATAGAAATTTTTCGAAGATTTCTTCCTTAACTTTCTTCTCTTTCTCTCTCTTTAGGCAAAACTCTTGTTCATGGATGAATTGGCTGAACAAGTAAGTTGTTTTAACAAGTTTAAGTCGGCCAAACCATCATCCACCCTTTAACCAATCAAAAAATAACACATGGTGTGCTAATAAGACAATTGCCACTTAAGGGATGGACAGATTTGCCCTTGTTTCGTACTTTCGGTATAACTTCTTGTACGAGCCTCTGTTTAACCCACCTTTCATTGTGTTATAATACTAATTTGTATATCTACAACTTTCATAATTTTTGTTTTCTCAAAATCATAAACTAATATGCCTAATTTGGGCTTCGAACAGGAAAGTAGCAATTTACCGAAAATCTCAAAACTTTCACATTTAGCCACCAAACATTGCCAATTTTGAATCAACACACTTATTTACTTTTATAAACATAATCATACATTAAAAACATAATTTATGATGCATTTAACGACATAACTAATCATATTCTCTAAACGTGGTATCCCCGATCATAAGCTTGATTAGCATCTAATATAAACCACATATATATCACATGAGCATGCATCCCCTAAACATGATAATTAACATGTTTAACACACATAAGAAATTTATAACTAATAACAAATAACTTATGCTTAATCATATAATTATCATTACTAATCATGTTTTAGGGCCTTACAGCGCGTGTCAGTCGTGTTAGGACTAATTTAAGAGAACAAAAAGTAAATATATTTTTAGTCACCCCAATGATCATTTTGAGTGTGCCATTGTGTCCTGGTCGAGATTGTCAGAAAAGTCTACTCGGAAGTTTAGTTTGGGTCCCGGGGCAGTTTTAGGCCAAATCGGCACCCCGAGAGCACATTTTGGTCATTTGCATTTTTGAGGAAATAACACCTACGAAGTTCTAAGTGCAATATATCTGATTATAAAAGGGGGATTAGGGCTAGTTACATGATAAACAAAGAGAAGCCATAGAGAGGCCATAGGAGGAAGAGGAGAGGAGTTCCGAGCCTAGAATCACCTTCTTGCACCCCCACCACCGCCGAATTGTAGATCGAGGAGAGAAGAACACCAATATACCCATAATCTTCAACTGACCAGACCTACCAAAAGAGGCAAGTGTTTAATCTCGTAAACTTATAGCATATATAATATCCATGTTAGTATATGTGAATTCACTATGAAATTCATGTGATTTGAATGAACTTTTATAGACATATATCATTATCTTAGGTGAAATTGATATAGAATAGGATCCTTCATGTAGGTAGTATGAAATTCATGTAATTATATTGAATCTTGATGAATAACTCTGGGTTTTAATGGGTATGATTGAATTGTAGAACAATTTCTTGAAATTTGAATAAGTCTATGAAATTGGGTAAATTAAATCATCATTTTAGAAACTATTTTGAGCCTTTTTGGTTCTGAAAATGGCTATTTTTTTCGTGCTCCCTCATAGAAAATCTTGTTTTCTGCATTTTGTTCTCTGATACGTTTTCTCCAAAACGACTACGAAATGCCTTAAAACTACATTTTAAAAATTTGGGCAGATTCCGGGGGGGGGGGGGGGGGGGGGAATTTTAAGAAATGTTATTTTTAGATGTTATTCCGTGGTAGGTTGCCTAGATTGATTGATGGTGATTGTTGTTCTATAATAAGAACATTAGGCCTAAAGTGGATATTAGATTTACATAAAGTGAGACGAATATATATTGGATCATTGAGAAAATTATTCCGTTTGAGTTAAGACCTTGCGACGTAGTTAATTCGAGGGAAATGGAATAAACCACGATAATTATTAGGGTAACTAACAGTGGGAGAATTGGTTTAATTACTATAAAATATTCTTGAGTAGTGAATCATCCTTGGAAATTACGAGCGAGAGAATATTCGTAATTTAATAAATATATTGTAAGTAGTAACGAGAATAATACTACGTATGAATTATAATGTTTGGGTTATGTGAATACCTAATGATCTGGATAAGTTGTGTGAATACCTATAGTAATATTTATTATGTGTATGACATACCTATGTTGCTTTCTATCGCAGGATGTCTTTTGAAAGGTGACAGTCTTATCCTGATGAGCCCATTCGGGGGATTTTAGAATTGATGCCTCAGAACATAGAACATAGGTAAGGGCTATCTGTGATAATGATAGTGATGACAATCATATGGGTGCATAGGTATGTGCGTTGCCCATAGGCTTGGAACTGTGCCTCCAATATGTATGATTTATATTTATGGTTCAAGAGTGATTCCAAACCGATTGTCCTTATTCAATACAAGATGTACCAGTACTTGATAGCAGAGTATATGTGCACCACAACTAAGCCTGGGGGTTCCATATATATATATATATATATATATATATAGTGATGAATATGTATATATACTTGTGATATTATCTACTGCATGAAATTTGTACATAAGGAAGATAATGAATTCTTAAATAACTTAAGTATGTGAACACTTAACCTTATTGTGAAATTCTTACTCGGGATAGTAAATGTTGGAATATTTAATAATATACACTACACCAAAACTGTCGACTTGTCATGACCATTGACTGTGAGAAGTCTGGGGTGACAACTTCTTTTGTCATGAACTAGTCACGTTCAAAGAGAATGACAAGTTCATTAGACTTGTCATGGTCCTGGAACGGTCTTTAACCTTGATAATTTTTGTCACGATCAAAGACCGTGACAAAACTAAAAAAAATTATCACGACCAAAGACTGTGATAAGTCTGTGACAAGTTTTTTTATCACGGTCTTTGACCATGACAATTCAGGGAAGAATTTAAAAAAATCTGTTGGGCAGTATGGCCACTGCCCAACAGTATATTTGTACATATTATAGAAAAAATTTACCGGTTCAAACTACATATATCCAAGTAAAATAGAAAGAATGCACCAAATCATTGCATATATAATTCCATATCCAAATAAAATATAAATACAATCCATATCCAAACCAAAATGTAACAAATGAAAATAATACAAATATAATCCAAGTGTCCAAATAAAATATATACAAACAATGTCAATGCATAGAGTCATCAGTAGGTTGGAAGAGGAAAGAAGGACAAATGATATACGTATTGAGACGCCCCTCAATATGACGCTTCACGAAGGCATACATATCTTGGACCGTCGCCTCCAACCCTGATAGTTTCTCGTCATGCATGTCCACTTGATGAGACAACTCAGTGTTGCTCGTCTCCATCCCGATGATCCTAGACTTCCCCACCCACGAGTTTACACCCCTACTCCCTCCCTTGCGATCGACACTGAGAAATTGGCTGAGTGCGTCCGTAGCCAAAAATGCCTTGTTGGCATCAAACTGCGACTCATGCACTTCCTTAAGCTTTGCCTGAAGCGATAAAAAGCACAGGATTAGTTAATTAAGTAAATAAAAAAATTATAACGTAATTAATAAAAATAAAAATTTATAACTTACAATCGTGGTCGCGACGGTCGGGGACTCCTCCTTGTCCTTGTCCTTGCCCTTTTTCGTCTGAATTGCCACATAGGCCTCGAGCCAATGTGGCCTACCTCCAGGGCCACTCCCCGTCTCCTGAAATAAAATAATGCAGATTAATATAAAATTATAATTATAGATAAATAAAAACTTACCATACTATGCTCCACCTCGGCGTAAGACGTCCGTCCGGAGTAGTGTACGTCTGACTTTTTCATCTGATTTTACCTCACTGATTGGCGAGATGTCAATTGTCGCTCCTCGATCTTATTGTCGATAAAATTTTACCACTGTGCCAATGCGATCATCTCCTTTGTCGGGACGGTGTCACGCCGTCTGAGAATGGAGTCCATGATCTTTCCAAAGTACCACGCCCGTAAATTCTTCTTCCTCGTCCTATGTTGTTCCCCCAATGTGAAGTTATTGGGTCTGGCTTAATTGTTCCCATGAAACAAATACAAAACAAAAGGAAAGTAAGTGTTAGTTGCTAATAAATATAAATTGAAATTGAAATTGAAATTGAAATTGAAATATAAATGGATTACATGTAGTGCCGTCCAAATAGCCAACTTAAGCTCATTTGGCACCTCCCTCTAACTAGTGTGCCCCAGACTCATAATCGTCTTAACCAACTCGAGGGACGTAGCCAATAATCTCGTCTTGTTCTCAACGATCGATCCCAATTTGCCCCATTTGGGGAGCCTAGGGGATGAGGAGCCCTCGTCGTCTCCGCTGCCACCAAGCCCAGAAAAAGTCATTTTCTGTAAAAATTGTTGTTATTAGTACAAATTCAAATGAATTAGAAGAATACAAAGCACTGACCATATTATAATAAAACACTGGAAACATTGAATTAATGCACTAAACTGATCAAGTACAAATGAATTAAAATCATTAAACTGATGTCCTATAACAATAAAACACTAAAATAATACACCCACTAGACATGGACTTTGAATTAGTGCTTAAGAATTAAATCTAAATATTACATGTAGTAAAGTGATCAAGTACAAATGAATTAAAAGCATTAAACTAATGTTCGATAATTGGAATACTTATTTCAAATCTAAAAATTGTTTCAAAGTCGGGTTATCATAAAAATTAGATTGATATTCAGTAGGAGCAGTCAAGTCATCCACTCTACTATTTAGACTCTTTAGCGCATGTAGGATGATTGAACACGGCTCATTGCTGATATACTCCGAGTAAAACACTTGCTTGACTATTTGAAAAGCACAAAAAATGGCTAATCGCTCACGTGTTCATTTCTCTTTAACTTGGACAAGTCAACCATGATCAAATTGGTGTCAAGATCAACTTAACAAGCATTTTTATCCTCAAATCTTACCCAATCATAGTCTAATATAACATATTTGAAGATTACATAGTCCAATTCAAATATATTTCGAATTACACCATAGTAAGTCATTTCAGCTTCAACATTTAGTTCCCATTACTATAAACAATCACCTATTACTTGTTGTATAAAATTTATAGTATGTTTCATTTAATTATGTCTTATTTATATTTGATTATTAAATTTTAAATTCAAATTCAAATTCAATTTATAATATTAATTCTTATCTCCTCCATCTCCTCTAAAGGGTGAGTGGTCCTATCCCATTCAAAACCGCATATTTCTATAATACACTTAACCGCTCATGCACATTGTTCCAATTTCTGGAAAATTCGGCAACATATCCCCATAGTTATCCAAGTACATGACATAGATTCACAAGTGTGAGTGTTATTTCAATTGATAATTGAAATAACACTTAACATCGGATCATCTAGTATGTACCCAGAGAACATTAAAATGCGACTGCATAACTTCCTCCAAAAGTAACAAGTTTAAGCCACTAAGAATATTATTATACAGAAACTATGCAGTCCCAAACTGTCCAAACGGGACAATTCGAGAGATCTCATTACAGGGGTAATGACTCTCGAATGGGTCTAAGGGATATTGAATGCGTACATATAAGAACTATGAGGCTAGTATATATACGCACTATATGCAATTTGAAGTATGTTTAATTTAATTATCATAAGTCTGTGGTCGTGCGACTCTCAAAGGGGTCATGAAACAAAGTAATTTTAGAAAAAAGTTGACCCCCCGCCCCCCATTTGGACAATAATCCAGTGGTCATGCCACTTCCAAAATTAACCAACCTAACAAATTAAGATAATATAATTATTAAAGAATTTATTAGTGTGAATTAAATTGAGGATTTAAAAAAAATTAAACAACCAACTTCCATATCCAACCACATCCGTCAAATATAATCTAACAACAACAATAAACCAACAAATGTGTATCCCGTACTCCTTCTAATTCATCTACTCAATTAATTCATTTCCAACAACATAAGAAATTAAATACATATAACTAATTAGCTTCAAGCCCTAAATAATAACACCCAATCAACATTTAACAATTTTTAACCAATTTCAAACCTAAATAAGAATACACAAACAATATTTATAATGTCAAATTAATTTTATTCTCTAAACAATAAGATTCAATCAATATTAACAATACGTATTAATGTCAATATTAACAATACCTATTATGTTTGTGTGGTTAAATCAATAGAACCAAAATTTTTTCTGCACTTAAGGAGTATATATTTTTCTATAATTTATGTCAATAATTTAATAAATTTGTAATTGTAACACATGCACACACCCCACCACTACCACTACCCCCACCCCACACCCCTCCCTACCCACCCACACAAACATATACTGCCCCCTGCCCCTCCACTGCCCCCACCCCCACCTGCACACACACACACGCACCCATGCACACATACACACGCACCCACCTGCATACACACACACACACCCTGTACACACACACATACACATAAGAGAGCGAGCTAGCAAGCGAGAGAGAGAGAGAGAGAGAGAGAGAGAGAGAGAGAATTTGGGGGGAAACAAATCACGGTCTTTGACCGTGATAACTTTCTAATGTTGTCACGATCAATGACCGTGAAAAGTTCATGACAACTGTACTTGTCACGGTCATTGACCGTGACAACCCCTTGTAATGGACTTTTCATGGTTAATGATCGTGATAAAAAGTGCATATTCTTTTGTCACTGTCAATGACCGTGACAAGTCTTGCCGACTAAAAGGTGACAATTCAGCCTTTTTGGTACAGTGATATATATTATGTGGAAAATACGAGATATTTCTACTAGTGATGGTTTAGAAGGTTTGTGACTATTATATAGTTATGTGTGATAATGATAATTAGAACAATTTAGAGATACGTTAGGCGTGAACAATAGTTGAGAGGTGGGAATCTCAAAAGAGGGTCGTGAAGCTAACATGTATATAATATTTTCTTTACCGCATTTTAAATACTTGCTAAACTGTTTCAAAATATTTCACACTCGGGCTCTGTTCCCTCTTTTGAAAATCTATTTTCTCTTGTACAATTATTTTAGGTGTCCATCCATAGGGACGCCAGGCGTAGATTTTCAGATGACTTGACGTGCTGTAACTATTCTGGGAGTTGCAGGTCCTCATGATTAGATGCCTACACTCTTTTTCAGTTAGTTCCTTTTAGCTATTTCAGTTAGGGCATGTTGCCCTTTCTAATTATAATTTATTTCAGAGAGATGTTTGTAATACCCCGTATTCCTAGGTATTTATGATTTAATTAATTCGAAAAATTAATTGGATAAATACGTGTTAGTCAAATTACACGTGTGATGTAATTTAATGTGATTAAATAATAAAAGTGATTATTAAATATGAATCGAGAGATAGAGACTGATTAAAATTATGTTACAAGATTTACTATGTGCAAGAATAGTAAATAATGGTGGATTTTTATATACGACATAGCGAGTGATATGTGCGTATTTTATTTTATCTCTCTGGGAGTCGCGTGTAGACCATTTTGAGGTGAGAAATGAGAAATAAAATGATAGGATTAAATACTAATTGAAAATAATCAAATTAATATTTATATGTACTATATTTATTTATGGGAATAAGTAAATGAGTTGGATTATTTTTATATCATGTCGCAGGTGGGCAAAAGCGACGAGTGGTAATATTTTATTCATAACACACGTGTAGAGCAGTGTGGGATTCAAAAAGTAATTTTTTTTATAATTGACTCGGATGGTAATTTCGAGTTCCCTGTTGATCCCGAATGGGCCGAAATAGTCAGAATGAAGTACCCGAAGGTAATGTTTGGGTTTCGAGAGCTTGTTAGACTAGTCGAGACTCACAATTGGGTATACGAGTCATTTTACACTTGGGCTAACACCCAATTTCGGGATTTAATACATGAGGGGCAGCCATAATCCGCAATTCTCTAACCTAAGAGAGATAAAGAGAAGAGAGAAAGAAGAGAAGAAAGAAGAAGAAAGAGAAGAGAGAAATGAAGGAAGAAATCAAGACGGAATTTGAGATTTCATTCAACATACAAAGAGGAAGATCAAATCATCTACAATTCAAAGCAAGTGTTTAACTTGCTTTAATAATTTATTTATTTTTATAATCCATATTATAGTTGAGGAAAAATATGAATTTTTTGGTTGGATTTATGTGAGAAAATGGGTTTCTTTTGTGAAATGATTTCACAGAAATTTGATGTGATATTTATAACATATGAAATCTGAAAAATTGAATCCCTTATGATTTATAGAATTTTAATAAAGAAATCTTAGATAAATTCATAGAAAAGATGTGATCTTGAATGGTTCTTGTGAGGATTAAAGAAAAGCATGAAATTGAATTAAGATAATTTTTCAACCTGCCATAAATTTTGGCATGATTCAAATCCATGCCATTTTCTGTACGATTTGAACTATATGCTCATTTATGGATGAAAAGAAATGTATTGAAGTTATATTTCTAATGAGATTTGAATGAGGTCAATTGGGTTTATGTGGAGTGAGTTATAGCTATTTTAGTGGAAGGTATTTAAGCTTCCAGAAAATGTGAGATTTTTCTTTTTAAGTCTCAAATGTCTAAAAAATTTATGGGGGAAGTGTTTGGGACCTTGATGAAATATATTACTGGAATAATTATGGCAGTAGGTCTATGATTGAGTGTTGGACTTTAATTTTGTGAGAGAATTAAAGTGGAAATTCATAGGCTTCATTGTGACGTACTCTAATTCAAGATGATAAGAATATAATTACGAAAAAAGCGTGAGCGAACTTAAATTTGTTGGGTCAGTAGGTTAACAAGGGTAACTACTGAGTTCATATAACAAGGGATAACTAGGACCCTTAGAGTTGCGTGAACACTCCTATATATACGATAGTGAGATAAATCATAAGACAAATAGTACGATAAATACGTGAGAGATATATACCACGTACTAATGCGTATTATCGGGTTGAGTAAACATTTATTGATGCATAGTAATATATAGGCTGTCTGAATACATATAGTATACTAAATAAAAATTGGTGATCGAAGTACGAGTTCGAGCTAATAAAGAGTAGAGGGAATACTCAAATAAATTCGTAAAGCAAACAAGTACGGTGAATATTAGAGAGAAATATTTTACGTACAAGTATGAATAAATTGGTTGTGTGAATTCCTATAAATTTTGTACTTAGGTTGGGTGAATACTTACAGTGCCTATACAATATTGGATTCGAGGTTTAGACCGAGCCAATATTGTATTATTTCAATTACATTTGGAGTCGAGGATCAGACCGAGCCAACCTAAATGATAGGAGAATTGGAGTCGATGATTAGACCGGGCCAATACTCCTTATAGTATATATTGTGTGTGAAATATATACTATATAAATAATCTACTTGGGTACAATGGTAGATGATTATATGATGTTCATGCATCTAAAAGATAAATAAATTGGGATAATTGGAGTCGATGATTAGACCGGGCCAATTATCCTTATAGTCTATATTGTGTGTGAAATATATATACTATATGAATAATCTACTAGGATGAAGTAGTAGATAATTATTGTGTGTGAAATACATACTATATAAATAATCTACTTGGGTATAATGGTAGATGATTATATGATGTTCATACATGTAAAAGATAAATAAATTGGGATAATTGGAGTCGATGATTAGACCGTGCCAATTATCCTTATAGTCTATATTGTGTGTGAAATACCTACTATATGAATAATCTACTAGGATGAAGTAGTAGATAATTAGATGACGTGAATACATCTAACTATTAACTTAAGCGAAGAAAGCTTAATGGGCAAAACATAATATTATATAGTGAGCATCTAATGAATAAGGTTAAGTGGTCAGACTTAACTTTCAAATCAGAAACTACCATATGTGAAATGTTACTTGGAAATTTATTAACAATATGAGAGGTGTTAATGAAACTTAGTACTGTATGGGCGGTATGGGAACTTAGACATGTAGATAAGTTGAGACGAGTACTATAGTCTAAATAACTTGGGTAGTTGTAGCTACAATAGACTAAGTATAGAACGTTAGATGTGCACTATAGATGAGAGGTGAAGGGTAACTCATGTGAGTGTGACACCAGTTTAAATATGGAAAGCATGATATTTTAAATATTAAAGTATGTTAAGAACTTGCTATAATATTTTCAAAAACTCGGGCTCTGACCCGTTTCTCTATTTTCCCCTCTCTTGCTATATATGTATATATATAGGTGTCCAGACACAAGGATGCCTGGATGATGATTCCTTCGAGTCAGACATTCGTTGCAGCAGCTGTGGATGCAAGAAGGTTTATTTTAGACGCTTCTATCCTGTAATCTAAATAAGAGGTACTATAGATACACTCGGGCTGATACCCAACTGTATTAATTTATTCTTGTACCGTCTTTTTGTGCGGCATTCGATTTGGTTGTATTATGTTGTACCGAGTGTTCGGTTATTTTATTTCATTTCAGTTTCGTGTATATAAACTGTGTGAATTTTTTATTTGGTTGATTTGGTAAAAAAAAAGATTTGTTAAAAAAATTGACGCCAGCCTAATAAGTTATTAGTAATTAAATTGGTTTTCGATAATGATGCTAAGAATGAATCATATGATATTCATGTTTTAATCTGGTATAGGATTGATCACCCGGTATTTTATTAAGCGGGGTGTCACAATGTTGTACTCTTTCATTTCAGTTTTATGGGATTGGTATTATTATAGTTTGTTTGTTTTGAGATATTTAACTGGGACGTTTATTCTAGTTTCATTTAATTCATTTAGATGGTTTGTTATTCATTATTATTTTATTCATAAAGATGGTGGATGTGTTATCGGTTTATATTGTTGGATATTAATTAATGGATTAAATGTTTTTGGCACTAGCTTAATTAATTATTAGGTGATTAATAAAGTAAATGTTTTTCGATAGTGATGCTATGAATGAACCAAACGAATATTCTATTTTAAATTTTATAAAGGACTGATCACCCGATATTTAATTGGATGGGGTGTCACATGTGGTATCAAAGCATCAGGTTCTAGAGTCTATTAGTATCTCTTCGGCTTATTACGTTTTAGCGTAGCGTTATTTGATAATAGAGACTTATTATAGGATTTTTGTATACCTCTAAATTTGTGACTTACGTTCTCCTGCAATTAAGTATAGTTGATGTGATTCATATATGAGTTCGGTTGGGCTTCGTACACCGAAAATTTATAGGACGCCAACGAGAGCCGTACGAAGGACTATAGGAAGAGAATCTCAGTAGAAGACATAGAGTATTTTGGGAATGGTGATCGCGACAAAAGTCACCATGAGTGATAATAAATCAAGTGATAATGGGAAAATCACTTGAAAGCAGTAACTTCCCCAAATACCGTCATAGTTAACGTTAGTACTATTTCAGACTTGCCCAACTTCTTCGACAAAGGGTGAGGGAGTCAGAAGAACTATTTTGAAGAGCCATTTATAAAGATGTGGGGAATAGAGAAAGTGTAATGGGCCAATGGAAGAACAAAATCAAAAGGAAACTGTGTAGGGTGAAGTACAACAACACCCACAATTTAATTTCGAGCAAATTATTAGCTCATAAGAGCAGTATTAACTGATGAGAGTCAGTCACCACATATAAATACGTATGTGTGAAATTCAACGACAAATTTGAGTACAGTATAAACATGAGGTCTTCCATCTTCTGCTCTAACATGTATGCGAATAGAATTTTGAAACTTACCACAAATGTGTAAGATAGAGACCGATCGTGAAAGAAAGGTTGATTTTCTGAACAAACTTCGTACCTGACAAAGGGGCATAGAATAAAAAAGGTTTATAGTTGATAAAGGACTCTTGAGTAGAATAAAAAAAGTATGGATGAGAAATCTAGCTAGGATGAATAAAGTTGATGTCGTCAAGGTTGTACATTTATAAGGTTATATCATCACTTCCAGAAGAAGTGAGCCAGGAGGGTTAGAGAATCTTGCCGAAGAGCAAGACTAGACTTAACGGTCTTAGTGAAGCACGACATGAGAGTATACCCAGTAGGTAACCCATTTAGATTATTTTGATTAATTGAATTCCTATAAGATGATGATGGAGTCAATCAGGGCCATAGAGACCAATAATAAGTTCCATAGGGCGAACATAGATAAAAGGACAAAAGGTGTAACAATTGGGACCAAGAGTACCAAGTTCGAGAGGAGGACACCCCAACATGGCCAGTGAGGCCAAAGATAGGGAGATAGATCAAGAAAGTGTCCTATGTATAGAGAGTAAGGTCACCTATGTTGAAATTGTTCACAACAAGATAGTGAGACCAGTAAAACTGGGAATTGTGCCAGTGGAGCACACAACAGGAGGAAAGGGGTTTTGTTAATGGAAATTGGGCTAAGAGAGTAAAGTTAGGGGTTACCAACCCAAGAGTGGTGGGTGACTTGCGAGGTCCGTAGCATATCCATTCCTCAGGGCCGTTAGGATTAAATAAAAGGATGAGGAGGCCAGCAGGGATAGGTCAGGGACATGGCTATTTATCTGAAGATTATTACATCGAAAAGATATTTTTGGGTCGATGCTTCACTTAATAAAGTGTAGGCCATAATAAAAGAGGAATAACCCAAAGAGAGGCATGGGGAAACTACAAGATAAGATCCTAGATGTGCAACCATTGTAACAAATCAGGGGTTAGTTCCAGTATGGGAATACGTTTAGGGAACCGATGATCAGGAGAGACATATTCCAAAAATAGGTAATATTTTTGGTTCACCCTCGCAAATACGAGATTATCTCAGGTGATATGTATACATCATAAGGTATGATTATTAACACTAAAATTCAAAAGTGAGTAGGGTTTAGTGGATGCGTTGGCAATATAGGCTTGGTTGTTACAGATATGGCTACCGTTAGGTAATAGGGATCATTTATGTGTCCCCTGTAGGGGAGCGGGTATGGGCAATGAAAGAATTCGTTGTTTTGATTTTTTTACTTTTGAGAGCTAGACAAGTAAGACTTATTATAACCATGTGTACTGATTGGATACCAAGAGTTTGAGCGGTAGTAGGGTGTGTGATAAAACTATCGTGCTTGTTATTCCATGGTGAGATTTATTAATTTATGAAGCATAGCCTGAAAGAGGGTTGATCCTACTTTCATATATTATACGTTATGTGATGATCAAATATAAAGAGTTATATCTTTAATGTTATATATGGATACGAAAATATTATATACTTCAGTGAGTATGTAGTCTAGTTGTATTTGATCCTCGTGTGTAGTGACTTTTCACTGATGAGATTCAATGTGCTTTATGTTATTTATCGAGTAAAGATTCATAGCTCGTTATCTTTATAGCACTAAGAACTTATGATAGTAAGAGCGTCGTGTTGTTTGTCGTCTTTAATTACATGAGAGGGGGAGAGTATACTTTTATGTCAGCAGATGGGGATTCGGGGGTACATATTATGGACTGAGGACCTAATGGATCTCGATGATCAGCAATGTTAGATAGTAGTGTATCGGGTGGTTCCTTGTTTAGATTTCTCTTTACGAGACATCCTACGCCTGAAACATAGCGAATGTTAGATGTCGGGAGAGGTTTGGTCTTTAGTACATTGGTTTAGCACCTTGGTTATTATACAAATTCGTGAATATAACTAAGAGTTGATAGTTATATTTTAATTTAAGGCTGGTAGAGCCATAAAATCCTGATGTGAAAATTAGTGTAGAATGTTTTCACCACGAATAGATTTGGTGGGGTAACCTAGAAAATAACAGAGTTACAACTAAGTGGGTGGTTGAGTATAACCTTACAGTATAGTCATGCCAAGTATAGTATGTTAAATGCAAGTATATTACGCTCAGTTGATTTGTACTGAAGTGCACAGAACATAGGGTGTATGGGCTCCGTAGTTAGTTAAAATTTTCAATATCATTCTCGAGGAGAAAATATGGAAATGTATGAAATGAACATAAATGTACAGGTAAGAAAGATATGGGACTAAAATAAGAAAAAGAGGATATATTTGCGTTGAGAGTAAGGCGTGTCACCAAAAACCGGAGAGTAGAGAGAAAGGGAGTGATTAGATTGTTGAAAAGTACAAAGAATGTACATTTTTATTTTCTATGATAATCAAAAACTCCTCCACGCAGAGGAGTAATATGATGAGAATTACGTCGTAACCAATAGAAGGTTTAAAAGTCTGACTTGGGTAGACGAGAAGTGATTAGGATGTCATTTTTGTAAAATTTAGGAAGGTGGTGAAAGTATACCACCGTACACCAAGTTTGGAATCTGACATAAGTGGTCAGGGGTGGTTAGGAATGTCTCCCAAGGAATGAGTTACAAGATTTAGCATTAAGAGAAATGGGCACCTAGGCAATATGGAATTTTCCAACATAGATGATAGAGCCAGTAAAGTGTAGGCTTATCTTTTTAAAGAATTATTAATGGGTTCACAATAATACTGCGTGCCATTGTATAGGCGATACTTAAAGAAATATATGAGCATATAAGAAAGGTAATGACTGGTAGATAATCTGGAGTAGTAAGGAATGGACTTTCAGCCAAATAGGGTGACACTGACATATGTATAATGGAAGTACCAAAACATTATTACGGGTTAACTTTGAATACGTTCAAATGAGTTGAGTGTTAGGATACAAAATTTTAGATCCATGAAATATCTGAATTCTAAGGATGAATCAAATGTTGGAAGATACACTGCGAGTGTCTATACTTGACTTGAGCGACGATTGGGAACAATATGTTTCACTAGTGGATTTTGCATATAATAGCTAAAATTAGTTTATAATTGGCATGACACCATTCGAGGAATTTTACAGTAGGCCCTGTCATTCTCCTCCTTGTTGGCCAAAGGTAGGGGACAATAAGCTACTCGGGCCAGAGTTGATTCAGGACACTACGAACAAGATATAGATGATTCGGGATTGTATATGGGTAGCCCAGGACAAATAGAAAAGCGATGCTGATTCCAAATGGTTCTTTCGAGGGTTGATGTGGGGGATCAGGAATTATTATGAATATCTCCTATAAAGGGGATAATGAGATTTGGGAAGGAAGGAAAGTTGGCACCAAGGTACGAAAGGCCATTTCCTATTATCGAGAAAATAAGGCCGGTTGCATATAGAGACTTGGGTTGCCGAAGCACTTGCATTGTATTAATGATGTATTCTACATTTCTTGACTGAGACGATATCTCCGAGATGAGTTGGCTCACACTCACATTGCATTGGAAGAGATTGACTTGTAGCCTGGTAGTTCTTATGATGAGAGACTGGTGGCTATCTTAGACAATAGCGAGAGGAGATTGATGTCAAAGGTTGTTCAACTTGTGCGTGTTCAATGGGAGCACTATAATGTCGAGGAGTCTACTTGGGAGTAAGGATGAGATGCGCAAGAAAAACCCAGAGTTGTTCTTAATAGGTATACTTTTATTTTCCAAATTTTGGGACGAAATTCTGTTATCAGGGGGAAGTATGTAACACCCTATATTTTTTAATGATTTTTAAATATGGGAAATTAATTGATAAATTAATCTAGTTTAAAATAAATATTAACTAGCGAGATAAGGATTAGTATTTATTGATGAGAATTATATTGAATATTACTGAGCGAATAAAGTAATATGTGATTGTGTGTCGTGAGTGAGAAATACGATAATTACGGTAATTAAGCCGGGATGCGCGTGTCAGTTGTGTCGGGATTAATTTAATGGAATAAAAACAAAATATATTTTTAGTCACCCAAATGGTCATTTTGAGTGTGCCAATGTGTCCGGAAGGGTCGAGATAGTTAGAAAAGTCTAGCCGGGGGTTTAGTTTGGGTCCCGGGGTAATTTTAGGCCAAACCGACACCCCAGGATGGAATTTTAGTCATTTGCATTTTTGTGGAAATGACACCTACTAATCTCTAAGTGTAATATATATGATTAGAGAAGGGGGGTGTAACACCCTGCCTAATTAAATATCGGGTGATTAGTCCTTTATTAAATTAACATCAAGGTGAACGGTTGGTTCATTCTCAACATCACTGTCGTAAAATAATTATTACCAATACAAACACCCAAAATAATTAAGCTAAGTGTCAAAACAATTTAAAGTCTCATTTTTCCTTTCTTAAGTACCAATATAAACCATTTTAATACCCAACGGTTAAGAATCACATAAATACTAAGGATGGCAATTTACACACAAGAATTAAACCATCTATATAATCCCAACCAAGTATAAGAACCATAAATGAATTCATTCTGACAAGAGTTAACTTCCAAGGAATTGAATACCGAAAATATAAATGAGCGTAAATCCTTGACAAGATCTAAACGGAATAGGAAATCGGGCGACACATGCCCTAACTATGAAGATCTAAAGTAGGAACCGATTCAATGACGAAGTTGTCTAAAGCAAGGGCCTGCAACTCCAACATAAGCTGCAACACCTCCAATCCAAAGAACCTAAGCATGACGCCCCTGTGGCTGGGCACCTGTAATACATACATATATATATACAATAGAGAAAGAAATGACAGAAAACGGTTCCGAGCTCGAGTGTAAAACAGTTTTAAAAATAGTTTAGCAAGTATTTAAAATGCTTACCGGCTAATATCACAACCATGTTAGTATGCGACATTCACTTGAGAATCTTCACCTCTTATCTTGTGTGCACCCCTAACGTTCCTCTAGGACATCCTTTTTATAGTTCCCATGCTAACTAGATTAACCACATGTATCCATTCTTTATAGCCCAAATTATTCCCACGTATAAACCTTATAATACATATAATGAGGTTATAAACATATATATATCCATTTAGATTCAACATAGATAAGTCCCTTAATAATTCAATTCAACTAAGTGTTTTCATACATAACTATCTTATATTTATACTTTAGCCACATAGTAGATATCATCACATGTATATATATATATATATATACTATACTGCACCTCGAGACACAGTTGCGGTGCTGCATTACTCTGTTATCTTGTTCTAATACATCACGTCGCTGTATAGGGGACTATAGGTTCGATAAAGATTCCTCGAACCAAAAATATCAACACAAAAATTGGAGGCAAACATAGTTCTCATACCCATGGGTCACGCACATACCTACGTTCCCATAGTCAGCGGACTTATCAACTTACCGATAAGTATTTCATAGTCCTATGTTCTCGAGAGAAATCAAAAATCCCATGGATTCATTAGGATATGACTTCCCTCACGCGCAAACCTCCCGTCGATATCAAGTAAGCTAGGTATGTCATCCACATATACATAATATATGCACATTCACAAAGTCATACATATAAATATTCATATTTTCCAAATTAGGTTTGTCCACGACCCATAATTGTTATTATCCATTCTCAACACAAATTTTACTCAATTATTTCCCATAACAGATTCGTCTCTTTTATTCTCATTTATTATTTACTTCGTTCTTGCTTCTCATCTCTCAAAGTATTATTTCTCACTAAGTATAAATTTCAGTAGATATACCCTCACTTACCTTCTAGACTAAATCTTTCATGAGTCTCAATCTTTTAGTAAACGTACGCACAATTTCCAATGTATGAATAACTCCCCGTTAACCCACAATTTCATCTCATATTAATTTCACCCAACGAAGTCTACTTAGACCCTATTCGTCCTCTTCATAACCCTTTATATTCTATCAATGATGATCAAGGATTCCTACGCATTTTAACCGGACTAAACCAAAAAGGGGAAAAATATGCAGTTTTCCAGGAGGGGTCAATCGATCGAGGAAAGGGGGTCGATTTATCGATCAAACAGTTCTTGCCTAGTTTTCTGCAATATTCAACTTACGGGTTCAACCATTTTAACCCCTCCAAACCTCTATAATTTCATCCCAAACTCCCATCAAAGTAATCCAAGTGTATAAGCAATGTACATAAACAAGTTCTAACGTAACGACATCAATAAATCCTCAACGAATCAATCAAAAAGGGGTTTAATCTCAAATCTCTTTATAAAACCAAAATTTTCATGAATAATCACCACGCTCTATTTTAATCAAGATTTTCTTCCCAACTATCATAATAAATTCATGGATAAGCCTCTACATATGATCAAGGTTTTAGACTACATGGGTTCTCCCTACAACACATATATATTCTCTTCCAAAATATATAATTTTTTCCGTTAAAACATATGATTTTTATTCCTAGACTAACATGGAAGGTATATTAACTTGGAATTCCTAGACTACAAGGGTCTGATTTGTTGATGAAAAATATATGGTTGAGTTCTTTGTCGTGCGATCTACATTTTGGTGGTGGTGGCGGTGCAATCGGGTGAGTTTTAGGCCTTAGATTCCTTGAAGACTCTTCACCTTCTTCTCAAATCTCTTCACCTTCTTCTCTAATCACTGCACCTTCTTCTCTAATGGTGGATTAGGCTTTGTGTTTGTTAACCCCAAGATACAACTCTAAATGGAGAATAAATACTAAGAAAATTCGTGGGTTTAATTACCCAAAAATACCAAATGTCCAAAATACCATCCTGGGGTGTCAATTAGGCCTTAAAACTCTCCGAGACCCAAACTAAACCCCCGGGTACACTTTTCTAACTATCTCGACCCTTTCGAAAACTTTGGCGCACTCAAAACGACTATACGGATGACTTATAATATATTCACTTTAATAATAACAATTTATTCCTGACACGATACAGGCGCGTCTCGAATTAAATTTCCATAATTGCCATTTTATTCAGTCGTGAAAATTTTAATAAAATCAATCTCATATATTAATCTTCTCATCCAGTAATATTCAACAAATTCCCAATAATTACTAACTCTCATCACACTAGTAAATATTTAGAATAAAATGCCGAATTAATATCTCAATTAAATTCAATAAATCCCCATTTTTAAAAGCCATAAAAATACGGGGTATTACAGGGGGTTAGGTTTAGTTACATGAGAAACAAAGAGAAGCCACATAGAGGCCATAGGAGGAAGAGGAGAGGAGTTCCAAGCCTAGATTCACCTTTTTGCACCACCACCACCGTCGGATTGTAGATCGAGAAGAGAACACCAATATACCCATCATCTTCAATGGATTAGACCTACCAAAAGAGGCAAGTGTTTAATCTTGCAAACTTATAGCATATATAATATCCATGTTAGTGTAGGTTGAATTAATTATGAAATTCATGTGTTTTGAATGAACTTTTGAAGACATATATCATTATCTTGGGTGAAATTGATATAGAATAGGATCCTCCATGTAGAAATTATATTGAATATTGATGAATATATCTTGGTCTTGATGGGTATGATTGAATAGTAGAACAATTTCTTAAAATTTGAAGAAGTTTATGAAATTTGGTAAATTCAATCGTTGTTTTAGAAACTGCTTTGAGCCATTTTGGTTTCGAAAATGGCTATTCTATTCACATTGCCTCATAGAAAATCCTGTTTTCTGCATTTTTTTCTCTGATATGTTTTCTCCAAAATGGCTCTGAAATGCCTAAAAATTGCATTTTAAAAATCTGAATAGATTCGTGGGAAAAATTTTAAGAAATTTTATATTTAGATGTTATTCCGTTGGAGGTTGCCTAGATTGATTGATGGTGATTGTTTCTCTATAATAAGGACATTAGGCCTGAAGTGGAGATTAGGTTTACATAAAGTGAGACGAATAAATATTGAGATCATTGAGAAAATTATTCCATTTGAGTTAAAACCTTGCGACGCAGTTAATTCGAAGGAAATGGAATAACCCACGATGATTATTAAGGTAAATTAATAGTGGGAGAATTGGGTTAATTACGTTAAAGGATTCTTGGGTAGTGAATCATCCTTGTAAATTACGAGCGAGAGAATATTCGTAATTTAATAAATATATTGTAAGTAGTAACGAGAATAATACTACGTATGAATTATAACGTTTGGGTTGTGTGTATACCTAATGATTTGGATAGATTGTGTGAATACCTATAGTAATATTTATTATGTGTATGACATACCTACGCTGCTTACTATCGCGATAGGTCTTTTTAAAGGGGACAGTCTTATCCTGATGATCCTATTGAGGGTATTTTAGATTTGGTGCCACAGAATATGGAACCTAGGTATGGGGTATCTGTGATAATGATAGTGATGATGATCATATGTGTGAATAGGTATTTGCGTAGCCCATAGGCTTGGAGCTATGTTCGCCTCCAATATATCCGATTTGTATTTTTGGTTCGAGATTGATCCCGAACCGATTGTCCTTATTCAGTACGAGATGTACCAGGAGTTGATAGCAGAGTATGCATGCACCGCAGCTAAGCCTAAGGGTGCCATATTAGTATATATATAATACAATGATGCATATGTATATATACTTGTGATATTATCTACTGCGTCAAATTTGTAGATAATGAAGATAATTAATTCTTAAATAACTTAAGTATGTGAACACTTAACCTTATTGTGATATTCTTACTTGGAATAGTTATTGCTGGAATATTTAATAACATATATATTATGTGGAAAATACGGGATATTACTACTGGTGATGGTTTAGAAGTTTTGTGACTATGATATAGTTAGGTGTGATAATGATAATTAGAACATTTTAGAGATTAGTTAGGCGTGCACAGTAGTTGAGAGGTGAGAATATCAAGAAAGATCCGTGAAGATAACATGTATATGATATTTGCTTTACCACATTTTAAATACTTTCTAAACTGTTTCAAAATATTTTACACTCAAGCTCTGACCCGTCTCTTGCAAATCTATTTTCTCTTGTACCATTATTTTAGGTGTCTAGCCACAGGGATGCCAGGCATAGATTTTTAGACAATTTGACATGTTGCAACTATTGGGGGAGTTGCAGGTCCTCATGATTAGATGACTTCACTCTTTTTTAATAAGTTCTTGTTTTAGCTATTTTAGTTAGGGCATGTTACCCTTTCCAGTTATCATTTATTTCAGAGAGATGTTGTACTCTTTCATTTCAGTTTTATGGGATTAGTATTATTATGGTTTATTAGTTTTGAGATATTTAACTAGGACGTTTATTCCAGTTTCATTTGATTCATTTAGATTGTTTGTTATTCATTATTATTTCATTGATGGAAATGGCGAATGTGTTATCAGTTTATATTGTCGGATATTAATTAATGGATTATATATTTTTTACACTAGCTTAATTAATTATTAGGTGATTAATAAAGTAAATGTTTTTCAACAGTGATGCCAAGAATGGACCAAGCGGATATTCCGTTTTCAATTTTATATAGTCCTGATCACCGGGTATTTAATTGGGCGGGGTGTCACACGATCCAGTGTTGAGCCAATCTGCATAGTTCTTTATAGTTTTTTGTCATCTAAGATAATGCTTTCAGTAGCTTTCACAATCTTTCCCTTGACTAACTCTGTTTCATCTCGTGGATCTACAGTATAAACTTTATATTCACCATTAGGCTTAGTGGTATTCACCTGGTAAGTTGTAGTCTTCTTCTTCAATCCAATCAGGTCCTCTTGCTCGGCTGAGGAGTAGTAACACTCTCTAGCCAACTTTTGATCACCTTTCATAACACCTACCCCAAAATGAGTTGGAAACTTCAAGCATTGATGTACTATTGATGGTACAACTTCAAACTTCTTTAAACCTGCCCTTTCGAGGATCACATCATAGGCAGATTGAACATTTTTATCCATCACGAAGAAGCGTATTTTCTCTATACGACTTACTGTCCAGGTGCCGAATAACATTTCTATCTTGATAGTCCTAAAAGGGTAAAAAATTTCACCAGAAAAGCCTATTAATGGCCTTTGACAGGGTTGGAATTGGCTGAGCTTCAAGTCCAAACTTTGAAAGCAAGGATAAAACATAATATCGGTCGAACTCCCATTGTCAATCAAAACTCTGGCAATGACAATATCCTGGATTCTGAATTTGATAACCAACAGATCATCATGGGGATAAATTACCCCCAGAGAGGTTGTTTTAAGAGAATTTTATCACCATCTTGTCTTTGTTGACCTTCCTCGGTCAATCATCTTCATTTAGATTAATTCTCTAGATAGAAGAACAAGCTTGGGCCTCATTTAGGTAATATTTTCTATCGGTAGTATTATCGCCTCCTTCTGCATCGCCACTTGTAATTACATGACAATCAAGTGAACCAAAACTGATCATAAGTACCGAACGTTATGGCTACTTGGGCTTCTTCGGTAGGTCTGGATCAACTTCATAATCATATTCGTGATTCCTCTTCCTGCCATCTCTCGGCTTGCATGGAGAATTCGACCTTTTTCTATATTCTTTGCTATCACACCGATTAACAAATTTATTGAGTTTTCCTCAGTGGATGAGGGATTCTATCTCATTTTGCAAAGCGACGCAGTTATCCGTTGTATGACCATGATCCTTATAGAATTCACAATATTTTGATCTATCCCTCTTATTAGGAGGTGCCCTTAACTACTCAGGCCATCGCAAATCCTTATTGTGCTTGATTTTTCTAGGATATGGTGAAATCCTTATTGTGCTAATCCTTATTATGGTAACACTCAATTGAGTATATGTTCCATATTTTTTTAGCTTACCCTTTTTCTTCAGCTTTTGCTCCTTTTTCTCCTTCTTCTCAAGCTTCGTATCAAGCTTCAGTCACTTCCACGACACTCATTATTTTTTCTTCTTTCTCCATGTGTTCAGCCATAGTTTTAGGAGAATCTTTGTCCAATGTATATTATAGTTTCTCTAAAATTAAGCCACTCACAAGAGCAGTGATTGTTGTTTTTTCCTCATAATCAATTACCTTTAATTTCTCATTATTAAAACTCGTAATGTACCCTGGTACTTTCCCCCACTCGGTGCCTTACACTTAAATGATAAGGTACTCTTTTCACTGGCTTAGCTCTGAAATAAAAGTTGCTAATTAATAGCTCGACATGCTGATTGAAGTTGGAAATTTGTCCTTATGTCAGGTTATTGTACCATATTTGGGATGAACCCGTGATGGTAGTTGAAAATGCTTTGTACCTCATTTTATCTAGGACTGAATAAATATAAGCTACAACTTGATATTGCTCGATATGGAGAACTGGGTCATTTTTTCCATCATATTTGGGGATGACCACAGGAGCTTTAAACTTAGATGGAGTAGGAAAATTCACAATTTCCTGAATAAAAGGAGATCCTTTAACGAAGCTCCGTTATAAAGGATTATTTACTTTCTCCATTTCACCCAACCGATCTTCCAACCTATGGATTGATCCTTCCCACGAAGGATTGCATGCATCATATCTTTACGAATTAGTTCGGCTGTTTCGACTATGTGTATGTGCTGAAATTTCTTCCTGAGAAGTCTGCTCGACGCGTACAGATCGTCGAACTCTTGATCTTGATCTGACTGAGGCTTCATGCTGGTTGTCCAAATGTTAAGTGTTCCTAGATAATGCCCTAGGAGGGCTTATATTTGCTCGGGGGCCTAGACAGTAAAAGGGCGAAGCTCTACAAGGCCTTTCCAAGACACTTGACCTTTAGGGAGAAAAATAATGAATATCAAAGGGTTTCGTGGACCTGAGTGATGAACTTGCTCTTGAACGATAAGACATATCTCGTGAAGTTATGGAATAACTATGTCTGCGGGATCTTGGAGTTGGAGGCAACATTTTTCTTCATGGTGATAAAATTACCTGTTGTCTGGATAGGGCTGAAGACCTGGCTTGTACCATCTAAGCCAATTATCTCACCGTTTCCTTCATGGATTCTTGACCTCTAGAGATACTAGCAAGGATTCTTGTTAGGTCGGTCTCCATAGGCAGAGCAGATGGAATAAGCGGATTGCCTTCATTCCTGGCACCAAACTCAGGGTCATTCATCTTGCCTTGAATAAGGGTATATGAGAGTGAGAACGCTAATTAGAAGCACGTTCCCACAAACGGATCCAATCTGTTGATGTAAAAAATCGGACTTGATCCAATTTTATAATCACAAATAAAATTTATAATTGCAATGGTAAATAAAAAAGAAAAAGAGTTTTTAAAATGGTTCAGCTATATAAGCAAGCCTACGCCCACTATTATTGTATCGATTTTAGAGGTTACAGAAAGCTAGGTACTCTTGTAAATAAGAATATCCTAGAATATGTTCTACCTTGAACTTGATGAAAGGGATACAATGTATTTATAATGACTCGAAGGTCAAGGGTTGGAATTCCAAGAGATGGAATGATTTTATACATTTAAACATGTAAATCCATACATAATGAATGTGACAGTTGATTGTGTTAATCACGTGTCATAAGACCCTTGGTATGGCTATGCTTCATTGGTCTTGACAGTCGACATTCCTATTATTGGTTGTCATTCTTTATGTGGGTCAGCATGCCTGTCGAGTTACTATCTGCTAACTAGGATTTTAGCCACATAAGAGGAGAAGTGTTCACTTCTGATTGGTCCACCTAAGTTGATAATTTTTTGTATATCAATAATATGTCTTACAATTTATCATGACAAAATTCATCCCATGAAAACATAACTCTCTCTACAATTATCTATACGCTCTTTACAACTTTTTACAGGCTCTCTACAATTTTCTACCTCCCAAATAATGAACCCAATAGTTTTATTTATAGGCTTTGGGCTGAGGTATATGATTTGGGTTAAAGCATCATTTTATTGGTTGTATTTATATTGGTACTTATCCCAAAAATAACCATCAAAGATATAATCACATTTTGGTATTCGATAAAAAAAGGACTCTTGGGAAGAGTTGGAAACAATTCGGAAGCTTTATTGTTCAATAATTATCCTCGATTTTCGTCACTATTCATAGTACAAGTTTTAATCGCATTTTCCCCCCCAAAACTTCAAATTTCACTTTTGTTCGAACTTCGAAGTTATGAGTCTTTTCAAGCCCTTTTCGAAAAGCTATGGAACGGCCTCAACCGACACTCAAACGATTTTATAAAAAATATTTAGTACAATTGTGTCAACCGTGTCGTGTCGCGATGTATCCTAACAGTTCCGCATGTCAACTCCTTTGTCGTCCGATATACCGGGGTACCTATAAAAATGAAAAATAAAATTAATCAATTCAAATTTAGGGTCATAAATATTTAAAAAAATAAAGAATTGCCGTCTTTGCCTTTTAGCCCCCGAAATTCATAAAATTACTCATTTAATTCGAAATTCAACTACATTTAAGAGATAACTTTCCTTTGCATAGATAATCATTTAAAAATAATTTTTAGGCCCATAAAAATATGATTTCACCCCTGAAGTTACTAAAATTGTATTTTTAATTCAAATTTTATTCAAACTTGTATTTTTCTTTTTAATCACTAAAATTACTCTAAATGCTCATTATTTATGATACAATGGGGCTAATAAGGCCTAAATTTGGGCATACTTAATACAAAATAATGCACTCATAAAATACCCTTAAACCTAAATTTTGCTAGTCCTCGAGAAAATCTAAATCACTTTCGTAGGAATCACGATTGCACTTAGCATGCGCAACAAGTTGTTAAACTCCTATGTGAGGTTTTCAGTGAATATACCACATAACTCAAAAACTTGACTCGATACAAAAAATACATAAGTAATATAACCAAGTCTCAAATGAACACATCATAAATATAATAGAACTTCATTTCTCAATCTCAATTTATCGTGGGTGTGTGCATAGACAATATAGCCGATTAATTATTGATCAAAAAGAGGGGGAATTTGGATGTAATCAAGGTCTTTATGGGCCACAAGTGAATCTTCGCGGGAAGATAGTAAGATGACAGTGATCAATTTGGGGAATGTAGTGATGAACGAAAAGGTGGGGGTTTTTATTATTGTGATGGTCGGTAATAAAATTGGGGTGTTGATGAGGGTGTACCAAAACTTGCATACGGTCTTGAATCTCACCAACGATTTCACTGGAAGCCTTAAAAAAACATCACTCACCAACTCTTCAAGCATAAATCAAATGCCTCTGCTCCCCATAATTTTATCCCAAAATATTCCTCTGCCAAATCGCAGAATTGATCACTGTTAAACCAAATGCCTAGAGAGAAATGAGGATGCTACGGAAAAAGAGGAGAACATAGAGACTTTATACACTCTTTCTATTTTAAACTAGGGTTCATTTGCATTTGGTACTCCGAACCTCGTAGTATCTTTAATGGCCTAATTGAAAAATCCATTATCAAATTAAAAAATTCCTTCAGAACACTCCTCCACCACTCTAATTAAAAGTTAACCATTCTTTCACAAATAATCAAGTTAGATTAACGGATAACCAAATTTAAAAATATTTTTTTTATAATAATCAAATACTGTGGAGTCCACATTGTTATTATTTGTCAGTTTATAAAATACCGCAAGTGCACAGACTGTTACCGAATAACGAGAGTGAGTACGAGTGGAACCCATGAAAATTTATTAATTTTTCGTTCAAAATAATTGTGACTGTCCAACTAGACGAAATGGGTTTAAAAAAGAGATGAAATATGACTAAGCTAAAATAAATAAAAGTGAAAATACGAAAGATGTAATCAAGTGTGAGAGTAAACTATGATGTTGGATCCATTATCACATTTAACTAATATTGTGCAATAGTTTAAATTCATTGTTCCCCATTTTATAACTCAAATTAAACTGACCCTCGTTGCATTTAATTCTAAAAATAGTAAGTTTGAGTTCACAATAAAATTTAACACTTATAAATTTAGATGATTAAAGTTCCTAATCGCTTAGAAAGTTCTTTTTTAAATTTCGAAGCACGGTCTTTAAGCATGAACTATTAATTAATTTAATAAAAGTATTATAACACCATGCCCATGTTTTTATAGTATATTGGGTATTTTATTCAAGGAAATGTTGGAGAATTAAATTCATTGTTATACCATAAATATGGTTTAAACACTTAGTCAATCAGAAGATGCCAGGTGTCCAGTTCCACAGTAATACAATGTTCAGCCTATAGCATATCTGGTCATCCTCAACATATGATCGACTTATATCACTCATCAGCTCGGATCCAGAACACTCGAGTATCTGGTCAGTTCGTCACTTATACATGTCAGTAGCAGTGTGCAACTGACCAACAACATATCAACACAAATCCCTAGGATCGCGTGGGAATTCCTACTATTTGGGGATCATTATTCCCATGTTTATATTTATCTTTTACTTATCATTGTATCCGGTGCAATTTCCCGATTTATAAGGGCATGCCACCTTATTTCTAGGATTCAATTATTAATAAACTATAAGTACTCTCAGGGTCACATATTGCAGCGACTTTTGGATCAATCCATTTACACCCAGGAGCAAAGAACCCAGAGTACTCATGTAACCATTGTTACTTGCAATAATAAAAGAAGCACCAACACCATTGCACAGTGGACGTAGACACAATCACGCGTCGAATTACTTACATCCCCGTGTTCATCTACTTTTCCTCACCTCGTTATATTGCTCTTGTGCTTGCATTTATCTATTATTATTGTTTAATCCACGTAGCTAAGGCTAAACAGACCAAACAAGTTTTAAGCAATAACAATTTAGCGTCATTTGTGGGAACGACAAGCCATTTGATACTTCCACCTTCATAATCAATCCGTTTGATTCGATCTACCAGTAGTCTCCAATAGATTCCATAGAGGATCAACTAGAAACCAGCCGAATGGTAGAGCTCGGTCCATTTCAGACCACAACGCCGACGGTGGACAGTTAGAGCATCTTGCTCGGCATAGCTAAGGGGCAAGAGGCTATGCAAGAGAGCTTTTGGCAACTGATGAAGACTCTCTAAGACAAACAGGGCGTATATGTAACCCTGGCTGCAGTTTCGATAGAGAGGGATAACTCAGTGGCGAGGTGAGATATGCCTCCACGTGCTACTCATAAGGACAAGTGATAAATGGGCGTTAATTGGAGAACCTCGGGAAGCTGAACCTGGGAGACAGTGGAAGGCGCCACTCATCTCATCACTCTCGCTCCCAGGATGACATGTCCAGCAAAATAGGATTCAATTCGTTTATCTGATCAGTTGGATCGGATAACGACCAGACATACATGGTGTATAGGTTAATTGACTTAATAAAATTCAACAGGAAGTCAGAATTCAATAGGTTGGGTCCCTGGAGGGCTAAGCACAACACAGGGAGGCTCCCACCAGGAGAGGGCTCGATCAGAAACGAAACTGATAGGGGCTCATAGAGATATCATGCTTCTATGTCTATTAGGTCGCCTAAGTACGACTAAAACCAAGAAGAGTGCTCGGGCTAAAGTATGGGTCAAGCAAATGTCATTGCAACAGTGAAGGTTGTTCAAGGCACTAGCCATAGAAAGGGTCCATCTAGAGGCTGGAGGACAAGATAGGCGAGATGGTGAAGACGAAGAATCCTTTTTCCAGAGACTTCGCAAAGGGGTCCCTATTCACCCCTTAAAATTGTGGCCTACTCCACTCCGACCAAGTTCAAGTCACCAGTCATTACCCCCGGTACGATGGGAAATATGATCTTATCTTACAAATCGAGCAGTATTAGGATGCCTGTGATAGCTTCTTGATCCCGGATGAGATGAGGTACCGAGCATTCTTCTGTACGATCACTGGAACAACTTAGTTGTGGTATAACAGTTTTCCATAAGGGAGTATCATCTTGTTCCAATAACTAGCTTCCTTGTTTGTGAACAAACTTATGTTTTGGAGCTAAACCAAGAAATAAAATACCCCATATGATGAGTGTAAAATAGAGGGATGACGAGACTACCAAGGATTACTTGGCCCATTTCAGATACAAAAAATGAAAGTGGTGAATTTCGGTGAGAAGATTGGTGTGACATCCTTCATGAATGGGATGAAGCTAGGATGGTTATTCTGCACACTATCGAAACATCCACCAATGATGATGGATAAATTTATGGATAAATCTATGAAGTACATCAACACCGAGGCGACTATAGCTACCAAACTATTAGGAGGCATCACCAAGAAGTCTAGTGAAAAATTGGTCGAACAAAATAAAGAAAGCCGAGGTGAAAGTAAGGAGACGAAGTTGGAGAGAATGAAGAGATTTGACGAGTACACCCCTTTAATAGTGGGTGTACACCACATCTTGGAGCATATTAAAGATGAAGGTATTCTTAGTTGGCCGACCAAGTTGAAGGCCTCGACAAACAGAAGGAACCCCGATAAGTATTATGAGTTCCATAAAGATCATGGTCACAGTACTAACAGTTGTATCTCTCTGAAAAATGAGATAGAATTCCTAATCAAAAGAGGGAAGTTGTCCAAGTTGGTGGACAAGAAGGGCGGAGAATGAAGGGAGAGAAGATGAGAAGATTCCCCCTATAGAAAGATAAATAATAAGAAGATAGAAAGAGATGATGACAATGACGGGACTGGCATCGACCCAGATTTGCTGTAGAAGCCCAGAAGGCCTGTAAATAACATTAATACAATCTTTTTGGGGTTATTCGACTGCCACTTCATTATAGGGGAGAGGCATGAGGGGTTAGGAGTATGCCAAGAGGAAAGCCAATCTGAATGAGGCCAAGGCTTGTGCCCATATCAGAGAACTAAATCTGATCAAGAACACGAAGGAAAGCCTAAGTAAAGTCAATAAGGACTGTTTAATCGTTGACCTCTCCAAAGCGACCTGCCTGGAGTCCTATATCTTCATCCTTTGATCATTACCATGATGATATATGAGAGAAAATTTGCCCAAATTTTGGTTGAGCACACCTTGAGGTTTCAGTTCGAATCATCCAATAATGAGGCAGAGTATGAGATGTTCCTAACAAGTTTGGAGTTGGTCTCATCGATGGGAGCTGAGCAGATTTTGGTACACAATGACTCATAGATATCACATATCAGATTTTGGGGATATGCGCGACCAAAGAGTAGTCCATAATGAAGTGTTTGGCTAAGGAAAAAATTAGCCTAGATAGGTTTTTGGTTATCAATATGACCAAAATCCCTAGGATTGAGAATGCCAAAGTAGATGTGTTGGCCAGGTTAGCTTCAGCTACACGCACAAAACTCCGCCAAATTATTTCGGTGGAGATTCTTTCTCAATGAAGTATCGAAGACGAGGAAGTCCATGTGATGAAGATTATCATAAGCCCTTCCTAGATGGATCCTATTAGGTCTTATATTGAGAACGATACTGTACTTCCCTACCCAAAGGAAGCTAGGAGGATTCGCTATAAGTAACCTATTATATATTGGAGGGAGGTGTATTATACCAATAGGGATTATCTGTTTCCCTATTAAGATGTGTTCACCCAAACGAGGTTGACACACTGATCAAAGAGGTTTGTGGGGGTTAATATGGAGCCATTTTGTAGGAAAATCACCGGTGAAGAGGATAACTACTCAGGAGTATGATTAGCCTACTATGAAGTGTGACTATTCAATCTATGACAAGAAATGCGATAAATGTCAAAAATTTCCTCACATCCACAAGACATTAGGTGTCTCACTAACTCCAATCAAATTTCCTTGGCCTTTTTCCATGTGGGGCATCGATTTAATCGGCCCCCTTCCAAGAAAGAAAGGGAGGTTCAAGTATTTGGTTGCAGCAGTGGACTATTTTACTAAATGAGTTGAGGTTGAGCCCCTGGTGGACATGTCGTATAAGAAAGTGTTATAGTTCATATGGAAGTTTATAATCTACAGATTTGGCATGTCTTATGCCTTATGCCTTCATCACCGACCATGGGACTCATTTAAATAATGTAGAGTTTGAGGAGTACTAGAATCGATCAAGTATCAGGAAGTTTCACTCAGCACCAGACCATCCCTAATGCAATGTTCAGACGAAGGTTATTTATAAGATGCTATTGGACGAAATGAAAGAGAGATTAAATGATGATAGAGGAAACTTGATCAACGAACTGTAGAGTGTGCCTAGGGCATACATAACCACTCCCAGAACTACAACTAGGGAAACACTATATATGTTGGCATTCGACACTGAAGCAGTGGTTCCATATGAGATCTGTCTGCCTAGCCATCGAGTCTTTGATTTTAATTCTCTGAAGAGTGATGTTATGAGGATACTAGATATGGATCGGGTGGAGGAAGTCAGGAAGAATGATGCACTAAGGGTGGCAGCTTACCAGCAGTGAACTGCTAGGTTCTACAACTAAAGGATTAAGCCAAGCTCATTAAAGAAATGTGATTACGTCCTCAAGAAGGTGATACATAAGAATAACAATCAAGGGGCCAATTGGCATGGCCCATACCATATCACTGAAATTATGAGGCCTAATACATGAAAAATTGAGACCCTAAAGGGTGGTGAATTCAAGAACCAATAGAACTCCGATAACTTGAGGAAGTATTACCCGTGATCAACAGTTTTGTTTTTCTGTTCTGTCTATGAATGTAACTTTTCTCATTTTGTATGAATAAAAGACTTATGTTATGATCTATCACCGTTAATTTATTTATCTTTTTTTAAGGGTATGGGGGATAGGTATTACTATCTGTCACTATCGAAAGCTTCATGTACAGTCTTTCAGATTGCAAATAAGAAGCACCCAAAAAAAAACTTCATGTGAGGCGTTGTTAAGAAAAAGAAGTGAACCTTTATGTACGAACTTTTTCTTTGAACATGTCACAAACAAGAAGGGACTATGGCCTTAGAACTAACACAATGTCATATTGACAAAATTCGTTCCAAAAGACATGTAAGATGTCATCAGTCTGGAGAAATACTAAGTCATGCAGCTAGTACGACATGTTAAATGGCCGTAAGTTTAAACTACTAGTCCCCCATTAGTTTAGTCTCTCTTAACATATTGGACGAGCTCGCTGTGACACCCTGCCTATTCTTATACCGGTTGATCAAGCCTTTATTAAATTAAACGGGAATCAATTCCGATTTCATTCTTAGCATCACTGTCAAAAACCAATTAATTAATCATAACCTAATTGTCGGATAAAGAAATTTTAATCTTGAATATGCAATACAAGTGATGAACTTAACAAGTAATAAATACCCACATCAACAGAATAAATTATTCCAAACCATATGAAGTAAGATGACTGCATTATTGGTAATAAATATTACATCACCAAGTAATAAATCAAAGTAGCTGAAATAAAAGTCTATCAATTACGGGCAACACGCCTAACTAGGAGAAAGCTAAAAGAGTCATATATAAGAATAGAACTAATATAAGAGCAACTAAACAAATCCTGTAAGTATCCACAACTACTGCAACATCGTCAAACCTGTACGGAACTGCCATCACGGTCATTCTTGTGGCTCAGCACCTAAAAGGTTTGAAAATATTTTTGATACCGGTCAGAGCCCAAAACATTTGAAAAACAGTAACAAGCATTTCATTACAATAAATGAAATGTGTATTATATAATGTTCATTAATGATTTCACGGTCGCACTCTTTTGAGAATAGCCTTACCTCTCCTCTATAGTGCGCACCTATCTCATTCATTTATCTCATCAAGTTACTACCCGGTCTAACTAGACTACAATAACTATCTAAGCTAACCTGTTAATCACTCCATAGCGAATTAAGTACTCTCATACTATTAGTATAACATATATCCCTTATCCATATCAATAAGCTACATGTCAGCAAATAGCTACACACACGCTTTATGGTATTCACATGTCTCAATAAATAGCTATACTCAGTCTATATGAAATAATCATATCACAATGGTACTTTGAGTGTCTTATAAGCACACCCGAGCTACTAAGAGATAATCACACAAATATCTCTATGTATATACATATATCACTCACTATATGTATATGGCATATCCAGAGCATATCCTAGCAAATGCATTTCTCAATATGCTATCGGGTGCCAGGCACATCATGTGTCACAACTAGTCATCGAATAAGAATTTCACCACCGAACCCAAATCGTAAACAAAAGTGGAGGCGGTCATAACCATAAGTCTTAGGGATAAAAATGTAGTACTTCATCTCCAAAGACTTGCATGACATCCTAACGTCATCAGGGTAGGAGACAAACCTTGTGCTATGACCATGGACCACATTTCAAACCCTACTAAAATCGCCAGGGTAGAACTTCCCTCCAAGATAACATACTCGAATAAGTTCATACCAATAAAATTTGCATTCTACACACATGCACAAATATATATAATCATCACACTTATATATATTCTAAATATCAAGGACCCATACACATCACACATGCCGTATGATTTGCTCAAACATGAAGCCTGACACGACTCCCTATGTTATCATTTGACTAGCCTTTTCTTACAGCGTTTCAGTCCTTTAAAATTTCCAAAACACTTAATAGCTACACTATACCATTTTAATTAAATATAGGATCACATGGACCATCTCCCACATACTTGCTTGGGTTCGTATAAGTCTTGTATAAATTTCCACAAGGTCCATTTTCTTGACCCTACAGGGCCAAATCGATTTGATATCCAGGGTGAATCGATTCAATGCTATGCAGAATCGATTCGCCTCTAGGGATGAATCGATTTGGAAATGGCCAGTGGCTGCGTTCAGGTGCCCATTTGGATAAATAAAGTTTTACCCAAATTTCCAATTAATACCCCATTAATTCTCAAACCTTATCTAAATAAATTTTCAAGTATAATAACATCATTATGTTCTCTTACATATGATTTTTCCATTTTTATAATAAATCCCTACATAGGATAAATTCATATATTTTAAGGCCAAGCCCTTAATTCTCCCTTAATTCTTAATTCCCTTCCAAATTATTTTTCAATGATTATGGCCTCATAATAATCATAATACAACCATTTTTCACATTTTTATAATTAATCTTCAGACATGATTAATCTTCGAATGTTTCAGATTTAACTCTTAAAACTTTTAAAATTATAAATTCCATTCATATATTGATCAAGCTAGCCAGGGTGTCGCATTCCATCATCGGACCACTTCTCTAAATGCTACCCTGTCGAAGTGATCAAATGGCTTCACCTTCGACCTAGCGGCATCATCAACGGGTGAAAACTCCTTCCGTCTCTTCTAAACATCGCTAATCGCTAATCTTTAGCGATGGTCGTCTTCCATTTGAAATGCGTCATCTACCAACTAGCATATTCCCTCACCACTAACCACTGCGAGCCAATCATTGGTCACCGCTACACTTTTCACACCCTCCGTAACAGCTAACCCACTATCCTCAACCTTCAATCCAATCAACCAACACCAGCACAAGTATCAAACCCTCAATCCAACAGCAAACTCGAGACACTCAAACCTTCACCTCTACCTTTACCCCTCAGTCACGTCTAGACTGAAGTAGGTGGAGTCCAACTGGCCATTCAGACACAACATGGAGGTCTAAAAACCCTATGTCATTCCATGCACCCAGGTACCTTGGTTTTAACTCAGCAAGACAACTTAGAGTCAAAATCCATCGGCAAACCCTCTAATTGTCCGAAGAGCTTCTCCAAAGAAAAGCGAGTCCTATTGGGGCTCCAATGAATGACACAAACCTAAATAACCACCATCCATCCTGTTCACTCTTAATGATACTCCATACTTCTATTCTTCAATCCATTCAGAAGTTGCATACTACAAACCTAGAGTCAAATTTCTAGAAAAATTACAAATTTTGTTCCCTCAAGTTTTCAAACTTTTCCCATACCATGGTTCAAAGTATGTGCCGAAACCAAACAACTCAGACTAGTTGACTAGGTATTGGAGGGAACGAACCCGAGATTGAATCACGAATCAAGAAATAGATGAAATAGTACTAAATCGGCCGAAAAGTGAAGAACCCAGTCTAATTATCGGCTTTCACTCGTAACGCGCTCGATTGTTTCCTATAGCATTTCCGTATAAACGTATTAACCGTTGATATGTACAAATTAAGTTATATATATATATATATATATATATATATATATATATATATATATATATATATATATATATATATATATATATATATATATATATATATATATATATATATATATATATACTCTAGATGTATAATTATACATATAAGTTCACAATTTGCAATTTCTGTATAATTTTATTCAACTAAAAATATTTGGAGACCGTGTTCTAAAAACTGTTCGAATAATGCAACTGACAAGTGCATCATTTACCATAATAATCAATTAGATAACGCTGTGCATACAAAAAGATGATTTTATAATTATCTAATTGATCCATGTTATTCTACTTTATCTTTTAAAACTATTCTATTTCTTACAAAAAAAAAACGATTCAGATAGTGTTAAAGTATTGCCCAAGACCGATACCAAAACCAAGATGAAAATTGGGTGGCCAAGTCATTGACCGATACCACGACTTTGAACCATGAACCTCACACTTTCAACATAACTGCAAGGCCTTACCTCGAATTTCAAAGTTACGATTCCACCCCTCAAATTCCTAAAATTTTCGATTAAGCCCTTTTTGGCAATACCTAGCATTGTTTTTCTCTCCGAGTTAGCAAGACGGGTATATCAAAGAGACCATACATGACTGTGTCAAAGTATGTGGATGCGGCAGTCTAAGTAGAACTTGAGAGGGTAGGTCTAGGTTCTGTTGAATCCCTTCATGAAAATTGAGTGTTGGAGGCCTAGGTTTCTCTTTGTACAAGGAGATACAGAGTTACCGTCTTTGAGTCATCTCTACTACTATTCGATACGAGGAATGCCACCAACTCTTGAAAATCCCGTGTCAAAAGGAGCTTGGAAGTAGTTGTGAAAAAATTATGGGTTGGGTCAACCCATTTTTTTTTCTATCCAAGTTAGTATTACTATTCTAAGTAAATGTAAAAAAAAATATATTTTACTCCTAACTTGTAAAGATGGACTCTATATTTGACTCATAATTTTTATTAATGGCCTACATATTTGAACCATAGCTTTTAAATATGGGCCCCATATTTGATTCATAGCTTTTAAATATGGGCCCCACATTTAAATGTATGGGCTAATATGGGTTGATTTAATATTTGGGGCGCATTTTACCACTACTACTTGGAAGCAATGTATGCTCTCTTCGTGCACAATGGGTACATGACTTAGCCAGATATTGCAGTTATTTGTTTTCAAGCTAGCCAGGGTGTCGCATTCCATCCTTAAGCTAAAGGCGAGCATCCTCAAGTGGGGGAGAATGATGTGGACAAATCCCCTTAATACCCTTAATTGTATTTTTCGTATTCATTTAATGTTCTAATGGTGGTAAAATAAGGTTCGTATAGCTTCTTTATGATGTCAAAGCATATGGCATCGCCATCGTCACGTCATCTAGGACATCACAAAGAATGGACTTTCCTGTTGTGCTTACCACTGGCTTGGTTCCAAGCTAGGACAGGCGTATATATTATTGATGGTCGTTAGAATAAGAATAAGATTGGATGAGAATAATTAATTGTTGTTGTTGTGTAGTTATAATGCGTATGGAAATCAAATCAATAATATACTATGAAAAATTATATTCAGATAGAGAGTTTTATTATGATTAATGTTGATTCAATCTACAAAAACAAAAATATCGAAGTCCATATATAAAACAAGATGCTACTGTTTTTCTATGATGGCCATTTTCAAGTGACCTTTTGAACTACACATCCAAATCGATGGAGTCCATATATCTTTAAAAAAACTGTCAAAATGACATCCTAGATACTTTAGAGATCTATAAAAATTATCACTCCCTTAAAATTTGAGCAAAATCAATATGTGAGTTTATGAAGCACAATTAGCATTCTTCCATCACTTCCTTGGTTTCTTGTTGTCAGTCACCGAACAATGAAAATAAATAGTATCAAAAGATAGAGTGAAAAGGAAAAAAATCCATAACAGTCTAGAGATGATGCCATTCTTCGGTAACACCTAGACTATATTCCTAGTTATCTCCACACAAGCTTTGATGATCGATTGGGAACCTAACACCGTAAACCAAGGGATTTTATATCGCCTGTACAACATTTTTCTTAAAAAGGAACTATAACTACCTAGGATGGGATTTGCATCTCTTTTAAAAACTTTCTAAATCCTAAATGGAAATGTATTTTTCTTCCCTAAGAGATGACATGGTGAAGAAGGAAATAGAAAAAAGGAATTTGCAACAACCATAATGGAAGGAATTCTTCTGCAACAGCAGAGTTGGTGGGGTAAGAAATATCAGGATGTCGAGCTGGGATATTGTATCTCTTAAAATTTTGTAAATCCTCTTCAAAATAAGATTTGTTCATCTCCCCTCTAATAAGATAGCACGGTGCAAAAAAAGGTTAAGAACTTGCGGCTATGAGAAGAGAAGGAAGACAACTCCAGAATTGGATTTGGCAGGCAAGACATCAAAATAGTGGAGAGCGTCAAGCTAAAGGTCAATTGGAAGGACTAAAGACAACTACTAGATTCAAGGGCACGACCTCTGAATGCAAAGCAACCACAATGGTAAGCAATGATGAGATATTTAAACCCTTTTCATATTTCGAAATTAATTTGAATTACAAATGGGTGCCCCTATCTTTTGAAGCAAGCTCTCAGTCTCAGCCATAAAAATGGGGCACTGGGGTAGTTGAAGAAGTTACACAATTTCTTTAAGAAACAGACAACTATATTAAATAAGAAGCATTTAGGTTATGTAATTTTTCAGAGTAAATAATCATACTAGTGTGCCAATAATGGTCAGATGACATTGGTCAGCACATGTAAGTCGTCTCCCTGTCCAACCGAGAAGAAGAACCGCAGCTCAGGATAGTAGCCAAGCTTAGGCACCAAGCAATTTCACACATGGAAAAAGAGAAGATAGGAGTGAACATCCAAGAAATGGTGAGGGGCAGATATGACAAACTATAATAGGAACTGCCTTTATATGCAAGATATGATATAAAAAAATGAGAATTTTACTAAGGAGAATAAGGGAAAGGTTTGATCAGGGAAAGAACTGGTAATCCCCACTCCAAAGAGGAGCTGACAGATCAAATCCCAAGCTTTTAGGAAAGATTGCGTTACATATAAAGGATAAGTCATCAAAGAGAGAAGCAAATGATGGTTTTCACTTTATATAATTATAAGGCTCTGAGTCTAGAACATTAGCTTGTAATTGTCCATTTTTTGAGAAATTTTATCTATTGAGAAAGTGAGAATTCTCAAAAGCTTAAGATTAAAGCATCAAATATTGTAAATCCATTGAGACAGATTTTCATGATAGAATACTTTTATAGTTAAAACACAAAAAATTTATGGGCGCCGTCACCGTTCCCATGTAGTTGCTATGCATTTAAATTATCTCCACTGTTACAATTTTTGGGCACCATTACATATAAATGCAATTATATATTATCCATATATTAAATAGATCTAGTTCATACTTTGATCAGTTACTCTCTGACTTCCATGAATAACTTAAACAACATCCTTCAAAGTCTTCTCGTTCAGCTGTAGATTCTTGAACAACTGCTCCCAAAATCGCTTATCCGAATGAAAAACTAATACCAAATGCTCCACGGACACAAAATCATATTTCATTTTTTTTTGCGTTCTTGCGCTGTCTGAGAGAGATCTCAAATGTGAGCTTACTATAAGGCCACTTGCCTCTCCCATTACCTGTCATATATATATATAACCAATGTTTTAAAAGGAGTGGTGAGGCTTGCCTAAAGGGAGGGAGGAAGAAGCCTTGAGAGGCTTACGTCTCATAAGGCTGAGGTTTACGCCTTGGTGCGTTCCACCATGAGGCGATTGAATCTTACACCTCACTAATTGTATGGTCAAAGCGGGTCAAATGTTTTAAAAAAAAGTCGCGTGAAATAAATAACGGGAGACCAAATTTCTTTAGTGTAAAACGTAAACCTATCTCAACACATAAACCTACCTCGCTCTTTTGGAAGCCCTAACAAGATATTAAATTTCTTTCTTCCACCGAAGATCAAATTTCCTTCTATCGGCCTCAATCAACTGGTAATTTCTCTTCCTTCTTCCTTTTCAGCATTTAAAACTTCTTCTTGATCTCTTTATTTATTTCGTGTTTTTCTTAGATTTTGAAAGTCGGGTTCTTGTTTTTATTCCATGGATGATCCTTTAAGCAATCATGATGGGGATGGGGGTGGAGATGAAGTATATTATCCATTTTCTCAAGTCATTGAATATTGATCATCCACTACTTATTATATAGTGATGATTTGATGATTCATTGCTAGATACATTGTTTTTGGTTATGGTTGGGTGATAGTGATGATGACTATCTTGTCTTTGAGGATTATGTTTTTAATTATGGGTTTCTTTTGTCTTAATGGTAGAATATGTATTATGATGATGATATGATGGCGTTATTATTTATAGTGTTGTAGGATCAATTTTCCACCGTTTATTTTCATGATAGATATGATACATACTTTGTTTCTTATTTAATTATTATTTTTATACCATTGTTAGTGATATTTTGGAAAAGATTGAGTCTTACGCCTTGGTCCGCCTCGAGGCTTATGCCTCGCCTCACAGAGACAAAACACATCAACTCTGCCTCGCAGCTTTTCAAACAATGAATATAACTAAGTCACGCCACAAAGAGAGATGATTGTGTATCTACAAGAATTATCATCATCGACACAATATTGGTCATACCTTTGGTTGTTGAGATATAATTCATTTGTAGCTTGAAGAATTGATGCGTTGTCAATTCCAGCTTTAGTGAATATTCTTTGAGTCAGGCCCAGACCATCCTTCTGCTCTAAAAGAGATTTCATCAGGTGTTCAGATTCCACAACTTGTTATTTGCTTACTCGTGATGCATCCACGGCGCCAACAATTCCCTCTCATGCCATCTCCGTAAATTCTGAGTTATTAATCTAATGGGAAAAAAGTAAGGGACGTAATAAGAAACGAAGGTAGCAAATAGAATCAATTTAAGAATGTGCTAGATCTGAATGCTTGAGAGAATAATCCCCCCACGCCAAAAGGGGGGGGGGGGGGAAGAAAAGGGAGACGACATTATTTTACAGCCCTGTGGTTATGGTACACCATTTTCTATGCTGGATTTCGGGCAATTTTGTTGGGCTTAGAAAGGGCTTTGTATGATAATTTAAGGGTCCGTTTGATATAAAAGTGGACAAATGAAGCGCGTGCCAATTTTTTTCATAATAAAATTTGTCATGACAAAATTTGTGAGGGAAAATTCTATAATTTGACACATAAGGTTGTTTGATAGGATTAATTTTCTAGCTGACAAAAGTGGATTGTTTGATAGCATTAATGGAAAATAAAAACAAAAACAGTTTTTAATAAAATAAAAAGCTTTAACAAAAAAATAGTTTTTCAAGAAAGAAAAAAATTCAACAAAAACAAAAATGTTTTAACAAAAAAAAACATTTTAAACTGGGAAAAACAACTGTTTTAACGGGAAAAAAGAATTATTTAGAAAAACAGTTTTTAACAATAAAAACACTTTGAACAAAAAAAAAACAGTTTAGAATGATTTTTTTATAAAGAAAAACTGTTGTAAAAAAAACAGTTTTTAACAAATTAAAAATGGTTTTAACAAACATACAAACAGTTTAAAAAAACGATTTGAACAAAAAAAAACATTTTTTAACGGAAAAACAGTTTTTAACAACAAAAAAACTATTTTTTACGGAAAGAAAACATTTATTTAGAAAAAAAGTTTTTAACAATAAAAATTCTTTTAACAAAAAAAACAGTTTAGAACGATTTTTTTTTAAGAAAAAAACACTTGTAACAAAAAAAACAGTTTTTAACAAAAAAAAAACTGTTTTTAGCAAAATAAAAACGATTTTAACAAACAAACAAACAATTAAAAAAAAACGATTTTTACAAAATAAAAACATTTTTAACGAAAAAACTGTTTTTAACAACAAAAAATACAAATTTTACGGAAAAAAACGTTTCTTTTAAAAAAAAAGTTTATAACAATGTTTTTTTAATATTTTTAAAAAGGATGGCAAATTTGTGGAGAAATTTTGCTTTGCTATATAGGTAAGCAAATTTTGCCAACAAAAGTGGGAAAATGATGGAAATTTTTTATGTGAACATGGGTATCCATGAAAAAAAATTCATGGCAAATAATGGTCATCAAACACACAAAATAGTGGGCAAATTTGTGATTTCCCATCATTTGCCACATTTGCCATGTCAAATGTGGCCTATCAAACGGATTCAAGTTTATTTGGGTCTGAATGCAACAAAAAGGAATAATAAGATATATTCTATAATATTCTAATACCTTTTTCGTTTCGAGTATGAATCACCGACACTCCCAGAGATCACGTGTTCGATCACCGACACCAACATTTTGGTTCAACTTTCAAACACACCATAGTGTTGTTCAAATACACCTAGAGTGTATTTTCTTATATTTTTCGACTTGCTTAGAGAGGACAATTTCAAATTTCAAATACATTTAGGGGATAATTACCCTCAGTGTTCTAAAAGGCGTGCCTAGGCTCCCTTTAGGCGTGGAGTTTGGGAGAAACGCCTCGCCTACACCTTATTCTTGGTAAACGACTTAAGGCGCACTTTTTTTGGAAAAAAAACACGTAAGTGAAAAGATATCGCATTTTAAAGGGTTTTTTACAAGTCGGACCAATATCTCGTCCAAAACAATCAAAAGACAAATAGTATCCCAAATCTCTCTACCTCTCGTCCAAAAAAAAACCTAACATTGTCTATAGACTTCCGACCAAAAGTTTTTGTTTCATTTAAAAGGTGAAAATTACATTGCTTATATTGAATCATTTTGTATTGATTAATTATTATCGATTATTGAATAATTATTAATAGTGATTATTAAATGATGAAAAATACAATTTGTATATTGCTTATTGTATGTTGAGAAATACATTTTGTATATTGATGAGCATGCATATGAGAAAGATGACTACCAAACATACGGATATATTTTTAAAATTTAAGTTGTGTTATTTTATTATATTCCTTAGAAAAATTTAATTAATAAAAAAAGGAAAAACGCCTTTGAGGCTTGACGCTTGACGTCTACGCCTCGCGCCATTTAGAACTTTGACCCTCAATTTAATGGACTCAAAATGTAATCTTTGTTGTTTTAAACATACAACGGCAAACCCAGTACATGAGGCTCCCGACACCGAGGTGTATTAGGGGGGGGGGGGGGGTGAATGTACGCAGCCTTATCCCTGTACATGCACAGAGAGGTTGTTTTCGCAACTCGAATCTATGACCTCCAGGTTATAATGGGGCAATTGATTAGCTGGGTTTTGCCGCGGTGTTTTGAGTACTGTTTATAATGAGTACATAACAATTTCAAATTACAAAAATTTATTAGTGTCATATAAATTTGTTTTATAATTTTTTTATAAATTATTGTTTTATTTCAGAAATTTAATAAAACATTTAGTGTTACAGAAAATTAAATTTCTACATTGTTCATTGTATTATGTTTCAGAAAATAATTTTTCTTTGGCAAATTTCTTTTTATAAGATTTTTTTATTTTAATTCTGTTTTGTACGAGATTTTTTTTAATATTAAAATCAGTTTGACACAGATTTCTTTCTTAATTTGGACTAGTAAAAAGTTGTGTTTGATATTTTAGTTTAATTCTGTGATATGGAATCACAAAGTACGAACACAGTTCCACCAACCTTGAATGTTACACGTGCGACTATTGCTCCCCCGTGAACATTCCACATGGGGAGAAATCGAAAAAAAGTTCGGGGCCGATTTCAAGCGATGGTAAGGACATATGTACTTTTTATCTCACAACGTTCCAATTGGCAAGGTCCATTTATGACGATTGTCCCTCTTTGCAAGAAGGAGATGAAACTGAAAAAGTTTCTTCCATGGAAGCATGGAAACATTCTGACTTTCTGTGCCGAAACTACATCCTGACATACTTGGACAAGACGTTGTACCATGTGTACAGCACCATGACAACCACTAAGAAATTATGGAATTCTTTGGAGAAGAAGTACAAAACTGAAGATGCGGGTATGAAGAAATTCATCGTAGGTAGTTTTCTAGACTTTAAAATGGTTGAGTCCAAGACGTTTATTGCCCAAGTTCAAGAACTTCAGGTTATTCTTCATGACATCCATGCTGAAGGACTGTCAGTCAGTGACACTTTTCATGTGGCGGTGATAGTTGTAAAATAGCCTCCATCTTGGAATTTGTTCAAAAATTATCTCAAGCACAAACGCAAGGAGATGAATGTTGAAGAATTGGTAGAGCGAATCTCAAAATAAAAGTGGGAAGAACATCATGGAGTCCAAGGCTTATTTGGTTGAAGGTCCTAAATTCAAATGTAAGTGTGATGGGGAAGGCACTTCTAAGCAAAGGAAGAAGTTCAAAGACAAATGTTACAATTGCGGCAAGCCAGGAGTCCCAAACCAAAAAATGCTAAAAAACATAATGCTCAAGAAAATGTGACGGATGGTGAGAACATTTATGATGGTATCACAGACTTAGATCTTTATGATGTTGTCTCTGAATAAAACTTTGTAGGAAATACCAAGGAATGGTGGGTGGATACTGGGGCTACACGCCACATTTGTGCAAACAAATGGATGTTCACTAATTATAAGGCTTTGGAAAATGAGGAGACCCTCTTTATGGGGAACTATTCGAGTTCTAAAGTCGTGGGACAAGGAAAGGTTATTCTGAAACTTACTTTCGAAAAGGAACTCACTCTCAACAATGTGTTGCACATGTCTGACATCCGTAAAATTCTGATTTCCGGATCGCTTCTAAGTAAGAATGGGTTTAAACTTTTATTTGTTTGTGATAAGTTTGTGTTGTCAAAAAATGATGTGTATGTGGGAAAGGGCTACTTGTTTGAGGGGCTCTTTAAAATGAATGTAATGACATTGATGCCTAAGGCATCCCCTATGAATGAAATTTCTAGTTCTACTTATATGATTGAGTCATCTAATATATGGCATGCTAGACTAGGACATGTTAATTTGGATACCTTGCGTAGATTAATTAACTTGGAATTTTTGCCAAAATCTAATATTGATAAAAATCATAAATGTGATATTTGTGTGGAATCAAAATTAGCTAGATTACCTTTTCATTCTATTGAAAGGATCACCGAACCACTAGATTTAATTCACACGGATTTTATGATTTAAAATTTTTACAAACTAGAGGTGGAAAAAAGTATTTTATTACTTTTATTGACGATTGCACAAAATATTGCTATGTATATTTATTGCACAGTAAAGATGAGGCTATTAATGCATTTAAACAATATAAGAATGAAGTTGAGAATCAATTAAGCAAAAAGATAAAGGCTATTATGAGTGATAGAGGAGGTGAATATGAATATCCGTTTGAGGAATTTTGTTCTGAAAATAGAATTATTCATCAAATCACCGCTCCATATTCACAGCTAATAAGAATTATGTCCATTCGAATGTTAATAGAAATAACTTCTATTAATGGACTTGAAATACATCCAATGGATGAAAAAACCCCATTCTTAAATGGTGAACTAGACGAAGAAATTCATATGGAGCAACCTAAAGGGTTCAAGGCTCCCGAACAAGAAGGAAAATTATGTAAGCTTGTTAAATCACTTTACAGATTAAAGCAAGCACCTAAGAAATGGCATGAAAAATTTGACAATGGAATGTTATCCAATGGTTTAAAAATTAATTAATGTGATAAATGTGTTTACTTTAAGTACATTCAAAATGGATATGTCATTGTATGCCTCTATGTTGATGATATGCTTATCATGGGTAGTAACCTGAAAATTGTCAAAACTACAAAACAAATGTTGAGTAGTCGGTTTGACATGAAAGATTTGGGTATCGCCGATGTTATATTAGGAATTAAAATTTCTAAAACATCGGATGGAATTATATTATCTCAATCTCATTAGATAGAGAAAGTACTTGAAAAATTCAAGAAGTATTATATTAGTCCCACTAAGACACCTGTAGATGTAAATTTACATCTAGCAAGAAATAATGGTGAAAGCATATTTCAACTAAAATACTCTCGTATTATCGGCGGTTTAATGTATATCATGAACTATACATAACCAGATCTATCATACTCGATAAGTAAGCTAAGTAAATTTACGAGTAATCCAGGGAGAGTTCACTGGAAGGCAATATTAAGAGTTTGGGGTTATTTAAAACACACTCAAAACTATGGATTGCACTACTCAAAATATCCAGCTATTCTTGAAGGACATTGTGATTCAAATTGGATATCTGATACAAAAGACTCTAAGTCTACGAGTGGATATGTGTTTACCCTTGGAGGTGCAGACGTATCTTGGAAATCGTCAAAACAAACGTTCATTGCTAGATTGACGATGGAATCTGAATTCATTGAACTAGACAAAGATGGAAAATAAGTTGAATGGATTCGAAACTTCTTAGAGGATATTCCAAATTGGTCCAAACCTGTGCCCGCAATATGTATACATTGTGATAGTCAATCGGCGATTGGAAGGGCACTGAATCACATGTATGATAGAAAGTCATGACATATTCATCGTAGACATAATATCGTTAGATAACTTCTCTCAAATGGAATTATCTCAATTGGCTATGTAAAGTCAAAAGATAATATAGAGGATCCACTAACGAAAAGTTTAAACCGAGAACAAGTTGAAAGATCATCGAGAGGAATGGGACTAAAGCCTATAAATAAATAAGAATTAATATAGTGGCCACCAACCTAGCTGACTGTAGATCCCAAGATGAGACACTAAAGGAATCCAAGCCTTTGTCCATAATTGATCTAAAAAAAGGTGGTAAAAAAATATCTACTTGATCTAAATTTTCTATCCATGTTTATTCTTGTAACTTATATGTCGCACATTGCACCTCGCCCACGCATCATGCGAATTTAGACCTAGTCTATTATCAAATGCTCTACAGTGAGTAAATTCCCCTATCTATCTATGTTGTCCGTGTGGCAAGTCATAACTTTAATATTTCTCTTTATTTAAGGTGTCCACATGGACACATATATTCAATCCTTCCTAAACCAGTCAGATCTATGTGCCTCTCTCTATCTCAATCGTCTTCAATTTCTATCTTTTCAATTTCTAGATTCTCTTCCACTCCCCATAACTTTTGTACTCCCCAAAAATATGTATTATTGAACCAACAATACAAGTCTATCATATTATCTCATTGCATCAGCAACACAACTCTATTAGTTTCACAACAACCTGCTCCAAACAAGTCTACACATTTAAATTTTCTCTCCAACCTCGGGGTTCACAGGGGACTCCTTTGTCATTTGACCAAAGATGCCTACATGTGTGTGTGTGTGTGTATATATATATATATATATATATATATATATATATATATATATATATATATATATATGTGTGTGTGTGTGTGTGTGTGTGTGTGTGGATTTTAGGCTAGATTTTGTATAATCTGTTTCAATAGCTATCTCATTATCTTTTCTACATTTTCTCCGTTGGTTGCAGAGTATGAAAAGTTTAGCGAAGTTGTGTGTAGACGTAAAGATTAGACTTTTGAGAGTGAGATATATTTTTATTGTTATTTACAAGTATGAGCTACAAATTCTGATGTTATCTTACTCTTTAGGTTTGGATCTTTTGAACTCGCAACAAATTTTAAAATATGTTTCCTCTACAAATATTGAGTTTTTTTCTAAATCGAAAATATACGAGTAAAGTGGTGAGACATGAAGGATTTGTCCTCGTGAGAGATAGCACTCCTTTTATTATATATTGGTGACTCCGACTTCCATTTCCTTATTACTTTATGTGGCTGGTTTTGGTGAAACTTAGTTCTCTTATATGTATTGTTTGTGGGTTTATTTTCATGGGTTTGGTGTCATAACGCTTGAGGTGAAGAGTTAGATAATTACATTAACTATGTAAATGTACTTAATTAGAAGTCTATATACTCCTCTAAAATGCTTTACAAATATTTAATTTTACATTGCATCTAGATTTCTACGTGGACACTAAAATGAGAAACCTAAAACACACCTCTGGCTCTTCTTCACACATGAAATGCCCTCCTCATTTCACACGAAATTGGCAACCTTCCAACTTCTCACCTTAAATGGCACCGACTTCTGGCAGGAACTTATTCGACTGCCAGGGACACTTTGGGGCCTGCTTTGATACAATATTTGATCATATGCTATTTCCCAGGCATGTGGATTTATTTTTTTAGAAAATTAGATACAATATATATATAATGGGATGTTAGTAAACCCTTTTTCTTAAATTTCGGTGTCAAAATTTATTTTCATAATGGATTTAGTATTCGAAAAGTTGTCTGTGATATACTTGATGCTTTTATTTCCCTTATAGCATGTGTAGTGGTGAAGGCTCCCGAAAGGTAGATATACAAAATGAAAAGTGGGCTTACCTTTCATCCTGAAGCAGCATCTACAATGGGGGAAAGGTTTAAAATTTGTAAAACAATCCCTACAAACTTTTGTTGTTCGTAGGAAACAAAATAATATTTCTTACGAACAACAGAAGTTCGTAAGAATTTTTACGGAATTATGTTGTTCGTAGGATCCCACAAATATAATAAAAACGAGTATATATATTTCCTACAGACTTTATTTCTTCGTAGAAATTCCTACGAACAAATGAAGTTCGTAGGAACCTTTGAAAACTCTGTTTCAAATTTGTATCTTTGCAGAACCACTACAAATCAAACTAAAGAATTTTTTGAGTTTCACCCACCACTGCAGACATCTCATTTTGTAAATTTGCAAATTTTGTTTGCTTTTTCCCGCACCATTACCGATGCTCTTATATTGGGGTTTAAAATGAACAAGTCCTTGGCCACATAAGCGGAATAAAAATCATTCCCTTTAAAGCACCCACCACCCTTTTGTCTTTGTGGAGAAATATCTCACATTGTAAATTTTGTTGTATTTAAGATCTTTAAATTATAATATTGTTCCCGCAAGAAATACTAATCAAGCACTAAGATCGTAATTCTCAAATTTTCAATTAGACACTGTTTTGGTGGATACAAGTAAGTTTTCCTTTTTGGGGGGTTTTCTTTTCTTCCGTTCGAAAGTATTCAAAGTTGAATTGATCTCAACTAGTAATCAACATAGATTTCGTTTTCCTTGACTCTTTTATTTAATTTTTAAATATATGTCGCTCTCAAAGGAGATTTAATAAAAAAATATTGAAAAAGAAATGAAAAGAGAGGCGTGTGCATACACATTTGAAGCTAACAATCTAGATCCTTCAAGTTTTAATGTAAGACGAGTTATTATCATGTTGAAATTTAAAAAAAAATTCTTCATTGCCCTTGGCTTCTTGAGTCGAGGATACAACATTTTGACCTTATCGGTTTGTCTGATTAGTATAATCCTTGAACTAAACACACCCTTCCTCTACAACTTTAAAAAATCCATTTTCAATTATGATTTTTTTTCTTCGACATAGATGGCTTCTAGTCGAGGATACAACTTTTTTTTTCTTCTGTAATGTTCATTACAATAGTTGAACTACTGGCAATCTCTAATGTGGTATTGGGTTTGCGTGATCTCTTACAAAACCTTCACTATGTCCTCCATATGTCACTATTTTTGGCTTAGACTATGCAATAATGGGTGGTATTATTTGATATCATACTGTTACAGTTTTTATTGTTAAATATATTATTACAGTTATTAGCCGAATTGTTTTCATGGTATGCCTGTAACTCATATAAAAAGACATCTTATGTACATGAAGTGCTCCTAAAGAACAATAATAATTTGGCAAGGAGGATTTACAACTGTCATATGAAACTTTTTTGAAGTAGTTTTACTTTATACTAGCATGGAACCCGCGCGATGCACGGACGTATAAGAAAATATAGCTAAAAAATTAAAAAAAATAGATAAAGAATCAACTATGTGTACATATATAAAGAGAGCATGCGGATCCAAAAGTTTACAAACTATTGATTAAAAAAAGTTAAATGGGTCTCCGACTAAAAAAAACCATGATATAGGTTATACCTACTTAAAATAATTATCACCACAAAGTGCAAAACAAAGGAATTAGGAGGTATGTACATTTTGTATCAATGAAGGAAAATCAAGCACAATATGAAATGGGGAAAACAAAAAAATACCCACGTGATTTGAGACGAAAATCTGAACTGGGCCAACTTCGGCAAAAAATCCCATCTGAAATAATCCAAACACAGTTAGTAAAAATGTGATAGAAATTGATATTATTAATTAATGAGATTAAATATCAATTTTAATACCATATTAACCACGGTAACAACGAGAGTTGTCCCCTGTTGGGTGGAGTTATTTGTGCAAAGTTATCTTGATACCTTATAATAGAGATTTTCTCATTGCCTTACCTGTGGATATCTAGGATCGCCATAAAAAAATCTCAAATCCTAATCAATTTCTTTTTGTGATGGAAATGAAGAGTTAAAAAAAACCTTACCATTGGAATCAACTTTCAATTGCCTTCAATCTTCCCGATCATATTTCTCTCCTTGTGAGCTTTCACAATTTATTTCGATATATTATGTAGTTTCTACTCAAAAGACATAAGTTTTATAGATTCTATAAAAAAAAAAAATTGCCTCCTTATGTATGTGGAAGTTGGCAGGTGGAATGTAGAGGGACAAATGCATTAGGGATGGAATAATTGGGTAGTTTGTGGGATTTTAGATGAATGGAAAAGAGGAGGTAAATAAGGTAATCCAAAAGGCAGTAAGATAAAGAGTCATGGGGTCAAATAAATAGGGTCTCTTCAAATTCTAGGACAGAGTAAAATAATTAAAACATTTATGAAATGTACACGTGTCGTCATGTGGGTGCGACAAATGTCAATACTGGATTCCGCTCTCAATTTTAGTTATATACTATAATTAGACCTAGCAACGGGTTATGTTAGACTGGGTCATAGCCTCATGGTATATTGGGTTCTTGTGAAAAAATTTCCATCTATGCCTAATTCTTTGAGAGTCTTATATAGTTTGGGTCAGGTCACATCAGACTTTTGTTTTGTTTAAATAGTGTATTAGTAATATATCGGGTTTGTGTTGTGTATGTCTGGGTTATGTGTGTAAATGTGTTTAGCAGCTAAACCAATTCTGATATAAAACAGATTACGACTTTGTCGCTAACTAACAATTATATATGCTTGGTGTCGTGTTATTGTCTCGTATCTCATTTTACTGGGTCTAATTGGCATTCTAGTCTTGTAATGCCAATATGGGTGGATGTGTCCAGGGTCGGGGTGGGTACCCGCCGCTCCCGAAATTTCCAATTCTTTAATCGAATAATTTTTTAGGGGTCTAAGTATAAATTTGGAATGTTAAAGGTGAGATGTTAATTTTTCAAAGACCCCCTCTCTCTACCTCCCTCCCTTCTATTACACTTCACCTGACTTGAAATTCATCATCCTTAATGAGAAATAACTGTGAACTATTATTGTATGTATATTAATGTTTGACCATTTTTGTTTTTATTTTATTCATATATACTTTAGCATTACATTTTTATCTTTTATTTTTCTTTTATAACTTTGATCACGTATCTCCTCTTTACTCCACGAGATCAACCCATGGGGCATGAAAAAGCAATGCCTTGCCTCCACCACCAGCCATAGAGAGAGAGAGAGAAAGAGAGACACCTGTGGTAGAAAGGGAAAAAAAGAAGGGCTAAAAAAATGGACCATTTATTTTAACATAGTGAAAAATTAACTTGATTCTTTTCTGGGTGTAGGAGCGTAGTCTGACTGTGGTCTGTGAAGAACTGGAACGAGTGAGGCGTGAGACACTCCGATAGACTCTGTCTTCAAGGTCCTCAAAGTCTCAAGAGTAGCTCTGGTAGAAAACCTCCCTCTTTTGATAAAAATATTGTAAATGTTATGACCTCCTCCTTCAAGAAGATGAACTTCACAAATAATAATGGTAATTTGGAGAGGGAGATATCCTGAGAGTGATGGATGTAATTATGGGAGTGAAGAGACGATCACTTATCACTTAGAGAGAGCAGTGAGAGAATACTAGGTCTGGTGTGATTTTAGCAGAGTAATGACTTAAACTTGAGTTTTTGATCCCTTTTAACCTTGCCCAAGGATCCTATATATAGATACAAGCTAGGGTTGACATAGCACTTTTGGTTGCAAAAAATGATAAGAAACTTGAGGGATAAGGTTTGCAATGTAAGTTTTGTCCCTACATGTCTACAACCGCATGTCCCCTCTTACAGACGACACTTGGTGCAAACCAAAGTCAAAAAGAAAATATGTCTGATAATGGTGACAAAATATGTGATTTGGTAAATATCATTTCAAAAGGTAACTTGTTGTACAAACTTTGTAAACCTTAAGAGTTACCTTGAGGGCCACCCTCTCTAAAATCACTTTGTAAAAGTACATTTTCTTGTGAGCAGCCTCTTGGCGACTCACTTTCGTTATAACTAAGTGTGGGTTGTGTAAGGGTTTGAGTGACTCTTAGAGTCCTTCTACTAATATTCTCCCTATTTTAAAGTGCCAAGTGGTTGACCTTGCTTAACAAACCTTGTCTCTCAGCCACCAAACCAAAACTACCAGGAGATCCCAACTGGGCTATTTGAGCCATGCGTGCTCAACTAGGCTACCTGTGCAAGAAAATAAACATTAGTACTTTATTTCTCAAAAAGTAAACAAATCTTGGGACAAGGGACCACACCATACACACATTTTTCTGTGATTGCGGCAAAGATCCAACATCAAAGAAGTAGATCCTTCTCTTCCCAACCTTCATATTTTTTTAGTCTTCTTGAATCAAGTCATCCAAATTCATGGTTTGCATTATTTTCAACATTTGGTTTCTCCAAACAAGATAATTTGTAGGTCTATGTTTGTTGGGTAATACAGTTATTCGTTAATGTAAAGATTTGACAGATAATGATAGTCCTGAGTTTAAGTTTGTGGCAACCATAGTTGAAACATGGGGCTTTGATACCATAAAATATCATTCAATAGCTCAATACTCAGTTTCTGTAACACTTCGTAATGTTTTATTAAGTGAAGGTTTCCTTTTTATAGCTGCTATTATTAAACAACATCGATTCATTAGATTAGTAGTTATTAATTCAGTTAGTTTGTTTAGTTAATTATAGCCAGCTATACAGTTAGTTACAAGATAGCTTATAAATAAGAAATTCGCAAGATGTAATCGTTTTCAGTTTTTGAATGAGAAATTCATTTTTCATACCTTCTATTCTTTACTCTGTTGTTTCTTTTTTCTTTATTCTGTTGAATAACATGGCATCAGAGCATTTCTCATGCTTGAGTTGCAATCTCTGATTTCTCTTTCAAACATATATCGTCTCTTTTCTTCTTCATCATGACTCATGGTCAAGCAGCTAGTCGAGTGGGCAATAATGGAGGCAATGTTGCTCCATGAGGTGGAAACGTTTTCAATAGATTTGCAAATCTAGAAATACCATATTGATCTATTCTTGATGATTCAAATAGTCCTTTTTATTTGAGCAATAGTGATCATCCAGGATTAAATTTGGTTTTATCTCATCTGATTGGAACTAATTACAATTCTTGGAAGAGATCTATAACCATGGCTCTAGAGTCCAATAACAAACTAAGGTTTGTTGATGGAACTCTGATTCAACTAGCCATTAATGATGTTACTTATAACTGCCCGTCCAGATGTAACACCATGGTTATGTCTTAGATCAGTCATTCTCTTTCAAAAGACATATCAGAAAGTGTTATGTATTTGGATAATGCTGTCGAAATGTGGAGTGACCTTTATGATAGGTGTCATCAAAGTAATGGGCCACGTATATTTAAAATCAAACAAATGTTGAACAATTTGGTGCAAGGTGCAAATGATGTTAGCAGTTACTTCACTAAGATGAAAGCTCTATGGGATGAATTTAAATAATTCAGACCACTTGCAATTTGCAATTGTGGAAGTATGAAGGAATTCATGGATTATCAGCAACAAGATCAAGTACTTCAATTCTTGATGGGTCTAAATGAGTCATACAGTCAGATTAGAGCCCAAGTTCTCATGGTAGATCCATTACCACATATAAACAAGGTCTTCTCTTTGGTTGTCCAAGAAGAGAGGCAAAGATGCATTGCCATATGACCTATTTTACAACCCACAACTGCTACTACCATCTCATCTACCTATAATTTTAGAAATATGAACAAAAGGGATAGACCATTTTGTACTCATTGCAAAAGGAGTGGGCATACTATGGAGAAATGCTATGTTCTTCATGATTTTCCTCCTGGCTACAAAGATCGTGGCAAGACAAATGATCTACAAAACAAGCATATGAAGCTAATTGTTAATCAAACTTCCTTTTCCCATAATCAACTTAAATATTCCAGTTCCGATTTTTCATCTATGTTATCCTCAATCCAATGTCAACAAATCATTTCTCTTCTAAGCAATCATCTTCAAAATAATAACAATGTATCTCAAGATCAACCACTAGTTGTTTCCAATTTCATTGGTAATGTCCCCTCTATTCCCATTCATTCATGGATTTTTGACAGTGGAGCCACTCACCATGTCTGCCATGATTAGAATCTTTTTACTTCTTCTAAGCCACATACCATGGCTTCTCATATCACTTTTCCTACTGGTCAACAAGTTAAGATACAACAAGTTGCTATTGTGTGAAGTTTTGATTAAAAACTCTACTCGCTCTCAAAAACTCTACCAATCTCTAAGATGGTGTGTGGGAGCATGCTAAGTAATATGTGTGGGAGTGCGTGGGGGGACATATGTAAGAACTCGTGTGGGAGAATACAGGGGAACACACATATGAGAAACTCACACTAGCTTAAAATAGAACTCTCTGAGACTCTGAGGCCATGCTTACACCAAATGCTTTGGTACCACTTTCGAGGAAAAAATTGGCTTACTCAAACCTCACAGTGAATTTTTGATATATTGACACTTGTATATCAAGAACAAAGAGAAAAACATATTAGCTTAAGAATAAAGGTATAAGTGTTTAAGAATAAAGGTATAAGTGTACAAAAGAGATGAACCACAAGCAAGGAGGGTAATCCCATCATACATATCTCATACTTATGTGTTTAAATAAGGAGGGATGTGAATACAAGAAAGTCTTTCATAGGCTCCCAAAGAAAAGAAATTTGATATTTTAAAGATCTCTTTACATCGAGAAAGTCTGCGAGTCCCGAAGAATTGTCATTGTTGCGACAAAAGTCTTCATTTTCACTCATGACCCTCGTAAAGGGAGGTCATGGATAACACTTATGAAATTGGAAAAAAAATCTTTGGAATATGCCATGAACTGCAAAAAGACTTCACGGTTGCAAAGCACTCGTCCGTTGATGCAACCAAGTCGCGAAAGACACAGGCAAAAAAAGGTGAATACTGGTGTAAGGTTCCTTCTGAAAAGACTTATAGGAACAAATAGTTGTGTACTTGTATGACTAATACAAAATTATCAAAGCACAAAAAAAAAATATTGTCCTATTATGAAAAACTTAATATGAATATAACAAAGGTGAAAGTCTTAAATTTGTTACCATAATTAAAGTGCCACTCAAATGAATGTGATCGTGAATGATGTTCAATTGAGATGTGTTGTAGCTTTTCGATAAATATGAATATTCGTGAAGATTTTTCATATTGACCTCAAGGACAAGATATTCAAAGTATATTTTGTAACACGTAATACGATAATCCAATTATCGAGGGGACATGATGAGTATACTTGTACTCTCCCATTATATTTATTACATGCACGACACTTTCTTATACTTTTTGATTTATTTTGTCAACTGTATGTTTATATGTTATGGGTGTGCTACACGTGCATGATACGGGGTTTGTGAGTATAAAGCGCAATAAAGTGTTTCGTTTTCAAGATGACCAAATATTGAGTCTTGCGGGATTTGGGTCTAGGTAGATTTGATGTATAGGCTTTTTTATCCATAATTTTTTAGATCTTTTTTTTTTTTGTGTGTGTGCATCATTTAAAGGGGAGAATTTATTAAAACATAGTTTTGTTGAGTTGATTTAAAGTGGACAAAACGTAGATCTAGGCTTTTGTCTCATGAGTAATTTGAGAGGTCCCTGCCTTCATCATTCACTTTATTACGCACATATATACACAAATACCAACAAATAAATAATTAAGTAAGATATGGTGATTTATGTTTCTTCCCATTGCAATATGGGTTGGCAAACATATTATGAGTGAAAACAAGATTTTGAAAACTTTGAACATCCTTGTGAATGTGTTTAAAATCACAAAAACTATTTTAGTAATCATTGGAAAGTTTTTACGACAATCAAATGTTGGAATTTTGGACTTATCAAATCATGAAAATGTATGTTTCTGAATAATCTTTGTAACACAAAAATTATGCATCATTTTAACACATTGGGTCAAAAGTAATTTATAGAATAGTGAAGCCCATGTAAAGATGTTATAATCTTGTTCAAAAGAGGACTTCACAAAATATTTTTTTTCCCAAGAACATATGCATCGTTAGAAGCCCGTTGGAAGTTATCTTTACATGAGATAGTGGACAGCTCGTGCAAAGTGCTCGTTCAAACGAGAACTTGTGTAAATGAGAGTTTGAATTTTGACTTTTGTGATTCATTTAAACTTTTTTTTCGTTGACAAAAATACATTTTTATGTCAATTAGAATGATGGCTCATTTAATCAAGTAAATAATTTAAAAGAGAAGTTTTTTTTTTAGATATTCGAGATTCCTTGTCGAAGCCATGATCTCGCAAAAATAAAACAGCAAATGCGATCAATATATATTAGACTTCGATGATTATTTGAAACAAAACTTGGGAACCAGTTTGAAAAAAATAAACAATAACAGTTGCTTAGTGTATACCAGTGGCGGGGTGAATACTATCTCTAGATTATGTACTTTTAGGACTTAAAATAATATTAGTGACAACTAACATTTTGTTTGCATTTTTAGTCCCTATTTTAAATTACCGGTTGACATGACATGCTGCGATTGGTTGACGTTTTATGGATATGGGTCAGCGCTAGCAACTTTATTAAAATATAGACTAAAATTATAAATGAAATGTTTGTTGTATCATTTCCATAATACATATTACAATATGGAGTACTACTACACGGACTCCCATTTTGTACCCTATAATAAGACAAGACAATAACAAGTTATACTATATGCCCTGGCGGGGCCCACAACAACAAGGTATAAGCATTTAAAGCAGAGGGTATGAATGGGGGTACACAATGGGAGTACACATAATTTTATTGTACAATATGTCCTAAATTTACAAAGCCCTATCTAATGTCTCAAGGTCTCATCCAATTAGAAAGGTTGAACGGCTACCAAAGAATTTAAATTTGATGGTAAGGTAAGGCCCACTGTAACAGTTAACGGTCATGAACCCTTGCTTAGGGAGGTCAACAAATTTAAACTACTGACGAGCTTTTTTGTCGTCTTAAGGATATCAATCACCACATCCCCAACTAATAATTACCAAAGCAAAACAATATTAAAACCAGCTCAAAATGTTACGAAAAAAATTGTCTAACAAGGCAATCTTTTGGTGGTTCTCTCAGTCCTTGTTAGTAAGATGCACTGAACACCAACCCATCTCAAGTCACCGTCACCCTGTGCCACAAAGGACAGAGACATTTAATGCGAACTCCTCGCAAAAGATGAATAAAAAGTATGTTGTGTGCTTGGATCTCTAAGGAAATCAAGATGTAGCTTCACAACTTTAGCCAAGGATGAATGCAATTTAAGAACAAATACATACCTTTCATCATATCTAGATGCTCCTTCGCACTCTCGTTATTTTTTAAACGATCGCGGACAGGCTACAACACAATGTAGTATAACATTATCATGTTGACATTCACAAGAAAAAGATTGTAAAACCAATCAAATTTCTACAAGGATACTGGAATAGATACTGTTTCATATGTACAAAAAGAATAATTAAAATTCTATTTTACTATAATTTCTCAGCAACCAAAAAGAATCAGATGAAACAAGGAAAATCAGCCATATAAATAAATTGTTAAATCAGGGAAGCCCTCTTAACATATTCCTGCCCAATTAGAATACTTTCACATTGGAAAAGGGAAGCGATAGAGAGTAGGCAGAAAGAATGAAGAAGATGGGTTTTAAAAAGACGCCCGTAAGTTAATTTTGAGTGGGCATCCGTTTAGGAGCCTCAATAGATAGATAACAAATAAAAAAATGGGGAAACATTTATAAGACTACATACATGGGAACCGTCTTTCTACAGCTCCGTCACACCCAAACCATGTTCCTATAAAAATGTCTATCGGCTGATGACATGCCCTACCTACCCAAAATCATTAAAGAAGATCCCCGTTACAAATGGTGCATAGTACCCCGTGTATAGTGAACTACCGAGTTAATCCACCTCTCCAGACACTATCTTGAGTAACTATGATGGTGACCACATCTGCTGGCATGTTTTTTTTAATTGTAGCATTACCCCAATTAGTGGAAATTTATTCATTTTGATGTTGGACTTGGTCTCGGCCAAACATCAAAGGCATGCGTACATCATAGTCAGTATGAAGGACTTAAGGCTAAAGATTTGAACATTGATATCTTCTCCTTCTCTATTGCGCACAGGGAATAAATTAACACTCGCATGCATGTGTCCTATAGATGACACATCACTAACAAATAAACTACAATAGAACCAAGGTAAACAAAATTAAGAAAGAACGAGTCTGTCCAAAATGCTTCCAGATGCAAGAACATCAACATATAAATTACAAGAAAGCCTCGTTAAAAAAAGACATAGCTATGTTAACGCCAAATAGTAGAAAATTTTGGGTACCTGCAGAATATAATTTATGGACTTTGATAAAGCGGGTTTCAGGTATTTAGGATCCAGCTCCACACACTCGTAGTCAGCAGCTAGATCTTCAAAATGAGAGAACGCTCTGAATTACGAAAAAATATATCAAAATTCAAACCAGTTAACACTAGTCACTATGGTTGAGAAGACAAAAAAATCATAAAATGAAAATCTACTATTGGAATGTGGCCGGTCCAAAATTGGTAGGCCCATCTTAACAGAGATGGGGAAATAATTGTGCATCAATGAGGTGAGTCTAAAAAATAGTGCTCATTAAAAGCCAACATATACTCACTTGTCACCACCTTGGTCAGCACTTCTTTCAATCTTGAATTCGTTAAACCATGGAAAGATAAGGTACTTGATGTACTCCAGACATGGATTTCCTTCAACAACGTTCGGAGGGCAGTAAGCTAACGTTATCTTCCTATTTACATCTTCCTACAATACTCATTATACAGTATTACATCATATCTATGGCTTCAAAACTACAAAAAATTTGGATTTGTTGAACATTAATATCTCAAATATCAAACTTTTAAATAAAAAAATACCTCGTTATCCTCCATAAATATGGAAGATGAAGGATCACTCTTTGACATCTTTGCTTTCCCTTGCAACAAACCAGGAAGCATGTATGTATTACAGGCAACAACAAGAATTTGACCACAACAGAAAAATAACAACATAAAGTAGATCGCGAAAGAACTCAAAAGAACGCTACGATGAGATATTATGACGGGCTTGTCTTTCCTCTTGATAGCACGACAATACTCCCGTGCAAGAACATTAACCTTCCTCTGATCTATTCCTAACTGAATATATTGGCCTATAAGATAAACGACTTGTATTATAAGTTACATTCATCCAGATTGAGCAATTCAAACAGATAATGCTCATGCATGTACCAAAGAATGATCACAAATAGGCAAAAATAGATTAAAATACGGTTTCATGGAATACACACAAATGGACGGTTGCATCGGGTGGGACATACCTATCATGTACTACACGTATAAAGACACAGCCAAAACTATTTCTAATAGTTTTCAGTAAAAAGAAAAGGTAAACACCAACTACTCCCACAAATCACACATGTCCGATCCCCTACTGGGCCATGAACCCCTAAAAAGGGCCATAAGAATCCATGTTCCACCCTGGAGTCCCAAAAAATAATGATGCCTCACTTGTGGGCAAAATTCATCTGGACAACACTCTACCCCCTGACCACCATGTGCAATAGCAGTTGCCGTTCTAGGTGGAGCCAATAGACCTTAATTTTCAAAGAGTGATGCTTCTTCAAGTAGGATAAAATGAAGGACGTATTTGTATTCACATTTAACCACGAGCTAAAAAAAATAGAAATTTCCCTCTTAAAAAAATGTTAGGAAAGAAATATTAGTTTCATTTAATTTAAGAAGTAGAACGACCTGAAGAAAAAAAATGTTCGCACACTGTACGGAGGAGTATAAAATTTGAGCCACAGTCAATGTATCTTTATCTTTGCGACCCATTATTTGCACACACCTGAAAGAGACAAAAACTCATGCTATAAGTACCATTACAATTTTCAGTGTTTGATAAGGAGTAAATAGTCTCATTAACAGTACCTTGTTAACCTGCTATGACTGTTACGATTAGCGATATCCTTTACTAGGGTCCAATACTCCTGGGCTCGAGAATTGATCTCTGCAGAAGACCAAAGAAATTCTACACCCGGGTCCATTCCTAAAGCTTTCCATACCTCAATCATGTAACGTCCACCAGCTTCAATTTTCATTCGATCCCTCCCCATATTATTATTTAAGAAAGCGAACCAATCGGTAATCAAAATCTTGACTCTACAGTAAGCAGAGATTAATTTGTTGACATTTATTGTCTTCATGATTCCGTGTTGAGCAACAAAATGGAAAGTAGCCTCTCTAGATGTGAGAATCAGTGGTTCAAGCAACGAGAAAAGAAACTAGAAGAAATGCAGTATTAAAGGTGTTTGGAGAACATATCCTTGCAGCGATATCGTTACAAGGATGTGTTTTTTATATAAGCAATCCAGCGAATTACTCAACTCAACAAAGCCTTAATCCATCGAGTTATTTCAGATAAATTCAAGACCATTTTCTTTTGACCAGAAACAAGTATTTAAATTCGGTATGGAGGACGACTAAGACACAATTAGGTGGAATTTTATATATAAGTCGTGGAAATATTAAAAAGAAAACAAAGGACTAGTTGAATTGTGGACCTGGGCGATAAGCATTCGACCAGAGGGTTTGAAGCCATCGTAGTATATAGGTTGATTGCAGTTGGCCAGAAGAGTCAATAACTCATGATATTTTATGCACTCTTCACCTACACTCCTCACGATCCTGAATTTTTCCTCCACGGTCATCCCATTTTCACGGCTGAATTTTTCGCCTACAGACATCCAATTTTCACGTCTGAAATTTTCCCCCGCGGTCATCCTATTTTCATTTTCACATGAAAAAATTAGATATCAACAAAACTAAACATGATTGAACAGGTAATGACAAAGGTAAAGATCCAAGGGTACCAACACCATCAATTCTTTCTAAAAAATGTGAACCCCAGGTGTGGTGCCAATTAATAAAAAAAAACTTCAAATATATATATATATATATATATATATATATATATATATATATATATATATATATATATATATATATATATATATATATATTTGTTCACTAGGGTAACAGAAGTGTGTACACTCAATCAATGTACATAACTAAGGCAGGAAAAACATGGGGATGATGTATACAATGATGTTGCAGCGGGAGAATTTTAGTAGTATTCTTCATTCTTATTCTTATGAATAGAAAAGAGGGCAGGCAGGCATAAAAAATATAAGAGAAACATAGGTAAAATAGACTTACTGGTGGTCGTTATTGCTACCGAGATCTTTACAGGCACTCGCATTCTTCTTTAAATGATCAAGGACCAGCTACAACACAATGGAGTAGTATAGCATTATCATGTTAATAATTCACAAGGAAAAGATTGTAAAAGCTATCAAATTTCTACAAAGACAAAAAAAATAGACCGTTTCAAATGTACAAAAGAGAAAATTTGAAATTTTATTTTACTAATATTTTGTTGGTTTTGGCTCTCCTATTTTTTCAATTTTGGTTTATTTACAAATTTTCCATTTTGGCTCAAATCTATAAATACAAGTGTTATTTCTAGGTTTTGGGAGAGGACAAGAGTGGGCATATTTGAGAGCTAATCAAAGGCAAAGAGAGACAGAGAGCTAATTTGAAGGGTGAGTTCTTATGAGGTTGTGAGTGACTTTCTAAGAGAGATAAATTGTGTGTGTGTATAACCTTTGGGTTCCTCCATTTATCTATACAAAGTAGAAATCCACCTTGGTGGATGTAGCCCAAATTTGGGTAAACTATGGTATATCGTTTTTGTTTTGCTTTGATGATTGCTTGTATGTTCTTATTACTTCTTCATTGATGCTTGGTTGAATTGATTGGGAGTTTTCACACTAGTTCATTTTTGGAACAAGGTCTTGGGTGATTTTCGCACACCAAGTGTTTGATAAAATTCTCGAGTGAGTTTTATCGTCTTGGTCGCTAAAGATAGTCTTCCTTTAGCGCAACAAGTGGTATCACAGCTTTTGTTGCATTGTTTGCCCTGTATTTTGGTTCGAGGTTGAATCAATTTTGGAATTTTTGTCATAGCTTTTATTTTTGTTCCAAATGACGGAAAATGTGGAGAGTACTCGAGAATAAACCTCTACGAGCGAAGGCTCTAAGAGATGGGATCCGAGTTATTGATCGATTGGCTCAATGAAGACGAACATGAAGCCTTTTGATGAGAAGATTAATTTCGGGTTATGGCAAAGACGAATGCGAGGCATTCTTGTCCAACAGAGGTTGCAATTAGGATTGTTGCGGGTAGAGGGACGGCCGGTAGGTATGACGGATGCGGAGTGGATTGACATTGATGAAAGAGCTGATTCGTGTATTGAGATGCTTATCATGGATGATGTGTTGAATAATGTGATAGCGGAGACCACGGCTAAAGGCATGTGGGATAAGCTAGAAAATATTTATTTGGGAAAGTCATTTTCAACTAAATTGTTCCTCAAGAATAAACTCTTTAAGCTTGAGATGAAGGAGGGTGAGGATATGATGAAGCATATCAACATTTTTAATGGCCTGATAAATGACTTGAACCGGATAGATGTTCAATTCATTGATGAGGATCGATCATTGTTGTTGCTGCATCATTACCCGATTCATACGAGCATTTTGTGACCACTCTCATGTTTAGGAAGTCTACGCTCCGGTGCAAAGAGGTTGTGCAAGATATTCAATCTCATGTCACGATGAGAAAGAAGGAAGGTGGAGCTGACGGGTATTCCCATAATGAAGGCCTTACGGCGAGAAACGGAAGTTGAAAAAATGGAGGGAGGAACTCCAACCGAGGATTTAATGACGGTAGTAGGTCTAGATCGAGGGATGTTGGTGGTAAAGGGCCGAAATGCTATAAGTTCCAGGAATGGGGTCATATGATCCGAGAATGTCCTTTGTGGAACGACAAGGTTAATGGCAAAGTTGATTCCGAGAGGGCAACGTTAGCAAGTGCGAATTATGAAGATGAGCTTGGAGAACTTCTCACAATCTCTAAGGTTAACTCTCATTCCAAAGATGATTGGATATTAAATTCTGGATCATCGGATCACGTTTGCTCTAAGAGGGAATATTTTGATACTTTCACAGAAAATGGAAAAAGGTTCCATGTCTTTGGCTAACGGAGAGAAGTTTTCCGTTGAGGGTGTCGGGATGGTGAAACTCAAGATGTACGGTGGGGTGGAATGACATTGGCTGGTGTGGCCTATGTGCCAAAGTTGTGAAAGAATTTGATATCCATTAGCCTTTTGGATTCCAGAGGTTGTCGTGTGTCGGTGGCAGGTGGAGTCTTGAAAGTCACACGCGGTTGTACGGTCCTAGCGAGGGGAGAGGAGAGAGGGGGGTTGTATCGCCTAAATCAGACTTCGAGGAAGATATGGAAGCGGTGTGCACAAGTGATCGAACGTTCGAGGCATGTCTCGTTTGTGAACAAAGCAGAGACATTGGGTGCTAGCTTTCTCAGACTAGACGGAAGTGATAAGATAATACCTATTAGTGGAGGGGATGGATCGAAGTCCCCCTCCAGGGCCAACGGGTGATGTTGACTCGGTTTAGTTTCACACATGCATTGGTCGATTGGAATTGAGGAGGTATAGGACTGTTATGGATTCGAGGTGTGTGCAGCTAGTTCAAGGAGGGCTGATGAGTTATTGTTTGCGAGCATTGGAAAACGGGAGTTTTTCGTGACAAAGACTTGGTACATCTTTCGAGGGTGAGATTTGGAGGGTATGAGATATGAGGAATTTTTCCTCTCATTCGTGGTTATTTCTCAAGGTGGAAGATCGTGTTGATGTGTTTGAATGTTTCATGTAAAGAAGGTGTATGCTATATGTATTGTATGGGGGTGTACTCACCGGGTTACATAAGGAACGAGCTTCACCGTATGGTTACATGGGAAGCATTTAGGGGAGTTCTTAGTTTAGAACTTGGTTGCTCGACGGGTGGAGTCATTTGGAGTCTTGGATTGAAGACTTGAGGCGTCTCACATCATGGTTGAAGTTTGAGCTGGCTTAGCATCGGGTGGAGCATATTGGCTTGTTAGATGTCGGGATGATCTTCGAGCGGATTTTATGTTTGCATTCCGAGTTCGGTTGGATCGTGAGGATCGCCTGGGGGAATCTCATTAGCTTGGTAGATGGTGGGACAGTCTTCAAGAGGGTTCAATTTCAACATTCTAGGGATTGGTTGGATCATCAGGATCGCCAAGGTGGAGTTTGTTGGTTTTGGCTCTCCTATTTTTTCAGTTTTGGTTTTTAAAAATTTGCCATTTTGGCTCAAATCTATAAATACAAGTGTTATTTCTAGGTTTTGGGAGAGGACAAGAGTGGGAAAATTTAAGAGTTTATCAAAGTCAAAGAGAGATAGGGAGCAAATTTTAGGGGTGAGTTCTTGTGAGGTTGTTAGTGACTTTCTAAGAGAGATAAATTATGTGTGAGTATAGCCTTTGGGTTCCTCCATTTATCTATAGAAAGAAGAAATACTCCTTGGTTGATGTAGCCCAAATTTGGGTGAACCATGGTATATCGTTGTTGTTTTGCTTTGATGATTGCTTGTATGTTCTTATTGTCTCTTCATTGATGCTTGGTTGAATGGATTGGTAGTTTGCACACTAGTTCATTTTCGGAACAAGGTCTTGGGTGTTCTCCGCACACCAAGTGTTTGATGAAATTCCCGAGTGAGTTTTATCGTCTTGGTCGCTAAAGATAGTCTTGCTTTAGCGCAACAAGTGGTATCAGAGCTTTGGTTGCATTGTTTGCCCGGTATTTTGGTTCGAGGTTGAATCAATTTTGGCAATTTTGGCATTGCTTTTATTATTGTTCTAGATGACGGAAAATGTGGAGAGTACTAACCTCTAGGAATGGAGGCTCTAAGAGATGGGATCCGAGTTATGGATCGAGTGGCTCAATTAAGATGGACATGAAGCCTTTTGATGAGAAGATAAATTTTGGGTTATGGCAAAGACGAATGCGAGGCGTTCTTGTCCAACAGCGGTTGCAATTAGCATTATTGGTGGTAGAGGGATGACTGGTAGGCATGACCGATGCCGAGTGGATTGACATTGATCAAAGAGATGCTTCATGTATTGAGATGCTTATCACGGATGATGTGTTAAATAATGTGATAGCGGAGACCACGACTAAGGGCATGTGGGATAAGCTAGAAAAGATTTATTTGGGAAAGTCATTGCAAATAAATTGTTCCTCCAGAAGAAACTCTTCAAGCTTGAGATGAAGGAGGGTGAGGATATGATGAAGCATATCAACATTTTTAATGGCCTGATAAATGACTTGAACCGGATTGATGTTCAATTCGTTAATGAGGATCGAGCATTGTTATTGCTTGCATCATTACTCGATTCATACGAGCATTTTGTGACCACTCTCATGTTTGGGAAGTCTACGCTCCAGTGCAACGAGATTGTGCAAGATATTCAATCTCATGTCACGATGAGAAAGAACGAAGGTGGAGTTGACGGGTATTACCATAATGAAGGCCTTACGGCGAGAGACGAAGGTGGTCAAAATGGCAGGAGGAACTCCAACTGGGGACGGTAGTAGGTCTAGATCGAGGGGTGTTGGTGGTAAAGGGCCGAAATGCTACAAGTGCCGGGAATGGGGTCATATGATCCAAGAATGTCCTTTGTGGAACAACAAGGTTAAGGGCAAGGTTGATTCCGAGAGGGCAACAGTAGCAAGTACAAATTATGAAGATGAACTTGGAGAACTTCTCACAATCTCCAAGGTTAACTATCTTTCCCAAGATGATTGGATATTAGATTCGGGATCGTCAGATCACATTTTCTCTAAGAGGTAATATTTTGATACTTTCATAGAAAATGGAAAAGGTTCCATGTCTTTGGCTAACGGAGAGAAGGTTTCCGTTGGGGGTGTCGGGACGATGAAACTCAAGATGTTCGATGGGGTGGAATGCCCATTGGGTGGTGTGGCCTATGTCCCAAAGTTACGAAAGAATTTGATATCCAGTAGCCGTTTGGATTCGAAGGGTTGCCAGGTGTCGGTGGCGGGAGGAGTATTGAAAGTCACACGCGGTTGTATGGTCCTAGCGAGGGAAGAGGGGAGAGAGGGGTTGTATCATCTAAATCAGACTTCAAGGAATATGGGGAAGCGATGTGCACAAGTGATCGAACGTTCGAGGCATGTCTCATTGGTGAACAAAGTGGTGACATTGGGTGCTAGCTTTTCGAGACTAGACGGTAGTGATGAGATAATACCTACTAGTGGAGGGGATGGATCGAAGTCCCCCTCCAGGGCCAAAGGGTGATGTTGACTCGATTTAGTTGCACACATGCATTGAATGATTGGAATTGAGGAGGTATAGGACTGTGATGGATTCGAGGTGTGTGTAGCTAGTTCAAGGAGGGCTGATGAGTTATTGTTTGCGAGCATTGGCAAACGGGAGTTTTTCATGACAAAGACTTGGTACATCTTTCGAGGGTGAGATTTGGAGGGTATGAGAGATGAGGAATTTTTCCTCTCATCCGTGGTTATTTCTCAAGGTGGAAGATCGCGTTGATGTGTTTGAATGTTTCGTGTAAAGAAGGTGTATGCTATATGTATTGTATGGGGGTGTACTAATCGGGTAACATGAGGAGCGAGCTTCACCGTATGGTTACATGGGAAGCAATCAGGGGAGTTCTTAGTTTAGAACTTGGTTCCTCGACGGGTAGAGTCGTTTGGAGTCTTGGATTGAAGACTTGATGTATCTCGCATCACGGTTGAAGTTTGAGGTGGCATAGCGTCGGGTGGAGCATATTGGCTTGTTAGATGTCGGGATGATCTTCGAGCGGATTTGATGTTTGCATTCCGAGTTCGGTTGTATCGTGAGGATTTCCTGGGGGAATCACATTAGCTTGGTAGACGGTGGGACAGTCTTCAAGCGGGTTCAATTTCAACATTCTAGGGATTGGTTGGATCGTCAGGATCGCCAAGGTGGAGTTTGTTGGTTTTGGCTCTCCTATTTTTTCAGTTTTGGTTTATTTACAAATTTGCCATTGTGGCTCAAATCTATAAATACAAGTGTTATTTCTAGGTTTTGGGAGAGGACAAGAGTGGGCAAATTTAAGAGTTTATCAAAGGCAAAGAGAGATAGGGAGCTAATTTGAGGGGTGAGTTCTTGTGAGGTTGTGAGTGACTTTCTAAGAGAGATAAATTATGTGTGAGTATAAACTTTGGGTTCCTCCATTTATCTATAGAAAGAAGAAATCCTCCTTGGTTGATGTAGCCCAAATTTGGGTGAACCACGGTATATCGTTGTTGTTTTGCTTTGATGATTTCTTGTATGTTCTTATTGTCTCTTCATTGATGCATGGTTGAATAGATTGGTAGTTTGCACACTAGTTCATTTTCGGAACAAGGTCTTGGGTGTTCTTATTTGGTTGAATGGATTGCATTTGAATTATTTATTAAGAGAGTATCAGAGCTTTAGCTTTAGCGCAACAAGTGGTATCAGAGCTTTGGTTGCATTGTTTGCCCGGTATTTTGGTTCGAGGTTGAATCAATTTTGGCAATTTTGGCATTGCTTTTATTATTGTTCTAGATGACGGAAAATGTGGAGAGTACTCGAGAATCAACCTCTAGGAACGGAGGCTCTAAGAGATGGGATCCGAGTCATGGATCGAGTGTCTCAATTAAGACGGACATGAAGCCTTTTGATGAGAAGATAAATTTCGGGTTATGGCAAAGACGAATGCGAGGCGTTCTTGTCCAACAGCGGTTGCAATTAGCATTATTGGTGGTAGAGGGATGACCGGTAGGCATGACCGATGCCGAGTGGATTGACATTGATCAAAGAGCTGCTTCGTGTATTGAGATGCTTATCAGGGATGATGTGTTGAATAATGTGATAGCGGAGACAACGGCAAAAGGCATGTGGGATAAGCTAGAAAAGATTTATTTGGGAAAGTCATTGTCAAATAAATTGTTCCTCAAGAAGAAACTCTTCAAGCTTGAGATGAAGGAGGGTGAGGATATGATTAAACATATTAACATTTTTAATGGCTTGATAAATGACTTGAACCGGATAGATGTTCAATTCAATGATAAAGATCGAGCATTGTTGTTACTTGCATCATTACCCAATTCATACGAGCATTTTGTGACCACTCTCATGTTTGGGAAGTCTACGCTCCGGTGCAACGAGGTTGTGAAAGATATTCAATCTCATGTCACGATGAGAAAGAAGGAAGGTGGAGGTGACGGGTATTCCCATAATGAAGGCCTTACGGCGAGAGACGGAGGTGGGAAAAATGGTAGGAGGAACTCCAATCGGGGACGGTAGTAGATCTTGATCGCGGGGTGTTGGTGGTAAAGGACCGAAATGCTACTAGTGCCGGGAAAGGGGTCATATGATCCGAGAATGTCATTTGTGGAACGACAAGGTTAAGGGCTAGGTTGATTCCGACAGGGCAACGGTAGCAAGTGAAAATTATGAAGATGAACTTGGAGAACTTATCACAATCTCCAAGGTTAACTCTTTTTCCCAAGATGATTGGATATTAGATTCGGGATCGTCGGATCACGTTTTCTCTAAGGTGGAATATTTTGATACTTTCACATAAAATGGAAAAGGTTCCATGTCTTTAGCTAACGGAGAGAAGGTTTCCGTTGAGGGTGTCGGGACAGTGAAACTCAAGATGTTCGATGAGGTGGAACGCACATTGAGTGGTGTGGCCTATGCCCCAAAGTTGCGAAAGAATTTGATATCCGTTAGACGTTTGGATTCCAAGGGTTGTCGGGTGTCGGTGGCGGGTGGAGTCTTGAAAGTCACACGTGGTTGTATGGTCCTAGCGAGGGGAGAGGAGAGGGAGGGGTTGTATCCGGTGGTGGGTGGAGTCTTGAAAGTCACACGCAGGCCTATGCTTACCGAATGTCGTTTCCTGAGAAGGCTCCGGCAAGGATACGACAAAGTCGCACCTGAACCATGTTCCTATAAGAATGTCTTTCTCAGTTCCGAGACTGCTCCGGCAAAGATACGATAAAGTTAACCCAATGTTCCTAAAATAACGTATATCTGCTAACGGTATGCCCTGCCCAAATTCATTAAAGAAAATCCCAATTCGAATGGAGCGCACTACCCGCGTATAGGGAATGCTATGCCGAGTTAATCCACCTTTCCAAACATAATTTCTTGAGTAATTTTAATGGTGACCACATCCTGGCATGTTTTTTTAATTGTAGATACTTTTTTATTTTAGTCATTGTGTTATTTAAGTCTTGTTAGTATCTCCCCAATTACTGGAATTTTATTTGTTTTGACATTGAGTTTGGTATAAGCTTACATATCAAAGAAATGCGTACTATCATAGTCAGAGTCAAGTAAATAAAGGACTTGAAGGCTAAAGATTTGACAATTGATTTCTTCTCCTCCTTTTCTTCTGGCATTGTTTTTTAATTGTACAAACTTTCTTAGTCTGGCCATTCTTTTATTTAAGGCTTGTTAGTGTTACCCCAATTAGTGAAATTTTATTTGTTTTGATGTTGGGTTTGGTATCGTCTTATATATCGAAGATATGCGTACTACCATAGTCAGCGGCGAGTAAATAAAGGACTTGAAGGCTAAAGATTTGACTATCGATCTCTTCTCTTTCATCCCCCCTCTCCCCTTCTATTCCTCATATGTTTTGCATCACGAGGTTTGATTTCTGATCATGAATCAGTATCAAATGATGAGGGAAAATTATATGACTAGATGATAGAAGGAAAAGGTCACGAGTACATGCATGATTGCGTGCACATAAAATAAACTAACTACTCACATGGAAATGCATGTGTTCTATAGATGGCACGTCACTAAAGAAGAATCAAGGCAAAAACAAATTCATAAAGGATGATTCTGCCCAAAATGATTCCAAATGTAGTTGCACATCAACATAAAATTGACAATACATCTTCACAGACTTACGGCATAGATATGTGAACACCAAATACTAGATATTTTGTGCACTTGCAGAATAGCCTTTATGGATTTTGATAAAGCAGGCTTCAGGTATTTGTGATCCATCTCCCCACACTCGTAGTCCGCAGCCAGATCTTCAAAACTGATGAAGGTTCTGAATTATGTCAAAATGAAAACCCGTTAACATTAGTCATTCTGGTTAAAAAGACAAAAAAGAATCATAAAATGAAATATACTATAGAAATGTAGCCGATGAAATGGCAGGCTTGTCCCGACCCATCTTAAAAGAGATGGGGAAAATAACTGTTGCATTAATGAGACCAGTCTTAAATACTAGGGTTCATCAAAACCCAACATATACTCACTTGTCACCACCTTGGTCAGCACTTCTTTCAACCTTGAATTCATTAAACCAGGGTAAGATAAGGTGCTTGACGTACTTCAGGCATGGATTTCAGTCAACAACATTCGGAGGACAGTAGGCCGACGATATCTTCCTATTTACATCTTCCTACAATATTCATCACACATTATTACATCACATCTATGGCTTTGAAATAACAAAGAAGATGGATTTCATTGAACATTAATATTTCAGATATCAAACTTTTGGTATCAAAAAATACCTCATTATCCTCCATGAAGAAGGAAGATGAAGGATCATTCTTTGACATCTTATGTTGCCCTTGCAGTAAACCAGGAAGCATGTCTGCATGTCAAGTAACAACGAGAATTGGACCACAACAGAAAACTAACAAAATAGTGTAAAGCGTCAAAGAACTCAAAATAACCCTACTATGACATAATATGATAGGTTTGTTTTGCCTGTTGATATCGCAAAACTCTCGTGAAAGCACTACAACATCCTGATGATCCATCCCCAAAATACATACATCAGCCTGCAAGATAAACAGCTTGTATTATATGTTACAGTCAACCAGAATGAGCAATTCAAAGGAACAAAATAACATCCTAAATAAAAACAGATAATGCACATGCACAAGTGAGCTAACACATCCCATTAGAAAGCAAAGAATGATAACAAATTAGCACAAACAGACAACAATTGGGTTTTGTAGAATACATGTGTTCTTGCTTTGGGTGTGACATACCTATCATGTACTATACGAAAACGGAAACACCCAAAAACATTTCGTGTTGTTCAGGGGCGGATCCAGAACTTTATATTAAGGTTAATACTTTTTCAAATATTAAGGTGGGCAATATGTTATAATTTTCAAATTTTGCTATGTTTTCCTCTAAAATTTTCAAACTTTATAGTAGTAATGTACAAAATTTTCCAACTTAAGGTGGCCAACTTCCCACCATACCCAATTCATGGCTCCGCCCCTGGTGTTGTTTTCAATAAATAGAATAGGCCGATGCCAATTCCACCCATCACTCACAAATGTCTGAATCCCCAAATGGGACATAAACTCCCCAACAAGATCGAAAGAATGCATGCTCCACTCTAGAGTCCTGAAGAATAATAACACCTCACCCCAGGGTAACACACGGTTGGACATCAGTCTCAGCCCACAGGCCATGTGCAATAGCAGTTGTCATGCTAGGAGGGCCTATAGACCTTAATTTTCAAAGAGTGGTGCTTCTTCAAGCAAGATAAAATGAAGGCTGCATTTGAATTCACATTAACCCCTCAAGCCAAAAAAAGGAATTGCTATCTTAAAACAGCAGTAAAAAAGAAATCTTAATTTCATTTCATTTAAGCAGTAAAATGACCTGAAAAAACAAAATATCAGCACAGTTGAAGCACTGGTCTAAAATTTGGCCTCCCGTCGATATATCTTTATTTCTGTGACCCATGGGTTCAGCACATCTGAAAGAAACAAAAAATCAAGCTCTAAGTACCATTACAATTTTTCAAAGGAATAAATCATCCAACGAACAGTACCTTTCCATCCTACAAGCATCATTAACAGTAGCAATATCCATTACTAGGGGCCACTACTCGTGCGCTCGAGAATTGATCTCCGCAGAAGACGACAGAAACTCTACCGCCGGGTCCATCCCCAAATCTTTCCATATCTCAATCTTGGATTGTTCTGCAACTTCAATTTTATTTACATCTTCCCCCAGTTCAGACCGATCTTTAATCAAAATCTTGACTCTACAGCCAGCAGAGATTAATTTGTTGACATTAATTGTCTTAATGATTCCCTATTGAGCAACAAAATGGAAAGTAGATGTGAGAATCAGTGGTTCAGGCAACGAGGAAAGAATCTAAAAGAAATGCATTATTAAAGGAGTTTGGAGAACATATCCGTACAGCGATAACCAAAGTTAAAAACAATCCACTGAGTTTATTTCAGATCAATTCAGTATCATGTTCTTTTGACTAGAAACAATAATTTAATATCAGTATGGTGGAAATATTAAAAAGAAAAAAAGTTGAATTGCACACTTGGGAGATATGCAGTGGGCCAGAGGGTTCGAAGGAATCGCAGAATATGGGTCGCGAGTTGTTTTCTAGCAGAGTGAGTAACTCTTGGTCATTAATGCAGTTTTCACCTACACTCCTTACAATCCGAAACTTTCCTCCACGGTCATCCTAAAAAGCATGAACACGAGGTGTGGTGAAAAAAATTCAAATATATATGTTCAATAGAAGTGCATATGCTCAATCGATGTACGTAACTAGGGTAGGGAAAACATGAAAACATGTATACAAGGATGTTGCAGTAAAAGAATATTACAAGTATTATTCATTCTTATTCTTATGAATAATATATGAGAAACATAGGTAAAAATAGAATTACAGGGGGTCATTATGGCAATGGAGATCTTTCATTGTGGTTCAATGGTACGATACTTGTGCGTTTCCATCATGTAATACCATCATTCCTAACGCGTAATTAAGAGACGAAGCTTTTTGGCCAAATCGATCTTTGTCACGAGCGTTATCCCTACTGTAGGACTTGATGACAGCTTGTGATGTGTTGTTTCAGGTTGGCGATAACTCTCTCTGTGTTGTAATCGGCGGACTCCTCCCTTAAATACACCGTATGCAATACGCAGTGGACATGGCACGCGGCCCAGAAAGCCCGCCCGTAAAAGAAAAAAATGGGGCTTTAATTGAGTAAATAAATATGTTTTGTAGCCTCTCAGCCTCTCAACGCATCGAATTTTATCTGAATTCGATCCATTGACATGGATTTGGATCACGCCTGAAATATGATTACCCGATTACTCGTTTGTTAAATGAAGCGGATTTGGATTCATATGATCCGATCCATTAATAATCTGATCCAATTAATATATATCAATATATATAATATTTTTAATTAATATATATATTGTAGTTAGAAATTTATTAATATTTTAAATATATATTTTAATAGTTATTTATAATAGTCCTATATTAATATATATTGTATTTATTTTAATAGTTATTTATAATATAATAGTTATTTAAATATATTTTTTGAAATATATATTATAATAGTTATTTATAATATATATATATATATATACTGTATTTTAAATTTTATAATAGTTATTTATAATATTATAATCGGATCGGATCGAATAAACGGATTCGGATTCGGAATCCTAACAGATAATCCATCGCATCGGATTCGAATCCATTTAACATAAACGGATTCGGATTTGGATTGGCCTCATCCGATCCGAATCTGATCCGTTTACAGTCCTATGTTTTGGAATGGGACTGGATAAAATTTAATACGCCCAATCTTTTTATAAACGAATTTCGGCATGCATTCTTTGTTCTGCTTGAACCGGTTCGACGCCCCAAAATTGTGTATAATATATATATATATATATATATATATATATATATATATAACCACAAAATTACACAAAAAAGGTTATTATCGCCTTCCACGGTTACTCGTAGTCGAAGAAGGTGAGTATTCACAGTTTGGATTAACCATGGTAGATCACACTCCATGGCCACAGTTAATTGTGGGGAAGATTTTCCAATCTTACGATCAATATATACCCCAATAACATTTCCACAATATGGTATGGTCGTGTGGCACCTTGGCCGTGGTACCCTTTTCAAGGCTAACCTTGGTCTTGGTTACCTTTTCACGGTTAACCTTAGCCATGGTTATCTTTTCATTGATTGATAAATATTGATTATTATATATGTTTCTATAATTTCAGCTCGATGACTCAATATTGAACTCAGTTGATTGAGGAGAGATTGATAACCTTATCATACCAAGTGTTAGTACGACACAGATTGACGGATCATCATTCGGTACCAGGCTTAACTCGGTATTATAAGGATTCATTTGTTTCAAAACTCAGATGATCATTACCATCCAAACATTGAAATAAAGGAATCATTACAAATGTTCTTAGTTAAGAACCGTTGTAAGAGCATGTTTTATAATTGCTCGATTTTATTTTTATTTAGCTTATTCCGTTGCACACCACTACACCTTCATGGATACTTCCATGTATTCGAAGACAAGAAATTGATGACATTTAGAAGATTGAAGATGTTCATCCCATCAACATTTAGAAGAGTTAGGAGGAGTTTAGATAAAGTCTTTATTTATTTCAGGGTATTTTTTAAAAGGAAGAGTTTGCTTTAAATGTTTTCAAAATTTTTAAAATGATTTTTTAAAGATTTTTTGAAATCCATCTAACTCGTTAGAATGAGATTGTCACGTCGTTCGAATAAGTTGCGCAGTGTCGTTAGAATGAGTTTTTCACGTTCGAACGAGATTTGAAGCGATGCCTTTTGGCGAGATCTAGAATGTCCTTCAAAGTTTTGTTGAAAACTTGTTCAAACAAAAAAGGGTAAGTCGTTCGAACGGAACGCGAGCTCGAGTTTTCATTTTTTTTTAATTTATCCAAATCTCTAATGCCTATTTATTTGCAACTACTTTACCTATAATAGGGATACGGGATTGGACTATTTTCTAAGCCATTTTAGAGTTCGTTTATGATTAAATTCTATCAAATTTTCATCCAAACCCCTTGGATCTTTAAAGACCACTTTACCAACTCAGGAAGAACACAACCCGTGTTCAAGAACCCTTGTAGAGTTCATCTTTACTACTAATTTGTGGAGACAATGCTCTACTACTGAAGAAGAAGGTTGATCGATGAATAATGTTCTAGCCTACAATTAGCAAGGCCACGTGGACTAATGAGTTAGTGATAACTATCCACACATCCATTTGACCTTCTATAATGGGTACGCTCGATCGGCTCCCGAAATCCTCGGTCGATCGACCAGCCGACCATAGCTGAAAATATAAACCATCAATTATATGAGAAGTCGTATGTGGGATATTCAAGGGTCACCATGCACATACACGTGAATAAAGGAATTTCTTCTCTTGAGTCTTTAAGGGTTATAAATATGCTATTATCCCCAACTGCGGTGAAAATAAGAAAAAAAAACTATGCACTACGCCTTAAAATTGTAAACACAAGATCAGAATAAGCCCTACACAAATAGTAGAGTTGCCACGTGGATGTAGGTTCCATTATTGAGCTGAACCACGTAAAAGGACCTTGTGTCTCTGTATATTTTCTTCATTGTTATTATATATATATATATCCATATAATAAGATGGCATGGTTTTTGAATTGTCTAAGCACAATAACGGTCCAGATTTTGCCACATCCTCCACTAAAAATGAAGGGCTTAGATTAAGTCTTGAACATTTGTTTAAATTTTAAAAGTTGAAAATTTCCCCCCATTGCATAGCCCGCCTAATACATTTCACCAATTCACCTACTTTCATTTTAATTCAAATGCCTTTACACTATTTCTCTAAGAGTTCATTTCACAAAGTCTCTCTATCACTAATTTCAAAACTCACTCTCGAGGTGCGTGAGATCCCTCTCTTAACCCTCCTCATTACATCTCTCTTCCTAAAATTATTTTCTCCCTAAAACATAACCCTCATCTCCCAACTTCGTTCCACTTCTAAAATTTCCAGCACCATCGTTCGACCAAGGATTGTGTCTCACACGATTTAATTAGGATTCTTTTAGGGTTTGATATCAGGGTTCCATATCTGCGCCCTTCGACCAAGGTTTTTTTCTCCGTTCTGCTCCCATGATTTCTGGAAGCACGACGTTAGGACCATATCTGCTCCCTTGATGTCTCTGTTCTGAATCATACTCCATTTTGCTCCAAATATGTTTGGGTTCCATATCTGCTTCGACCAAATCATGGGAGTACACGAAAATTCCATATCTGCTCCGTTCTAACTTCGTTATTTGACGATCTATTTTCTTTTATCATTAGAAATTTTTTTAAGGTTTTTTGTTGATCTATTTTTGGAATATTTTCTTTTATCAAACATAAAACTTAATCTTGGTGATGTATATTTTTTGTGCTTTTTCTGTTTTGATGGGTTTATATTTAGAATTTTGGTTTGATTTCACTTCTCTATTGGATTTGTTTTGCATATTTCAACATATTAAACCCCCACCAACGATGATGACCTTACCATCACAAAAGATTGGGTCGTTCACAAATTTGATGGCCATAGTACAGTTGAAAACCCCATTGTTGAAGGGAAAATTAACACATTAGATCATCTCGGCTCTGATTTTGACACTAAGGACTGGGAGGGTTTTGTCCAACCACCTCACTGTGGTGTTACTCAACTGTGTGTCCCTATCCTGTACCAAATTGATGATGCTAGCCAACGTATGAACATAATGGGGGAAGGGAATCCCAGCTCTACGACTTCTAACAATAATATAATGCCTCCACAGCAAATTGAAACTTTGGAAGCAGCTATAAAAGTAGCAAATGTCGTTCTTAACCAGACGGATATATTTGCTGCAAAACAGGACAACCAAATCTCGGTTAGTTCAGAGGGAAACTAATTTTTTATTGTTTCCACAACATTGATTTGAAGTATATAATCTTTTTTGTCTCCTTGGGCTGTTCATTTATTAATTATTAAGGTTCTATTTGGTTTCTCTATTTTTAATGTTATTAAACTTCAACAGAAAGTACAGTTGGCAATTAGTTTTGAGTCTATATTTAAGTAAATATAGTTTTTTGGTCGAATTGTATAACCTTTTAGTTATGGCTCTGTCTTCTTTTTCCTTAAATCAAGGATTATGTTCCTAAAATCAAGCATGGTCTTCTTTGCTTTTATTGAGATTCGTATGATCCTGGTATAATTATGTGTAGGTGTTTTCATATAGGTTAAAAACAGAAGCAAAAATTTTAGTTCGTATAATTATGTGTAGGTGTTGTCATTATGATTGGTATAATTTTTCAGTTCGTCAAATTTTGGGAAATTTAAAAGAGATAATTGTGAATGTGAGTGTCTTAATTTTGCAGGAGATTTCATAGAAGACAATGTTGCCTACATAGACAAATTTTAATGCTATATGCTTGACAAATGGCCAAGTGATTGTTTAAAGTTCAATGGCCAAGTGAAATTAATTTATGCTACATCTGTGTTTACTATTTACTATTTTTGTTGTTCTTACTGATTTTCTCATCCTATTTATTTCTAAATTTTAAGCTATGTTGGCCTTCCTTTAGTCTTTGTTATAGCAATGCTAACCTGCTTTACTTGGTCTTTACTCCTTTTATTTAACATGGGTTCTTTGTAATTATGTCTAATATGAATAGAAATTACAAGCTTATGGATTGCAATTATAAGGTTTTGTGTTTGAGTTAAGTTTGATGTATTTGCATTAGACTAATTTTGGTGTGTTAATTATCCCATTCTTCAACAGTCTTATAGTTTCTTTCCCTTATTTTCCATAATTTTTTTCTTTACCCTTTTTTCAATCATTTTGAGATTTTCAATTATTATTCTTTTAGTTTTTTTGCCTTTGTTGGAATTCTCCTTTTCACTTTATCTACTACATTCATAGTTATCAAGAAAACATACACGCCGTATGGGTGTCAGGTGGGTTGAGTTGTGGTGGTTGAAGGATTGGTTTTGGATTAAAAGCTGGGTGGTCGGGTTGTGTGTACCACTTGCTAGGTCGCAAAGTTCCTATCTATTAGTATATTATTAAATAGTTTTTGTTTATTTTATCAAGTGTTTCTAGGTCTCTTGAGAGATACTAACTGGTGGTGGTTAATGAAATTGTTTGGTGGAATGCACTTTTTATTTTTACAAGTACAAAATAATATGGACAAAAACTATGTACCTTTATGATTTGTAGTCTATTACCAGAATTTATGTTTGTCTTGAGTTGTACAAACTTTACGCCATTATTTAGTCCTTATAAAGTGGTTATGAACACTATCCAAGTAAAAGTGTTACAACATTAAATATATAATTTTTTCAATAATTGACCAAAATAACCATGACACACTATGATATATTTTTTTTACCTATTTTGAACATGGCCCAGGTAAAAGGGGCACAACACAAAGTGTTTTTTTGAACTAAAAACGAATCCGACAAAAATAAACACAATACGACATGACATTAAATGATATTTTTTTACCAATCATGAATACTACCCAAGTAAAAGTGACAAACACAAAATGTTTTTTTACCAATAAAAATATGTCCAAAATAAACACGACTCAAGTAAAAGTGGCACAACGCAAAATCTTTTTTCTAACCAAAAGTGAAATCGAAAAAAATAAACACGGTTTGACACAATACGATAAGACATGAATTAATATTTTTTTTACTAATCACGAACACTGCCCAAGTGAAAGTGACACAAAACAAAATATTTTTTATGAATAAAAAATGAACCCGGCCAAAATAAACATGACAGGACTCAAAATATTATTATTTTTACCTATTTTGAATGCAACTCAAGTAAAAGTGGAACAACATATATCAGTTATAGAAAATTTATTTTAGATCAGTTTGTTGCCTTTCATGTTGTGTCATTGGTATTTATTTGAATCAGAGAAATATCAAATCAATAATAATTGTTTTGTTATTGGTGTTTATTTTAATTTATTTAAAATACTAACTTTCATACACCACCATCACGAGTAAATTTTTTAAAATAAAAAAAAATATTTTCGACTTAAATTGTACTTGACTTAATAATTCTTCGTGCCTTCACGCATGGGAAATACGCTGTGGTAGGACTTGCAATACTTGATATTGTCTCGCAACGAAAATTTCCTTGGACCTTCGAAGATAATGTTGATCATAATTATAGTGTTTCTTAACTAAATGTTTATTTGATATTTTTCGGCATAATTGTATTATTGTGATAGTATTGTTGGACTATTTTTTATTTCTTAAACACGATGGATAGTCCTATAAACAAAGAGAGCTCTGCCCAATTTTTTTAAAATGTCTACACATGGGTGTTTTAAAAATAATGACTATGATGTTGTTTATACGAGGTCCAAGATGGGCTTTTGCATTGTTCTTGTGGAGTTTTTATTTTATTTTATTTCTTATACAAGGTAAATACTCCAATAAATAAAGGAAATTATACCCATTTTTTTTCATTTGTTTATAATTATTAATGATATATAGTGCTTTACAATTATGACCATTTTTTTAAAATTACACTTTGTTTTGTTGGGGGGCGATATTTTTGTTATTTTGCAATTATGTACTTTTAAAATTTTTGCCGTTTTGCGATTACTTACTTTGGAAATTTTCACCGTGCCTTCAGGCAAGGGTATCCGCTAGTATATTTATATACACACACTAACGTATTGCACGTGCTTGAAGGCACGAAGAAAAATTTCCAAACTATTAAGTCAAGTACAATTTAAGTCGAAAATATCTTTTATACAACACAGATAATTGTAAATAATTTAAAATTTTTGGGCAGAATTTCCTCTCTTTATAGGACTATCCACCATGTTTAAAAAATATAAAATACTGCAATAAGAAAAGTAATAGTTCATAACAACAACACCGTAAAGGCAAAAAACGTACCAAGTGTAAATATCTTCATATAATGTTTGGTTTTAAAATGTACAATTGCACTATTTCAATTTACTAACCACAAAACGTAAATTACATAAAGCAATTCATTAACTTCTACTGCAACTATGGAATTGGTACAAAAAATCTTGTTTTGCAATTGTCCAAGAAACCGCCACAACTCTCTACAATCAAGATCATCCCACCTTTTATACAATCCAAGAGACAAAAAAAAGTCTCAGTACAATATATCAATTAAGATAATAAAGTTTAAAAGTATGCCAATCATCATGTAAATGAATATGTTAATCAATTTCTTATGATTTCATGTTACCCAAGGAATAGACACCATGTATTCACTGTTATATATATGTCAAGATAACCTTCTCTATATACTTTGCTCCAATCAACTCCATCAATTTCATCCGATCCAACACCTAATCGGGGTAGATTTAAACACAAAAAGTTAGTACAAATGCTCCGTCATCCTCTGATCCAACTAACAAAAAAACAAAGTTATCGTATCCTAAATTTCAGTTAATTGATGTAGTATTATAAAACAGAGCATTTATATTATGTAATGCAAAATATTTAACCAAATTATTTGGCATGATAAAAGAGACGAAGATTGATTCCAGTATGAGCTACCGCATTTACATAATGTATAGTGTAACTTTTTACTTTCACATCATGGTGGAAAACCTAGAAGAATTGGACAATTTTGCGTTTGTCTTCCTTGATGGAGCATCAACTATTCAAGTCACCCTGTATCCAAGTCAACCTTGTACCCATAGAAAAAATTACAACATCACTCACTGTAGCAATGCAATATCAAAAATCCCATACGAAAGGTTTTCACAGACACGCGCACACTAAAAAATAAAAAATAGATCATTGAGTAGTAATTATTTTTTCATTTGAGTGAAGTATTGATATCTAATCTTGAACACTACAACAAATGAATGAGTGCATCTTTTCAATAACTTATGCACACTTTAAGCAATAAAACATTTATATTTTGAGTTATGTAGTTGAAAGTATTAGCCTAAAAACAAAAACATGATATCTAAGGTTGAACACTACAATAATTAAATGATATAATTGAAATTTTTGTAAAGAAGTAATATTGATTAAAATATAAATTAGAAGCAATAGGAAGCCCTAGTATTGAGAAAAAAGAGGGGCCTAAAGTAAAGAGCGTAAGAGAGAACGTGTAACTCCGCGGCCCAAATATATGGGTTACCCGTGAGTCAACCCAGTTCGGACCGAGAATTAGGTGTGTAGTACAATGGAACAACCTACATAATGTTGCTAGTCCAGTTTTATTTTAATTAACATTTCACTTGTTTAGCATGCGATTCTTGTTTCAAGATAAACTACGTGTGGGATCCACGGAGGAGTAACTTGAAGTCCAGTAAACAGAGATACTAACGTAAAATAAATAAAGAACTTTCCCGTACAACCCTCTCGAAATATGAAATTGCTACCAACCTGCCGTGACAAAAGCAAGGGTGTGAGCCGATGCCCATTGGGAATATACAAAGTAGTATAGAAACGAAGGACATAAAAAGACTCAACATGTTATAACTACGTACACATGCGACTTTCTTATGTATATATATATACCTTAATGCGTGAAACCACTTTATGAAAAAAACATTGCTGATTTAGATTAATTCACCGAAATCTCGTAAATGAACCTTTTGTTAATACTTAACGATTTTTTCTTAATTTAACTCACGCGATTAAATACTTAAACAACTACACATGTTTAACAAAAAATCATGTCTTTACTAAAATTGCCCTTTTTATATGACTAGCCTATTTTAGTATTTTCATTGAAAGCACCCATTCAACACACGCCACCACCATGTTGGAAAATACTTATTTAACCATTGAAAAACATTCATGAACACATTCTCGTGTTAATTACATGTTGAGCCTTTAAGGTCTCTTAACTAACCCATTTACCCCCTATACCTTACGTTTTCATGCTTCGTTATCGATAATATTATATTTACATATTACTAGTCCACGTAAACCATACTACAACACTTTTTATTTCATTCAAGTTAGGTTGTACTCACACGTTTCACCACACAACCCATTTCTTGATATGTTCCACATCCCATTAACTTTTCTCAGAATTATTCCACTTAACCACATACTTCAACGGGCTCTACACCACCGGCTATGTGCACCATATGATTTAGGATTTTCACCCAAGGGCTCCGGGCCCTTCTTACTTATTTTTCGGTTGCATCCGAGTCCTTATTAATGTGTTTAACATTTTACACATGTTCACATTATTCCATTTCTTTACCTTTACCGGGCCAAAGCAAAAACCCGGACTTAATCATCTGTTTTTTTGTTAACACTTGGAAAATTATTTCTTTTCTCCATTAAGTCCCTTATTCACACACACGAGTGATTTATACTAAAACCATTCTCGCCTTAGGACTTAAATTCAATTTCACCCATACTAGTGTAAAGAAATTCTTTGATATTTTTACTCCATAAAAATGTTATACTTTAAGTAAATTATCAATTTATCCATTGTTTAATAGAAAACACACTAAAATAATATTGTCACGCATTTTTATTCCATAAGAATGCCCATTATTTCTTTTTACTAGAAATGCACTAAAATAAAATTTTCTTACATTCTTATTCCATAATAATGTCCCATTATTTCTTTATACTAGAAATACACAAAACTAATGTTTTCTGATATTTTTATTCCATAAAAATGTTTATTATTTCTTTTTACTAGAAATACACAAAATAATGTTTTCTTACATTTTTATTCCATAAAAATATTTATTATTTCTTTTTACTAGAAATACACCAAAATAATATTTTCTTAAATTTTTATTCCGTAAAAATATTTATTATTTCTTTCTACTAGAAATACACAAAAATAATATTTTCTTAGATTTTTATTCCATAAAATGCTTATTATTTCTTTTGACTATAAATACACAAAAATAATATTTTCCTACATTTTTATTCCATAAAAATGTTTATTATTATATTCTGAAAGTTATTCTGTTTTGAAGACCTATTTTATATCGTCATATTGATTCCACTTCATGCAATGCTTATATGGCTAATAATCAACAATAAGATACAAGCCAATAAGCTACACACATATAGTTTATCTAATAAATATAAATAACATGCTGAAATATACTCACCAATAAACTTAAACCAAAGTTAGGCTCTCAAACCTTAATGAAGCTCAACAATGGATGGCGTGAAAGATCAAATAATATGACAACCCCCACCTCCTAAAGTGGACTTTAAAGGTGTTTTGTAGCTCCACCAAATTTGTCTCTAGGAAAAGGTCCATTAAAACCCCTTATCAACACTCCATAAAATATTTGGTACACCCATCTTTATTTAACTGTTTCATCTTAGAGAGGAAACTTCGTTATTGTTATTTGGCTGAGATCTTTCTCAAGGGACAAAACCTATTAGTGTTATATATTAAAATCAAGAAGTGGACCAACGGATGAGATTTATTTTAAGTTCCACGTTTTGCACGATGGCTAGTGTCCGCCCCCTCGATTTACATCCTCTTGCTTCTGTTATATATATTTTTTCATGTGGAGGTTTTTATCCTCATATTTCTTTTACTCATCAAACTACTCGTAATTGGTTAACAGGTGTAGGTCCCTGTCCCACACACCTGCCTACAATTTTTTATTAAGAGACCCACATTTGTTTTCTTTCATTTCTTGGAAGCTGCGAACCAAACTCATTTGCTATTAAAGTTTTTGGCTCTATTAACTTCTAATGGATTTGGTCCTACCTACTTGCTTAGTTGTTTAAGAAATCTTGCCTATTTATATCCTCTTAGGAAAACAACAAATTACATTTCTTTGTTATAAACTATACATATGACACCATACCACCTACAATTATTGACTTAAGGAACCCACATGTATTTTATTTGTTCTTCTCTTGGAAATCATGAATCATTCTTGTTGTTAAGGCATTTGGTATTATTTACTTCCATGTAGACTTATTACATAGCCCCTTCCTCATATGCCCATGCCGACGCAACACACACTCACACACACACACACATGTATATATATATATATATATTATGTTTTCTTACAGTGTTTTACTAAAAAAAGGATCATAACCCATTAAAATCGACTATGAACATCTAACCTCATAATTTCCAACGTCGCACCCTAAATTCTTCTTAATTTAATAAACTTTTCAATATTCGCATAATTACTATATTTCCCCAATAACATCTATTAATTACCAACCAATGTCATGCATGTGAATATATGACCTCTAAAATATCCAAATGACCCCTTGTTTGTGCATATTTTACTTAAACTTTTCATAGTTACTCCACCAACACCACATAGTTTTTTTTAACTAATTAATCAAAAGTATGGGTATTACAAACTTCCCTCCTTAGGGAATTTTATCCCTGAAATTCTTAACTTTTATCATCCTTGAGCCTAAGAAATCCATAAATTTCTACTCTAAGTCACAAAAAAATCTCTCAAGTATACGTTATCAAGGTCACCTAACCATCCTCGAATCTATTTTTATTTAGTGATCATACTTAGTCGAGTACTAAGACTACCTTTGCTAATACCCAAAGTATAACGGTGTCCCCACTGGTAACACTCTCTTGTGATCGATACTCGCCCAAGAGTAAACCGCAACACAATCAATAATCGATTCATTATCCCTAATCATCTCAGATCTTAGGATTACACACCCTGCTTGTTCTAAACTTTTGAACAACGTAACCTTATTTATGTTTGATATTTACCTCTAATTGTGATTCCTCGCATCAAGGGTGATACCTTACTACGTCACACCCCAATCATCTGACTGATTCCCTATTTGGGATTTTTCACGAACCTAGGGTCATTCTGGGCGGATAAATATTGAACTCATACTTGAGGATTACACAATCTACTCATGGAGAAAAATAATCATTAGTGCTAACTTCCTCGATTCTCAACATTCTACGATGTCCTTAAGTCATCATCATGCTCTCCATACTAGAGCCTCTAAAGGCCGTGTCGGCCAAACCTTAGATTTCCATCCTAGAAAAAATGAATATTAAGAGCAACCGTGAGGCCAAAAGCGCAGTCACCCGCACACAAAACTTAGTGCAATATCGAACAAACTTTTTGACAAGGGTGCACCCAGTTATCGAGCTACATAGATCAAGCCAGATCCTATCGTGCCGTACTAGGCCAAACCGTGTCGTACCATATCGTGGTACATGTTCAGAAATATCATACTTGTTGGGGTACAAATTCCAATGATCATGACCGAAAGAGGTGCCTGCATCACTACTGAGCTTACACAACCCTACACCAAAATCAAAACTAATCAACAACTTCCCCTTCATCGGAATCAGAGAAGACATGAGAAATAAACGAATCGGGTGACTACCGTGCCAAAGGTAGACAATCAAATTTTGACAATGAATTAACCCACACGAAGTGCGAACCCATGATTCACACTTGAAGTTTCTAACCCTTACCGGTACCTATTAAGCCCCTTTGCCTTGATGCGTACCCTAGCTTGGCCTCTTAATCCTGATGAGTCCTAGCCGCGAATCACCCACCCATGTCGGATGGACAGAACACAAAACCACTCTATTCGGGAGGCTGAAATTCTATGCTTCCCTCCTTAGGACTACTGCCCCATATCCCAAATCATAACTAGCATATAGAATCTTGAACATTCAATCATTACTCGTGACTAATGATTTCCCTCAATAGGGGCATTACTAACCATACCGATAGCACACATGGTGCTATAGTTAAACCTAGCACTTTATACTTAGTTCTATCTTTAAAGCCATAACGAACACCGTCATGTTTTAAGCCTCCCAGGTGCATCATATAGCATTGATCAAACTAATTTCGAAACTATCATCGAAGGTCATATTGTGACGCATGCATATAAACAAAGCTATAACACTAATCTCCAAGTCACCGTCACAAGTCAACATGATCTAACCATACTACAATCATGAATGGTATACCATCATTTATGTAAACTTAAAAACAATAACGATTCCCAAATATCTTACAGGCGAGACAACAACTAAGTTATTTATCTAAACAACTTACACGTCTATTACAAGAAACCACGAGTCATACCATAACATGTGCTACATAACCTCGATTCATTTATTACTAGGGAATGACTATCACCCGCATTAATATCTAATCAGATAAACCTTAGTATATATATCCAAGGAAATCTTCAATACGATTTCACAAGCATGTATCCTTTAATCGTCAATGAGTGTTCAATTATTATAATCAAATTACCTTACCATGCAAACCTCATACTATGTGTTAATCTACCAGTTAACACAATTGCATATTTTGTACTAGTAGGATAAGGGACGTCGGGTATTGCTTATAAACACTAAGGCCCATGACCACGAACTCCACAATGGATCCTATTTCTCAAAGTCACGCTAAAATAACCAAAATATAAATTGATAGCATATAGGTTCTGGTAGGACGTAGGACATCGGGTATTGCCCAAGAGGAGGTCTACCCTAATGATGATGTAAGAGGTCCTATTATAACACATTACTCCTTATTATCACTCCGTGACCCTGCTCAAGGCTTATATGATATTCTCATATGCTAACAATCACTAAGGCATTCTTCCACAAGGACAACATCATATCAATTATCCATCAATCATGGGGTTACCCCAAGGATCAAATTTACTTAATCATAACATTGATATGGAATCCTCATAGGTGTCGCACCAAAGACCGCATATAATGTGAAATCACGATTTCCCAATTATGACACTCTAACTATCAATCCCCTCCATTGGTTACATACAATTTTGTTACTTACCCCATGGGAATTATCCCATTCTATCAATATCTCCAAAGACTCTACTCATCAAACATTGAAATAAACACCTCACACTAGAAACCACGGTGTTCACACTTACTGGCTTATATGGACACTCGAAAATTATTAAATACTTAATTAGAAATGCGAAAGAGATTTATAACAGCTAACTTGATCGTATACCGCTTGGCACTGAATTACTTATCGTGCTAAAATTTTTGACCCTATCGTTGAGGACACGAGCTAACCTGTCATTAAACTAACATGACTGGCGCAAACCAACACCAACGTCGAAAGATCCACTATCGACCTCACTATGTCACTGTAGAAATAAATCTTGAACCTAGAGCTCTAATACCATTTGTAATGCCCTGATCCGGATATATGGGTTACCCATGAGTTAACCTGGTTTGAACCGAGCGTTAGGTGTGAAGTGCAACCAATATAATGTTTGTAACACCCCGACCCAAATTTAACGGTTAATAAAAAATCTACCCGGTTCAACATGAACGTTCATTGTGAAGTGCAATGGAACAACCTAAATAATGTTTTTAATTGAGTTTTATTATTATTTAGCGTTGTGCTTATTAGCATATGATACCAATTTCATGAAACTACGTGATAAGACCCAAGGGAAGTGCCCCCAAGGGCAAGTAAACAGAGAGACTAATTATAAATGCAAATAGTTACTTACTTGTATAACGCTCTCAAAATACGGAATAACATATAACTTGTTGTAACAAAAAAGAGGGATGTGAGCCAAATGCTTAGTGGGAACTTAAACAAATGCAGTATAGAAATGAACAACAGAAAGAACACTCACACGCTACAACAAAAAACATGTGAATATACGTATATATCTACATATATACCTTTGAAAATACAAGTCCCAATATGTTAAACTATTTTACTTTAAAAACGTTATTTGATACGATTTGTTCTCCTTGTCTTTACAAAATAATCATTTTGTATTTTATGCTTAAAACTAGCATATTCTTCTCATCAACTCACGCAGTTAAGCAGTATAATTGCTGAAAAAACATTTCATTCAGTTTCAAATGTTTATTACTCAATGTACATTAACTCACACCAGAGTTGTTTAATCTTTACTTATGACTTTCTTTCAACACACTCGAATATCATGTTAAGGAATGTTTTTTTACATTGAAAGCCTTACGCAAACTTGTATTATTATGGGTTTAAACCTAATTAGGTAGCTTGATTACCCATTAAGTCACTTTGCTTAACCACTTCACTTCCCATATGGACATTTGTTATTATTTTCAATTTACTTGTCCACATTCGTTAATCGGAACTTTAATCACTCACACAAGTTAGTTTATTTTTTTTATCTTATAATCCATTTCTTATCATGTTTCGATTATATCCTTATCTTCCGGATTTAACCAACAACCATGGACTTCGTGGCGTCTCACCCGGTCTCCTCCGCCATATGCGACTGTAGTTACTTTGGGGTCTTTCACCACTAAGGACGTCATGCACTGCTTTATTATTTCTTCGACATCATCCGAGTGTTCCATTATCTTTTCAATGTTCTCAACATTATACCAATATTTTCATTATTTAACATTTACGGGCCGAAGCCAAAATCCCGGACTTAACAATCCATTTTTCCATTAATACTTGGAAAATGGTTTCTTCTTCTCCAAGTCCTTTATTCACACACACGTTGATTTTTATACCAAAAATCATTCCCGCTTTAGGACATAATACATTTACACCCACACTAGTGTAAAACATTCACCAACATTTTTACTTCAAAAAAAATGTCTCACTTTAAATGAATTACCAATTTACCCTTTATTTACCCAAACTAGCAATTTGGCCCTTTAATAAATGTTATTTTCCAAAACATAGTTTAAGTTGTTATTCAACACTCAAACACATTTAAACATTAAAAAAAATACTTATTCACTTAGCATACTTTACTCAACTTTCACATTTTTCATTTTACACCTTTTTAGTACATAAACTCATACATTTTATATTTAAAACCTCATTTTTCCACATACTTGATAACACAATTAAAGTTTGAGTTTTTACATCTCAACATCCAATTTACCAATATTTGCACATTAACCCATACAATTCTCTTATTATGAGTTTACACACTTTATTTATGACATTTTGCCTTTCAAAAACTACTTAGCCATTTATTTCACATTTAGCCTTCTTTACTTTACTATTTGTATAAAGACCTTAGTTTCATATATTTATGCAATAAACCCACTTTTCCCATGTGATTTTTGCCTACTATAATTATGCAATAACCCATTAAAGTGAAAGTTTCCTTTTAAACATATATTCATTATTCAAGTAGAAAGTCACATTTTAATCTCATAAAATGGCTCAAACATGCCTAGTACACTTATTTACATAAAATCTCATTGTTTATCTTTAAAACATCACACTACCACATTTTATGTCACAAAAATCTCATGAATAGTATTCTAAAAATTTACACACCCTTTAAACACATTTAAACCTTCCTTTAAATTCCCCCTTTTATTCAAAGCACTAAGGATGCAATTAATAAACCCACAAATTTACTATAACCATTTTCTAACACACTTTTAAACCCAAAAGTATAAAAGAGTAATATAAATTTTTATCCATTTCATAAGCCATTTTAAAGTACTTCTTTTCCATTTACACATGAAATCTTAGAAATCTACTAATTTATCACAAGGGTGCAAGATATTCACAAATTCTACATACATTAAGCCTAATATATGTAAATAACTAGTTGTAATTATACTCATCAATAAATCTAAACCAAACTTAGTAAATCCAACCTAAATGTCCTCAAATAAGGGTAAAAATATTGGTGTAGGAGGAGTAACCCCCACCTCCAAAGGTGGACCCAAGGGGTTACAATAAAGTCCTATGTGGAAGCTACCTCTAAGCTTACCTTCTTATTCTCCAAAAATCCATCTTCAAGCTTCTATAAACTTCAACCAACTTCTAAGAATGACATCTCTAATAACCCAACATCCTTCATATGGTTAGACATGGTGAAATAAGGTGTTTCTATGCCAGAAAATGGTGGTTTCATGGTGGTTTTGGGCGTATCTCAAGGGTAGCTATGAATTTTGGGGATGCCTATTAGTTTAAGGGAGTTAAAGGGGAGAGAGAGTGATGATAGATTTGATGGGAATTGAACATGGTGCCTATGCACTCCTCTCTCTCTCTCTCTCTTATAAGCTATTTTGGGAAGTCTTCAACTTATGACCCAAATAACAAGTGATGGTGTGTTAAAAAATCTGTAAAACACTTACCAAGAACTGCAAACCAATGTGACAAAATGACAACACAGTGCACCAACATGTGACTCCAAAAAACCATTTTAAAAATGCCCAAAACCACCCACAAAATGTTGATTTGCGTCACTTTCTCTCTTTATTTTTTTTTGTAATTTTAAACCCTTGGAACTTCTTCCTTGCATTTTTAGAGTCAAAAAACATATTTGCAATATTTTTTTGACCTTCTGAAACATTTTACACAAACCGTACAAGAATCGGGACCTCCGTACAAAATATATATTTTTTCGATTTTTCTTCGCATGGTAATATTCCTTATATTTTTATGAGTCTAAATATATGGTCAGAATATTTTTTTGAATCACCAATTGTCCTAAATAATTCCTGCAAAACTGGACTTTTGCAGTGTCGCACACCGTCAGACAATTAGTACCCAGGCTCACGTAGCGCTGGTTGCTTGTCCGAATCGTGTGAAACTTAACCGAAGTACTTAAAGTAATTATATTAACTTAAAATAAAACTCATGTGAACCATGCAACGTAAAACTTTCTCGTTTAATCCATGTTGAGATACTTTGCTTTTCGTAACATTTAAATGTCTCATTATATTAACCTTGCCCATGTCACATCCGTTCCTTAATATTTTTTCCTCAAACTTAACGACCATCCTAGCTAATGTTATTAGAGATTTAATACGCATTAATGCGACACGTGTATCATGGGATATATCTCATTTAATCCATTTATGTAATACGCCACCTTACGTATTACTTGACATGTTACACTTGGTCTTGATGAAAAAAACTAGACTATATCTAATTATTTGATCACAGTTAATTAAGTAAATAAGAGAGACACAAAAGATTTTTAAAGTGGTCCGTCTTAAGGAAACAGCTTACGTCCACTGTCTTGTATTGCCTTGCTTTCGTTCAGTTGTGTCGTGTCCCTTGGATGCAGGGATTACCATGTATTTATATCCCTTTAGGGAGTATAAGAGTTGGAATATAAAAGGATGGAATGCCTTTATAAATTAGGCATTTACATCATTGCAACGTTCATAATATATACAACTGTTGGTGCTTTGCTGGCTAGGTTGATAGGTCTTCCTGTTGTTAGTCGGGCTTATTAATATGTTGTCGACATTCCAAAACTTGGTCGAAGAATTATGCTATGCTAACTAAGACTAATGCCATGATAAATAACACACGTCCATTTCTGATTGGTCCATGTAAGAGGATGATTTTTGGTATCAACAGAAGCCCCCAATGTTTCATGCTTGAGGTTTTTGTAAAAAAGTATGGTACATTTAATTCTAAAGTTGCTCGGGTAATAATTTTGATGCTTGGTCGGTTACCGACTTCCCATACTTATGAAATTATTGGTTTTATTGATGTCTCATAACGCGGATGGCATTTTTGGAATTATCCAATGTTTTGATGAATCTTTTTTGGGTAGATATATGTTTTTTGGCTTAGTCGCCAACATTTCAATCGACGCTCCCTTTAATAATTACCTTTGCTAGTTTTCGAGGCAATCTATCAAAGGTGGGAAAAATCACGATTGTCTTCTACCTCAAACCTTATGTGTTTCTGCTCCTATCTTCTTGAGCTTTCTGTGTGATCATTCTTTTAGTCCCTCAGTTCTTCCTGAAACCTTAAATCCTTGTAAGAATCTTCTTTCTTTTCCTTTTCTTTATCTTCGAACATGGTTTATTCAGTAGTTTCTCTAGAGGAATTTAGGAATGAGTGAAATATCCTTTCATGGGTGGAACTGGAGATTCCCAGTCCTCCTATGTACCTTTTTTCTTTATCTGAGGGCTATTGGATCCCTTCTATTTTTATTGCTAAGTGTGGGTTCACTTTCCCCCCAAACCCATTTTCCCTTGAGTTTTGCCAGTATTTTGACGTGGCCCCTGCTAGAGTAGCCCCCAATACTTGGAGAGTAGTTAATGGGGTTTATAGGTTAAATCATCTCCATGGGACCCATATAGGAATCCCAGAATATATGTTTTGCTATAAGTGGGTCACAAGTAACAACACTTACTATTTAAAGAGTAAAGATGTAAATAAGGCTTTAGTAGTTAACCTCCTGTACTCCAACAGAGATTACATTGATCATGGAGCGATTGCCAAAAATTGTCAATATACTCCCATGACAGGGGATACTGAATACCAAGGGCCCATATGCCCACAATATGACAATGTGATAGGTTACAACATTTTGTATAACTTTTTTTTAATATTTTACTAATTATTGATGTTGACTTCTATCTATCTGTTGATTTTGTTTCTAGTTGATCGAAAGAGGAAGTGTCCCAAGGAGAGTTACATCAATCTTAGGGAGTTGAAGTTTTTTTATGGCATTCATCAAAAAATAGGAGAGGAGCACACTAGGTCTGCCTCATACTTCTTGGAGTATAGAAATACCATAACTTCTTTTGTTGCTCGCCCTACTGTTGCTATTCCCTCCTTGGTGATTGATCTTGATCAAAACCCCATCTCTACTTCCTCTACCAGTGTATCTGTCAGTAGTGAAATTGCTGCTACTCTATCCTCTTCCATTGATTCAAACTTGCCTCTTTCCATACCCATAGTGAAGAGAAAATTCCACAATATCTTGGGTGATATTGCTGCTACTGGCGGGGCCAAAAATAAAGAAGAAGTTGGTAAAAAGCCTCTAACTAAGAAAAATGATGAAGCCCAGTACAAGAGGTTGAAAAAAAGGCTTTCTTTCAGGCTGGCCGAAGGATCTTCTGCTGGCTTTGACCAATAAGAGTTGGTCTACTTATCTGATTCTAGCACAACAATGGCCATTGGCCCTGGTTTAACTAGATAATTAATAAAGTCTGGTACTCTAATAGACCACAGGGGTGTTGCTTCTGTAATTCCCCGATCTAGAATTTCTAAAAGGGCTGCTCAAAGCCTTTCATTGGTGAATGATGTTACTTCTCCTCCTTTTTACTCGTTTATTTATTATTTCTTGTACTGACTTGCTCTGGTTTCTTTTTGTAGTTCTTGGTCAACTTCAATAATATAATGGATAAGGATGATGTTTTCGTTATTTTTCAAATGAAGTTGAGGAGGCCTTTGAGGATCTTAAGAAGTCCTTGCTTAACTCCAAAGAAGAATTGGCAAATGATCAAAAGAAATAGGAGAATAATATAAAGACTGCAGAGGGCAAGATGTAGTTGCTCGGGGGCAGGTTTCCTAGCTGCAGAAGAAGTTAGGTGCTGAGAAGGCTAGAAGGTTGAAGGCCGAGGAATCTTCATTCAATAGGGGTTGGGAGAAAGCTATTAGCGCTGCCTCTGCTCAAATTGAGTCCACCAAGAATAAATGTTACAAGTATGGCTGGTCGGTAACTCTTATAGAGGTCGGCACTCGCTAAGACTCTGAGTTATTTCTCAGACATGATCCTGGTTCTCCTCCTAATATGGACGTGAAGATTGAGGATGATGGAGGGTTAGATGAATCTACCCTTATTTTGGGCTCTACCGACCAACCACGGGAAGTTGTAGTTGATTCTTCAATCCCTCATTCTGATGACCAAGTTACTCTTCCTGCTTATGCTTCCAACCCTTCTAGGTCTACCTTAGACAAAAAGAAGGTGTAGACCAGTTCACCGAGAAGCTTTTGTTTTCTCTTTTATTGTACTTTTTTTTATTCTATGCTAATGTATTTGTAATTAACATTTTATCAATGAAAATGAATATTTCTTTACACTTGCCTTCTTCTTTTGTTTTACATTCTGCATTATTTTGTTAATTGGGAAATTTTCTTTGGTTTTTATAGTTTATGGATAAACTAAATCAATTTTCCTCAACTGACTCCGAGCTACTTTAAAGATGCAATGATCTCTTCAAGGCTGATTACTTGACTTTGACCGAGCAAGAATTATCCAAGTTTCTTGAAGTGGGTGCTTCAAATCAAGCTAGAGAAGCCTACCTTTATTTGAAGTGTCTTTTTAATCGGGTAGTGGCCAATAATTTGTATTGTTATAAAATGATTGAAGAGCTTCAAGAAGATGATAAAGAAGCTAAGGCTCTTTTGCATACTGACTACGAGCAAAAGTACAAGCTCTGAGTGAAGGCTGGGGTTTTTAGTAGAAATTGGAGAAACATGCTTCTCGCTTCAGGAGGCAAGAATTTTTAATCAATCATGAAATGGAGGAGGCTAGAGCAATTGCCAAGCTGCTAGAGGAAGAAAATAATAGTTTACGGGAGGAATTGAATTCATTGAAGAGTTCTTCTTCCACTGCCGCTACTACCGATGAAGGGGATTCTTTCTTGGAGATAAAAAAATGCCACTTTGAGGGAAGAAGTTGAGGCTCTGAATAAAATTAAGTCTACTTCCTCGTCCCAAGTAAAAACTAAACCTGATCGAGCTACTATAGATAAGGCTAGGACACAGCAGACTCTTATTAATCAGGCCACTTAGTTGAAGGCAAAAAATTTTGCCATTATCAACATGTCCCAGAAGCATCAAGCCCAGTTCAAGAAACTTTCTACCAGTCTTCTGTAATACCCCGTAATTTTATGGCTTTTAATTATGAGATTAATTAAATGAAATTACTTTTAATTGTGGGATTAATTAAATTCATTTGGAATAATTAATTGGAAATTAATTCGGATTTAAATAACTAGCGAGATGAGAGTTAGTATTTAAATATGATGATAATGTCGAATATAGCTGAGTGAGTATGGTAATATATGATTATTGAATTTATTAAAATTGTCGTGAGGTGAAAATACGACAGTTTTGGTAATTAAGTTGGGACGCACATGTTAGTTGTGTTAGGACCAAATTTAATGGATTTAAAAGTATTTTATTTTTATGTCATCCGTATGATCATTTTGAGTGCGCCAACGTATCCTGAAGGGTCAAAATAGTTAGAAAACACTAGCTCGAGGTTTAGTTTGGTTCCCGGGGCATTTTTAGGCCTAACCGGCAACCTAGGAGGGTATTTTAGTCATTTTAATTTTTAATGAACAGTGACCCACGAAAATTAAGTGATATTTATCAGCCAATATTAGGGCCATTATCAACCAAAAAGTAAGGACTGGGCAACGTCAGAAAGATGACAAGTTACAAAGAGGATTTCCATGCCACAACCACCACATACCACCATTATTCACCGGATCTGTCACCGGAGTTAGAAGGAGAACCAACCATTAACATCACCAACGGATCCGAATCTTTATTTTTCCAGGCAAGTGATTTATCTTGCAAAGATTTATGGCCTATGTTCTACATGATAAATTAGATTTGGAGACAAATTATGAATAATTGTGATAATGTGAAATTGGAGACTCAATCATGAACTTGGGTAGGTATGCATGTAGTGGACCTTCTGGAATCATTAAGGAAATGAATTATGAACTAAGATTTAGGAAATCACGAAATTAAATTGGGGTTTTTAATGATTTATGAAGAGATGAGGAAAAACTAGGGTTATAGTATTTTAATGACTTCTAATCCAAGAAATCGACAATCTGTGATGTTTTGATAAATCTTGAACGTTAAGACTGGTGTAGTAATGTTGGTTCATGATTATTATACTCATTTGGGGAGTTTGTGACGTTGTAATATGATTTGGAGGAGTAAAAATGGAGAATCCCATAACTGTTAAGAAATTATGGGCGAATATCTGCTTGATCGATCGATCGATCGATTGAAGAATGTTGATCGATCGATCGATCCTTTTTCTCGATGGATCGACCACTTCTGATTTTTGGTAATTGTTTTCCTTTAAGGTTTAATTAAAATTCCAAAGCCGATATTGATTCTTAGGGTGATTAATATAATATTGTGGGACTTATTTAAGGTCAGTAGGGTCTTAGTGATTGCCTGAAAAATTCTATAACTTATGGGATCGAACGTTATAATTACGAGCGGTTGCCGAGTGAGAACGGTTTGAAATCTTTCAATTTGGGACTGAAAGTAGAATGAAAGATAATGTAAGGGCGTGAACAGTAGCAAAGGGATTTTATATTTGCTGAGATTACCTTAGGAACAAGTAGGAGAACTAGTATTCACTTGGGATAGGTATAAGTACCCGAATCCGTATGACGAGACTTCATGTTAAATAAATATTACATAGAATACCCGAAACATAAATATTATGGGTGAGACTTGATATAAGGGGGAGGTGTATACCTATATTGAAATTATATATATACTGGTTGTGTGATTTTCTAGTATATGGATTATTGTGTGTATAACATACATATTATACTTGCTATCACGGGAGGTCGTTCGTAAGATGATAGTTTGGTCTCGGTGTGCCTTCGGGGGGACTTTAGATTGATACCTCAGAACATAGGACTTGGAAGGGCTTATCACTTAATGGATAAGTTTGCTGACCTTAGGAGCGTAGGTATGTGCGTGACCCATGGGTATATGAACTATGTTCCCCTCTAATATGTGTGATTTGTATTGAGACGGTTCCTGAGAGATTCGAAACACGTGATCCTTACGTACGTGATGTACATGAATTTGATACCAGAGTATGCATGCACCGTAACTTAGCCAAGGGGTGCCTTATATGTATTTTGTACTTAGAGTGATTTATATATATACTTGTGACTGGTTCACTGTTGCTTAGTAGATGCGAATAACTAAGATAATTGAATGAGCTTAGAATGTGAGAATTTAATTAACACTTGAGATAAGTAATTTAATGAATGTGAGTGTGGGTTATGAATATGACTTGTTTGGGCGTTACGAGTAGATATCCTATGTTAGAATGCGAAAGAACGAGTGGTATAGACTAGTTAGTTAGCAGCATAACTAGGGTGGGTTAAGGGTATACGTTAGGCGTGCACATTAGTTGAGAGGTGAGGGTCTCAAGTGAGGGAACGTGACTAACATGTTTAGTATCTATGTTGTTTAATATTTTGATTTAAACACTTGAAGTTTTAAAATATTTTCACCTCGGGATCTGACCCGTTTCCTTTCAAATCTATCTCTTTTTGTAAAAACATTTAGGTGCCCAGCCACAGGGATGCCAAGCGTAGGAGTTCCATTATGATGACGTGCTGTAGCTGATGTGGAAGTTACATGATCTTTGTATGAGACGCCTCCACATTTATCCTTGGTTCCATCAGGATCATTCATATTAGTTGTGCCCATTCTTATCTAGAGATTGTTGATACAGACTTTCATTATTTCATATGTTGGTTTATTCAGACCCTTGTATTGGGATTTTATTTACTCTGGTCATATTATTATTGGAGTGTTTACTCCAGACTCAGTTTATTTCATTTCGTTGGTTACCTACATGAGATTGTTTATGCGGTTGATGGCTGTTCATTTAATTACTTGGTTGATGTTAATTTAATTTATAAAATTTGGCATCTCTCTTTCTTAAATATTTGGTGGCTAGTAATAAATTAAATGTTTTCGACAGTGATGCTACGACTGAACTTGTAGAAGGGGCTTGGAGGTAATCCTGATATTCTGGATAATCCACCCATTAGCAACAGTGTTTGGGATTAAGACAGCGTGGCAGCTCAGCGTAGCAGCTCAAGCGAGGCAGCTGAAGCGTGGCAGCTTCGCGTGGTAACTCATACTTTAGCTTGTTGATTACTTAGTCATATTTTATCTTTGTTTATATTGGCTATAAGATATAATGATTGTAATGATGTAACGAGAATAATGAATCAGTGTGAGGTCGAATGGTACTCACGAGGGACCAGGCTTGGCAGGGCCTGGGAGAGCTTTCATGCTCTTTCGAACGACCTCACCGTGGGAACTTTAGACGGACATGGTTTGGAGGATTGAGAAGTGGGGCATCGTTGGTGCTTGTCCTGACCGTCTTAGATACACCTGGTAAAACACCTAAGGGCCCTCACCGTGGAACCTTGAGCGAATCATCCTCGAGTTCCATCAGGTGTTTAGTTATGAACCAAACAACCCTTTACTTAATGTCCCGTCTACTATAGGTGATGCCACTAGCCAGCTAAACAATGTTAGACATGCACTTGAGTAAACCACTGTGGTATTTGGGGCTGTCAGGCAGTTGGTGATCCACCTCTGCGACAACAGCCCCTGACACACAGTAGTTAGGCAAAAGGCATATCTTGGCATTTATTGTCTATGACATGGAGACAACTAGGGCATCAGGTATTTAAATGTTGGTGACATAAAGTATGAGGGATGTCTTTCACAGGAATTAATGACTGAGTTGCCTCGGGGGTGGCACGGGTGATATTTAAGGACCCCAACCACCTCCAAGGAAAGGATTTTCTTTTGAGAATCAAGGAGTTATTGCTAGAGAGAGTTATTACAAACCAGAGGGTTTCACCCACTCACCATTGTTATTAATCACGAAGATTTTAATACTTGACAGAGAGAGAAAGGGTGTTTTGGTGTGTTTCTACCTGCCTACCAAGGTGTATTTAGGATGCTTACTTCTCTCTCCTTCTAGCTAAGTCATTTCTAAGTTCATTATTATTTCCTGAGTTACACACGAGAGATTTGTTTGTTTAAACTGAGTCTTATCTTCATTGAACTTGTGTCTGGGTGTTCTATTGCTAATCAAGGTTTTGGACCATCAGCTTATCATTACCATACTCAAACAGGGGTTACGCCTCCATCTATAATCTAAAGTACCCTCTTACATTTGGCGACTCTGCTAGGGAGGCATTCTCCTAGGTAAGGAGTATGGCGCAAGATAATACTCCTCAAAGACTCAACTTTGATGATATCCAACATAACGAAGAACAGGCAGCGAGGGAGCAAGAGGCCCTAAGGGATGGGGCTCCTCGAGTAGAGGTACCTCTGATTCCAACGATGTTAGGCGTTCCAGCGGCGACACAACCTTCCACGAGCACAGATTGCGCTCCTCATGAGAAAGTATCATGAGTTTTTTCAAACTCCGGTAGCTTCAACTATGCTCGGAGGATTGGAGGCTAATGCTTTCGTAACACTAGGGGTAGCTCCAACGGCCCCACCAGGTGCAGGTATTGGGGGAACAATCCCAACAAGCGTACCTTCTGTTGTGAATCTAGCATTGGGAACCTCAGGAGTTTCAACGGCACCACTGGTAACGTTCGTTTCAGTTACAACGGGCACTCAACCCGTGGCCCCGCTGCTGGTTGCCCCAGTTGCATCGTCCATTGAGTAAATGAGAAAAGGGATACATAAAGAGATGTTGAAGTTCATGTAAGCTTCCTCGCAATCAGCTGGCGAGGTGGCTTCGGTTTATGACGACTTTCAAACACCTTATCCTCAGTAATACAATGATGAGCCTTACCCAAAGGACTATATTCCCCCTATCTTTGAAAAATATACAGGGAAAGGTGGGAATCCGAAGGATCACATTAAGCATTTTGTTGAACACTTGGGACCACATTGTACATGATAAGAGGCTTAGATTGAGGGAGTTTTCCAAATCCTTAACCGATAAGGCATACACCTAGTACTCCCATTTGACTCCCAACAGCGTTTCAACATGGGAGGAGATGCATGTATTGTTTGTCCAAAAGTTCTTTCTGGCAGAAGATGAGTTCACCTTGACCCAACTTGGTAGGGAGAAGTATAGACCTGGGGAAGAGGTGGTGTCCTATGTTCTAAGGTTCAGGGAAAGGTCCCTGGATGTAAGGGAGGAGGCCAAAGAGTCGAAGTTATTACATATTTGTGCTGAGGGACTGCTTGTTGAATACATCTACCATCTTATCAACGAGATGCGCGAGGGGACTTTTGCGACATTCTTGAAAGCGGCGAGAAACATCTCTTTGGTGATGCGACCCAATCCGGTGGTAGTGCCTATGATGTTCATGTAGCTGATGCAACCCGCGGGGGGAGGTCTCAGCCCCCACGGGTAAGGTAGGTCGAGGGGGAAGATAGGGGTAAAGCACCGAAGAGGGACAACAAGAAGAAGTTCGAAAGAGACAGGGAGGATCCACCACCATTGCCTTATACGGTGTAAGAAGCTATCAGTTATTACAACGCAATGGTCCAAGGGGGGACGGTCTATAAGCCAAAGGATGTCCCCATCGAGGAGCCCGATGCGGCGACGAAGGTAGATCCAAGGTATTGCCAGAATCATCGAAGGATTCAGCATTCGACAGAAAGTTGCTTCACACTAAAAAGGATTATTGACAAATACGTGAAGGCAGGGACATTGAAAATCCCTCCACAGGACGTCAATAACAACCCACTACCCGTACATGGGGCTAATCTCGTGGTGGCCTATGATGAGGAAGCAGAGAAAAAAGATAGGGATGAGTATGAGGAATATTTAGAGATTTGCACCAGGGGAATGGCTAACGTCGTGTTAGCTTACGGTGAAGCAATCGCCAAGGATGTGGAGGATGTATCTGATGCCGAAGGCGAAGGGGTAGACCCGACCTTAGAATATTGGGCAGTTTCAAAATCCCCAAAGTTCACTTAGTTCTTCGAACAAGTGGGGATTCCAAAGGAGAGTAGGTTGGAGATAACCTAGGCGATACTTGGTATTTCGAAAAAGAACGCGGTCCCTTCGCTGAGATGGAAGGGAACCATGGCCAGGTTGGTGAGAAGGTTTCTGTCAGAGGTAACCTTAAGTTATTCAGATAGGGCTGTGAGGTTCCCTCACAATAGGCCATTGTATGTGACCGCTAGGGTCAACGGAGTTAGCTTCGTAAGGAATCTTATGGATGGGGGAGCTTCCATCAATATCATGCCGATCAACTCCTTCAACGCAGCCAATATTCTAGAAGAAAGGCTGGTCCCCATGCCTTTGGTGATTTTGGGGTACGATAATCAATCTTCCAAGTCCATTAGGTACGTTAACGTTAGGATTGTAATAGGAAATTTGAGTTCCCATATCAAGTTCCACGTAATAGAGAGTGCAACTTCCTATCATCTACTAATAGGAAGTGTATGGATGCACAACTAAGGCTTAGTTCCTTCTACATACCCCCAATGTGCTAAAGCGAATGTCAAGGGCATAGAGGTGACCATTAGGGCTACAAAGAGGCCCTTCACTGTTGAAGAGGCTCACTTGGTGGATGAAGCGTTTTACATAGAGTTAGAGGAAGATGTCCGGGTATTGACAAGAAGAATGGAGGGAGATCAGAGAAAGAATGGGGCCCTTAAACGAGCAGAAGAAGGAGGTTGCAAGCAGCACAAGGGAAATAGCCGAAAAAGCTCACCAGGTGGCCCCTCGGCCCCAAGGCATCTCGAATCATCTTAAAGAAATAATGAGGCCCAGAGTTGACCTGATAGAGCATGAGGTTCAACGGCAGAGCGTGCTGAGCCAGTTCTCAGGAGAAAAACTGGTCGAAGCTTTTGGAGAGAAGAAGAGGAAGGCGATCACCACTACCAGCAAGCAATGCAAGAATGTCATTATCGAGGAAGGAATGGTGGTGTATCGATTGTAACGGTGTGAGCGGGTGGCCGAAGAAACTGAGGATGAGGTTGAACCGATATATGAATGTTTTTTGGTAGATCAACGGGGACAGTTCATGGTAATAGACAATTTTGGCATACATGAATTCGTGGAAGATGTCACCGAGGAACCATATTATATGGCAAATCAACCAAAGCCCGAGGCACAAGAGTTGGAGCAATTGAACCTGGCAAAAGAAGGATAAGATCCAAGACCCATCTTCATCTCAAAGGATCTCAACAATCAGAAATGAGAGGCTTTGGTCGAATTGATTCGGGAGTTTATAGATGTCTTCGCGTGGAAATACACGAAAATGGAAGGGATGGATGAGGAAGTAAGCTGCCACAGGTTGAACGTAATGCCATCAGACATTCCAGTAAAATAGGTAACAAGAACGTACAAGCCCGACATGGATCTGAAGATTAAAGAAGAGGTCTAGCGCCTACTAACGACACGGTTCATCGTACCGATACAACACCCACTCTGGCTATCCAGTATTATCCCAGTGGGAAAGAATGATAAAAACCAAATAAGGATCTGTGTGGACTTCGAAGATTTGAATCGATATTGTCCTAAAGATGAGTTCCCTCTACCCTCCATCGATAGCCTGATAGACACAACGGCTGGTCATGAGATGTATAGCTTCGTGGATGGGTATGTGGGGTATAATCAGATCAAAATGGACCCCTCGGACGCAGAGAAAATGACATTCAGAACCCCGTTGGGTAACTTCATGTACAGGATAATGTCGTTCGGCCTCAAGAACGCTGGGGCGACTTACCAGAGAATGATGATGGCCATTTTTCATGACTTCTTCCACAAATTTGTAGAATTCTATGTGGATGAATTCGTCACCAAATCAAAGGAGGAGGGGTCCCACCTGAGCGATTTGAGGAAGGTTTTATCTCTTTATAGAAGGTATAAGTTGAGGATGAACCCGTTGAAGTGTGTTTTCGAAGTGACAAGTGGGAAATTCTTAGGCTTTGTGGTTGATCGACAAGGGGTGTAAATGGATCGGGACAAACAACTGGCGATCTTGGAAATGCCAAGCCCTATAACGACAAGGGAGTTGAAGATTTTCCTCGGTAAAGTCTCTTACCTTAGGAGATTTATGCCTGGGTTAGCCGAAGTAACACACCCGATGATGCAGCTGTTGTGAAAGAGCACGAAGTTCAGGTGGGAGGAGGTCTACCAGGAGTCTTTCGCTGGGCTAAAGAAGCTACTGGTTTCACCACAGAGCATGGTTCCCCCACGGGCAGGATCACCGTTGTAGTTATATCTCACATCTACCACGAGGTCCATCAGAGCTTTGCTGGCACAGAAAATTGATGGGCAAGAACGATCAGTCTACTACCTCCGTAGAATCATACATGGGCCAGAGATTAGATATAGCAGCCTAAAAAGGCATTATTTAGCCTTAGTCTTTGTAGCACAAAAACTTAGGCATTATATGTTGTCTTTTACAATTCATATTGTAACTAGATGCGATCCTATTAAGTATTTATTAGCAAGAAATATATTGATTGGTAGGGAAGCTAGGTGGTTCCTCATCCTCTCAGAATATGACTTGAAGTGTGTAGTCCTTCGCGCGATTAAAAGCCAGGCATATGTCGATCTATTGGAAATTTTTTCATCAGGAACATTTAAACCACCTAAAGAAGACATTCCAAGAGATGACCTACAAGCCAATTATTTGGATGCAACTGAGGAGGAGTGGACGATGCAGTTCGATGGATCTTCGACAGAAAAGAAGGGAGGGGCAGGGGTTATTCATTCAAAAGACATGGAATAGATTTGCCATTCCTACAAGTTAGATTTCCCTTGATCCAATAACGAAGCAGAGTACGAGGCATTAGTACTAGGGTTGTTGGAGGCTCTTCGAAGGGGAATTCGTTCACTCTGTATTAAGGGTGATTCGAACTTAGTGATCTAGCAAGTAAACGGAGAATATGCGTTGAAGCACATGAACCTGGCACCGTACAGAACGATCATTCAGAGACTCCTCAGCCAGTTCCATCAAACTAAGATCAAGAGACATCCCAGAACGATGAACTTCCATCCAGATGAGTATGCAACTATTGCCCAGAAAATGGTCATGAGGAGAGATACAACTATCGTCACTATCCAAGGAAGAACAGCTCCTTCAGTGGTACAATCAATGATACCAGTGGGGGAGGACACGGACTGGAGGGGAGATATTAGGAAGCAATTGGATTATGGAGAAGGGGTAATGGGTCTAAGAGAGTTGGCCCAATATTTTACAAACCAGGGAAATCTCTACTTCAGAAACGCAGGGGGATGTTTATCAAGATGTATTGGCCCAGAAAAAGCAGAGCGAAGGTTGAAGAAAACACATGAGGAGCACTGCAAAACAACTGAGGTACCTCTTTATAGTAGAATTCAAAAAGAGGGATATTTTTAGCCTAGCATGAAGCAGGACGCGGCGGAGCTACAACGGAGGTGCGATAAGTGTCAGCTTTTTTTTGAAGCAGCTGAATGTCATTTTGTTGAAACTCAGTCCGACTGGAGGCAACCCTATATTGACTTCATTTAAGATGGAGTTATCCCAAAAGAAAAAATTAATGCTATGGGACTAAAGCGAAGGGACCCAAGGTTCTATATCCACGAGGGGCAGCTCTACCGAAGGGGATACTTCAACAGACCATTACGTTGAATCACGAAGGAAGAAGCAGCTGAGGTCCTCAAACAGGCGCACGATCCAGCTCACATAGGAGGAGCCAAGTTGTATGATCAGTTGATGACGTTAGGGTATTATTGGCCAACGATGGAGAAAGACTCTGCTGAGTTCATTCGAAAATGTAAAGCTTGCCAACTACATGGAAACATGATCCATGCCCCATCGGTGGACTTACACTCTCTGACAACGCCTTACCCTTTTCACACTTGGGCATTTGACCTAGTGGGGGAAATACATCCTTCTTCGAGGGGGAAGATATGGATACTAGTTAGAAAGGAGTGCTTTACATAGTGGGCCGAGGCAATACCACTTATAAGGGCAACGATTGGGGTGGTGAGCAACTTCATTAGAGAATATATTATTTGTCGTTTTGGGATCCCAAAGGTTATTCTCTCAGATAATGGGATGCCCTTCGTCAATTCAGAAGGAATAATGCTCACAGACAAGTACTTAATTATGCACCATACCTCAACGGTGGCATACCCAAAAGGAAATGGGCAGGCCGAAGCGACTAATAAAACATTGGTTAATATTCTGGGCAAGGTATTGGAGGACTTCCCAGGATCGTGGGACTATAAGATACCAGTTGTGTTATGGGCCTATCGAATAACCAAGAGGAAACCCATGGGGTACACCCCGTTCTCATTTGTTTATGGGGCAGGGGCAATTCTTCCAGTATAGTTAGACGTTCCCTCAGCTCGATACACCTTGCGAAGCAGCATGCTCCCTCAGAATAGGCACGTGCATTTGGAAGCGTTAGACGAACACAGAGATAATGCGATGCAACACTTTCAAATGTACACGAAACAACTCTCTAAGGCATATGATAACTTGGTAAGACCCAGGAAGTTCGTGGAGGGAGACCTCATTTTGAAAGCAGCGGTGAAGCACATCAGGGGACTTCCTCTACCAAAGTTTGCAGCCAATTGGGAGGGACCTTTTGTTGTACAAGATGCTCATGACTTAGGCTATTACTTAATTTCTAAGATGGAGGAAGATAAGCCATTTAAAATTAACAATAAATGGCTGAAGGTTTATCATGTGTAGACAATTAAGTTTCAACCATGATTGTAAATAGTTATTGTTATGAATATACTAGTTTTAGTTATGACATGAACAATATGAAAGAGTTGCAGAAATATAGAAATTTATAAAATACAAAAGCAGTTGTAACATACAGACGAATTGGAAAATATACATTTCTCATTCATTCGTAAACGATGGAGCATTACAAAATTGGTAACTACTGCCTAAGAATTACATAAAAAAAAGGCAGAGGAAGATATATACAAGAGTTGATTAGCCTAAGTGGAACCATAGATATGAAGACGAGAAAAAATCTCTGAGAACGCCCGAAGAAGATGTACTGCAAGACTGTTGGGCGTTGATGGAAACCTCCAATCTCGTTTGCAATAGTGTACGTTTGATGAGGAGTCTTTCTCGTTTCAGCTTGACCAGATGCAAAGCTTCTTCGGCATTGTCTACCTCCTTATCAACTGCTTTTAGTAGGGGTACTAGTTCGGCCAACCTAGCTTCCTCAGCCCATTGGTCCTGTTGATGCTTTTGCAATAATTCCCTCTGCCTGATCAGTTATTGGCTATTCAAAGTCTTTAAATACGATATAATCCAGTTAAAACAGAAACCATCATAACCCAACTCCCTCAAATAGGCAAGAAATTAGTTAGGGAGGGGTCTGGTAACGGTCGCGGTGGGAGTGCTAGCAATTTCTGCAACAACGGTAGCCATGCCTTCCAGCTTATAACTCATGACAGAGATGTTGGAATGTAAGCAATCCACCGTTAAGGTTTCAGGACGGTGATTCCCAAGTTGATCGATCACTAGTCGATGGGTGGCGGGCATTTGGGGAGAATGTTGAAGCACCATCAAGAAGAATGCATGAGGAGCCAAATCAGGCAAAGGAAGCTCGCACTCGGATACACTCTCTGCTATAGCACCGGTCGTGGAACCTTGGTCAACACGGCCAGAATCTTCCTAGACGGTAGGTTCCCGATGAGGTGATCCAACAGGCGAAAAAACAGATGGAGAAGTCTCTTGTGCAACCTGAGATAAGAAAGTAATGAGTTTATGAAAAATCTTAACAAGTGTTTTCATTGTTAATTCACCGTTATAGGTGGAGTTTACGAAAAATCTTAACAAGTGTTTTCATTGTTAAGTCACTGTTATAGGTGGATTTATGAAAAATCTTAACAAGTGTTTTCATTATTAAGTCACTATTATAGGTGGAGTTTATGAAAAATCTTAACAGGTGTTTTCATTGTTAAGTCACCGTTATAGGTGGAGTTTATGAAAAATCTTAACAAGTGTTTTCATTGTTAAGTCACCGTTATAGGTGGAGTTTATGAAAAATCTTAACAGGTGTTTTCATTGTTAAGTCACCGTTATAGGTGGAGTTTATGAAAAAAACTTAAGAAGCGTTTTCGTTGTTAAGTCACAATTATAAGGGGGGTTGGCAAAAATACCTCAATCATGGAGGGAGCTAGAACGGGAATCACTATGGCGATCGTGGGGGAAGAAACCGCTGGAGGTGGGCTTATTACATCTGAAGCCCCAATGGGACCCCTGGTTTCAGAAGCCTCAACGTTGGGCAAATCTCCCCCGCCAACATAGGGTACCAAAGCTAGCACAGGCGATTCACTGGGAGAAGATGATGGACTCTTAAACGAGGCCCCAACATGGGCAGGTACAGAAAAACCACCATGGGGGCAAGAGGCACCAACCTTGGCCCTATACGCATGCAGACTATCAAGAGAAGGTGGAGCAAGATTGGGAGAAAGCTACAACATGAAGTTCAGTGTTAAAAAAGAAAAGAGGAATAAACACAAAAAAAGAGAGAAGTACCTCTAAATGTCACTTACCTCAGTTATGGTACAGAAAAGGTGAATTGTGGTCAAGGGTCTCGTTAGCACCGTGGGAAGAGGAATATTGGCTAACAATGAGGACACTTCAACCTAGGGCATCCCAAAATCTCAAGTTTTAGCATGATAAATAAATAAAGGAGTGAGACTGAAAGGACGTTATACGAAAAAAATTATAGAGGAAATCATACCTCGGGCTTATTTTCTTCAGCCAGAACGATGGGCAGAAGAAGCTCGGGTGGAGAAGATAAACCAGAAGGGATGGGGAGAGTTGTCTCTGGTTGTGAAGAGACGCCCACAGAGTCAATAGCATCACCCCCCATGGCAACATCCCTTGCATGTTGAGAGGATGAACAGTGGGAATAGGTAAGCCCGATCATGGGCGAATACGGAGGAGTCACATTGGGTGCCAAAACACCGAAACGTCCCCCACGAAAGGGCTTATGGGGGGGCTAGGGGGATTGACACTTTCTTCTTCAACCTCCTGCACCAAAGTTACCAAAATGCATAAGCAAATGTACTTTTTCCTTAAGCAAATGGGAAATGAGAATAGAACAAGTATGCATACCACAGATTTGACAGGTGAGGGGAAGGAGATAAGTACACCTCAGGAGTTTGTCTCCTCTGGGACTTGGTACCCAAAGTTTTCTTCCTCATTCCTGATGCACCAATGCCAGTATCTCGAAGAACCTTTGAACTTTTTCTCCTCTTTGTCGTGGGCTCGGTGGGATCAACTAGGATTCTGGGGAAGGTTCCCGATGGAGGAACAACTGAAACATGCCGTTGGAACTCAGCATTTATGCGTGCCACCTCATCTTGAACTTTCCTTCTCAACTCCTCAGCTATATCTGTAGGTATGGGAGGAGGAATGGAGGCAATGGGGAATGCCTCCTTAGGAGCTTGGGGTTTAGTTTGGGACTTGGACTTGGAAGAAGTCCCGTCCTTTACCTTTTGGCCTGAAGGTTCATCGTTAGCAACTTTGGTCGAAGGGGAAGCTTTCTTAGAGGCTACAACACTTTTGGGTTTGGGCGTATCAGTAGGGATCATGGAACAAAGGGGAGGAAGCTCAGTGGGACTTACCTTGGGGGTTTTACTCAGAGGGAACTCAATCCCAAGGATGGAGTTCCCCTTTAAACCCAGCTCCAATGCAGTAAAGGATAGAACTGGAGGATACACTGGATCCCCCTCGATGAACTCTGTAATATCAGCCAATTGTTTTAGCCAGTACCGTGTAGCGAACAGAGGGGACACGTTCCCTTGCCTTTTATTGCTGGGAATGGTGACTCGCATAGCCATTGCAGAACTTATTCCCCATGCAGGAGTAGAAAAAAATAGGGAGCACGCCTCGCTAAAGGAAACCTTGGGGTTTGATGATTGAAAAAATTAGGCGAGGAACCCCCTGATCAAAACCAAATTGGTAGCTGCATCGGTTTGGATTGTAGTGCTCGCTAGTATATCCCCACTCGGTATAGGAAGGCAGATACCTGGGGGAGAACAGAATAACCACGGCCAGCTAAGGATCTTTAATATCTGCGCCTACCTCCACTAGCCTTGCTTCATGTTGGAAAAAGTCACAGTTGTGAATAGAGATGTCCTCTTCGTAGGGCCTCATAAGGAAGTATTCAAAACGATCAATCATAGAGATCAACTCCTTTCTACTCAGTTTCTTATGATAAAGATAGGAGCGCGGGGCAAAATTCTTTCCCCAGAAGGAGGGCGATTGATCTTGGCCGCTACGATAGGGAAACGAACATTGAGGAAGCTCGTCAGAAGGACACAGTTGGAAAATTTTTCCAAGTTATAATGACCAAGAGATCGTTCCATGTCGAAGAGGGTCCTATCGAGCCATGTATAGAGAGATCCCAAGGCAATTGTATCCAGGGGAAGCTTGATATCCCGGGCCAAACGAAGGGATATATTGATAAGGTCCCTTCGGGGCTGATCATTGGCTTTTCTCGGTAGAAAGAAATGGGAAAGAATGACAAGGATATAAGTAGGAAGTTCCAGCGATGTACCTTGGCCAGGGGAACCTCCAGAAGAAATATCCTCAGCAGAATCCTTAAAGAAATAATTGATAAGTGGGGAGAAAGTAGCCTTGTTCGATGAACGGTACATCTTCGGCATATTCAGTCCAGCTCCAAATGGTCAGCATTCTCCTGGGCATCTAGAGCCTCATCAGTATAAGGCTCGTGGCTTGTTGATTCAAGGCCCAGGAACTCATACACGTCTTCCAATGTCATAGTGAACTCACCCCATGCAGCGATGAATGTATGGGTAGTCATGTTCCAGCGAGACACCAGAATAGGTTGTGAAACATTATTCTTGGAGAGAGTGAACTCACCAAACCAATTATCCCATTGTAGCCCAATCTTGGTGAGCATTACAGCATAGGAGCTCTGCATGTGGGAGTTCCATGAAGCAAACTGAGCAAGAGAACCCCCGGGCGCTTCAAACTCATTGTGGGATCACGGGTAGTCCCCTCACTCTAAATGAAATTGGAGAGTCCCCTCGGTAGGAAGAAAGCCCCACTCAGTAGAAGCTTCGTCTTCATCACCTAACAATAGAGGGTCAAACATAGAAGAAAAATGGACCCTCTTACGTGCACCAACAAAATCATCACCTTGTCCAAAAATAGGTGATCGACAGTAAAACCTTAGTTTCTCCTAGCGGGCAGCATCCAGGGTGGTGGTAATGGTAGAGGCAGCAGGCGGAGCACTGGCAGCAGATATGGTGGGGTTACTTGAGGACGCCATAGCAGATATCGATAAAATAAGAGAAAAGCTTCAAGCAAGAAAGGTTTAAGAACGAGAATGGAGGAGCACAACGACAGGTGGTGATGTAGAAGATTAGACGGGAAGGCAGGTAATGACTCAGACACAATGGAGTTCTCACAGACTTTCTCTCTCTAAAGTAAAATAGAAGTTTGAGGAAGACGAAGGCAAAGTAAGAGAAAAGAAGGGTTAAGTGTTGGGATATGGTGGTTTGAAATTTCTTAGTTTGGCGTTTAGATTTTCCCACCATCGCACGTGCGCGGCCGCCTATAATCATTTCAAATGAACTCATGGAAGTTCGGGAAGTACTTTGGCAGCTAAAAAGACAGCACCACGTCATTAATGAAGTGACGCATAGGGAACAGAAAGCATTTCCTTCTTAAACAAGTTTTAGTTCTGGCGCCATAAGATTTTGTCAGGCATATCCAATAAATTTCTAACAAAGAAGATCCCCCAACTGTTCAAGAAAGATACGATGTCACCCCTCCACATGCCCAAACGTTTTTCGAACACATCGAAGCACCACGGGGGAGAATTTCATTTACCAAGAGTCCAAACGATTATTTTAGAAGGTTAGTAGGCCTTTCGGGAGAATTTTAAATATTAAAGATAGAATGATTGAGGAGCAGCACAAGGAAAAAGTGGCGATGTCCCTTCGCCCAAGTCCCAATGAGAATGGCGCTTTGGCTTTGGTACATCGGGGAGAATTTTACTTTTTCCAGGAGATTATATCGTTGCGGTTCTAACAGGGGAAAGAAGGCCATAATGCTTTCAGAAGAGAAGGTTCATCGGATCGAGAAGTTTCGTGCAGACATTTCTTGTTCCAACAAATCCCTCCACCAAGGGGCAAATGTAGAGGGGTCTTGGAGGTAATCCTGAGATTAGGGATAATCCACCCATTAGCAACAGTGTTTAGGATTAAGACAGAGTGGCAGCTCAGCGTAGAAGCTCAAGCGTGGCATCTTGGCGTGGCAACTAGCACTTTAGCTTGTTGATTACTTCGTCATATTGTATCTTTATTTATATTGGTTATGAGCTATAACTATTGTAATGATGTAACAAGAATAATGAATCTGTGTGAGGTCGAACGGTACTCGCGAGGGACCGGGCTTGGCAGGGCCTGGGAGAGTTTTCATGCTCTATCGAACGACCTTACCGTGGGAACTTTAGAGGGACTTGGTTTGGAGGATTGAGAAGAGGGGCATCGTTGGGGATTGTCCTGACCATCTTAGATACACCTGGTAAAACATCTAAGGACCCTCACCGTGGAACCTCGAGCGGAGCAGCCTCGAGTTCCATCGGGTGTTTAGCTGTGAACCAAACATCCCTCTACTTAATGTCCCATCTACTATAGGAGATGTCACTATCCAGCTAAACAATGTCAGATATGCAATTGAGTAAACCACCGTGTTATTTGGGGTTGTCAGGCAGTTGGTGATCCACCTCTGCGATAATAGCCCCTTACACACAATAGTTAGGCAAAAGGCATATATTGGCATTTAATGTCTATGACGTGGAGACAACTAGGGCATCAGGTATTTAAATGTTGGCGACATAAAGTATGAGGGATGTCTTTCACATGCATTAATGATTGAGTTGCCTCGTTGGTGGCGCGGGGGCTATTTAAGGACCCCAACCACCTCCAAGGAAAGGATGTTCCTTTGAGAATCAAGGAGTTATTGCTAGAGAGAGTTATTACAAACCAGAGGGTTTCACCCACTCACCATTGTTATTAATCACGAAGCTTTTAATAATAAACAGAGAGAGAAAGGGTGTTTTGGTGTGTTTCTACCTGCCTACCAAGGTTTATTTAGGATTCTTATTTCTCTCTCCCTCTAGCTAAGTCATTTCTAAGTTCATTATTATTTCCTGAGTTATACACGAGAGATTTGTGGGTTTAAACTGAGTCTTATCGTCACTGAACTTGTGTCTGCGTGTTCTATTGCTAATCTAAGGCTTTTTCCCATCAGCTTATCATTACCATACTCAAACAGGGGTTACGCCTCCATCTATAATCTAAAGTACCCTCTTACAAAACTAACTTGATATGTTGTATTAATTTTGTAAAGGAGTAGCTACTCGGTATTTAATTAGTCGGGGTGTCATAGGTGGCATCAGAGCATCAGGTTCTAGTGCCCTTTAGAATCTGTGCGGCTTATTATGCTTCCAGCATAGCTTTCCTTGATATAGAGCCCTATGTTTAGGATTGTTGATTTCTTTGGTGAGATTTCGTTCTTCAGCTATAATGTAAATAATAGTGAATCTTATTTGCATTCGGGTGTGTTCGTGGGGCCAATAATGCAGTATGTCGTGCGAGTTGGACGAACAATAAGAGGCAAATCTCAGTTGAGGTTATAAGATATATTTAAAGAATGATGACAAAGTTTAGGTCACCTTTGTTATGGCACGGAAGGCCAGAATGGTAAATACGGTTAATGCACAACATTTGACTTCCAAGAACCACTATAGTAAAAGTGGGTTCAAATTTGACTCACCCAGCAAGGTTGGAATGGGAGAGAGTCAGACGAAACATTGAAGAGAACCATCAGTGGAAATTCTAGAAATGCGAAAATGGCATGTGTTAGCCAACGAAAGTAAAATATCCAAAGGCTTGGGCATATGTTGGAGTATGGCTAATCGGGAATGAAAATTTGGGGTAAATTTTTTTTTGGCTCGTAAGAGCAGAGTTAAAATGGGGAAAGTCAACCACCACACTTAGAAGTGGAATGTTTTGTCAAGAGAAGGTGCATACGTACGGTTTGACCATAAGTTCCTTCATCAGATGTTCAGGATAAGATGCGAATGTTGTTCTGAACTCACAAAAGAGGTTCGGACAGAGGTCACTTTGTATAAAGAAATTTAATTAATTAGAGAATCTTGCACCGGATGAAGTTGGTGCAATGGAGAAGAAGGCATTGAAGGGGAAAATTAATTTATAAGAATAATTGTTAGCACTTCTGGGGAATTTTGCTTAGACGATCAATGCAGATGGTAACAAAGTCCCGTTGTGTTAATATAGAGGTAAACGCTTCCTTGAGTGGGGAGCTATAACAATCAAAGAATTTAGATAGAGTAAGACTGGGGGAAACGGTGTTGGTGAATAACCATAAGGGGGAGACCCATCAGGGGACCCATTTAAATGATTTGGATAACTGAATTGTTACCGACCGATGGTGATTTCAGTAAGAGTTGTCGAAGACAATAGCATATTCCTTAGGGCCATCAAAGCTAAGGTAACAACAGAGGTAGTGATTAGAGTCGAGACTACCAACGTCCGAGAGAAGGATAACCCTAACATGGTCAATATGACCGGAGATAAGTGGAGTATGTGTAGAGGTATTTTGTGGGGAATGAAACCCGTGCGTCAAATTTTTTTTCCCGAAGCAAGTATAGGGATAAGGGTATGGTGCCTATTAAGGGCAATAGTTATTGAAATTTTCGGTTTTGTACGGATAGGTGTGTTAAGTCCAGAAACCATTTAAGCAACCAGGGCGATTGGCAAGGTAGAAGTATGAGTTATATACTCAGATGATGATGCCTGTTTTATGTGACATGAACGAGTTACTACATTTTTATTATTGCTATATTCGTATGAGAGATGATTTTAGTGCGTATATCGGCAATGTTATTATTAATGTGAATATTTTCCCTGGTATAGTGGGGTTACCTTTAGTATGGTCTGCGGAGGATGAATGGGTGTATCGCTAGTGCTACATACCTTATCGAAATTTCTCATTGAAGTGTTGTGTTATACGAGTACGATATTATCCTAATTATGGTTTTTATAATATGCTTAAATTGATAGTGTGCGGATACTGCAAGTCTATAGGGGTTACTACCTTTTCAGAATGTTTTGTTCTGGCGAGGCCCCATCTGTGAGGGGCCGAGATCACGTTTATATATTTGTATATATGTATATATGTATTTTTGGGATTTTGAAAAGTATAATGGTCTCGGATAATTATTCCCGGTATGTGTAGGGACTTTATTAATACAAATCGGAGTGTATTTGGTTTACTGTTCAGCGGACATATTTAGTTGGTTATTATAATTAACGCTCAGGATGTGGTAATAAGAAGAGTGAATTGTTATATCACCCTTTACAGACGTGGAAGTTAATACTCATAGTTATATGTCTGGGGACGGGATTTGGAGAGCCCCGATTATATTTGCATGATGTTTATGGAATGTGATTACCATCAATGTTAAGAGACAGTGTCTTTCGTAAGAAATTCTTTGTTTAAGTATAATTGTGAAAGGAGATGTAACTTTGATGTCAAGAGACCGGAATATAGGGGTACATATTATGGATTGAGGGTCTAACGGATTCCGATGATCGACAATGCTAGGAAGTAGTGTATCATGGGGGTTCCTTGTTTGGATTTCACTTTGCGAGACATCCCACGCATGAAACTTAGCGTAAGGTTGGTAGTAAGGAGAGGTTTGGCCATTCGTCCATGATTTGGGTACGTCGATTGTTATGGAAGTATGTAGTTATAACTGGAAGTTAAAGGGGTAAATTAAGATATAAGGCCAGTAGAGCCAGTTGTGTGGTGAGGAAGTAGTGATAATTTTATTTTATTATTGGCGGGTTGAAGGATGAAATGATGTTTAGGAGGATTTAGAATTTCATATTCGGGGGTGATTTAGAATGCCCAAGTGGTATACCCACTTTGCAAATGCAAGGGCAATAAAGAGTTTGGAGTACTTATGACGCGTATGTGATGTTTAAACCCGTATGCATGGGTTATAAGGGGTGTAGACACCCTGGTTTGCTGATGAGATAATAACCGGAAGAAGAGACAGAGAGATGGGTGAAATTTTTACTTGTGAGACTTATATGAAGAAATGGAAGTGGTAGAGTGGATTAAGCATCATGAGAAGGATGACAATCTATATATTCATGTGCAATCAAAGTAGCACGTCCAAAATTGGTTGAAGGGAAGTGGGAAGCCATTTAAAAAGGGGGTATCCATTGAGAAGACAAATATTTAACTATTATGTACAATTTGGAGCGGAGTTACACCCGATCAATTGTTGAGGGTGGCTTACGCATAAATAGTGTGAGGATGTCAATAAGGTATAAAGAGTCCAGATGTGCACAACGTGGTGAAAAGTGCACAGGTCGAAACTTTTGGTATGAGCCTAAGGAAGAAGAGGATTAGTAAGTACCACTTAACGGGAAGAATTATACATAAAAGTCGGTGTTGAAAGGGTATAGTAGGTAGTAGATCGGTTGGGGTAAAATGATCAGCCAAATAATTTTGTATCAAGCGGACGATTCCATAGATGGAAGAGTCAAGTTGGTAAACTTCTTGGAAGGGTTTCCAACTCATAGATAAGTAATGGATTCCTTCAAATGTGTGGAACAGGTTGTCAAGAAGGAAAGAAATTATTATATCCTTGGGTGATTTACACTATTAGATAGTGATCACGCCGGTACGTGGTCCTGCCCAGTATTATTCTATCTAGGATGAGATCCTTGAAACACACCTTCAATATGGGGTATAAGGAAGTAATGGGAATAGTTTCATTTTGAGAAAGTTGTATCACCTATAGGCCGAGGAATAGGCAAAAATTTATTGACGACTGGTGGAACTGTATGAAAGTAATTTTTGACTCATTAAGCTCATTTAATTTCCACAACGGGTATAGATAGTAAGTGAAGTATAATATGGTAAAGGGGAGAGGATATTACCTAATAGTAGAGTTGTGTAAAAGAACCCATACCTATTTATACTGGACAAGGTGCTTACAAATGTTTTGTGTAAATGAACCTTACTATCCTCCATCGGGATGCTTAGAGGTGATCAAATTATTAGAGTGTGGATCAGTCAGAAGTTAGAGTCCGACGACTATAATGGGATAACCACAAATCGTCTTAAGTGGCTTGTTCCTTGTGTAAAAGTCACACCGCCGGGAACAAAGATTTGAAGAACGTACAAGAGGAGTCAGTTGTTCTATGATTTCTCCCAGGATGGGAGTTTTGTGTTTAAATAAACGCGGGAGTTGATACGAAGGAGGTTCGATCTCCTAATAATATTGAGATAATACGGCCAATGATTTGTAGTCTATTCTTATTCGAATGTTGTTTAGTAAGAGCACAATGTGAGTTGCATTTATTTAGGTGTAACCCTATAACTGATAAAGTGTCAAGAGTGTTCAACGAGCTTGTTGTGAAGTGAGGGATGTAGTGATTGAGCCTTTCTTTATATTTTGTTTTGGAGTACTGGAGGATACCTAATTTTTCTAGGTATGCCTACTTTTTCGATTTTCAGGACGAGATTCTGTTATTAGGGGGGAAGTATGTAATACCCCGTAATTTTATGGCTTTTAATTATGAGATTAATTAAATGAAATTACTTTTAATTGTGGGATTAATTAAATTCATTTGGGATAATTAATGAAAAATTAATTCGGATTTAAATAACTAAAGAGACGAGAGTTAGTATTTAAATATGATGATAATGTTGAATATTGCTGAGTGAGTATGGTAATATGTGATTATTGAATTTATTAAAATTATCGTGAAGTGAAAATATGATAGTTTCGATAATAAAGTTGGGACGCGCGCGTCAGTCGTGTCAGGACCCAATTTAATGAATTTAAAAGTATTTTATTTTTATGTCATCCGTATGATCATTTTTAGTGCACCAATGTATCCGGAAGGGTCGAAATAGTTAGAAAACACTAGCCGGGGGATTAGTTTGGGTCCCGGGGCATTTTTAGGCCTAACTGGCAACTCAGGAGGGTATTTTAGTCATTTTAATTTTTGATGAATATTGACCCACGAAAATTAGGTGATATTTATCAGCCAATATTAGGACCATTATCATCCAAAAAGTAAGGACTGGGCAACGTGAGAAAGAGGACAAGTTACAAAGAGGATTTCCAAGCCACAACCACCACATACTGCCATTATTCACCGGATCTATCACCGGAGTTAGAAGGAGAACCAACCATTAACATCACCAACAGATCATAATATTTATTTTTCCAAGAAAGTGATTTATCTTGCAAAGATTAATGGCATATGTTCTACATGATAAATTAGATTTGGAGACAAATTATGAATAATTGTGATAATGTGAAATTAGAGACTAAATCATGAACTTGGGTAGGTTTTCATGTAATGGACCTTCTGGAATCATTAAGGGAATGAATTATAAACTAAGAGTTAGGAAATCACGAAATTAAATTGGAGTTAGGAAAAACTAGGGTTATAGTATTTTAAAGACTTCTAATCCAAGAAATCGATAATCCGTGATGTATTGATAAATCTTGAACGTTAAGACTGGTGTAGTAATGTTGGTTCGTGATTATTATACTCATTTGGGGAGTTTGTGAAGTTGTAATATGATTTAGAGGAGTAAAAATGGAGAATCCCATAACTGTTAAGAAATTCTGGGCGAATAGCTACTTGATCGATCGATCGATCGATCGGTCGATCGAAGAATGTCGATCGATCGATCGATCGATCCTTTTTCTCGATCGATCGACCTCTTCTGATTTTTTGTAATTGTTTTCCTTTAAGGTTTAATGAAAATTCCAAAGCCGATATTGATTCTTAGGGTGATTAATATAATATTGTGGGACTTAGTTAAGGTTAGTAGGGTCTTAGTTATTTCCCAAAAAATGTTATAACTTATGGGATCGAACGTTATAATTACGAGCGGTTACCGAGTGATAACGGTTTGAAATCTTTCCATTTGGGACTGAAAGTGGAATAAAAGATAATGTAAGGGCGTGAACAGTAGCAAAGGGATTTTATATTTGCTGAGATAACCTTTGGAACAAATGAGAGAACTAGTATTCACTTGGGATAGGTATAAGTACCCGAATCCGTATGACGAGTCTTGTCACGTTAAGTAAATATTACATAGAATATTCGAAACGTAAATATTGTAGGTGACACTTAATATAAAAGGGAGGTGTATACCTATATTGAAATTGGATATATACTGGTTGTGTGATTTTCTAGTATATGGATTATTTTGTGTATAACATACCTACCATACTTGCTATCATGGGAGGTCGTTCGTAAGAGGATAGTCTAGTCTCGATGTGCCTTCCGGGGGACTTTAGATTGATACCTCATAACATAGGACTTAGAAGGGCTTATCATTGAATGGATAAGTCTGCTGACCTTGGGAGCATAGGTATGTGCGTGACCCGTGGGTATGTGAACTATGTTCACCTCCAATATGTGTGATTTGTATTGAGACAGTTCCTGAGAGATTCGGAACACGTGATCCTTATGTAGGTGATGTACATGGATTTGATAGCAGAGTATGCGTGCACCGCAGCTTAGCCTAGGGGTGCTTTATATGTATAGATGTACTAAGAGTGATTTATATATATACTTGTGACTGATTCACTGTTGCATAGAAGATGCGAATAACTAAGATAATTGAATGGGCTAAGAATGTGAGAATTGAATTAACACTTGACATAAGCAATTTAATGAATGTGAATATGGGTTATGAATATGACTTATTTGGGTGTTACGAGTAGATATCCTATGTTAGAATGCGAAAGTAGGATTGGTACAGACTAGTTAGTTAGCAGCATAACTAGGACGGATTAAGGGTATACGTTAGGCGTGAACATTAGTTGAGAGGTGAGGGTCTCAAGTGAGGGCACGTGACTAATATGTTTAATATATGTGTTGTTTAATATTGTGATTTAAACACTTGTAGTATTAAAATATTTTCACCTACGGCTCTGACCTGTTTTCTTTCAAATCTATCTCCTTTTGTAAAAATATTTTAGTTACCGAGCCATAGGGACGCCAAGCGTAGGAGTTCCATTATGATGACGTTATGTAGCTGTTGTGGAAGTTACAGGATCTTTGTATTAAACGCCTCCACATTTATCCTTTGTTCCATCAGGGTCATTCATATCAGTTGGGGCATGGTGCCTATTACGATCTAGAGATTATAGATACAGACTTTCATTATTTCAGATGTTGGTTCATTCAGACTCTTGTTTCGGGATTTTATTTACTCTGGTAATATTATTATTGGAGTGTTTACTCCAGACTCAGTATATTTCATTTCGTTGGTTATCTACATGAGATTGTTTATGCAGTTGGTGGTTGTTGATTTAATTACTTGGTTGATGTTAATTTAATTTATAAAATTTGGCATCTCTCTTTTTTAAATATTAGATGGCTAGTATTAAATTAACTGTTTTCGATAGTGATGCTACGACTGAACCAACTTGATATTCTGTATTAATTTCATAAAGGAGTAGCTACCCAGTATTTAATTAGTCGGGTGTCACATCTTCTTAATTACAAGCCAAGGATGGAGTGCTGAAAAAGTTGCACCACCAGGTTGAGAGGCTAACCGTCCAATTCCATAAACAACCTAGGGAGATCTGGATGGAGGGATACAATGAAGATCTGGGTCATTTTGATAAGCGGTTTAAGCAAAGATAGAATGAAGTCTACAAGTGGGGTTGGACCAATTGCTTGACAGTGATGAAGGTGGAGTAGAACAACCCATTTTGGAAATGGTGTGATCCTAGCTTATTGAACTATGAATATCCTCCTTTCAAATTAGATGTTGATTGGATTCATGTCAACAAAATTCCCTAGTCCCTGATTTCAAAGTATTTAGGGGATTATAGCCTTCATGATGAGCTAGAGATTGATCGTCCTCCTCATGTGCTAGATATACCGAGCAACAATAATAGAAGAATTCTCCTGGACTTCAATTTTATCAACTCCCCTTACACATTGGATGATCCTCTAGCAGGCATGGACCCAACTTCCAATTCTTCTAAAGCTAAGGGGAAACGTCCCTTAGAATAAATTTTATTCTTGTAATTCTATTATGAGAAAAATCATGTAATGACTATTTAAACGAGTGAGATATATTTGATTAACTTATCTTGCTAATCTCTGAATGTGAATGGCTTATTCTTTTCATTAGTTCTATTGACACACTTAAGCTTTTGCCTAAGTTTATCCTCAATTACCAATGATATCATATGTTCTACTAGTACACTTAGATTAAAATCCAAGTTTGGCAGTAGTTACCCATATGTTTCCATATGTTTTACTAATGCACCCAAATTTTTAAGGTTTTTCATTAGTTATCAGTGGTGGCTAGGCGTATGTGGAATCTATGTCTACATTCCTTTTTAGGAATCTTCACAATGTCCTTCCTTCACTTTGCCCAATTGAATGAAGTCTTGTTTTATATTTATCTTCATTATAGATAAAATCTTGTTTTATCCTTATTTTCAGTGAACAAGCTTCTTGAGGACTTAAAATCCTACTGTACTTGGGTTTTTGTCTACTGTCGATCAAGTTTTGCTTATACTGAGCAACTTCTTACTTATACCGACCAACATTTGAGCCTCAGTAATCAACTATGTGATTGTTGTTATGAAGGACCTATTATGGGCGTTAACCAATCGTATGTTTGTTGTTTTGAAGGATCATTATTTTTTAGCAACTGTTGAAGTTTTTCTGACAACTTTCAACTTTCATCGATCAAGTATATAGTAGTGCATAACACTAGTACTCCTAAAAATCGAAAGAAGAAATGGAGGAAATCATTATTTTTATTAATACAGAAATAACTTAATTACAATTTGATTCATTACATCACTGGCAATACTTACTAAGATGCTCGACATGCCATGGATTCTTGAACTCTTCTCCCTCCAATGTCTCAATTATGTAGGTTCCAGGTCGTATAACTGCTGAAATGCGATATGTCCCATGTCAATTAGCTTCAAGTTTGTTTGTCTTCTGGATTACCTTCTTGAACACATAATATCATTCCTTCAAGTTGGCTGGCTTCATCCTTTTATTGTAAAAATAGGTTGTTCTTTGTTGGTACGCAATATTTCTTAAAGTGTCATCTGCACGTACCTCTTCCAGCATATCCCGATCAAGTCTTTGCATTAAATCATTTAGAGGAGAGTTAAAGTTCAATACTCTATGGGATGGGAGGCCTAATTCAGCGGGTATTACTACCTCAGTCCTAAATGCCAGCATGTATAGAGATTCTCCAGTCGCAGTCCTTGGAGTTGTTTGATATGCCCATAGAACATAGTGTAACCCATTGATCCAGTTTCCCTTGGCATCATCGAGTCTTCTTTTCAACCCATTAAGTAGAGTTTTATTTGTAACTTTAGTTTGCCTATTACTCTGAGGATGACCTGGAGTAGAGGTAAACTTAGAGATATTGGACTAAGCCCAATAAGCGATAAATTCTTCATTATCGAACTGTGTGCCGTGGTTAATAATGAAGGAGTAAGGCAACCCATATCTATAAATGATATTCTTCCAAATATATTTGTAGAACTTTTTATACGGCATGTCTATCAAGGTTTATGACTCCACCTATTTTGTAAAGTAGTCCACAAAAATAACCAAGTACCTGAATCTTCCTCGGGTGGTCGGCAATGGCCCGATCAAATCTATTTCCCAAATTGCACATAGCCATGGTGAAGTAGTTGGAGTAAAAGAAGCCTACGTATTTTTATGAATGCTGGAATACCTTTGGCACTTGTCATATTTTTTAGAAAAGGCTGCACAATCTCCTCACATAGTGGGCTAATAGTATCCCTATGTACTAATCCGCTGTAGTAGTGTCCTGCCTGCTATGTGAGCATCAAACAATCCTTTATGCACTTCCTAGATCAGGTCTTGAGCCTCTGTTGGATGAACACAACGCAACAAGCTAGTTTTCAATCCTCTCATGTATAACACCCTTTTGTGCAGAACATATGTTGTTGCTTTGTACTTCAGTTTTTTTGCCTCAATTATATCTGTTGGTAGGGTTCCTTTTTCAATGTAAGCTCTTATGGGATCCATCCAAGATGGCCCCATATCTACTGCGATAAAATTAATCATCAGGTCTCCATCTATACTCTTGTTTGCTAGAATATCGATGGGAATAGGTCTTCGGAGCTCAATTCTTATTATTGAAGCTAGCCAAGTAAGTGCATCTACTCAGTGAGTTTCTAACTTTAGGATTCTGTTCATTTAAATATCCGACAATTTTGTTATTACCTCCAATGCTTTGGAGAGATATATGGTCATCAGTTATTATTTGGCTCCATACAATTTCAATATTTGGTTCACCACCAATTGAGAGTCACCGTGTGCCACAACTTGCTGGATGTTCGGTGATGGGGATAAACTTAAGCCCATAATGAGTGCTTTGTACTATTCTTCATTATTTGAGGCTTGTAACTGTAATCACAGAGCATATTCAATATATATCCCATTAGGAGTGTTAAGTATTACACCTGCTCCTGATTGCACAAGATGATCCATCAAAATACAAGTTCCATATCGGGATATCATCATCAAACACTTGGTATGTCAGAGTACCATGATGGAATGTTTTTCTTATTACTTCCTCATACTTCCCTAAAATCTCCTTAGCTTTAGAAGAGGAATCTTGTAGGCCGACAGGGATTTCTTCTAATTTTTCCTCTGACAAGGGTTGCTCGGACGATTGGTCGGTAACAACCTTAGTTATACTATCCATTCCCATGTCTTGTTCTACCTGCATTCCCTATTGCTCGGGGACCTCTGGATAAGTGAATTTGACAATAAAATATGCCACAGTTTGGCCTTTTAATGAAGGCCTTGGTTCATACACGATATCATACTCCCCCAATTCAACTCCCCAGAACATTAATCTGCCAGACTTCTCTGGTTTTTGGAAGACTTGCCTGAGAGGCATATCAGTATACCCCACAATCATATGGGATTAAAAGTAGGGATTCACCTGTCTCGACACTTCAATCAATGCCAATGCTAACTTCTTCAGACATGGGTATCTAATTTTTGCTCCTCAGAAAGCTTTACTGGTGTAATAGACTTGTTTTTAACTCCATTCTCTTCTCATATCAAGGCAGAACTTACGGTTAACTTGAAAACAACTAAGTACAAGTACAATCTTTCTCCTAAAATTGGTCGGGAAAGCAATGGGAGTGAGCCCAGGAACTTTTTTAACTCCAGAAAGGCCTTTTCGCTTTCTTCGTTCCACTCAAAACTTTTTTTAGCACTTTAAAGAATGCTAGACACCTATGTGTAGCTCGGGACATAAATTTGTTCAGAGCTATTACTCGCACAATTAGCATTTGTACCTCTTTCTTGCAAGTAGGGGACCGCATCTCAATAAGTGCCTTGATCTTATTTGGATTCGCCTTAATTCCCTTCTAATTTACTATATACCCAAGGAACTTTCCTTCCTGTACTCCAAACATGCACTTGGTCAGGTTTAATCTCATTTGATCGAAAGTTTGGCTGAGGTCGGCAATATGATCAGATGCTTTTTTACTCTTCGTCAGCATATCATCCACATAAACTTCCATATTTTTTCCTATCTTCTCCTCAAAGACTTTATTCACCAATCTCTGATAAGTGGCACCTATATTTTTCAAACCAAATGGCATAACATAATAGCAATAAGTTCCTCGGGGAGTAATGAAAGAAGTGATTTCCCCATCTTCAGGCTTCATTTTGATCTGGTTATAACCAGAATAAGCATTCATGAAACTGAGCATTTCATGTCTTGAAGTGGCGTCAATCAGTTGATTAATTCATGGTAGAGCAAAATCATTCTTTGGGCACTCTTTGTTTAAATCAGTGAAATCTACACATATTCTCCATTTGTTATTCTTCTTCTTGACCATAACTATATTGGCCAACCAATCGGGATATTTCACCTCATCAATGAAAGAAATTTTTTGAAGCTTTTCAACTTCCTCCTGAATTTCTTGGTTCTTCTAGGGGCTAAACACTCTTCATCTCTTCTTTACACATTTGACATTTTTATTAACATTGAGCTCATGGCAAAGAAAATTAGGATCAATCCCTGGCATATCTTCATGACTTCATGTGAACACATGCTTTCTATGTCTAAAGAAAGTCACTAGATCCTATTTAAGAACAGGATCTAGCGTTATTCCTATTTGAGTGGTGCGTTCTAGCTTGTCATCGTCCAGTACAATGATCTCCATGGCCTTAACTATCTGACCCTTTACCAATTTCATTTCTTCTCTTGGGTCTCAGGTTTCAACCTCAAATTCATCATGGGGTTTAAAGGTGTCCACTTGGTAAGTGGTGGTTCTCTTCTTCATTTCTGTTAAATCTTCTTGCTTGGAAGATGAGTAGTAGCATTCCCGATTTACTTTTTGGTCGCCCTTTACAACACCTACTCTAAAGTTGGTCGAGAACTTTAAACATTGATGGACTGTAAATGGCACAACCTCAAGCTTCTTCAACCCTACTCTTCCCATTATCATGTTGTAAGCAGCATGAACGTTTTTATCCATTATTAAGAAATGTATCATCTCTGTTTGGTTGGCTGGCCATGTACTGATCAACATATCCACCTTAATTATTCCTAAAAGGAATACCTTTTCGACAGAAAATCTATCAAATGTCTATGGCGGGGCTCCAATTGGCTGAGCATGAAGTCCAAACTGTCAAAGCAATGATATAACATAATATCTATCGAGCTACCATTATCATCTAGTACTCTGGACACAATTATATCCTCTTTCTGACTTTGACTAAAAGAAGATCATCATGGGGGTATAACACCCCTGAGAGGTTATTTTTAGAGAAGTCGATCACCATCTTGTCTTTGTTGAACTTACTCGGTCAATCTTCTTTAGCTAGATTAATCATTGGTATATAGGATCAAGCTTGTGCCTCATTGAGATAAGCCTTCTTCTCAGTAGTATGATCTCCTCCTCCCGCGTCTCCACCTGTAATCATTTGATAATCAAAAGTACCAAAACTGAGCATGAATACCTCATGTTCTGGTTGCCTGGGCTTTTTGGGTAGGTCGGTATCCTTCTCTTGATCATCTTTATGAGTACTCTTTTTATCATCTCTGGGATTGCAGGGAGACTTTGATCTTCACCGAGCTCCATCTTTGTTTTGCCGATCAATAAATCTGTTTAACTTTCCTCTTCGGATAAGAGCTTTAATTTTTTTCTGAAGAACAATGCAACTATATGTCATGTGACCATGGTCTCTATGAAATTCACAATGTTTGGATCTATCCCTTTTGGTAGGGGATGGCCTTAGCTTCTCAGGCTAATATATATCCTTGTTATGATTTATTTATTCCAAAACATGGTAGATGTCCATTATCGATGGAGTGTAATTATTGTACTTCTTGAGTCGATCAATAATCCCTTTTTGCTTTGACTCCATGTGCTCCTTGGAATCTTTGTGGCCCTTTTGGTCACCTTTACCTTCAACTTTTACCTTTGAGCTCCGCTTAGCTGCCATTGCCTCCTTGTCATTCATAGTTTTGGTTGCTTTTGTCGTAAATTCTATCATTGTCTTTGGAGGATCTTTAGTAAGCATGTAGTAGAGTTTCTCGGAGAGCATTCCACTCATAAGAGCTGTAATAACTATTTTCTCCTCGTAGTCCACAACCTTCAACTTTTCATTATTGAACCATGTGATGTAATCTTTGGTACTTTCCCTTACCTTCTGTCTCACACTGAGCAAATGAGCTACCCTTTTCACTGGTTTATCCCCAAAACAAATTTGCTAATGAAGAGCTCGGTTAGTTTATTGAAATAGGAAATTTTCCCCCAAGAAAGCTTATTGTACCAGATTTGAGCAGGGTCGGTAATTGTCCCCGAGAATGCTCTATATCTCATCTCGTCGGGGACGGCATAGATACAAGCTGCTGCCTTATATTTCTCTATATGAAGAAAATAATCAGTTTGTCCATCATATTTGGGGTAACCATAAGAGCTTTGAACTTTGCAGGAGTGGGGAAATTCACAATAGTCTGTACAAAAGGAGATCGTTTCACAAAGATTCTTTGTAAATTATTCTTGTCCTTATCCATTTCTACCAATCTATCTTCCAATCATTGGATAGAGACTTTCCACGCATTTTTGACAGTGTCAAATCTATCCATTATTGCTCGGTTATGTATTGAACTTTATTTTTATGATTATTGTTCGGCACGGGCAGTTCGTCGAGTGTCTGATCTAGACTGGGATGAGGCCTCTCATTGATCGGTTGGCCATCGAGTGTTTCTCGATAATTCCCTGGAAACATTTATATTCACCCTGGGTCCCAAACGTTTAAAAAGAGATGCTCGACTTAGCCTCTCTAAGTCACTCAATCTTTCAGGAGAGTAGGATTGTTCATTATAGGGTTTAGATGCTCTGAGCAATGAATTTTCCCCTGGGTGATAGGAAGTATCTCTAGTAGTCCTCGATTGAAAGTTCATGCTACCTCTTGGAAGAGATGGTGTCATGTTTTCAAGAGAGAACAAGGCATGTGACACCGCTTGTAGGGTTTGTGCTATTTGCCTAATGGTATCTTTCATTGCCTCTAGCAAGACTAGCCAAGATTCAAGTTAATTCATTAGTTGTTGGTGGAGAAGAAGGAACAAGAAGGATGCCATCATTCCTGGTACTTGGTTCAGGAATATCAACCATGTTGAATAAGTGAATGAGTGAAAATGCTTATAAACACGTTCCCACAGATGACTCTAATCTTTTAATGAAACTAGACTATATATAATTATTTGATAACATATAAATAAGTAAATATGAGAGACACAAAAGATTTTTTAAAGTAGTTCGACTAAAGGGAAAAACCTATCTCCACTATCTTGTATTTCCTTGCTTTCGTTGAGTTGTGTCGTGTCCCTTGGATGCCGGGATTACCATGTATTTATATCCCCTTAAGGAGTACAAGATTTGGAATATCAAAGGATGGAATGCCTTTATAAATTAGGCATTTACATCAGTACAACGTTCATAATGTATATAACTGTTGGCGCTTTGCTGGCCAGGTTGATCGGTCTTCCTGCTGTTGGTCGGGCTTCTTAATATGTTGGTCAGCATTATAACTTATTGGTCGGAATTCCTGGACTTGATCCGGGAATTACACCTTGCTGACTAGGACTAATGTCATGATGGATAACACATGTCCATTTCTGATTGGACCACGTAAGAGGACGATTTTTGGTATCAACACTTGGATTATTTATTCCTCGAATTTTTCTTTGGACAAAACACTTCAAATAATATTAAATGCCTATTTTTAGTTGTGGGGTATTACATTCTTCCCTCCTTAGGAAATTTCGTCCTCGAAATTTAATGTCATCAAGATCACAAATCATTCATCCAACAATTTAATTCCAATCTTAGATGTCCTCAATGTTGTAGTCTAACCCAAAGATTTCATACCATTAATTTGATACAACGACGGTGGATCCTAAGGTATTATTGCTAACTCCAAAACATGACTAGCATGTTCATCTAAAAAATACCTCAAAGTAGTTGATAGTCAATAAATATCATGGTAACACCCCAGAGAACTCTTTATCATAAATTACTCTGAACATCATGATTTACAAGCCTACACATCATCAAACAATTTGGATCTTGCCTAGCCTAAGAAGATACATCCTGAACATAAAAACTATTCACATAAATGATTTCAAGATAGTCATTTAATCCCAACGGTCCCTCCGATCGATACCTCCTACGAGACTACACATTAATCTAGAGTCATCCTAAGTACGATAACCCAAATACACATAAGAGGCTACATTCTCAATCCCCAAATTCCAAATGGAGTGGAACACTAGCATTTAATGTTCCATCAAGTTCTAATATTCATATCTTAGAGTCGTGACCTCAAATCCACGATATACATTGTAACCAGTTATACCGGTTAACTAATGAGTGTATTAACCTAAGGCTATTAAGTACACATGTAAACTACATGCAACAAATCGTGAGACCATATGCACACACCAATCGATATAAAATAAAGGTGCTTCCGAAGAGGAGCGTACTCATGTACCATGATGCATTAGCCTAAACCTGACCTATATCAAATCACTACTAAGCTTATACAATGCTACACCTGAATACAAACCCATAACTAACACAATAACTTCCCAACATCGGGATCAAATAAGACATAATAAGATGCAATGGATCAGGTAACTGCCACGTCAGAATGAAATAATTGAATTCGGGCAAGAACCATCCCACGCGAAGTAAGAACCACAACATACACTTGAAGTCTAAAATTTCACCAGCCTACACGTGCGCTAAAGTCTAAGCCATGGAACGCGCCCTGCATCGACTCGCTAATCACGACATCCTATTTCCAAACACAACGACTTGGGAAGCTAAAATGTTAGGCTTCCCTCCTTAAGACTGAAGTTATTTTTTATCCTTCATATCAAAGTGAAGTTACATTTCTCATTTTTGAATATTAATCAATGTCCTACATACTCAAGTCTCCATAATCTCCACATGCGATTGCTAACTTTCAAACCTCGATATCTTTCTCATCTAGCGAAACACTGTAAGGACATAATTTTATAAATGTCCGAGGTAGATTCTAGGAATTTTCTGTTTTCTCCTAGATCACAGTTCATATGTCTGATACCGCTACAATCGTCACGTCAACACGATCATCTTCGACGGCCTGTATCCGAATTCAATGCATCCACTTTCTTCACGTGCATCATGCTATATGCAACGTGCTGCTCAGCTCATTCCCACTACTCCACTACGCTCTTTCAGTAAAATGTTTTATTGGAGTTTTATATATTTGCATAAATATTTGGGAAATATTTTTGAAAATTATTTTTGAAGTCTGGATTAATTTTTTATCGAAAGCAGAATTTTTCTAAGTGTAGAAGCGAATGGCCTCGATCGTCGAGATCGTTCGAGCGACTTTGAAAGTCGTTCGCGTGAGATAGGCATGTCGTGCGATCTCGTTCGAATGACATTTTTCCTTCGTTCGAGCGACATGGCTATCTTGTTCGAACGAGCCACTGCCTCGATTTGTGTATAAATATCTGATTTCCTTCTACACGTTTTTTCAAGTCTTTCTGTAATCTCAAAATTGTGCGAAAACTACCCAGAATAAGACTTCACCTTTTAAGGTTTTCTAAACCTTTTTTATTCACAAAACCATTCCCATTTATGTTTGTGAATATTTAAACCTTCAAGAAGATCATTTACTCATCTGGAGTAATTTATGAGGAAGCCGCTCTCTTCGTCACTACTGCCCTACTGGAAAGGGATAGTTCCAGCCGTCGACAACAGAACCGACACCCGAGGGTATTTCTGTGTCACTGTATTTTCATTGTAATCCGTGTAAGCCGTACTCTTACAAAATTATTGTGAAAATTTGGGATTTTTCCTCATATTTGTTTTCTTGCATGTTTCATCATCGTAGTTAATCACATATAGATGCATGTTTAGGACTTACGTGGTAAAAACTGTGTTTAATTAAACAACTTCCTTATTTGAATGCAAGCGCACTCTCCTCAAATTGGTATCAGAGCCGGTTACACAAATTTACCGTGTAATTTTTCGCAAAATTTTTCTAAGATATCAATTTTCTGAAAAATTAATTTTTGAAAACAAGTGTGTTCATTATGGAAAAATTATATAATAAAATGACAGTTTTTGACGGGAGAAACTATGCATATTGGAAAGCCCGTATGAGATCAACATTAAAAGCCATTGATGAACGTGTCTGGATTTTGGTTGAAAAAGGGTGGACACCTCCCTTCGTCACTGTTGGTAATGTGATCAATTTAAAACCTGTCACTTCTTGGACTGAAGAAGAATTTAAATGGTCATTATTCAATTCTAAGGGTCTAAGTGCTATTTCTGGGTCTGTCACACCTGATGAGTTCAAACGCATAATGACGTGCACCACGTCAAAAGAGGCATGGGATGTTTTACAACTCACCCATGAAGGAACTAATGTTGTGAAAGAATCTAAATTGCAAAATTTGACAACTCAATTTGAAACCATCACCATGCATGAGACTGAATGTTTTGATGATTTTTATGCTAGACTTTCTGACATTGTTAATACTAGCTTTAATATTAATGAACATATTCCTAAGGCAAGAGTTGTTAAAAAGATTCTTCATTCTCTGCCTACGTGTTTTATCCCTAAAGTCACTGTGCTAAATTCTATGGGTAATTTAAATACGCTAAAATTGGAAGAACTTGGAGACTTGGAAACATATGAAATTGACATGTTTCCTAAAACTGCTAGGTCTAAAGATAAGGGAATTGCATTTAATGCCCAAGAGAGAAAGAATGAGGGGTCGGCTAGAAAGAGGGTAGAGTCATCTAGAAAGAGAGAGACTAACACGTCAGATTCTGATTGTGATTTTGACTTAGATAATTTGGCTCTTTTTGCAAAAAATTTCAAGAGGATTCTCAAATTTAAGAAAAATGGAAATTTTAAAGATAAAAAGATATTTGAGAAAAATAAGTTTGAAAAGAAAAATGAAAAAGATTTTAAAGATCCTCCTAAGAAAGAAAGTGAGAGGTGCTTTGAGTGCGACGGTAGGGGTCATAGAGCCTTTGAGTGTGCCACACGTCTGAACAGAGAGAAAGGGAAAGTTGTTCTTAACGCTACCCTTAGCGACGACAGTGAGGTCGAGTCGGTGGATTCTGGAGTCGAGTCACCGCATCAGTGTAACTTCATCGAATTCATGGCTAGTCATGTGAGCACTTCTAGTTCTCCTCACGACGATGAGGATAATGCTTCACAGGGACACCTCGACAGTGAGAGCGATGTGAGTGAGGGGGAGGATGACACAAGTGAGATCGAGAGTGATATTAAACGCGCCTACGCTGAGTTATATTCTGCGTCATTTAAAACTAAAAAGAATAACAAAGCGTTAGTCCTTAAGATCACCGGCTTTGAGGAAGAATTAAGAAAAGCGAGAGAAAGAGAGTCCTCAACCTACACCGACCCGAGAGAGAGAGAATTTGCCTGTGTTGAGAAAGAGAGTTTGTTTAGAGAGAGAGAGAGCATTTTTGAGAAATAGAGAGGGGATTTGACTAAACAAGTGGCTAGTCTTACGAGTAAGCTCCATTCCTCCATGGAGACTCGAAAGAAACTTGAAGCCCTTGTTGCCCAGCTGACTCATGATCTTGAGAAAGCACGGGAAGTCAAGTTACAAATCGAGGACAGATCTGGGAAGATGGGAAAGATGCTCCTCGGCCCCGCTTTAGGTTTTGGGGTTAGGCAGGGAATTGGTTATGATGGTGCCTCCACGTCCCAAATTGCACCTGGACCAGTTCCTGAGTTTACTACGACTCCTTGTGGCCATCGTCAAAAACCTCGAATGAGAGTTCGACCAAGAAAAGTAAACCAAGGTCAGCCTTTGACTGTGTTATTTTGTACTTATTGCAAAAGAAAAGGCCACCTCAGGGAGTTTTGTTATAGTATGGGTCGGACACGACGTACTACTGCTCCACGTCAGCATACTAATGATTTTACTAGTCTGAGAGAGCGAGTTGAGTTTTTAGCTGCCCCGTCTCAGAGTTTGATAGAGGAATTTCGACGGATGTCTTTGCCGTGAGGGAAGGCTTCTCACATTCCAGCTAAAACCAAAAACAACAAAGGCAAACAAAAGGTCACCACTTCTTGGGTACCGAAGAAAGATAAAAAGGCCTTTGTTGTTCATGTCGCTCTCAAAGAACATAATACCTCACAGTGGTATTTTGATAGTGGGTGCTCCAGACATATGACAGGTGATGCCTCATTTTTTACATCTCTGGAGGATTATCAGGATGGCAAAGTCACCTTTGGAGATGGTAGCAAGTCTTGCATTATAGGACGTGGTACTGTCGAGTTACCTGGATTTCCTAAGCTAGAAAATGTTTTGTATGTCAAAGGTTTGAAAGAAAACCTTCTCAGCATTAGCCAGATGTGCGACGCTGACTTTGCCGTATAGTTTGACCGGGACGCTTCTAAGGTCTATAATCAAGCCGGTAAAATTTTAGTACAAGGGGTGAGGACAAAGGATAATTGCTATGGGAATGAGCCCACATCCTCACTTGTCTGTAACAACGCCACGATCACTCCTATGGATCTGTGGCACCAACGTCTAGGTCATGTAAATATTTGAGATCTCACTCGCCTAGCTAAAAAGGACCTAGTACGTGGCTTACCATTTCTTGGAAGGCCAACTTCGACGGTTTGTGGAACCTGTCAGTTGGGAAAACAAATTCGTAGTCCCCATAGGAAGTTGCATTCCATTACCACCTCTCGTGTTCTTGAGCTTATACACATGGATCTTATGGGTCCCACTCGTACTGAGAGTCTGGGTGGTAAGAGGTATATCCTCATGATGGTGGATGATTTCTCCAGATACTCCATTGTAGGTTTTTTTAGAGAGAAATCCGATGCTATAGAGTTCTTAACGACCAAGTGTCGTGTCCTGCAAAATCAACACGGAGTCACTATTAACAGGATACGTAGTGACAACGGCACTGAATTTAAGGAAGCAAAGGTAGACTCTTATTGTGATAGCCTTGGGATCAAACATGAGTTTTCTGCTGTGAAGACTCCTCAGCAAAATGGGATTATTGAGAGAAAGAATAGAATAATCCAGGAGATGGATAGATCTATTCTTCTAGGTCATAAAGTTTCTAGGAGATTTTGGGCAGAGGTAGTGTCTACTGCATGCCATACGGTGAATAGGGTTTACCTGCGTCCACATACACTTAAGACGCCTTATGAAGTGTGGACTGGAAAGAAACCCAACTTGGCATATTTTCGTGTTTTTGGGAGTAAATGCTACATCCTATGGGATAGAGAGCAATTAGGAAAGTTTGACTCCGAGAGCGACGAGGGAATATTGCTAGGATATTCATCAAATAGTAGAGCATACCGGGTATTTAACCTAAAGAGTTCTAAGGTTATGGAATCAGTAAACGTCACCGTGCAAGATGACAAACCTTCGACGGCTATTAATCCTAACCTGCAGTGTGAGGATGAGGAATTCTCTGGGAGTGACTTACTTGTCCCTCTCCCACACTCTGTGGACCCTATTCCTGTTCTAGGGGACACACCAGCTTGGGTTCGTAAGAGTCATGACCCGTCTGACATTGTTGGCGATCCCACTCTAGGGGTCAAGACTCGTGCTCAGCTAGAGAATGTTGTTATCCATCTTGGCTACATGTCCAAAGTCAAGCCCAAGAATTATAAAGAAGCACTCAAAGATGAACACTGAATATCCGCTATGCAGGATCAGTTGCTTTAGTTTAAAAAGAATAATGTCTGGGAACTTGTCCCCCGACCTAGTGATACTAATGTGATAGGTACCGAATGGATTTTCAAGAATAAAATGGATGAAAATGGTACCATAATCAGAAACAAAGCTAGGTTGGTTGCTCAAGGCTACACACAGATAGACGGTGTAGACTTTGGGGAGATATTTGCTCCTGTTGCGAGACTTGAGTCCATCCATCTTCTACTCGCCATCGCATGTCATCTGAGCTTCAAGTTATATCTGATGGATGTCAAGAGTGCATTTCTGAATGGCATTCTACAAGAGGAGTTTTACGTGGAACAACCAAAAGGGTTTGAAGACCCTCAACACCCGAAGAACGTCTACTATCTGAGAAAAGCCTTGTATGGTTTGAAGCAAGCAACATGTGCTTGGTATGAGAGGCTTACTTCCTATCTTTTAGCTCGTGGCTTCAAGTGAGGGGGAGTTGATATGACGTTGTTCTTTAAGAGAGATGACGGTGCAATTTTGGTTGCCCAGGTCTATGTGGACGACATAGTCTTTGGATCCACGTGCTCTCAACATGCTCATCACTTTGAAGAGGAGATGAAAAGTGAGTTTGAGATGAGCATGGTTGGTGAGCTTACTTTCTTCTTTGGTGTCCAGGTTCATCAGCTAGAAGATGGGATGTTCATCTCCCAGTCCAACTATGCTAGAGACCTAGTGAAGAAATTTGGTTTAGACTCCGCCAAGCATGAACGTACACCTATGAGTACCACTACCAAGCTTAGTAAGCACACTTCAGGCAAGGATGTAGATCAAACCTTATATCGGAGTATGATAGGCAGTCTTCTCTACTTGACTGCCAGTCGTCCCGACATAGCCTTTAGTGTTGGAGTATGTGCACGATATCAGGCATCCCCAAAAGAGTCACATTTACTTTCTCTAAAATGTATTATTAAATACATAAGTGGGACTCTCTCATACGATATTTGGTATTCCTTTGATACTAATGATCGTTTGTTCGTCTATTCAGATGCCGATTGGGCCGGGGATGTAGATGGTTATAAGAGAACTTCTGGTGGGTGTTTCTATTTTGGTTCTGCTCTTGTCTCCTGGCTGAGCAAGAAGCAAAATTCCATCTCTTTGTCCACTATAGAAGCTAAGTATATAGCCGTTGGTAGTTATTGCACACAACTCTTATGGATGAAGCAAATGCTGGAGGATTATGGGATTTCATAGGACACCATGACCATTTCCTGTGATAACACGAGTGCGATACACATATCCCTTAATCCAATCCATCATTCGCGCACAAAGCACATCAGTATACGTGAGCACTTTATACGACAGTTAGTTGAGGAGAGAGTCGTATCCCTGAGTTTTGTTCCTACCGACCGTCAGTTAGCCGATATTTTTATGAAACCTTTAGATGCCCTTAGATTTTAGAGTCTAAGGAAGTCTTTGGAGATTTGCACAGTTGACTGAGGGGTTGGTCTATGTCTATAATAGGATGCTTTTTCATGTTCATATCATATGCTTTCTATTGCTAGTTTGTTTTATATGTATTATTACTGTGTTGTACAGCTATTTATTTATTCTTTTGAAAAATCCAAAAAGAATTTTTGTGATAAAATTTTTGAGAAAAACACAAAAAGATTTTTGTATTTTATTTTGCACCTTTTATGGATGAACATTTAAGATAGCCAAGTCATAATTTCATTCCACTTATCCATGTGACTGTTTGATAGATATTTGAGATGCTACATCATTTCATTCATGTGTTTTACATTGTATGGAGTCTTTGAGATGTAATTAATGATATTTTCCTACATGTTGGACTCCTATGTCCTTTATTGCACACATGCACAGCTTTATTTGATTATTGTACTTGTCTATCACATGTTGTCTTGAGTGTTTCCATCTCAATTCTGTCTATACGACTTACAATATTGGATAAAACTTGACAAGATTGGAATGCATGTAAAAAATCGTTTTTATGAGACTGAGTGTTTGTTTAAGAACGGGGAGGGGCTGCGAAAGGTAATTATCTCTTATTTGCGCAAAAGCCACCGTTCAAAAGGACCTAAAAATGGAGGAATTTTATTATCCAAGGTCCAAAGAGGTTAAAAGAGCCCTAAAAAAATTAAAGGCAATAGAAAGCAATTCATGCCAAATATGGGCCATTAGGTTTCACCGTCAATTCTCCAAAGTTTGAGAACTTAGAATGCCTCTATTCAAAATTAATATCTGAGGGAGTTTGGTTGGAGAATATAAACGGGTTTTCACTTCCTTGAACGTCCTCAAAAAGGATGAAATAGTTTTGAATGTTATTGGTGTGGAAATCACTTTGAGCTTTGATTTGTTAATTTGATTGAGTCAATGTCTTATATTTCCACCTTTTTACACCAAAGGAAGACTTGAGTTCATTCGTTCGGAGTATCCGATATTCATCGTGCACATATGTCATGTTTGTATGCATTGATTTTCCTATCGAATTTGATCACACCCCTTCATTTTCGCTATCAATGACATGGTTGTTTTTGCGTTCTTTCATGAAGTGATTCTTTGTTGTATACTTTGTGTGAAATATTTTGAAAAATGCAAAAATAGCAGTTTATTCCCGTGTGTCATTCTCTATGTGCCTTCATTTATACTTCTCATATCTGTCTATTTGGGGACATCATAAAAAGGGGGAGAAGAATTATGGGGGAGAATTTTTTTGGTGTTTGGTTGATTTATGAATGATTTGCTTAAGCTTAATTGATCATCAATTTTTTCATATCATTTTATTTCAAACTGTTGCTTGTCACGGGTATTTGCTTTATCTCATGTGTGTAGGTACAACATTGTTCATTATTGGATTGCACACCCTGATGAGAAAAGCTTTGAAATTTTCCGAGGAGCTGAAGATTTGAAAGACATGTCATTTAGTATTCTCAGTTTGAGGGTTTAATGGGGATATTATCTTGTATTTCATTTGATTGCGTAATTCGGATTTTTAATGTATGTATCGGCATAGACATAAGGGGAGATTTGTAAGGACATAATTTTATAAATGTCCGCGGTAGATTCTAGGAATTTTCTATTCTCTCCTAGATCACAGTTCATATGTCTGATACCGCTACATTCGGCACGTCAACACGATCATCCTCGGTGGCCTATATTCGAATTCAATGCATCCATTTTCTTCACGTGCATCATGCTATATGCAATGTGCTGCTCAGCTCATTCCCACTACTCCAGTACGCTCTTTCAGTAAAATGTTTTATTGGAGCTTTATATATTTTCATAAATATTTGGGAAATTTTTTTGAAAATTATTTTTGAAGTCTGGATTAATTTTTTATCGAAAGCAGAATTTTTCTAATTGTAGAAGCGAATGGCCTCGATCGACGAGCTCATTCGAGCGACTTTGAAAGTCGTTAGCGCGAGATAGGCATGTCGCGCGATCTCATTCGAACGACATTTGTCCTTCGTTCGAGCGACATGTCTATCACTTTTGAACGATCCACCGCCTCAATTTGTGTATAAATATCTGATCTCCTTCTACACGTTTTTTCAAGTCTTTTTGCAATCTCAAAATTCTGCGAAAACTGCCCAGAATAAGACTTCACCTTTTAAGGTTTTCTAAACCTTTTTTATTCACAAAACCATTCCCATATATGTTTGTGAATATTTAAACCTTCAAGAAGATCATTTACTCATCTGGAGTAATTTATGAGGAAGCCGCTCTCTTCGTCACTACTGCCCTACTGGAAAGGGATAGTTCCAGCCGCCGACAACAGAACCGACACCCGAGGGTATTTCTGTGTCACTGTATTTTCATTGTAATCCGTGTAAGCCGTACTCTTACAAAATTATTGTGAAAATAAAAGGTTTTTCCCTGTTGGGGATTTTTCCTCATATTTGTGTTCTTGCATGTTTCATCATCGTAGTTAATCACATATAGATGCATGTTTAGGACTTAAGTGGTAAAAACTGTGTTTAATTAAATAACTTCCTTATTTGAACACAAGCCTACTCTCCTCAAACACGACACTCACATAATTTCACCCATAGACCATCGCTACAATCCTTGGCAACGTCCTATGTGATCCCAAATCATAACTATCAGACAAGTTACATTGACATCTCGATTTTTCAACATTATCCCTACCCAATACCTAATGATTCTCCTCACTAGAGACATATTAGCCACATAGGGTGCCCATGTAGGTTCTATAATTAAGCCTAACTCTCCACCCCTAGTGCTATCTCTAAAATTTGAATGAACGTTATCGTGTTCTAAATTCTCCAGGTGTAAAACCTAGCACGTATCAATCTATTTTTGATGTTATCCACAAGGGTCATAACTTAACATAAGCTTATAAACAAGCCATGAAACTAACTCCTAAGTATTTCCACAAAACGATACAACTAAATCGTACTACAACATCAACAACCTATACATCCACACGATAAATTTCTCAATGCTCCATGGAAAGGACACCGATTCAATCATCTCCAATGATCACGCACATTCTAGAATATGAGTGATCACAACAAAATCCTACCAAGTATAACAACCGATCATGGCCGTTATTTTTTTTTTCAAGGGACGAACACTAACCCAATTACTATGTGTTATACCAACTATAACTCTATGTCGTTGACATCATAAGAAATCCCTAAAGTTCAAAGAAATACATCCTTGTTATCGTAATACATGAAGCGCAATCTAAAGTTCACTATTACTATGTGTTTATAACTTGTACTAATAACTCATTAGCTAATCCTTAACACATATCTCCAAGGCATTATCAATAAGGATTCACATGTCTATCCACGACTATAACCTGAGATCAAGCTCATCATAGCGTATAACTTAACCTTTTTAAACACTCAACCATGACAACTAACTTGTCTCACTACATAGCCATCACACTCATTTGCTAAATCATAAGCTATCACCACTATAAAACTTTGATAGGATACGGGGCATCGGGTATTACATATAAAACTTTGGGCCAATACCTTTGATGCCACAAGTGATCCTATTCCTCAATACCACTTTATTTTTTCTAAAACTATAATTCAATATCACCATTTCTAATACTACGTCCCAAGGACTTTATACATCCATTCTTAAATTACTCCGAATTAATATGATTATCTAAACCCAAATCATAATCAAGTCACTTAGTCATTCTTATTTCTATAGAATTATTTATTAACGAGTCACGCTACTTAGTCACTTAATACCATAAGTGAAACCACATGCATACCAAATAAGATGCAACAAAAATCATTAGGACTTTCTAATCATCAAACTTCCACATGATACATCTCACACAAGTTTAAGGTGCTACCACCAATTGGCCTACACCAAAACTCGATACTTTTTAGATAACATTACCAGAACAAATACAGTGAAATAAAAATAGATACTAACTTAGCCGATCACCAACTCAAAGAGAATGGTATAATGTTCTCAAGACCCTCAACTTTAGTATCTAGGTACAAGACGAAACCGTCACCAGTCAAGCTTGACTTGCTCCAACCAACATCGACATCGAAATATCCACTACCGACCTCACCACATCACACCTGAAAGGAACATGAAATCAAAGCTCTGATACCAAGTTGTAACGTCCCGACCCGAATTTAAGGGTTAACAAAAGATCAACCCGGTCCGACCCGAACGTTAATTATGAAGTATAATGGAACAACCTAAATAATATTTATATTCCAGTTTTATTATTATTTAACATTACGCTTATTAGCATGTGAATTCCAATTTCATCAAACTACGTGATATGACCCAAGGTAAGTTCCCCTAAGGGCAAGTAAACATAGCTACTAATCATAAATGCAAATAGTTATTCACCTGTATAATACTCTCAAAATACAGAACAACATACAACCTATCGTAACAAAAAGGAGGAATGTGAGCAAATTCTTAGTGGGAACTTAAACAAATACAGTATAGAAACGAACGACATAAATAACACTCACACGCTACAACTACATGCATGTGAATATATGTATATACCTATATATATATATATATATATATATATATATATATATATATATATACCCTTGAAAATACACGTCCCAATGTATTAAATCATTTTACTTCAAAAACATTATTTGATACCATTGGTTCCCCTTGTTTTTCCAAAATAATCATTTTGTATTTTGTGCTTAAAACTATCATATTCTTATCATCAACTCACGCAGTTAAACAATTTACAATTGTTGGAAAAACCTTTCATTCAGTTTCAAACATTTATTACTCAACATACATTAACTCACACCAGAGTCGCTTGATCTTTACTTAAGACTTTCTTTCAACACACGCGAATGTCGTGTTAAGGAATGTTCATTTACATTAAAAGCCTTGTATAACACGCACACTTGTGTTATTATTGGTTTAAACCTCATTAGATAGCTTGATTATCTTAGTCACTTTGCTTAACCACTTCACTTCCCTTTTGGACATTTGTCATTATTCTCAATTTACTTGTCCACATTCGTTAATCGGAACTTTAATCAGTCACACAAGTTAGTTTATTTTATATTTTATAATCCATTTCTCATCATGTTTCGATTACATCATTATCTTTGGTATTTAGCCAACAACTACGGACTTCATGGCCTCTCGCTACCGCTCTCCACCGCCATATGCTACTTCAGTTACTTTGGGGTCTTTCACCACTAGGGACGACATGCCCTGCTTAATTATTTCTCCGACATCATCCGAATGTCCCATTATCTTTTTAATGTGCTCAACATTATTCCAATATTCACATTATTCAACATTTATGGGCGGAAGCCAAAAGTCCGGACTTAACAACCCATTTTTCCATTAATACTTGGAAAATGATTTTTATACCAAAAATTATTCCCGCTTTAGGACTTAATACATTTTCACCCACACTAGTGTAAAACATTCATTAACATTTTTACTTCATAAAAAAAGTCACATTTTAAGTAAATTACCAATTTGCCCCTTATTCACCCAAACTCGTAATTTGGCCCTTTAACAAATGTTATTTTTCAAAAAGTAGTTTAAGTTGTTATTCAACACTTAAACATATTTAACTATAAAAACATACTTATTTACTTAGCATACTTTACTCAACTTTCATATTTTCCACTTTATACTTTTTTAGTACATAAGCTCATGCATTTTATATATCAAAACCTCATTTTTTCACATACTTGATAAAACACTTAAATTTTGGGTTTTTACATCTCAACACCCAATTTACCAATATTTTCACATTATCCCGTACAATTCTCTCATTATGAGTTTACACACTTTATTTATATCAGTTTTCCTTTCAACACCTACATAGCCATTTATTTCACATTTAGCCTTATTTACTTTACTATTTATATGAAGACTTTAGTTTCATATGTTTACGCATTAAACCCACTTTATTTCCCATGTGAGCTTTACCTACTATAATTAACATATTAAAGTGAAAGTTTTCTTTTAAACGTATCTTCATTATTCATGTATAAAGTCACATTGTTATCTCATAAAATGCCCCCCCTTCCAAGATAAATTGAAATGGAGAAAGACCAGTGGAATGGTTGATGGCATTGTTGACGGCAAACTCAGCCTGTGCGATCACTACATCCCACCTACGGGGATTCTCAAAAGACAAACACCGTAATAAGTCACCGACACTACGGTTGACCACCTCAGTCTGGCCATCCATCTGGGGATGAAAAGTTGTTGAAAACTGTAACTTCGTTCGTAAAAGTAGCTAAAGTTTACGCCAGAAGTGCCCTGTAAATCGCACATCTCTGTCTGAAGTGATGCTACGAGGGACCCCATGAATACAAAGAACGTCTTGGAAATATAAGGAAGCAACATGAGACGCATATGTGGTGCGAGAATAAGGGATGAAGTGGGACATTTTGAAGAAACTATCCACCACAACAAGAATGGAATCATGACCTCGAGAAGTACAAGGGAGTCCTACTATAAAATCCATCGACACATCCTATCATGGGCGCTCTACAAATACATAAAATCTACTGATTTAACTATCTTAATCTTTTGAATCATAGCCAAAAAGAGCAGTGAATTTAACTTCTCACTTGAATTCTATGATGTTCTTTCAATTATAAGGGTTGTTCATAGGATTATTCTACCTATCATAATCTATCAATGATGTGTCAATTTTTTTCTCGCTAAATGATTTGTCCTTTTCATCGATAAATATAGGCCATTGAAACTGAAAATCCCATCAAAACCTTCTCTGTTAGTTTTATCTTGGGTTTCCAAGTTTATTCGTTTCAAAAATTAGTTATTATTTTTTTATTTTCCTTTGTACAAGTTCTATGCTAGAACTAGTTGTCTTTTCACCACATATTCAATACTAATTTTGGATATGTCTATTGGTTGGATAGCTAGACAGTATACTTTTTTTATAATTGTTTTGATAATATATAGATATATAGAAACATACATCATGGTTCATAATTCATTTTCTAGATAATTTGCATCATAGAGTAGTTCAAATTTTTTATGGCATTATTGAGGTTCTGGTCAAATTATTATTTTTTCACCCAAGGCAGTGACTTGTTGTGTACCAGTTTGAATAATTCTCTCGAAATGTTTATAATCTCTCATGTATTGTTACACCCTATTCAAGATGTCGTGACAATTCAAGAATGCTCTCCTTGAACTCTACATTTCAAAACGTTACTCTTAACATTTGATTTTTCTGTTTGTTTTCCTTTGTGACTATCACTAAGTTAATAAATATTAATTTATTCAAATATTTTATTTTTGTTATTGAATTCTCTACTAAAAACTAGGAGATTATTTTTAGGACCGTTTCATGAATATTGCAATTGAAGATGACATATTTGTTTTTTCACATTTCATTAATTTGTATAGAGATTTTGTAGTTATATAATTCTTTCTTTACATATAGACCACATGATCTCTTCTAATTCGCCAAGGTATTTTGCTAATGGGGATATTTTTCTTCTATCAAACAGAGCATTGTTAGTGTATCTGTCATTCCATATGAAGTTGTATAACTTGGACCTTTAAAAATTAAGATGATCACATTTTTTTATGCATTTGCAGTACACTGTAACATTTTTGTTCTAAGAATAATGTCTATAGTATGTTTTGAATACTACGCAATTTTCCTTCCATTACTTTAAATATTGATAGAGACAGAGAGATCATATTTACTACCGTCACTCATGTAATATCATAATTGGTTGTTGTTGGTTAAAAGATCATTACCTTTGTTTTACAGATTTGAATAGCTATAGTTCCGTATATTGGTTTTAACACCCGCTAAAAAGGGAAACGAATTATAGAAAATATCAAAAAATCCTATTCCACCATATTTTATTTTTTCCAAAATAACTCCACATCCAAAATGATCTCTCAAATTGATGCACAATATCCAAATATTTCCCAAATCGGTCCATAATATATGATCAATTTGGAAAATCTTATTCTCCTACTAGTGATCCTCACTAGAGGCTCTTGAAGGAAATTGTTTAAAATTTTTGAAATCGATCCAATATTGTGGATAGATTTGGGAAGTCTTTTGGAGGTAGATTTTTTTAGTAGAAACATTTTATAAAAGTATTGTTCTTGTTTTGACATTATCCCAATGAATTAATCTTCACAACATAATGCTTTTCAATATTGTTGGTGAATAAATCGAAAAACGCAATTGGAAATATAATTTAGGGTACTTCTCCTTGTCCCATGCAATATTTGCTACAAGTTCGATTTACCACTTGATTAACTATTTACATCGTCACATAATAATGGATCTATGAAGTGTATATCAACATCCATAACTTCAAATAGTCAACTAATTATTTTTCCATTTTTTCTTTTTATAATTTTTTCGTTCTTTTTTATTTTTTTCACCATCATCTGGGAGGAACTATTGAGGATTTGAAGATGGTGAACCGTATTAAAGATATTTTTTTTTAGTTTAATGATTACCTGTTGGGGCATCCCCCAAGTATAATACCATGTAGTGTCAAGAATTCCTCGCCTGGTAACTCTCTCTCTCTGTCTCTCTCTCCCATGTGGAGTATTGTCTTAATATCATTCTATGCAAGAAACTTTGAAAAAATTTCTTTATTAACTCATTTTTCACAAGTTTACATGGGTTCTCCTTTATAGGAGGGAATATAATCACAAAATCTGGAAACTGTTAACACTCGCTAGATGCCCCTAACTAGTTCCTAATTTACAGCATTAACTAATATTCTATCTATATCAAATATTCACAGCTAACAAGATCTCCTAATATTTACTAATATATCTACCGAGTCTCTCCTTTTCAACACTCCCCATCGAGCTGGTTTAAAGATATCCTTCATAGCCAGCTTGCCAATTAGTCTGTCAAACTTTCTTGTAGGAAGTCCCATTATAAGTACATCCGCAACTTGCTCAGTAGTAGGAATGTACGGCATACAGATCAATCCGTTTTTGAGTTTTTACTTGATGCAGGGTTTGTCTACCTCTAGTTGCTTTGTTCTATAACAAAGCACTGGATTATGAGCATTCGAAATAGCATCTTTATTGTCACAATATAGTTTCATAGGTAATGGATTGGAGGTCTTTAACTCTTCCAATAGTCTCTTAATCCACAACATCTCATAAATTCAATGAGAAACTTATCTAAACTCAGCCTCTACGTTGCTCCTTGCTACCACATTCTGATTTTTACTCCACTGGGTGAGAAGGTTGCGTCCAATAAATGTGCACTAACCTAAAGTTGATTGTCTATAAATAGCACTCGCAGTCCAAGCCACATCTATATAGGCTCCAACATGTTAATGCCCACGATGTTTTAATAGTACACCTCTTCCTGGGGTCCCATTTAGGTATCTGAGAATTCTATAGAATGCATCAAAGTGTTTTAGTCCAGGTGAATGCATGAACTATCTAACCATGGTGACTGTAAATTCTATAACTGGACATGTATTTGACAAGTTGATAAGTCTTCTAACAAGTCTTTGATACTGCTCTCTATTCATAACTTCTTCATCTTTAGAAGGCTCTAGATTAAGGTTGGGCTTAATGGGTGTCTCGGTTGGTTTACATCCTATCAGTCACGTCTCATTAAGTAATTCAAGAACACATTTATGTTGATCTACAAATATACCTTCTTTGAATATAGGAAACTCCATTTCAAGAAAGTATTTCAATGCACCCAAATCATTGATCTTAAAGTCAATTGCAAGTATTTTTTTTCAGTCTCTTTAATTCTTCATTGTAATCACCTGTCAAGACTATATCATCCACATAGACAGTTAAGATTGCATCCTTGTCATCTCTACTGTGTTTGTAGAACATGGTATGGTCAGCTTGGCTCTCAATGTAGCCACAACTCTTCACAGCTTCCCCAAATCTCTATAACCAAGCTCTAGGGGATTGTTTGAGACCATATGAAGACTTTTTCAGTTTACAACTTTGTTTGGTACCAATTTTCCCTCAAACCCGGGTGATAGACTCATAAAGACCTCCTCTTCAAGATCACTATTTAAAAATGATTTTTTTGCATCTAACTAGTGTAACAGCCAGCTAAAATTTACAACTAAAGATAACAAGATTCTGATTGAGTTTATTTTGGCTACAGGAGCAAAGGTTTTGTGATAATCAACTCCATAGGTCCGAGTGAACCATTTTTCTATTAGTATTGCCTTGTACCTATCCATATTACCATCAGCTTTACATTTCACATTAAAGACCCACTTGTAACCTACTATTATTTTCTCCTTTGTTAAATTAACTATCTCCCAAGTACCGCTTCTTTTAAGAGCATTCATCTCTTACACGACTAATAATTTCCATTTCGGATCATCAAGGGCTTCCTGAATGTTTCTCGGGACAAACAAGTGTGAGATTTTTGGAGTAAAAGTCCTATGAGTATGAGAAATATTTTTATAGGAAAGGTATTTGGCAATGGGATATTTGTTACTAGTTTGAGTTCCTTTCCTAACAGCTATAGGCATGTCAAGGATTAATGGTTCTTGGTTAGGAGAAGTAATAGAAATTGAAGAGGAGTTAGGGACAGAAAAACCTGTGATATCTAGAGTTCCAGTTCCCGAAGGTCGATATTCATCATTTCCAAGAGGAATAGGCTGACTTTGACTTTCTTTATGAGGTTTTCTCCTAGTATAGACCTGAGGCTCCATAGTATTGGTTTTTGTTTGGCTCGGTTGTAGTCATTAAATTTTTCTTGTTTGGGGATGATAGCACTTATATCCATTTTTATTAGGAGCATACCCTATAAAAACACATTTTTTAGCCCAAGGGACAAGTGTGGATCGATTATTATTGGGTATATGAACAAAAGCAACGAAACCAAAAACCTTTAGAGGTTAATCCGAGTACATCCTTGATAAGGAAAATTATTTTTTAAAACATTCTAATTGAGTGTTATATTTAAAAACACGTGTAGGAATTCTATTAATTAAATAAGCGGCTATTAAAACAACTTTGGCCGAAAGATATTTCAGAATATTCATTGAAAACATTATAGCACGAGCCACTTCAAGTAAATTCTTATTTTTTCTTTAAGAAATAGCATTTTTTTAGGGGTATCCACACAAGTAGACTGGTATTGTATACCCTTTTCCTTAAAAAAATACTTCCCAAAAGTTAATTAAAATACTCGGTTCTATTATCGGTGTGAAGAATACTAATTTTTGTTTGAAAATGACTTTCAACCATCATGTCAAATTCCTTAAAGAGTTTTTCAACCTCAGACTTTTCATTCATCAAGCAAACCCAACACAAACGGGTATGATGATCTATAAAGGTAAAACCCACTTTTTTCTTGAGATAGTGGTGACTCTTGAAGGTCCCCAAACATCACTATATATTAAATAAAATGGTTTTGAAGAAGTATAAGGTTTTAGCAAATAAGCAGTACGATGACTCTTAGATAAGCAACAACTTTTACAATAGAACGATAAGCAATCAAAGCCCTTAAATGAAGTAGGAAACAAATGCTTAAGATATAGAAAGCTAGAATGTCCTAGTCTGAAATACCAAAGCATTATTTATTCACAAATAGAATTAGAACTGACACTACTAAGGCCCTGGGCCTTTTTATGACTGGAGAAGTTATCATCAAAGTTATAAATACCATCTATCATTTTAGCACTGCCAATCATCTTCCCCGAGCTTCGTTCCTGAAATTCACAGTAAGAATCATAGAGAGTTACGTGATAATTAGATTCCTTTGTTAGTTTACTCACAGATAAAAGGTTGCATGTGAGTTTAGGGACATGAAAAACATATTTAGGATCTATATTCTCTGATAATTTTATCAAACCTTTCCATATAATTGGTGAGAAACTACCATTTGTAATTCTAATTTTTTTCAAGACTAGAACATGGCGAGTAAGTGCTAAAAAGATTGGAAGGGTTGGTCAAATGATCAGAGGCTCCAGAATCAATGATCCCTATAGCATAATTTGAACAATAAGAGAGGGCATTAAGTGAACTACCTGTTTGTGCAAGGGAAACACTAGGAATACCAGATAAGGAATCATATTTCAGTAGCTTCAGGAGTTGATCCATTTTCTCCTTGATGAAAGTACTTGTCTCGACTTCATTGATAGTGGGAATCACACGGTTGTTTCTATCACCAAGCTTGTCGCTCTTCCAATTTGTTGGTTTTTTGTGGATTTCCCAGCTGGTTTTCGAGTATAGTATGGTTTGATGCAGTAGTCACACCAGACCCATGGTTTCTCTTTAAGTTTTTTGTGAAAATTAGATGCTTTATTTACAGTAGCTTAGGCAACAACAAGGGTAGAACTCTCAACAGGCCCGCTAGTAGTCTTCTTCCCCAACATTACCTGTCTACGACTATCTTTTTTTCGAACCTCAAAAAACACCTCACCAATTAGAGGAAACGGAGTCCTGCCAATGATCATCCTCATACTTCATCAAATTCCATGTTAAGCCCAATAAGGAATTTGTAAATGCGACGAGACTCCACGATTCGTTTGTTGTGATTTGTATATTCACTAGATTTCCATTCATAATCATTGAACAAATCCAAGTCCTACCAAAGGTTTTTCATTGAATTGAAATACTTGGTGACCGAGTCTTCCCCCAGCCTAATCTCACCAAGTTTTAGATTCAATTTATAGACCTGAGATAGATTTCCCAAATTAGAGTACATCTGATTAACATTGTCCCAAAGTTCTTTGGTCTTGGAATAGCACATTGTAAGAGGGTAGTCCCCTCATAGCCTGGGAGTATGGTAATACTGGTTGAGGTTCCCTATAGGTATGATGATAACATGATAACCCATTAACTCTTCAATGGACACAAATAGATACACAATATTATATTTGATCAATGAATAGATTGGGCTCACCATACACTCATGTATAACCTAAAAAATAATAAATGTAACTCAGAAACAACTCAGTTAGAGGGAGAGAGGAGTAAGCACCCTAAATACACCTTGGCAGGAAGCCAAACACACCAACCAACCCTCAAAGATATCTAGTCATCTATTAAAATCTTTGTAATAAATGATAATGATGGGTGAGTAAAATCTTTGGTTTTTAATAACTTCTCTCTGATATCTTTTCTCTCCAATACTCTTTAAAAAAAACTCTGAAGGAAAAAAACATCATCCTCCCCTCAGAAGTGGTTGAGGCCCATAAATAGCCCCACCACCCCACTCCCGAGGTGCCTCAATCTTTTTACATCTGTGAAAGACACCCCTCAAACTTTATATCACAAACATTAAATGCCTGATTGACTAGTCAGCTCCACGTCAAAAACATTAAATGCCAACACATGCCTTTTGCCTAACCACTGTGGCTGTCATCACAGAGGTGACTTACCAATTGTCTTACAACCCCAAATACCATGTGGTTTTGTAAGGACACAAGTATCCGATTGAGTCTCAATGTTGTATTGGCTCTATTCCGGACAAAAAAGTTTGAGTCATAGGATTGATTTCAAGTTTATCCATTCAAGCCTATGACATGTTAGTTGAAGATGTAGCGACAAAGATTATAAAGCTTCTTCAAATGTCGAGTTTATTGTGCCTCGTTTCTACGTCAACAACGTGTGTTCCAATTACTCCTAAGGTATGAATGCATTACATATTTATATAGGAGCTTGGAATAATTTTAATTGGGTGTAATTTTTGTTTAAACTGTTGTTTATTTTCTGAAGGCTTCTTTAAAACTTTAAAATAAAGTTTCTGGGCTAAAAATTGAATTTTAAACTTTTTGGGTTTTTGTTTGAAATTATCGTTCGAAATTGTTTTTCGTTCGAACGAGGTTTGCCAATGACTTTCCATTGGAACTTCATTAGATAGTTCGTTCGAATGAAATGTCATTCGAACAAAAATGTCATTCGAACGAGATTTCGACGGGAACTGTTTTTGGAAACTTTTTAGCACTTTCCCACTACTTTGTCCCACTAACTTTTTGACAGAATTATGTAGTGCGGGATCCAAATTTTTTAAAGAAACTTTTTCACATACAACAATCTCCAAGAGTGAGTTTAAGCACAAAATTCCAAAAAGAAAGAGTTCATATTTTAAGTGTTTGTTTTTTAAGAAGAAATCCTTAAACACTTTTGTTTCACCCAATTGTTTGTTTATTCCAAGTTTCCATAAAAATATCTTGATTGGAGTGTTTGGCACATGGTTTACTCTACCGAATTGAGGAGTTTGTTTGGGTTTTCTTCTACATCCCTCAAAGAAGAAGTCTCATTGTTTTACTGCGGCATTCTCACATGGTGGGAGGCACCATGTGTGGTTGACGGTTGTTCCTAAAGCCTCATTGGTCAATTCCAAGGTTCCGATGGAGTCTGTGATTGTCAACTAAGCGGTGGTTGGTAAAAGAAGACGCATCAGGGGCTTGAAGGGAGTCGAGTCGAGTTGAGTAAGTCATTTATCTTGTACTTGTAAAAATATCATACTTAGTGGACTTAAGGCTAGGGTCGTCCGTGGTTTTTTCCCGTGGTGGGTTTTTCCTCATACGTCGCGGTGTAGTGTGACTGAGATAATGAGCGTGTCCCCAAACCCACCGATAGATGGAGTGAGAATGAATTTAAACTTGCAAATTTTAATTCTCGTGGTTTAAATGCCTTGTTTAGTGCGGTCACACAAGATGAATTCCATCGCATTATGAAGTGTGAAACCGCTAAAGAAGCTTGGGATATTTTACAACTCACTCATGAAGGAACTAGTGTCATTAAAGCTTCTAAACTCCAAAACCTCACCACTCCATTTGAAACCATCAAAATGAATGAAAAAGAAACTTTTGATGAATTTTATGGTAGACTTTTCGATATAGTTAATTCATCTTTTAATTTGGGAGAAAAATACCCGACAACCAAGTAGTAAAGAAAATTTTAAGGTCCCTACCTGATAGATTTATTCCTAAGGTGACCGTGTTAAATTATTTACCCACTTCAGCCTCTATGAAATTAGAAGAGCTCGTAGGTGATTTACAAACCTATGAACTAGACATGTTTCCCTCCAAAACTGAAAAGAAACTAGAAAAGGGTGTTGCTTTGAAAGTCCGAAAGGAGGAAAAACAAGTAGTAGAAAGTGAAAGTGAGAGTGACTCGGAAGATATGGCCATGTTTGCTAAGAAGTTTCATAAATTTCTTAAATTTAACAAGGATAAATTTAAAAACAATTTTAACAAATTTGAAAAGTCTAAGCATAACAAAGCCGAAAAGATCCCTAAATTTTTTAATGAAAATTCAAATAGGTATGAGTCAAATAGGTGTTATGGTTGTGAAGGGTGTGGCCATAGGGCTTTTGAGTGCCCCACTAAACTAAGGAGAGAGGGTAAGCAACCAATTTCCTATAATGAAACCCTTAGTGATAGTGATAAGGAAGAGGAACCCGATTCCCCCACTAAGCCCAATTTTATGGCTTTTATGGCTAGTCATGTGAGTGATATTGAGAACTCCTCTATCGATGAAATTTTAACACATGACACTTCCAAGGTAAAACTTTATGATTCAATTGTTTTTTATGGTTGTGAGAGTGAATAAGAGAGAGAGAATTAAAATGATGAGGTTGGTGTGAGGGAACTTCAAAAATCTTTTCAAGAACGTTATGAAGAATCTATTAAATTAAAAAGTGCTAATTTGAAGTTAGAAGAAAGTTTAAGAGAGCGTGTCAAAGTCGTTGATGATAGTGTGATGGTTGAAGACCTTAGGACACGTGAGAGGACTCTTCGAGAAAATATTGAATATATAGAAGGCGAGAGAGATAGCCTTAGAGGTCTAATGGAGTCAATGAAAAAGGAGCTTTTCGAATTTGAAGAGGGAAATGTTTTGTTAGAGTCTAGAATTTTAGAATTAAAAGAACAATTAAAAGACTCTAGTAAAGTCAAATTTTATTTGGAGTATAGGTCTGAAAAACTAAATAAAATCTTAGGCACAGTCCCAATAAAAAATGACACTTGTGGTTTAGGCTTCGATATTTGTAATGAATCAACTCATAAAGACAAAACCAATGTTTTAGGAGAATTGCCTAGGAAAACCTTTAGAGATCATTCCTTAGGTAAGTCTTTTCGCCAAGTCTTTAGGTGCTCACATTGTTGTCGAAAAGTTCATCTTAGGAAAAAAAATTGACCTTAAACGAGGTCCTAGAAAATCCCAACGTAAGGCAACCGAGGTAGCCAAGATTTCTACACCCCGAAATAATCATTCGTCATCATTTTGGGTTAGGAGATCCAACTTGGTAGCATTATAAGATAGGATTTTTTATTCTCATTTACTTTCACATGCTTCCTCACTTGCTATATCTAAAGGTTGAATGTGTTAGTTTTTTGCATACTTTAGCTTTTGTGCCTCAGGCTATATCACCATGCTAATTGTATGCTTATTTTAATCATTATTCTAGTCTATTCTTCATGCTTTATCACATGTTAGAATTATGATTGTTGTTTATCTTTTGAATTATATTTTTTTTATTTGAATTAAATGAAAAATACAAAAAGATTTTTGTTTATCATTTGTATTTAATTCTTTATAATTTAGGCTTATTGAAAAATACAAATGGTTTTTGTTTATCTTTTGGAGTAAATATTTTTGTTGTTTGGTTTAAAATTTTCAAAAAATCAAAAAGATTTTTTTTGTGTATGTATTTTGGTTTGACACACTCTATGTGGCATATATTTGTGTTAGAATCCCTTCTTTTATGGCTCCCATGTGGCTAGAACTTTTGGTTAAGATTTTCAATCCTTAAAATATTCTTTACCATGCTTACATGGAGTAGTTGGATTTTGTTTTGATATAATGGATTCTATTTTTATATTCCTCAACTCACACATGCACGAGCTCAGTTGAATCAATAACTTCATATGTATATTTGAGCTTTGTGAGGTGTTCTCCTACCAATCTTGTCATCTACATGTTATCTGACCTACGAGGACTAGTGCATGTTAAAATCCGTTGCATGTGAGATTTGTGTGAGACATAAAAATAATATATATATATATATATATAAATTAATGTGCACGGTGAAGGGCTCCGAAAGGAAAAATCATCATTTTCGAGTAAGACACTGTTTGCCTGGACCTAAAAGAAATACGTGGTCCAAAGGCCTAAAAATAAAATATGGCATCAAAAAGAAGAATAATTGCCAAGGCCTATGTTTAATTGATATATTCATTAAAAAATATATGTGATTATTAAGGGAGATTGGATGGTATATCAACGGTTTGCACAATATCCGTTTATCCTAGTTGAATTTTCAATGTCATGACTCTATTGGTTTGTAGAATCATCAAAATTCTAGGCTTGTATGCATTGGGTATGTTTGTTCATTGAGTTCAATTTATATTATCACATGAGGTTATATTCAAATATGATGAAGTTTGCAATCAATTGAGAATTCCATGAACATGTTTTAAGTGATTAGGTCTAAATTTAATTGTTACTAGTTCACACCCCAACACTTCCATTTCCATATGACACATTTTTGCCATACGAGTGTGAAAAGCTTAGTGTATTTTGTGTCATGTGTGGTGTTTATACCTAGAATATGTGCGTTTGCATTAATGATTTTTATTATGTACTCATATACGAGGTATTCTATTTGTCTTTGCCTTGCTTTTTAGTCCATCTATGCTTCTACTTCACGATTGGTATCTATCTAGTTCCATATTTTGTTGATATCACATGCTTAATACTTTATGTATCGTATTGATATAATTTTATTTCATCTTAGTTGGTATCCTTTATTATTTGTATGGATTAGTTTTGCTTTTGTTGCCTATATGATTTCAGGTTCTATGCTTTTGTATTTTGTTTTATTAATTCTATCACATTTGTCTATTCATGAAAAAAAAAGGGGGAGAATGATAGGGGGAGAAATGGTATCTAATCCTATTGTTATCTTATCTAAGTTTAGGAGATTTAACTTAGGGAGAGAGCGCTATGTTCTTAGGTTGATCATAGTTTATAAAGGGGAGAATTAATTTGGGGGGAGTAATTATTTTAATTGCATTTAATTATTTTTTTATATTCCCTATGCGTTTGATAGTTTGCTTAAGTGTGCAGGAATTCTTCTAAATATGGAAACTTTATTCATCGGCAAAGATATTGATCCTTGGGTCTTGAGTCAAGTTTGGGTGGGATGTTTGAGTCTAGTAGAGCTTAATGGCCCTTTTGGATTTTTGTTGGTGTTTGTCCCGGAATAGCCAAAGGGGGAGATTGTAAGGACATAAGTCTCCGATTGAGTCTCAATGTTGTGATGGCTCAATTCCGGACAGAAAAATTTGAGTCATAGGATAGAGTTCAAGTTTATCCATTCAAGCCTATGACGTGTTAGTTGAAGACGTAGCGGCAACGATTATAAAGCTTCATCAAATGCCGAGTTTATTGTGCCTCGTTTCTACGTCAACAACGTGTGTTCTAATTACTCCTAAGGTATGAATGCATTACATATTTATATAGGATCTTGGAAAAATTTCAATTGGGTGTAATTTATGTTTAAACTGATGTTTATTTTCAGAAGGTTTCTTGAAAACTTCAAAATAAAGTTTCTGGGCTAAAAATTAAATTTTAAGCTTTCTGGGTTTTCGTTCGAAATAGTCGTTCGAACGAGTTTTTCGTTCGAACGAGAATTTTGTTCAAACGAGGTTTGCCAACGACTTGCCACGTGAATTTCGTTAGATAGTTCGTTCAAATGAAATGTCGTTCGAACGAGATTTCGGCGGGAACAGTTTTTGGCAGTTTTTTGGCACTTTTCCACTACTTTGTCCCACTAACTTTTTGACAGAATTATGTAGTGCGGGATCCAACTTTTTTGGAGTGTTTGGCACCGGGTTTACTCTACCGAGTTGAAGAGTTCGATTGGGTTTGCTTCTATAACTCTTAAAGAAGAAGTCTCGTTGTTTTGCTACGGCATTCTCACATGTTGAAAGGCACCATGTGTGGTTGACGGTTGTTCCTAAAGACTCATTAGTGAATTTCAAGGTTCTGGTGGAGTCCGGGATTGTCAACTAAGCGGAGGTTAGTACAACAAGACGCATCAGGGTCTTGAAGGGAGTCGAGTCGAGTTAATTAAGTCATTTGTCTTGTACTTGTAAAAATACCATACTTAGTGGACTTAATGCTAGGTCCGTCGAAGTTTTTTTCCCGTTGTGGGTTTTTCCTCGTACGTCGCGGCGTAGTGTGACTGATTTACTTTTATCTTGCAAAATAACTTAGAAATTCATGCTTAGGATAATTCAAGATAAAATTTGGTTTAATTGTCACACTTACTTAAATTGGTGCTAAAGTAAATTTGGGTAATGTTTAGTTAATTTAGTTCAAGTCATTCACTTTAATTTGATAAAATTTGGTTTGCCCTGAAATTGCAAAAATGGATTAATTATTTTGATAGGAAAACTTTTAGGACATGAGTTAAATTAATTTGGTTTAAGTGAATTTAAAAATATGTATGTGTATAATCTAATTTCACTTGGTTTAATTTTAATTTGAAAGAAAATAATATTTGTTGTTTGTGTAATTGTTAAGTTGAACCATCTCGCTTCCGCATCTCTTTAAAAGGAAATTGAAATTACTTTTGGGTAAATTTAAAATTAGGGGCCTATCGCACCTTTAGGTTTACTTAATAGCAGATTTGGCATTTCTTAGTTGTCTAGTGACATCACCTAAAGTAGATGTGACATTAAGTAGAGGGTTTTTTGGTTCATAACTCAATGCACGATGGAACTCGAGGCTACTCCACCCAAGATTCCATGATCGAAGGTCTTTCAGTGTTTTACCAAGTGTATCTAAGATGGTTAGGACAAGACTCAATGATGCCTCACTTCTCAATCCTCCAAACCAAGTCCGTATGATGTTTCCATGGTGAGGTCTCCCGATCGAGCATGAAAGCTCTCCCAGACCCTGCCAAGCCTGGTCTCTCGTGAGTACTGTTTGACCTCACACTGAACAACATTATAATCGTTACATATGTAGCCTATATGAAAAGGATACAACATGACTAAGTAAAACAACCAAGGTAAAGGATAGGCTCTTTCGGCCAGTTACTTTGCTGGAAGATCTCATTAAGCTGCCACACTGGTCTCTCCCACTTGAGCTTCCTCACTGAGTTGCCTCGCTTGAGCTACCTCACTGCCTTATTCCTTTGAGTCTGTTGTATTAGTTAGGGGATTATCTCTAAGCTCGAGATTATCTTCAAGCCCCTACATTTTCCCCTTCGTGTATAGATTTTTTGTGGTAACAAGAAGTTTCTGCATGAAAACTACTCAATCTGATGAACCTTTAATTTGTGAAAAAATTATTGCCTCTCTATCTACGTTACAACTTATGTCGCTACCACTTCCAGGAAAAGTAAAATTCTCCCCGGTGTTCCTGAACCAAAGTACTGAGAATCGTAAGAAAATGATGAAGGGACATCGTAACTTTTTCCTGTCATTATTCCCCAACCGTTCAGTCTTCTTCCTTAGCTATTGGAATTCTCTCAAAATGCCTGAGGAAATTTCCAATTACCCGTTCTGACTCTTCGAAAGAAAAGTTCTCCCATATCTGGGTTGTTCTATGCCATCGTTTTAACATGTTCGAAAAGCAAAAAAAATCTCCCCGATGTAACCAGGGCACCACTAAACACAGTTTGGACTTGTAGCGAGGGGATATCATAGCTTTTTTTAACCGTGGTAATAGCTTCTGTGTTGTCGGACATCCAATGTGTCTAAAAAACATTCTGGCGGCACAATTATATCTTATTTTGTAAGAAACCCTTTATATTTCCCATGCGTCACTTCATTGATGACGTAGTGCTATCTTTTCAATTGTCAAGACATTCCCCAAAGTGCCACATATCCATTTGAAATGATTGTGGGCGGCTTTGCACGTGTGGTGGTGGGAAACTCAAAAGCTAACTTAAGAATTTCAAATGGCTATTATTCAAACACTTAGCCATTTTTCAATTATCTTACCTCTGTCTTCTTCAAAATCCTAGAGGCTTTAGAGAGATAAAGCATCAAACCTTTATTGCTACCAAGCTTATCTTCTTATTCTTTCTTTCTTTGCCTTGTTCACCATCTCTTGTGACTGTGTTCCACCTTACACAACCCTTTTTTATTTTTTCCCACGAGCTTTTACGCTCACCAACATCTGCAAATGGCCTCTTCTAGTACTCCCAAGGTTGCTAGCATCGGTGCTCAGCTATCTTTCGACGCTACCACTACTGCTACTGCTTCCACTATGGGCTCCACCTCCTTAGATGTTGCTCGCCAAGAGCAACTACGTTTTTACCATCGGCCTTCGATTTTTGGTAAAGACGATGACTTTTTTGGCCTCTGCAAAACTTTCACTTTTAGCGCCAAGTGTGAATATTTGGTTCTTAGTGACGAAGACGAGGATTCAACTGAATGGGGTTTCTCCCCTTAGAGGGAAATTTGCATATCCGTCTGGATCAAGGTTACTTTCTTTGGTCCCAAATTGATTTCGAAGGGCCTAGAGGCTCTTCGGCTCATTTCGTCGCTTGGAATGCTCACATACAAAGAACTCGTGCTATAACTCATGCTAAATTTGGGCTGCATCGGGCTAAGTGGTTTGGAGAGTTCACTCTTTTAAAGAACAATGTTGCCCTCCAAGTTCTGGACTCTCGCTAGAATGTTACCATCCACACTTTCGTAGCTGCATATGGTGATATTACCATTACACTGGAAGATGTTGTGAGATTTTAGGCCTCGAACCCATAGGCGATGTGCCTTACTCCGATGTAGCTCTAGACGCCGAAGAGGATGCTAATCGCTTAGAGTTGGATCGCATATACCGAAGGTGCATTGGTTCATCCAACAAAGCCACGTCCAGTCCTCTCATCAGATACTTCTTCCAAGATCCTTCTAAGGATGGTTCCTTTTCTATTGCCCAGTGCAAAGGTACATCCCTGGATTTGACAACTTACATTCTTATAATTCTATCTCATTTAATTTTTCTTGGGAAACCAAATGACCAGCCCTGAAGGGACCTCATCAATATATCAATTCGTTTGGCCTGGGGTGCCAGGCTTCCTGTAGAGGAAATGGCCTTAAGATCCCTTTATACTTAGCTTGACAGGACTCATTTGGACATGGAATGGTCTCTTTAGCCATTATAACTTAGCCAACTTTTCCAACACCATAATTTTAATGAGCTTCTTCTACGTTCATTTCCCGGTAGTAGCAGTTAAAACTATTCATCCTCCCTCGGGGGAAATTGTCCTGCCCCTTCGCTCATATATTTTCCATGAAAAATAGAGTCGTAAAGAGTTAATTCCCATTATTTGTAAACTTGACTTTTTTGTGATGATGCCATATGGAGAGGAGGGTTTCCTCCACACTTGGGGTTTATTTAAGCATGGAGGAAAGTTGGTCCAACCAACTACCTTGGACCTCATTATTGAAGATCTTTTGCTAGTTGTGGTCCTTCTGTTCTCACTCGATTATCTCCCTTCTTACACCGGGGGGGATATACCTGCAAGCACTACAATCCTAATTGGTGCAGACTCCAATTCAGTTTTGATCAAGGGCCCCCTCACCCAATTTTTCACCTATTTCACCCTAAGGTCACATTTAGTGAAGGTTTCTCCTTCTACATTTCTACTGCGGCGTGGGGGTCAGTTCTACGATGGTTAGGCAAGTCACCATCCCAAGTATTACAAGGCAAGGGGATGTGACTTCTATGTTTGCAACAAAATACTAGCTGAAGTAGGTGTCCCAGTTTTTCGAGTTCATTCAGGGGCCTCCAATGTATCCCCAAGTTCTTTTTTTCTTCTTCTTTAGAGGTGGGGCTTAACGGTAATTATGTTCTTGGGGTCGAGTTACCTTTGAGAAAAACTCCCAAGGATCCTTCCTCTGAGCTTCCTCCTTATTTCTCTATAATTCCCATTACTACCCCTAAGTCCAAGAAATCTACAACACCCAAGAATCCTGCCCCTTTTGAAGGTGTTTCTAGCAAGGGTACCCCTATCGGTGTAGCTTCTGGCGAAGGAGGTTATAAGCCTCCGACCAAGAGAGCGAGGGCTTCTAAGAGTGTAAATTTTTCTAAGTCTAAGTCTCAACCCTCTTCTCAAGTCCCTTAGATGCGTTTCCCATTGCCTCCGTTCCTCCTCCGATGTCTTCCAAAGTAAGTGAGGAATTGAAAAAAAAAGTGCAAGCTGAGGTGGAATGGATAAACTCCGAGTTCCAATGACACACTCCTACTATTCCACCTACCGTTGCTTTTCCCACTATTTTGGTATATCCATCTGGGGGGATCAAAGTGAATGAATATCTAAAGATTCCCTTCAAGTCTTGGTGCTCCTAGTGTGAGAAAAAAAACTCTGGTCACTAAGTCCCATAAGAAACGGGCTCTTGATGTAAAGTTCACCCCAGATACTCCTACTACTGAGGATATTATGTTGGATGATAGTCCTAACGTTGAGCAGCATCCCATCGAGAGGGCTTCACCAGTTACATTCCCTCCTTCCTCGCCAATGGTGATATCATCCCATTTTCCCCCTGAGTTAGGGATATGCATATTTTTTTTCACACTAATTCGTTTTCACTTTTGCAAATTGTGTTTTCTAACACTTAGAAACTTGGCACAGGATATTAAAGAATAAATGTCCAGTCCTCCTATGAGCCCTTTTGCGGGAGGACGCTTCGAGAGTAGTTCCATCGATGCAACTCCTCATTTTTTATATTCTTGTCGTTCTCCCTACGGGCCAGCGAAAGAGGCCACCAAGAGGGCTGGTGCTTTGGAGGATTCCATTGAGGTTGCTATGCCTCTAGAAGAAACTCCAACGTCTTCCGTTGCGCCAACAGTGCTTCCAATGGTCCCTCTGAATATCGTCTCAGTTTCCTCTTTCCCTCTAGAGGTAACCGCTTTTTTTTAATCTACTTTATTTTCCCTTCATGAGTTGTTCTTTAAGTCTTCACATTTTTTAAGTCTTTCCTTTTTTTCTTGATCTTTCAATTTTTACTTGCCCTTAGTTTGACCATTTCTGCCGTTGGCTCAATTCTCTAGTTTCCTATGATGAATCCTACCATTGTGGTGTCTCCCTTTTTGCATATTTTAGAGGTAAATTCTCCTCTTACATTTTCCCCTTACTAAACTTTGTTACCCATGCCTAACGCTCCATCATTTGTGTGCAGCTTTCCGCTGGTTTGAACTGGCCATCCTCACTTGTGGCCCCCGACATCACTTAGGCTACCATTGGTTCATTTGCTCGCCCCAGGGTTTCTTCGAATTATACAAGTGTTGAGGTACTCATGGAAGATCAAGCAATTTCTTTGAGTTTTCCCTCAACCTTGGCCCTAGTTCCTTTTTTGAATTAGATTCTTCGTCAAATGTTGAGGTTCCTCTGACTGAGAGTAAAGCAGAGTCTCCTGGGAAAATGAATTTTCCCACTGCAGTGCCCGTTGTTGCAGCTTTTGCTCTATCTCTCGTTCTTGCTCCAGTCGTTGCTGAGGTATTTCGCCTTTTTTGCATATTTTTGTCTTTTATCTTGACAATGTTCAATCTCTTGTCAAAAGAGTCTCAATTTCAATCTCCACTATGATGCTGACTTAACATTGAAAACACACTTGTTAATATTTTTTGTTAAACTCCGCCTATAATGGTAAATTAAATATGAAAACCACTTTTTCATATTTTTCATCAAACTCCACCTATAATGATGACTTAACAATTAAAACCACTTGTTAAGATTTTTCGTCAAACCCCCTATAACGGTGACCTAATAATGAAAACCCACTTGTAAGATTTTTTGTCAAAATCCACCTATAATGGTGACTTAATAATGAAAACCCACTTGTTAATACTTTTCATCAAAATCCACCTATAACGGTGACTTAATAATGAAAGCCCCGTTACTAAGATTTTTCATCAAATTGTCGTCATTTTTTTTCTTTTGTAGGCTGTGAGGAATCCTTCCATCATTCTAACCACAGCTCAGTGGGCTTCGATGGCTGTTGAATCCACTCATGAAGGTCAAGTCCCCTCTAAGAACTTAAACCATGACGATCGCGGTTCAACTATGAATTTTCCAGCGGACGGTGAGTCTGGATGTGAGGTTCTCTCGCCATATATGGCTCCTCATGACATCTGCCTCATGGTCCTTCGCCAGTCTCCTCAAGTTTGTGCAATGGATCGGTCCATCATTGAACTCATTTCCTAATAATATCCTGAGACTTTTACTGTCGATTGAAAATTCTATAGAGCACAGGTGATTTCGCCATAAGTTACAGGGTTTGGTAGTCATTATTGTTGAGGTCGTCAATACCCAAACGTCTAACCTAATCATCAATAATCACTTGGGTAATTTGAAGGAAATGGGTAAGGATGGATTTCAACTAACTTGACTGAGCAGATACTTAAAGCTTCTAAAGATCCATCAGTTGAAAACTCAGAGGGAGCAATATCTAAAACAAGTCGAAGGCCAACGATCTGAGGATCAATAGATAGAAGAGTTGTCCCTTTTACTAGTAGTAGCTAAGGATAAATTGAAGGCACTAAAAGAAGTCGCGGCAAATGCTAAGCTAGAATGGGAGGCCCTATTGATTCAGAGATATCAAGTGCAGACCTGACTCGAAGGCTTAGTTGCTGCCCAGCAGACCCGTTTGGAGGCTTCATCTACCTTACTTGGGGACTTCTTTTCTCAGCCTGATCTATATTTCCTCTTAGTCTAGGAGTCCTTTTTTTCTATTTCATTTATCTTTTTTCTTTATACCAAATGTAGTTCTTGGGTAGTAGCTCCCAATTTTGCAAATCTAACCAATTATCATCAATGAAAGATATAGTATTTTGTCATCATGTGTGGTTTCGTTTCAATATCAACGTTTTATTACAAAGTTCAAGTGTTTACAATATACAAACAAACTCTTTTCATATTAATACAAAAGATAAAATGACTCGTATAACAGATTACAGAAAAATAAACAAACAAATTCTAACTGAGGTTACCAACTTATACATGATAAACTTTCAACCATTTGTTGTTAATCTTGAAAGGTTTATCCTCTTCCATTTTATAAATTAAGAAATAACCTGAGTCGTGATCCTCCTTCATAATGAAAGGTCCTCCCAATTCACAGCAAACTTAGGGAGAGAGAGCCCTCTGATGTGCTTCACAACCGATTTTAAAATAAGGTATCCTTCTACGAACTTCTTAGGTCTTACTAGGTTATCATAAGACCTTGAGAGTTGATTCATGTATATTTGGAAGTGTTGCATAGTGTTATCTTTGTGCTCATCTAACACTTCCAATTATGCGTGTCTGCTCTGAGGGTGAATGCTGCTTCGTAGGGAATAACGGGCAGAAGGAACTTCCAACTCCATTGGAAGGATTTCTCCAGCTCTATACACAAGGGATAATAGTGTGTATCCTGTGGATTTTCTCTTGGTCATTCAGTAGGCCTGTAGTGCTGCTGGGATCTTATCGTCCCACGATCCTAGGAAATCTTCCATCGTTTTGACCAAAATATTGACCAAGGTCTTGTTAGTCGCTTCAGCTTGACCGTTTCCCTTGGGATATGCCACCGTTGAGGTATGATGGATGATGGAGTATCTGTCAGTGAGCATCGCTACCTCTTTGTTGACAAAAGGGGTTCAGAGAGGATGACTTTTGGGATCCCAAAATGATAGTTTATGTATTCTCTAATAAAACTAGACACCACGCTAGTCGTTGCTCTTCTGAGTGATATCTCTTCAGCCCACTTCGTGAAGAACTCCATTGCAACTAAAATCCAAATCTTTCCTCTTGACGAAGGGTTTATTGCCCCTACCAGGTCTAACCCTACCAGGTCGAACACCTTAGTGTGGAATGGGTAAGGATTGGCCAAAGAATGTAAGTCCACCAAAGGACCATGGATCATATTTTTATGTAGATGGAACGCCTTCCACTTTCGCACAAACTCAGGAGAATCTTTCTACATAGTTGGCCCATAATACCCTAATGTCATTAATTAATCATATATCTTGGCCCCTCCAATATGAGGTGGATTGTGAGCTTACTTCAATACTTTTGATGCCTCCTCCTTCAGGATGCATCTCAATGGTCTATTGAAGTACGCCTTTCGATAGAGGTGGTCCTCCTGGACGTAAAATTGTGGAGCCCTTCGTTTGAGTCCCATCGTATCTATTTTCTATAAAGGAACAACTTCATCTTTGATGAAGTCAATGTAGGCTTTTTCCAATATGTTTGACTTCCAACGAAGTGGCATTCAGCTACTTGAAAGAAACGTTGGTACATATCATATTTCCGTTGTAACTCAGCTGAATCTCGTTTCATCATTGGCCAAAAGTATCATTCCCTCTGAATTATTCTATACAAAGGGGTCTCTGTTGTTTCGCAGTGGACTTCATGTGATTTCTTCAATCTTTGTTCTGCTTCTTTTGGGCAGACAAATCTTGACAACCATCCTACCACGTTCCTAAAATAGAGGTTACCATTATTTATGAATTATTGCGCCATCTCTTTCAGTTCCATCTTGTCTTCCCCAGACTCCAAATGCCTACTGATTTTTCTCCTTCAATTCTAATTACCTCCATGGGTAGAATTGATTTCACAACCGATGGGAATGTTCTTCGTAGGATCACCATAGTAGTTGAATAGGTCTTCATATCCAGCTTTTGAGCGATGGTGGAATAGGCATCAGCATATCTATTCATATTTCTAGGATGCCTTCTTATCTTCAGTTGGTGGAATTGATTGATCAATCGTTAGATGATCATTCTGTAGGGAACTAAACTGAGGTGCTTCAACGCATATTCCCTATTCACTTATTAAACTACCAAGTTGGAATAACCTTTGATGCACAGTGAATGGATGCCCTTTAGAAAGGCCTCTAGTAGCCCCAATACTAACGCCTCATACTCTGCTTCGTTATTGGAGAAAGGGAAATCCATCTTATAGGAAAGGAAAAATTCCTCCTTTCCTTTAGAAAAGATAACCCCTGCCCTCCTTTTGTTTTTGCCCAAGAACCATCAAATTGTATCATCCATTCTTTTAGATCGGCCTCCAGGAAGCTTTCTACAAATCATCCCCAGGGATGTTCTCTCAGGGTGTCTCAAATACTCCTGATGGAAAGATTAACAACAAACCTGCATATGCCTGGATTTTGATCGCACGAGGAACCACTCATTTTAGGTCATATTATGAAAGGATGAGGAACCACCTAGATTCTTTCCCAATCAAAATAGTTCTTTCCAACAAAAACTTAATTAGGTCACATCTTGTCACGATGTGAATTATGAAATATTGCATGTAATGTCTGAGTTTTTGTGTTATAAAAACAAAGGCTAAACAGTGCCTTTCTACACTACTATACCTTGCCTTTGGTCCATGTAAGATTCTGCTCAGGTAGTAGACTGGCCTTTCTTGCCCATCAACTTTTAGTGCCAAGAGTGCTCTGATGGACCTGGTGGTAGACATGAGGTTGAGCTGCAACAGTACTCCTGCTTTTGGAAGGGTCATCATTTGTGGAGAGGTCAGTAGCTTCTTCATCTTGGTCAAAGACTCTTGGTAAGGTTCCTCCCATCTGAACTTCGTGCCTTTTCCAGTAACTCCATCAACGAGTGACTTATCTCGGTTAGTCATGGCATAAATCTCCTAAGATAAGAGACCTTACCGAGGAAACTTTTGAGCTCCTTCGTCGTTCTTGGATAAGGCATTTCCAGGATGACTCGCTTCTTATCTTGGTTCATCTGTTCTCACTACAACAAAATGGGAGATTTATGAGTGTTGTTAGGAGTCACAAATGATCTTTATAACTGCTATTTACCATCATAATTTAGGGGGTGACAAAAGAAAATTTGTAACTACTAACAGAAGTTATAAATTTTTATAACCCTTATGGGGGTTATGACTAGTGACCCCAATTTGTAACTGTTATCAGCAGTTACGAATATAATATTTGTAAATGTTGTCGGCAGTTACAAATATTGAATTTGTGACTGCTAACAGCGATCATAAATATTTCATTCATAACTGCTAACGGCGGATAGAAAATTTGTAGTAGTGACAAATTTGTGACTGCTATTAGCAGTTATAAATGTTAGATTTGTTAAATATATCACTGCTTAGAGCAGTTACAAATATCTTTATATTTAAAAAAATAGTATAATAAAAAAAAGTGAACTGAAATAGAGGAGTAGATGAAATGCCATGAACATGTAACAAATCTAAAAAAATTAATGACGGCTTTATACAAGTCTTAAAAAATTCGACAAATTTCATTTACATTTCAGAAATTCCAAATATAATGTACCTATAAAATTTGTTTAAACTTAATTTAACATCAAATAAACCCAACCCGGGCGCCAAATACAAAATGAACATCGAATAAAAAATAAACTAAAAAATGGAAGTGTTAAGAACCACAACTGCATCCTTATCAACCGTAGGAGTTTTGTCAAAAAAATTATTGAGCGTCTAGTTCTTACTATACCCCTGCAAAAACAACAGAGCTCGAATATTAAATTTATAGATTAAACTTACTCAACCAAACATTTCCAAGCCTAAAATAACATGAAGTTGCATATTGTTACCAAAAATTAAAAGAGGCATACTTGTAGAGTTCTCCTTGGCATAGAGTCATGAACACTACATCAACTTTATTTTGACTTTGTTCGTGTAGATTTGAGTTCAAACTATGTAAATTTAATCTAATAACTTACAAATTCTATTAATAAAGAGAAACTACGACCTCTATAAACACAATACAACACTATATATATGTCGTGATTAAACTATGTACATTTCGTTACTAGAGTGTAATAGCATGGAGTTCGTAATATGGGACAATCATAAAATAGATGAATTATTAACAAAGAAGAAACGAAAAAAAGTTATTGAGTCAAGATCAAGGTATAAGCAAAGTTTCAAACCATTCAAAAAGTGGGCAATTGCAGAAAATAATGTCCCATGCAATAAGCATGCAAAAAGTTGAAAAAAAGAAAGAAATAAAAAAAACAAGAACTGAAAACAAGTAATTAATAAAAGAAATGAGTAATATTAACAACTAACCAGTAATCAACTGCAAAAATATGATTATCAAGGATAGGAAATTGTTGATTAATCTGAACACTCAAACTGCGGGGAAAGAGGGGTTGATATTAGAGCAGGACCACAGTGTTTATAAGAAGAATAAACAGCCCAATTGTCATCATTTCATGATCAAAGAATACCCAGATCAATAACATCCATATGCTCACATGTGATTCATAATCAAACAATCAATTGTAATAATGCTTCAATCACAATATCATAAAATTAGATTTAAACAGAAATCAACAAGACTACTGCTGCCTTGATAATTATATAGTATAAAGATTTGATGCATTAGCATGAAATGAAATAATGATACGCCAATCTGTAATTACCAGCAAAAAATTTAAGCCAATTTCACAGTTTCCTTTACTATAAGATTAGATTTCATATTTATAATCAACGATAACCTAGATATCATAAATCTTAGACATCTCGAGAGAACCAAAAATCAAAACGTAAACTTAATTAGAGAAATGTTTAGGGGAAACTCACAAATTTTGGTCATCATCGATTTCGAGCTTCTCCTGGCACCCAGTGGTTAGGCTTGCGATATTGAACTGCAGTGAAACAAAACACAATGAATATACACATACATATATGTTAAACCGAAGAATACGAAAAAGAAAAAAATTAAAAACAAATATGAAAAAGGAATTTTCTACCCATACAGTTATGAATAACTCAAACTGAAGAAGACGAAAAAGAAAAAAACTAAAAAAAATATGAAAAAGAGCATAGGGCAATGGTCAGAATATGTCTTACTTAGATGAGTAATAAACCTGTTTCGAAGCTGAATTACAATATATGGTTATAGGAAAAAACTAAAAAGGTATAGAAGAATGAAGATATCTCAGTTATTCACATTTAAAATTCAATTTCTTATTCTAAACTAAAGTTAAACTCTTATAAAAATGTCAAATGGGCATCTTCATTTATAAAGAGTTATCTCCATAATCCTTATTCTTAGCATCAACATAAGAATCACGGAGAACAAAAAGAACACCAGGCAGACCTGAAAAAAATAGTTAACTAAGAAGACCATCTAAAATAAAATCAAAGGCACCAAATTAATTAGAAATCACTAAAAGCAACTCATATCTCCTTTCAAGTTTATTCAATGTCTCCTTATCAATCTCGTATCCAAACCCGAATTACCTCTCGCGAGAGACATTGTAAATTCTCTTCTTTTCTTCTTCTTCTTCACTAATAAATCATATAAAAATGCATTATGTGTTGTGAAGTTTTACATATTGGATACCTGTTAAGATGATTCGGAATCCAATCGAGATTTCCATGCTTCGTCATCACATTACTCATAATCGTAACAAGAAGAGTGCTCAAGTAATTCCCCAGTGCCACAATCATAAGGGAGAGTGCCAATCCCAAGATTCTCATTGCATAGGGTGCCTGGTCATAGAAGAACTCCAGCTGCCCAATCAAAGTGAACATCTCAGTACACCCCACAAGAAAATACTGCGGGACTTTCCAGAAGATTAACATGGGGATGAACACAACACCATAGTAATTATTCCGCCCTAGGAAATCCAGACGAATGATTTCCAAAGAGCCTGAAATAACCATAGCAAAAATAGAAATGGCGAGACCAACTCCCATTCACTGAAGCTATGTGAATCCTCGTTCGTGGCTGGTGAATTCTTTGGCGAAGGGGATTATAATTCGGTCATACACTGGTGTCCAAAAGATGACTTACAATATTGCCTTCTTAAGATAAACTTAAAATAGAGTGGTGTGAATTGATAAAAGCTACATTATGCAAACATAGGCTGACCATTTCCATTTTATTATACAAAACATAGCTATTGGCGCTGCTTGTTTTTTCTACATAAATTATATGACCTTTTGGTGTTCATGGCCCTAGAGTACTCGGATTAGTAATAACATATTGAATATTCTCAAAGAAAATAAGAGAAGTCAGATTAGGTTTCACACTTGTACTTCTTTTGGTAAAAAGGATAAAAAAAAAAGTAGTAAAAATGGAAAAAAAAAGAAAAGAGTAATACAATTTTGACTTGATCTAGAGTCTAATCGCAAAATTTAGAGCTACTAATATTGCTACTTCTATGATTAAACTATATAATAGTATAAAACTGTATACTACCAATGCCTAATACTAGCAGGACTAGAAATATTATATATTTCAACAATTTTGGTGTGTTTGGTGGAAAAATTTTGTATTGAGTTTTCCCCTCACCTATCCAATACGTAATTTATACAGTATGGTTTGTGAAGTCCATTACTATCGGGGGTTGAAGTTTGTGAAATGAATTAAAAACAAACCTATCTATAAAAAGGGGGAGAGAGCTCGAAGAAGATACAATGTGAAATAGAAAAGGGAATGACTTAAAATAATGGGTTGCAGCAGACAAAGAAATTATGAGGGGAAATGTCCACAGAGGAGAGAAATTAAGGGGTGTGTGATATAGTCATCATATTATTGATAATAATAACCAAAACTCATACTATATATTTATGTAATACACTGGGTGTGGTGCACTAGTAGGTAAGTGGGTGATATGTGTTTATGTTGATAGACTGTAATATAATATTAATTTCATGATATTGGTTCTAGGTTCCAAATCAAATAGTTTTTTCTGACCTGATTATAATTTGTCAACTTCTTTTTCCCTATAAAAGAAGAATCCCCTTGAACCCTGTGTTAAAATCATCTCTTCATTTACATAAATAGGTCAGGTTTGTGACTTATCAAGGAAGGTCCATGCTATTTTGTGGAAACACAAGTGTTTATCCGATTTTTTACAAAATTAAAGTGTGTTGCCTCAAGTTATAATAGCCAAATGATTTCAGGTTTCTCATTGAACAAATATGTTCAACAAATAAGAAAATGTTTCATCATGCTTACCCAGCAGATACTGCAGGTCGATCAATAGGTTTGAATCATAGCTTATAATTGTCTTTAGCTTCCCGTGAAATTAAACGAAGGTCCATCATGAATAATATACAGTAAATGATTACAAGAATAGTACACAAATGAAAATTCCCATAATGGACAACCCTTGCATATTTAATATCATATAAGTGTAGTACGATTTCTAATTCAAGACTTGATTTGTACATATAAATGGCCAATGGCCTAAATCAAAAGAACAAAATAGAATTAAAATGCAAGAGCCCCGTTGGGCTTATATTAACAAAATGAAAGGAAAAAAAATTCATAACCCTGATTCTCAAGGGTGACCACTCCCTTATCCCCACTGGTCTCAGTGGGTTTCACCGACTTTCTCCTCAGCCGGGGCATTTTCAACTAAGGCATTGTTGATTACTAAGCTAGGGGTGTGCAAAATCCAAACCAAATCGATTAAACCGACCAGTCATATCCAATACAATCAAATCCAACTACAAACCGATCTTAATTGGATTGGATTGGATTTCGATTTTCAAAAACCGATTTAATTGGATCCGTTTCGATTCTTGGTTAAAAAACCGATTAAAAACCGAACCGATCCAATTAAAATGAATGTGCTTAAAAAATACCAAATACTCTACCCGATTTAATACGCTCTAATATATATATTGTTATTAAAAATATACTGCAATAAACAAAAATATGGATTGGATTGGATCCAATTGGATCAGTTAAATGGATTGGGCTAGATCCAAATCCAATCCAGCAATGAAAAAAAGGACCCAAATCAGATACTCAAAACTGCTTAAAAAAACCGATCCAATCCAATTACAATTAGATTGGATTGGATTGGATTTTAACTCATTGTCGGTTTGGATTGGATTGCAAAATTTAAAAACTAATTTTAATTGGATTGGATTCGGTTTGATCCAAATAGGTCAATTTCGAACCAATCCACACCCCTATTACTAGCTGGTCAACTTCATGGCTATCGATTCAGATGTCTTTTTGCCTTGAAGTGTTCACAAAAATACTCTTGTTTAAAGAATATACTTATGTTGGAGTTTAACTGAATTGTTTTGTTTTTGAAGGTTGTTTGAATATAAGTATTTGTCGTATGTTGTGATATCATCACTTAAGAGAGATTTACTTACTTTAGAACATAGCAACCACACCATAGCCCGGTATGATCGAGATTTAACCCGGATAACACTTTTGTACCCAAGGTTATCACGGGGGAAAGAGGATTGAGGTCCTTATTTCAGGACTAATTTGGATGTTTCGTCAAAATTTTTTAGGGAACCTATCAAATCTTCCAAGTAAGTCCTCAAATAAAGAGCAAAAAACAAATATATTTGATGAAACAATAGGAAGTAATTATGGCAATAAGCATATTAACAAGGACAATGGAAGGAATAATGTTTGAGTGAACTTGATTGTTAGGACTTAAATTGTCCTTTTCATCTAGAATACTCATCAAGTCATCAAACTTTTTAGTTCTACCCTATGAACCTTTCTTCTATCTTACGAAAAATAAAGGCACCATACACAATCAGTTTGTAATCGACTTTTTAATGACTTTGGCATCTAGTTAGATGAAAGGGATTGCCAAATCTGGTGGTGCATCTAGTTAATGACTCCAAATTTTCGCATTGAGTTAATAATTTTGGCATCTAGTTTGTAATCAGCTTCTTAATGACTTTGGTATCTAGTTAATGACTCCAGATTTTATACTACATTTGATTTTACATTGAACCTGTTAGGATATAACAAGAAGAATACATAATATTATCACTTAACTCATGTTACAGATATCAAATTTCTAGAGGACCAAAAATTGAAGAAACAACTAAGACAACTGATATTTATTCAGATTCTTCAGATTCACATTATCATTATAAGATGATGCTCAAAAATTATGCTCAAAGAAAGAACCTAGAATTGAGTGACATTTTAGTAATAAGGGGGACCCGCCTCATGCTCATAGCTTCAAGTCTATCGTAACTATTGATGGACATTTCTTTAAAAGTCTAAGGTTCTATCAGGCCTTAAAGTAGGCAAAGCAAGCTGCAGCACGAATGACTCCCACTATTGCAAGAATCTTTTACAAGAAATAGCTCAGAGTGAAGGTTTTATCTTGCCAACATATAAAACTATAAAGTCTCGATGAAACATTCTTTTCGACTGTGGAAGTTGGAGGAGAGATTTTTCATTGGAGAGAAACAAAGTCCAAGAAATAAACAGATCTCAATGCTGCAAAGTCTTCTTACACCTATTTAATGGAACATAAATCAAATCGGACCAGTGATTTAAAATCACCTGCTTCCTTTGAAAATGAAACTCTCAAATTCACTCCTGGATTAGACTTACTCACTACTGTTGATCCGAAAAGGAAAGCCAAATCTGGTGCTACACTAGTCTCAACTCTAACTACACAATTTGATCAACAATCTAAAGAAAATTAAGCAAATCAATTCAGACCATTGAAGATCTCAAATTTGCACCTACCTCAAACTTACTCACCACTGCGAATCTTAAAGGGATTGCCAAATCTGGTGGTGCATTGGTTTCAACTCCAACCATAATATACGAGGAGCCATCTAAAGAAAGTGAAGATTCACAGATGATCAATAACATGGTAAGTTACTTGCTGTGTAACAAGGTGAGAGTGCACAATAGAATTCCAGAGACGGAATTCCCCAAAGGCACTGTTCTTCAACCCATTCGCGAGGACAAGTGGGTTGTCGTGAGTTTGGAAATCCCCATCAAAATAGATAATCTTACATATATATATATGTTCGTATTTTTATCTTCTTTAGTCAGTTATAAAGAATACTAATTTTTCATGTCATATTGAAATAAACATTGTGAAATGTAATATGCCTCAATAATACATGAATTCCTTAATTATATGAATGCATAGATTAATTTAAGGCGATAAACTAATTTACTTCGGTATCTTTTGTACATATGCATTCAGTGTTCAGTCATACCAACATATAAATATACTTAAAGACAATATATTAAGTCATTAATTCTTTGTTTCCATTTGATATAGTTTACTAGTCATAATAGATCAGCATTATAATATCTCGTTAAATTTTTAATCAATTGCAAACATTGTCGATGTCTTATCCTAAAATAAGCGCCACCTAAATATATATTATACGGCAACACATGAAATACAACTCGATGACACTAAGACTTAATATTAATCTCAAGAAGATAGAGATTAAGTGACGAAATCACCCACATCTCGTACATATCGGCTCGTGATGATGTTAAAGTCCACGTAGTTTGACGTACTTGATATTAAAGCAATACATCATATATTGAGAAAGATAAGCTTGGTTGTGAAAACTGTTATACATTAGTAAAGTTATAATGCGAAAAAATTGATCCTTCCTCTTCCTTCTTAGCCCCCTTGAGTCCATTATGTTTTATGCGCACTCCTCAAACAGTATAATGGTCCCAAAATGTTCTTAGAGTCATCCTATTAGTTAATTCTAGGGGTATCAATCCTCTAATGAACCAAGTTATCGACAGAAACTTTGTCCGACTGAGGTAGTATTATGGACTTTGGTTTGATCGACCCTCAACTTAGTAAATATCTCTTGGGTAGGCCAAACTTAGTCATAAATGAACAAATTCAATGCTTATATTTATATGTGGAGTGAGGGTAATTTGATCACTTGGTCCAAAATATGCCATGAATTAGGGTAGATCTACGTGGAATGAGACTAATTTGATCATTTCGTCCAAAATATACCATGAACTTGTTAGGATTAGCCATGCATAGTCGAATGCACATTTTCTAATAGTCGAGCTATATGTTCATAGAGGCCGACACAAAGTGCAACCCAAATAAGGCACATGTACTAATTTAATCCTCCAGACGTTATGAAAGGATAGTATATGAACTAGTCCTTCGAATTCAATAAGGCAACAAATTAAAAGAACAAAAAATAATAAATTAAATTGCAGTTGCACCAAACAAATGAACATAAGCAAAGAACTCTAGATGGAAATAGAACACAAAGGACAAAGATAGGAAATACCAATAAGACTAGTAGAAAAATCTTTAAAAGGGGATGTTCCAAAGGTGGTGAAATTTACACAATGGATGTAAAAAGGATATGAAATACCAAATGTAGTGATTTTGACCCTATTTATATGCAAAGTCGCTTAGTGTTAGATGTGTGTAAATAAGTAAGGTAGTAGGTGACTAGTAATCTATTATCACATCACCATTGAATAGAATTAGTAATTAAACGTTTCTAAAATTAGCTTCATCACTTCTCATAAGAGTCACAACGTAAGCCTACTAATAAATTTGTGAGTGCTTATAGGAGTCACAAATTAATTATATGGTAAGATTTGTGACTGTCATTAGCAGTGACAAACTAATTGACTCATATTTTTCATTACCCAAGATTTTATCACTCCTAACAGCAGTTATAAATAATTTTATGACTCCTCTCGGGAGTGATAAGTTTGTCACCCCCATTAGCAGTCACAAGAAGGCAGTCACAAAATTAGTGTTTTGGTGTAGTGACTCCCTGCTGATGTACCACAAACCCTAGGAACTTACCACTTGTGACCCCAAAAGCACACTTCAGCGGGTTCATCTTCAGCTTGTATTTTTTACAACGAATGAACACCCTCCTCAAGTCATTTAGATGGAACTCTTCCTTTCTTGACTTGATGAACAAATAATCCACATAGAATTCTAAAAACTTGTGAAAGAAATCATGGAAAATGGCCATAGTTGTCCGTTGATATGTTTCCCCGACATTCTTTAACCTAAAGGGCATTACCTTGTACATGAAGTTGCCCAACGAGGCCCTGAATGTCATCTTCTCTGCGTCCGCTCGATCCATCTTGATCTGGTTGTATCCCATATACCCATCCATGAAATTGTACATTTTATGGCCAACCTTTGCATCAATCAAGCTATCAATGGAGGGTAGAGGGAACTTATCTTTTGGGAAAGCTTTGTTCAAATCTATAAAGTCCACACATATCCTTATATGTCTCTTGTCCTTATTCCCCACTGGGACGATGCTTGACAGCCAAAGTGGGTGTTGTATCGACTCAATGAATCCTGTTCCTATCACAACCGTTGATGCTTGTCGTCACGTACAAAGGGCCTATTGTGTGGGAATCTTACAGCCCTGTCAGCATCACTAAAAGTTACTTTAGACAAGAACTTTCTCACTAGCCTGGCCATAGGACTCTTCCATCTCAATGAGGGTATTGTGTTCTTCCTTGCGATATCCAAAATTGCTTGGGTCCACTTCTTCCCCTTTTAGGTTGTATACCTCTTCCACATCCCTCGCAATTGCTTCATCGTAGGCTATGACCACATTGTCCATGCCCATTGTACAATCTTCCAACGTGTCTTCGAAGTCTTCCCGTTGAAACTCCAGTTCCCTCATTCCTCGTTCGGCCTCCGCATCATAGGCAACCACTAGGCTTGCCCTGTGTGGTGGGGGGGGTAACGTTTACACTCTCTTGAAGGATATGCAAAGTTCCCGTCTTTATGTATTTTTTGATGATTTTCCTTAGCGTGAAACAAGTCTCCATTAGGTGACCTAACTTTTAATGGATCTCACAGTACGAGGGATCAGCTCTCGTTGCTGCAGTTGGCTCCACGCTCGTAATTACCTTTGGTTCGTACACCGTTCCTCCTTAGACCATGGTGTTATAGCAACTAATAATATCTTCAACGATGCAAGGCAGTGGTGGTGGGTATTCCCTATCTCTTTCAAATTTTCTCTTGTTATCTTTCTTCTGTTGCTTGGTCCCTTCACGTCCATCGGCGTATCGTACTCATGGGGGCGGGCTGGACTTGCACTGCAACGGGTTGTATTGGCTGCCTAAACAACCCCAGTACTATAACGGGAATTTTTCGAACCACCAATGATATATTTCTTGTTGCTTTTAAAAATGCTGCGAAAGTTCATTCATGTGTTTCATTAATAAGGTGACAGATATATTCTGGTAGTAAACCTTATGCGCAAAGCTGCAACAACTTGGACTCTTTGGCCTCCTCTCTCACATCGAGGGACCTTTCCCTGAATTTTTGAACATATGCTACCACGTCTTCCCCTGGTTATTGCTTCTCCCTACCTAACTGAGTCAGCGTAAACTCATCTTCTGCCAGAAATAACTTCTGTACAAATAGCACGTGTATCTCTTCCCACGTTGAAACACCTTTGGGCGCCAAATGGAAGTACCAGGTGTAGGATTTATCGATCAAAGATTTGGAGAACTCCCTCAACCTGAGCTTTTTATTATTACAATGAGCTCCCAAGTGTTCGATGAAGCATTTAATATGCTCCTTCGAGTTTCCCCCCTTCCCAGTGTATTTTTCAAAGATGGGAGGAATGTAGTCCTTCAGGTAGGGCTCATCATTATATTATTGAGGAGAGGGCATATGAAAATCATCATACACTGATTCCACCTCGCTTGATGATTGCGAGGAAGATGCTATCATCTTCAACAATTCTTTTTGCATCTATTTCCTCATCTCCTCTAAAGCAGACGTTGTTGTTTTCTCAATTGTTGGGGGAATATCCAGATGGACCATTAGTGGGACACTCGTTTCATTTTTAGTGGACACCACTGGTGGAATGCTCGTCGCACTTGGGGTTCCCACAATTGGAACAAGAGTGAGTGTTGTGTTCAATGGGGCAGTGCCTCTTGGAACTACACTTGGTGGGGCTATCGGGGCCACCATTAGAGTCACAGAGGAACTGGCATCAAATCCCCCCAACACCGTTGAAGCAACGGGGGTATGCAGAAACTCATAAAACTTATTCATGAGGAGGGACACTTAAGTTGGCCCCATTTCGACGCTCATGGGAGCTTGTGTTACTCCCAGGATGCCCATCACTATTTAGAGGTACATCCACCCGAGGGACCCCATATCGAGGGACCCATTCTCTAGCTACCTCGAGCTCTCTCGCAGCTTTCTCTTCTTGACGTTGAATAACATCAAAGTCTATAGCACAGTTAACATTATCCTAAGCCATACTTATAGAAAAATAACTCCCTAACAGAGTCGGCAAATGTAAGAGGATATTCCTCTCATAGCATGGAAGTATGGTTATACTAGTTGAGGTGTAACCCCTATAGGTATGGTGATAAAATAATAACCCAGGAACTCTTCAATGTAAAAAAATAGATACACAATATTGTATTTGATCAACGCATAGATTGGGCTCACCATACACTCGTGTATAACCCAAATAATAATTAATGAAACTCATAAACAACTCACTCAGAGGGAGAGAGGAGTAAACACCTTAGATACACCTTGGCAGACAGCCCAACACACAAATCAACCCTCAAATATCTCTAGTCAGCTATTAAAAACTTCATAATAAATGATAATGGCGGGTGAGTAAAAGCTCTAGTTTTCAATAACTTCTCTCTGATATCTTTTCTCTCTAATTCTCTCTGAAAATAACTCTGAAGAAGAAAAAAACATCATCCTCCCTTCAGAAGTGATTAAGGCCCATAAATAGCCCCACCACCCCACTCCTAAGATGCCTCAGTGTTTTTACAGCTGTGAAAGACATCCCTCAAAATTTATGTCACAAACATTGAATTCATGATGGACTAGTCGGCTCCACGTCATAAACATTAAATGCCAAGACATGCCTTTTGCCTAACCACTGTGCATCGGGGGTCTATCATCATAGAGGTGGCTCACCAACTATTTGACAGCCCTAAATACCACGGTGGTTTACTCAAGTGCAGATTTGACATTGCTTAGTTATCTAGTAACATCACCTAAAGTAGATGTGACATTAAGTAGAGGGTTGTTTGGTTCAAAACTAAACGCACGATGGAAATCATGGCTGATCCACCCAATATTCCACGATCGAAGGTCTTTCGATATTTTACAAGGTGTATCTAAGATGGTCAGGACAAGCCCCAACACTTACTCACTTCTCAATCCTCCAAACCAAGTCCCTCCTAAGTTCCCACGGCGAGGTTTCCCGATAGAGCATGAAAGCTCTCCCAAGCCCTGCCAGGCCTGGTCTCTCACGAGTACCGTTTGACCTCACACTAAATACCGTTATAATCATTATATCATTATAATCGGTATAGCTTGTAGCCAATATGAAAAGGATACAATATGACTAAGTAAAACAACCAAGTTAAAGGATGAGCCCTCTATGCCATTTACTTCGCTGGAAGATCTCTCTAGGCTTCCACGCTGAGCTCCCTCGCTTGAGATGCCTCGCCGATTTTCCTCTCTTGAGTTGCCTCACTGCCTTATTCCTTTGAATCTGTTTATTATTGATAAGCACCCAAAACTGTACATTTTATACCCCGAATAGACGTATTTTAGTTGCTAATTCTCGGCAATTTGGGTCTTATGTGCTTTATTGTCTATTTTATAGGTCGAATGCACGTTGCGGCGTTCAAACGCGTATTTCAAGACAATTTCATAGAATATGGAGCTAATTACCCTTGTCCCATATCCTAGCCTACCCTAAATCAAGCCTAAACCTACCCCGAACCCCGTGTATGTTTAGGTTGTGCCCTTTTATGTTTTTTTTTAGATTTTTAGTTGAGTCGTTTTATTTTTACTGTTTATTTTATATTTATTCAGGGTTATTTTCTATTTTCTATTTTTATAATTTTATTTTATTTTGATTTTTATTAGTTTTTATTTTTATTAGGATTAGTTTTTAGGAGTTTATTTTTAGTTTATTAGATTTTATATTTTTTAGGACTTTAGTTTAGATTTTAAGTTTTTATTTATGTTTATTTTATTTTAGTTTTTTTTATATTAGCTTAGGATTTTATTTTTTAGTTTTAATATTTTTATTTTTATTGTTTTTATCTTGTTTTATTTTTTTTTAGATTTTTTTATTTATTTTTAGTTACATTTATTTTTTTTAATTTTAGTTGAGTCATTATTATTTAAGGGTCACAAACTAACACACACACACAAACATCCTACACTCACATACATACTAAACTAATACCTCACCCACACCCAACACATCCTACACCTCACTACACCATATTCCATCCCCTTCTTCTTCTTCAACCTCAAACCCCCCACATTCACTCTCCTCTCTATCCACCATTACCAACTCAAAACAAACAGCAAACCCATCACCCCAAGTCTCTCACCCACTTCACCTGTCAGCCCACAAATTACCCCACAGCCCGTTTTCGAAATCGGCGACCCATTACCCTTTAACCCCTTACCCGAAACCAGCCCCAGCCGTCGTCCACTACCCAGGCGCTGCTACACCTCTTCAGACTAGCCTCACCCCCGGCGCTGAGCTCCCTCTCCGGTGAAGCCCCCCTCCATCGAACTCAACCCGAAACCTCTTCCATGTACCCTCCAAACCCGCGTCCAGCACGCCACCACTCCCCTCTACCTAAATACCGGTGTTGACAACCAACCCAACCCATCAGTCCTCCATCCGATAACCTAACTCCGACCGATGAACTTCGATCGCGATGCCTAGACCATCCTCAAACCCGTAACCCATGAACCCCTTCAACCCGAACCCACACCTTCCATAAACCGACCCCCCTTCTAAACCACCTCCATGTCAAACCCATGTCACCTACCTTACCCATTTTCAATCCAAACCCATTTGTCTCCAAACCAAAATTGATTTTTTCCCACCTACCAAGAAACACAAGACCATGTGTCTTATTAAACCATGTGTCTTTTACCCCTTTTACCCTAAATACCCCCAACTAACCACTTAACCCCCAATACCCAAAATACCCCATAACCATATCAGATTTTGTCACCCAATTCCCTCACCTCACTTCCCACATGACCTCACATAACACATGCACATTTGTGCATTTTCCTATATTAACCCTCACTCACATCTTATACAACCTCTGACACCTTTATCCTTCCTTTTTTACCCCCATGCTCTATGCCTACTATTTAAAGAATGGAAGACCCCATTTGAAAAGGCTGGAGAATAGGAATTAGTAGACAGAATTGTATAGAGAGAAACACCTTTTTTTTAGTTTAGTTTTTTTTAGGTTAGAATTTTTTTTTATTTTATTTTTTTTAGATTTTTGAGAAAAATAAATTAGTGAAAATCCACTTGTGAGTGTAATTGCTGATGTAGTTTTGGTTTGATCACACAAATTGGAGGGATTTAAATTACAAATTCAAGGATTGGAGTCCAATTTCACTCAAAGAGATTTGGTTTGATTGTTCTTCTCTTTTACTTTATTTTATTAGCCTTTGATTATTTGATTATCATGTTTGATATTATGTTAGGCTAAATGCCCTTTCAAGGGATGGGGTGAATCTTTATTTGATGTTATTTTGATTTAATTAGTTTGATTACTTGAAAATTCCCTTTGAATATTAATTTTGATCCCTCACCCTTAAATTTACCCCTCGAGAGAGGGTAAATGATTTTCGAGAGAAAATCGAAATTCTTGTTATAATACCCATTTTAAATTCGAACTAGAGATAGGGGTTTCTTAAGTGTGGTATTATTCCTTGAATTTCAACTCTAAAATTCAATTGCTAGATTTACATAAATTTTGATAAATCGATCCTAACGGGTAATTAATTAAAAGGAGTGTAGATCTATTCTCTGGAGTTGTGGGGGGTTACACTTAATTTTCTAAAAGGTTACTATTAAAATTACATTTGCAACGAGAGTTGATTTGTAATTTTGATATTAATTTGGGAGAATTTAATTAATTAGAATAGCTAAAATTTGTTGTGTAATCCCATTCCTTGATTGTTCTTACAATTATTTACCTCACATTATCTCTTATTTTAGTGTTAGACTTTATTTTTCACTTTTAGTCACTTTCTAGTTAGTTGTTTTCATCTCACATTTTAGTTTAGTGTTATTTCACCTCACCTCACCCAATTATTTTAATATTTGAAAAGATAAAAAAAATAGAAATAGAAAAATCCCAAAAAGAAAATAAAAAGTGAATTACAATTGAGTTTGTCTCTAGCTTACCCCCTTGATGTGGATTGATACCCTTACTTACCTCTACACTTGAGATTGTTATATTTGTAGGTAATTGACGATTTTGATTAGAGGAGTTTTTTAAACGACAACGAAAAAAATACGCGCAAAAATTCTCTTTATCAATTATCTAGGTGCAATTATCTCTAAGCTCGAGATTATCTTCAAGTCCCCTCCCCCCCCCCCCCCCCCCCCCCCCGCACACACACATATAGTTGCAGCTAATTTCTTCATCAATGGTGTTCACGAGCCAAGTCATCACCATTAAATTTTCTACATCCAGGCCTCATACGTTGGATCCTCTGGGGTGGATGCCTTCTTGTTTCCCATTAGGTACCAAATCTTTACCCTCCCTATAATGTACATCCAAACGAACTGGGACCACTGTAAATAATTATCACCATTAAGGCGAATACTATTGATCTAAATAGAGTGAGAATCAGTATTGGGGGATTAGATTTTGAGAGATTGGGTTGACTCGGAGGAGACATCAAACATGGATGGAAAAAAATTGTACAGAAAAAAGGATAGGGTTTTTTGAATTTATGGAAGCTCTGACGTTAAGAATGTTTTTTAGTATTAACTCATCTTTCAAAAGTTTACATGGGTTCTCCTTTATAGGAGGGAAAACAAGAATAAAGTCAGGAAACTGTTAACACTTGCTAGCTGGCCTAACTAATTCCTAATTTACAACATTAACCAATATTTTATTTATAATAAATATTCACAGCTAACGAGATCTCCTAATATTCAGTAATATATCTACCGAGTCTCTCCTTTTAAATAATCTTTGATGCTCATTGATTTCCCAATCAGATATATCTACACGAAGTTCAGAAAAAGGAATTTTTAATGATTGCATATCCGATGTGGATAGAACTATAAAGAATGACAAGAAAAATATTTTGTCTCCCACGTTTTCGTTTTTGAGAAAATCTTGTGACCATCCTTATATTATCCAACTAACTGGAGGTTATCCAAAGGAGATGGTTGGAATGATCATTAAGCGTAGTGAAAGTATTGACATATTTCAATCAAATACTAAAAATTTCCTTTTGGAGAAGAAACAAGTAATTGCAAAAGTGTTTATTGAGAGAATGTGTGAAGGGAAGACCAGTGGTTTTAGGGATATAAGAGTCAGTTCAGAGTATAAGGATTTTCCATTTTCACATGATTCCTTTTGTAACAAATTTTGATTTACATAATGTTACACCTCCTATTGCCAACTCTGGAGTGGATACTTCATACTGGTCTTCATATTTTCTTGACTTCGCACATTGTGTGAGTGAACCTTCCTTTTTCCAATTCCACATGATTTAGAAAAGAACCCCGAGGTACAAATATAGATCGATCATATGGACATATTGAAAGCTTCTTCTAGGTTTTCTGTTGGTTATGAGGTGTATAAAGAACCAGGACCTTCATTCCAAGAACATAATATTTATTCCGATCGAGATATATAAAAGACTGATACATTTATTGAGAAGCCCATACAAGGAATGAGGATTACTAATCTTTTTATGACAAACTCTTAAACGAAGTATCTTCTTGAAGTGGCGGTGGATAATGTTTGACACAGTGGCATTGATGTTAGATGTTCAAAATCATTATGTAAACTAGTACAATCCTCCTGAAATAGATAATACATTAGAGTCTTCCTCGATCGATATGCATACTCTAGGTTTAATGGGTTTTTCATTTGACCAATCCACTATTGTAGATGATGATGCACTCTATTGCTGATACTCGTCAAAGGGGAAATTGTTGTCAGGTCCTCAAAGGGATTTTCATAAATAAGTCCCCGTATATGTAATGAAAACTTAGAGAGGTAATAAGTACCGCTTAAGATCAATAAAAAAGGGGCTAGGCCAAGTGAATATTATAGGCCCAGGCCAAGAGACACACAATTGATCCAAGATCGCATTAAGGATTTGAGGGATATTCTACGCAATGGATCAAAGCTAATTTTTATGAACCATTCTCCTCTCCTTTCTGATGCAGTTCTCTTTATTTCGAATATGTCCTGAAATGTGTGAATGATTAATACAGTGCAGTTTTGATTCTCTTTTGGAGAGAATAATCAAGAACATGCTCCTTATGCAATGCATCACAAAGCGTGCTGACAAGCTCGAAAATGCGTGGAATCAAAGGTATGACTTTAGCATCATTTTGTAAAGTTAATCCAAAAGTTTCTCTCTCTCTCTTATATATGCAGACATCATGATGTTTTATTGAGCTATTAATAGCCAAATATGAATACATTTTGGCATTTAATATAGCTTTTCTTTTTTTATTTTACACACCATTTTGGGACAGGCCCAGCTTTACAAAATTATAATAATATTCCCTAGTTACTACAATGACTAGATATCTTGACTTTAACTATGGTTATTCTAATAATTTACATTCAATTTTGATTCAGTGGCTGCTTAACAAGGAAACCGGTATACAAGGATCTGCCGATTATGAAAACGTTATAAGTTGGGCGATGGAAGTAGGAAGTCACTTGAAAGCTTGTCCAATAAAAGTATAAAATATTAACATGAATAGTTTCTAGTTGAGGTATGGATGAATGAAATTTTGTGATAGACAAATTTTTTCTATTGAAAAATGAAAATATAACAGTCTTTATGATTGAAGTAAAAAAATCCTTCCTTAAAAATGGAAAATGGAAATAAAAGCTACGAACGTACATTGGGGTATGTTTTTTCTCGTACTCAATATCTTTTTTGACTAATGCAGATGTTGTGAGAGGAATGCAACCATTTTCTTCAGATTGCAAAATCCATAAGGAACTTGGGTCTGACAACGTTAAAAGGTCTAATAGAAGCATGTGGTTAAAAAACTTGGATATGTTTTGTGTTTGAGGTAAAAGCCTAATTCTGAATCAGATGTCTGGCTTAATAAAAAAATCTAAAAAACATAGATATGTTTTGGATATGTTCTTCATAACAGTTGGCTCCTCATTCAATTTGAAAAGGCATGTTTATTAACCGTAGGGATTTCATCACTGTTTACGATCTAATTTATTCTTTCTTATGTAAAAGAAAAACTGGAACCATCATAAAAAAAACATGTAGTCCTATGATTTAGTTGGTAGATAAAAATACAGGCTCTAATGCCTTAAGAGCACATGGATGGAAAATTAGAATATGAATGTGTTTGTGGTACTAAAGGAATGCAGATTATTTAAAGATGTTAGGGAACATGTTAACTTGCTTCCATAAATGATTTTATTCTTTGTTCTCTTGCCATCTCAATTTTTACATTAATGTTTGTGCGCATAAGTATCTTCACGGCTCCTATTGTTCAAGGATATGGCCTGACAAAAACATGTGCTGGAGCTTCTTTTTTCGAGTTCGATGACAATTCTCTTGGGTGCATTGGTCCTCCTCTTCCTTGTTGCTTCATTGAGATATGGTGTTTGTCCAGAAACCATCATGCTTAACAAGTGTATTACAAACCAATTCCGCGAGGAGAGGTTTTAGTTTGTGTGGCTAACGTAACTGCTGATTACTTCAAACATGATTTAAAAATAGATAATGTTTACAAGGTAAAGTTCTAGTAACTTAATTGAAAACTTTATTGATAGAACCTAGGGAAGATTACATGTTCATAGTAATATTTAGCTCAGTTTTTATTTCTCTTTTTCGTATTGCCAAAGGTATTCTAGTTCTATGTAGCTTCAATCGGCTCACCCGTAGTTCCCCGTTGATACCGACCAAGTTGTGCCATGTATCCTTCTTGATTTATCCATACTCAAATGTGGTATTATGTCTTATAGTTAGTATGACTAGTTTCCATATGTTATTGGGATGGCTTGGATAGTTTGATAATAATACGTTACACGAAAACACATATACATTTAAGCATTAGGGAGTACATGTATACTCTTTTTTATATCGTACAGCACCTAGTCCAGTTGCTTCCTGCATCATATACAAATTCCTCGGGTAGTGTATGTATGTTCTCCATTGTTTGTTATTGATTGATACTTGATCTAATCAGGATTAAAACCTCAAATGGATGTATGCTATTTATTACGATCAGTTGTAGTTGTCTGTTTATTGTTTTTTAGTGATTTCATGCAAATTTATTTATTTTTATTTCTTTTTTTCCATTCAATTAACAATTTTTAATACTATTTATATAGGTTTTAAACCCATTATTTTATTTATAACAATATGTATTTGTGTGTTATGCTCAGGTACAAAAAAAATAGAGTGCCACCGGTACTTGCGGGGAACTAACTTCTATTCAATTGATTTTTATAAATGTAATGTTAGTTGCTTAGTGTTGTATTAAAATCGGGAACCATTGCAGTGGTATTGATATTCCTATGAAACTTTTGTTGGTTTTTTTATGGGGTACTTTTTTAGGAAGTTTAAGAAGGTGAAAAAGAGCAATGGTCAAATGCTTGCTATCAATGAGGTACATTATAAGATTATAACACTTGATCTTTGGTGCATGTTTGGGATGTGTTTGAATTTCTTTCTAATTATGAAATGAAAAAAAGATTCATGTTTTATGTTGCGAAAATGTTTGGAGTTTGATGATGTCTTTATGAATATGCATTCATGTTAAGCACTTGTATAGTTTCTTAAATTTTTGACATTCTGAGGGGAAAAATATTTCTTTTCCCACCTTAATCTTTTTAGTTGGTGGCAATAGTAGTATGTTGAACAACCCCGTGTTGTTTTGACACATAACCACTAATTTAATTATTTATAGTTTTGATTTAAAATGATGTGACATTTTAATTTCTTGTGTGCCTTTTAATTAGAAGAAATTCCATATAATTTAGTCTTTTCCAATGCTAAGATTGAGTTTGTTCGATAGGTTCTTATTGGGAAATATGAAGATTACTTATAGGAGAATGAATTCTACTCTTGCAAGAAATATCTCGAAGACTAGTTTGGGGAGAATATTATGTTTGGAACTTTAAAGTTGTCAGACTTCGTTTTGAGTACTATTATGGTTATAAGCTAAATGGTTTATCTTGTACTACATTTTGTTTTTGGAATTTTAATGATTATCAATGAAATATAGTTTTAGATCATTTTAATGTCACTCAAATACTTTGTCATCGAAATATAGTTTCACACATTTTGTCAAGTGTGTTTATGTTTTGAGTAAAATTTGTGGGTATTGGTTAGGTGTAGTGCATTGCGATTTGTTGAGCATGATTTTTAACTTGTGTATTTATATCTATTTATTTAATGAGAAATTAATATATTTTTAAAAATATATTTATAATGCTAATAGAATTTAACCATTATAAATCAAAACATCCGTTGCAAATATATGACATTCTGAATCCATTACAATGCATTTTGTAATGGTTTGCATCCGTTACGAATTCTATATTTGAAGCGGATAAACACGGTTACAATTTAGTAAATTTGTTAGTAATATATGGTATGTGCACTAATGCTAAATCCGTTACAAAATAAATTGTAACGGTTTTCATCCCTTATAAATATTAATTTTAGTAACGGATTTTATCCATTACAAATTCTGTTGGTAAAATATATAATGATAATTTTCTAACGGATTTAATCCATTACAAATATGTTTTGTAACGATTTTTGCCCATTACAATTGACCTATTTTGGTGTAGTGTGGTGAACTTCTTTTGTACATATATGGTGGAATTAGAAATGGATATGATCCAGTTATATAAAACCTCACATCTAATAATGAGCTAGTCACTCTACCTGAAGCCCAATTCTTGTTGCAAAGTCAAGAGATGAGGTTAGAGAAATAATTTTCATCATATACTATTGATCTTAGTAATTCCTCTGAAAATTTTCTAGTGTAAATAATCGTGGTGGACAAAATAGTTGAGGTGGACATGGCCTCAACAATAGTAGTTATAATCATTCTGGAGGTGGTCAAGGCAGATTCAATGGTGGGGTTACAATGAGAATACTGGTCACAATAGTAGAAAATTTCATGGTGGTAGTGGATGCCCTCATCTTATTTGTCAAATTTGTGGAAGAATTATTCACTTGGCTTCCACATGTTATTCTCATTTTGATCCAAATGTATCCTTCAATACAAATCAAAACTTAGGATCAATTCAGCAGAATAACTCAACTCATCCAAGCCCTCCATATGCCTATATTTCTTCCCCAAGCATTCTAAATTATTCTTCCTTGTACATTGAGAGTGGTGCTACTGACCACATGATTGCTGATCTAAACAATCTGTCCATCAAGGCTCATTACAATGGCAAGGAGAAAATATCTATTAGTAATGGTAATATTATACCTATTACTCATATTGTCTTAACTACCTTGTCTAATAATCACTCTAAGCCACTATTAGTAAAATAAATACTACATGTGCCAAAAATTACCAAGAACCTCTTGAGTGCTTCAAAATTTACTAGTGATACTTATTGTCTTATCAAGGACATGAATACGAAGAAGGTTATTCTTCAAGGAATACTAAAGAATGGATTGTACGAGTTGGATATGTCCAAGTTCAAGCCCGGTTCATAATTGAGTGACAAAGCTGCTCAATGTCTTGTAGCTACTTCATCAAATTCTAGTCCAGTTTCTCATAGTAAGAGTGATAAAAGATATGGAGTAGATATTTGGCATTATAGATTAGGAAATCCATCTATCAATGTGCTTAAAGTTGTTTTTTCTTCTTGTAATAGCATTTTCGTTACTACTTTATCCATACATTTATGTTCATCTTGTCAATATGGTAAGTTTCACAAATTACCATTTTAAAGTTATATGAATAAAACAGTAGATCCTTTACAAATTATTGATTCTGATCTTTGGGGACCAACTCCCATGTTATCAGAAGAAGGATTTCGATATTATGTGACCTTTTTGAATTATTTCACTAACTTTATGTGGATATATACACTACAAGTCAAGTCAGAAGCAAAAGACATATTTTATAAGTTTAGAGCTCTGGTTGAAAGATTATTTGACTAGAAAATTAGGTTCTTACAGACTGATTGATGTGGTGAATACATAAATTTGGCTCCTATTTTGGCACAACTGGGAATAACTTTAGACATCCTTGCCCTCACACAAGCGAACAAAATGACAAAATTGAGAGAAAACATAAACATATTGTAGAAATGGGCCTCACTCTTGCATAATCTTAAATGCCTATAAGATTTTAGTGGCATGGATTTTTAATTATTGTGTACCTTATAAACAGGTTACCCACTCCCACCTTAAATATGAAATCTCCATTTCAGATTATTCATGAGCGTATACCAAATTTTTCCTTTATAAAAATCTTTGGTTGTGCTTGCTATACTCATTTAAGACCTTACAATAACCATAATATGGAATTCAGTTCATCTCAATGTTTGTGTTTTGGGTATTATGATCACCACAAAAGGTATCAATGCTTACGATCAACTGGCAGAATTTATATTGCTCAAAATGTTGTATTTAATGAAACAATCTTTCCATTTTCTAATTTTTTTTCCCACTCATACCAAACCCAAGTCTGTTTCTCCACCTATATACATCCCTTATTTTTTTTCTCAACCATATTTACACTCCATTCAACCTGATTCCATTCACAATGTTCCACATGCCACTATTAAGCATTTCAATCCCAATCCTACCAACTCAAACCTAAACATATCCACCTCTGATGTTACTGAACTTGCACCTCAACCTGAATTTCCAATTCAAACACAGTCTGAACATCCAACCCCACCCCCACCTAAAAATCAACCTCCAGCTGAAATTGCCTCCATCCAAATTTTGATCCCTACACATCCTATATACACTCGAGCTAAAGAAAGTATTTTCAAACCAAAACTTTCTCTCACTGCTACCCTAGAACCTAACTCCGTCAAGGCTACCTTCAGTGATCCAAATTGGAAACAAGCCATGGTTGATGAATATATTGCTCTAATGTAGAATAATACATGGAAACTTGTTCATTTCTCTCCTGACATAAATATTTTTGATAATTAGTGGGTATTTCATGTTAAGTGATAATTAGATCATACTATTCAAAGATACAGAGCTAGGCTTGTTGCCAAGGGTTTTCAACAAACCCCTGGACTAGATTATTTAGAAACATTCAGTCCAGTTGGTAAATCCTCAACTATAAGGGTCATATTTACTCTTATAGTACAATACAATTGGGATATTCAACAGGTAGATATTAATAATTCCTTCCTTAGTGGTGATTTACAAGAATTTGTCTACATGAAATAACCAAGTGGTTTTAATAATCCCAATCAACCCAATAACGTGTTTCAATTGGTTAAAGCCCTCTGTGATTTGAAACAGGCACAAGGACTTAGTTTAACAAGCTTAAGCTAACCTTACTCCATTGGGGTTTTACTCATTCAAAGTATGATTCTTCTTTGTCCTTTTATCCCAGTTCAAATGTAGTTATCTTCCTGTTGATCTATGTTGATGACATACTGATTAACGACAGTAGCAAAGATCAAGTGAATAAGTAATGCTAAATTTTCATCCAAGAATCTTGGATCTATCAACTACTTTCTTGAATTTGAAGTGTCTAGAAATAACAATGGTTTATTTCTTACTCAAGCCAAGTATATCACTGATTTGCTAGATAAGACAAATATGATACATTCCAAATGTAAGTCTATTCTTATGTGTAGTACTATAAAGTTGGCCAAACTTGATAGTCCTTAATTTGAAAATACCTATCTCTATAGAAGTAGAGTGGGTTCCTTCTAATATCTCATTCATTCAAGACCATATATAGCATCCACTGTTATTTAATTCAACTAATATTTACAAGACCCTACCTTGAACCACTGGAAGGCATATAAGAGAGTTCTCGGGTACATTAAAGGTACCTCCACTTATGGCCTACACTTCAAACTAGTTGACCCTTCTCAATTTATTTTAGAAGTCTATGCAAATATAGAATGGGATAGTTATGTAAATGATCGAAATTCCATGTCAATTTACTGCATTTATTTTGGTGGAAACTTACTTACTTGGAGTTATAAGAACCAAAATGTTGTTTCTAGATCAAGCATTGAATCAAAATAGCGAGTTCTCGCTCAAGCCCCAACGGAATTACTTTGGTTTGAGTTTTTGTTTGAAGAATTAGACATCACTCCCTTTTCTAAAAAGTGTCCTATATTGTGGTGTGACAACTTAGGTACTGGAGCTCTGGTCTCATACCCCATTTTTCATACTTGCACCAAGAACATTGAACTTGATGTTAACTTCATTAAGGAGAAAGTTTCTACCCAACAATTGGAAATTAGATATGTTCCAACTCAAGACCAAATTGTAGATGTTCTAACTAAGCCTTTGAGTGAATATTGTTTTGTTTATTTTCGAGACAAGATTGATGTTGTGTCCTCCCCATCTATCTTGAGGGGGATATTAAGTATATCAATACTAGTACAACTCATCTCTATCGTAATGATAGCTGTGATTAGTTACGATTGTTAAAGTGATTAGTTGGTTTGTTATACCTGATAGTTAGGTAGTCACACTATTGTTAAGTAAAATCATGTATGTATAACTTGGACCTCACAATTATAATACAAACTCTTCTATCTCTCTCTCTCTCTCTCTCTCTCTCTCTCTCTTTCTCTTATTTTTTGCTTCTCTTTATATTCCCTGAAATCTTCAGTAACACTAACATTGTCCCTTGCTTGCATAGGGGAACATTCACCCAGTTGGAGTGTCATCACCTATTAAATGCAATCTCAAATGTTTTCCTCCAAGTATTTGGAATAATTTTTCTTTTCATTTTTGTATGTTCTTTCATAGATCCTTAACGCTTCCAATTTTGCACATTGTATTTATTGCTGAAGGTTGAAATTATGTCTTAATGTGTACTAATTTATAAGATTTATTTTTACTATTGTTTGGCATCCTTTATTAAAATGTATTGATTTATAAGATTTGTTTTATCTATATTTCGAGAAACCGTTTAAGGGCACTCAAGAAAAATTTACAATCGTATCATAAAATTTCTATATAATTTATTTCCTTTGGCTCATAATTTGATTTATTTTCCTTTACTTATTTGTAGATATTGGTATAGAATTCTGTAAATCGTTTATTTTCGATCATATAACTAGGTCAATCCATTGCAAATTCTCGATATCAGTGAATTTAGGGAGTCACACATTGTATCAGCACTAAAGAAACTTTGCAAAGTCCTCATAAAAAAGGTACTTTTTTCCTTTCTATTTCCAATTTGATTCATTTTCATTTACAACTTTTAAGAGTGAGATTCCGGTCAATGTATAAACTTATTTAATTAAACTCCAATTTTAGCACCAGTTTTAATTAAACCCTAAGCATGCATCTAGTCGTGATTGAAAGTAGTAAATCTATCTATTATCCAAGACATTCAATCACAAACATAAATTTGAGAAAAAATCCCCCAAATGGGAAAAACCTTTTTATTTCACTATATTATGTAAATCACAACTTACAAATATAGAGAAATATAGCTTGTGGTGACAGACGAATTCCCGCGGGCCTCAGTTCGTTATCATCGACAAGAGTTCCCTCAATAGATCCAATGATCAGCAGTGAAGACAACCTTTCTTCTTCACATGAAATACTCCAAGAATGTATAATATTAGTAATAAGGGTTTTAAATGATTCACATATATATTTGGGATGTTTTGGTGAATCAAAAAAGGTTTAAAACCTAGAAGATGAAGTCTTAAATTTGTAGTAGTTCTACAGAAAATGGAGTTAGAAAAGACTTACAAAACCTGATTGAGAAACCTAGTATTTACAAAATCTTTAAGACTTCTTCAAGATTTTGCATGCTCATATCATATGGTTACCATGTCTATCATAGGATACATTTTGCATGCTCATATCATATGGTTCATATTTTTTGAAAATGGTAAGAAAAAATATTTATATTATTTTTTCTTATTCATATTTTTTCTTATCATTTTCAAAAAATAAAAACCATATGTTATGAGCATGAAAAATGTATCCTATGCTAGACATGGTAACCACCCCTCAGTCAACTGTGCAAATTCCTAAAAACTTACTAAGACTCTAAAATCTAAGGGCATCTAAAGGCTTCATGAAAATATCAGCTAACTGGAGGTCGGTGGCTAAAAACTCAAGGATATGACCTTCTCCTCTACAAGGTATCATATAAAGTGTTCGTGTATCCTAATGTGCTTCATGCGCGAATGCTGGATTGGATTGCAGGATATGTGTATCGTGCTCTTATTATCACATGAAATAGTCATAGTGTCTTATGAAATCCCATAATCCTCCAGCATCTGCTTCATCCATAAGAGTTGTGTGCAACAATTCCCGGTGGCTATGTATTCATCCTCCTCAGTGGACAAATGGATGGAGTTTTACTTCTTTCTCATCCAAAAGACGAACAAAATCGAAATAGAAACACCCACCAGAAGTGCTCCTACATCCATCTACATCCCTAGCCCAATTGGCATCCGAATAGGCGGATAAATGGTCGTCGGTATCAAAGGTATACTAAATACCTTATGACAGAGTCCCACTTATGTATTTGATAATACGTTTAAGAGAGAGTGAGTGCGACTCTTTTGGGGATGCCTAATATCGTGCACGGACTCCAACACTAAAGGCGATGTTGGGATGACAGACAGTCAGCTAGAGAAGACTACCTATCATACTTCGATACAAGGTGTGCTCTACGTCATTACTTGAAGTTTTCTTGTTAAGATTTGTTGAGGTACTCATCAGTGTATGTGCATGCTTAGTGGAGTCTAAACCAAACATCTTCACAAGTGATAAGTAGTATTTTGCGTAAATATATCGTTGTCGTTATGCAAAAGCCACTCTCAAAATTCCCTTGACTACCTACAAAACATGTCTAAAAATAACTCGTATTGCGGTAAGTACGGGTATCAATCCAACTTTCAAGGTGAAACAATTAATGTGAAAACGTGCAATTCCAATTTTTTTATTGAAAATATTTTTTTAATATTTTTTTATTTTTAAAAACAATTTTCAAGGGAAAAATTAACTAACAAATGCTAAAAATTATAAAATGACTAAGTAATGAAAAAAAATGTGCAACCGAGTGTGAAATATGTGAGAAGGTCAAGAGATGGAAATACACTGCATTTTCAATTATTTTAATTTCTCAATTTATTAATTTTTGAAATATTTCGAGGTAATATTAAATCGATAATCTAACTCTCGTTAAAATTATAAATTTAATAATATCTTTTTCCGAAAATTAATTTAGAAATGTCACACAATGAAAAATTAAGAATCATAGAAAATTACCCGCTAGGATCAATTTAACGAAAATAAAATCAATCCTCAAAATTCAATACTGAATTAATATTTAATTATCGGAAAAACCTATCTCTAGTTCGATTCCAACATTCAAACATTAATTTGTTCAATTAATTTACTAACTCTCGTCACATAAATTAATTGGCGACAGTTAAAATTAATTTACCTAGAAATATAAAATTAATGAAACCGATTAATTAAAGTAACATCATAAGCAGTGAATCCCACCCCTTGAACGGGGTGTTTAACCAAACATTCTCATGTTAGAATAAACAACTATCACAATAGCATTAATCAAAATTGAAACAAGAGGGAAAGAATACGATACGCAATTTTTTTCTTGTGTCAACTGTGCATGAACACGCGTCTCAATCTTCTCACAAATCCAGTACTTGATTACACCAAAAAGAATAAAAAACAAACCTAAAATTTATTCTAAAACTAAAATAATTTTTTGAGAATTTTTTGGAATTTTTTTTTATGAACCCAAACTGTACATAATATACAAAAATGTTTTTCTCTCGCTACGTAACTCTTTTGTGCTGTCAAGAGTCCTCCCTTTTTTATGAGCTCATTCCTTTTCTTTTAAAGGCTTAGTTGGGAAATAGGGTTTTGAGATGGAGTTTAGAGGTTGGTGGAGGTGTTGGGTTTTTGGTAATGGGAATGGAGGAGAGAGAATCGGGTTGTTTTAGTGGGGAAGAAGAAGGGTAGGTGTGGTAAGGTGTGTGAGGTGTAGGGGGTTTAGTGTGAGGTTGAGGGTGTAGTCTTAAAAAGTGTTTGGATGTGTTTGTGTGTGTATTTTATTTGTACCCCTAAAAATATTAACACAACCTAAAAAAAATAAAACTAAAACTAAATAAAAATAAAAATAAAAATTTAAAATCTAATAAAACTAAAAACTAACATCTCAAACTAATAAAAAAATGAAAATAAAAAAAATAAAATAAAATTCTATTAAAACTAAAAAAAATATAATCCTAATAAAACTAAAATAAAAGAAATTAAAATCTAATAAAACTAAAAAATAAATTCCTAAAAACTAATCCTAATAAAATAATGATTAAAAATTAAAAACAAATAAAAATCAAAAAATCAAAATAAAGAAATAGAAAAATAGAAAATAAATCATAGAAATTTCTAAATAAATCTAAATAAATCCTAAAAATAAAATGACTAAAAATAAAAATCTAGAAAAATAATAACGGTACAAACTCAACACACACCGGGATCGGAGAATGGTCTAGGCTCGGCGTAGGCTCTGGTTCGGGAATATTTTGGCGCATCGGATCTCTTCTGGGCAAGCTCAATGAGGACTCTGACTTCGCGGTCTCTTTGATTTCTTCGTTTCATGCTTTTGACCGCTTTTGCGTCGGAATTGCGTTGATTTAGCATTATTTGACACTACGACTGCTGATTGACCTGAAAAATAAATAAATACGAACATAAGGTCGTTTTTAATTAAAACGAGTGACTAAAATGTGTCTATTCGGGGTATAAAATAGACACTTTTGGGTGCTTATCAACAAGGTATCTAGAATACTTGGATTGGGAGATGAACATCCCATTCTCAAGTTGATGTACCTAGAGATCAAGGAAGAATGTAAGCTCGCCAATAATGCTCATCTCAAACTCACTTTTCATCTCCTCCTCGAAGTCGTGAGCATGGTGGGAGCACTTGGATCCAAAGACTATGTCATCCACATAGACCTGATAACTAAAATAACACCTTCTCCTCTCCTAACCAGCAACGTTTTATCCACTCCCCCTCTCCTGAAGCCACGGGCTAAGAGATCGGAATAATTCTCTCGTACCAAGAATAAGGCGCTTGCTTTAAACCATACAAGGCTTTCCTCAGATAATAGACGTGTTCTAGGTTCTTACGGTCTTCAAACCCTTTTGGTTTTTCCACGTAAACCTTCTCCTGTAGAATGTTATTAAGAAAGGAAATATTTACATCCATCTGATATAACTTGAAGCGCAGATGACAAGTGATGGCGAGTAGTAAGCGAATGGACTCAAGCCTCATAACAGGATCAAATGTCTCCTTAAAGTCTACACCCTCTATATGTGTGTACTCCTTACCAACTAACCTAGCCTTATTTAGGATTATCATAGCATTCTCATCAATCTTATTCTTGAATATCCACTTAGTACCAATCATGTTCGTCTCATAAGGTCGGGGGAACAAGTTCCCAAACATCATTCTTTCTAAACTGAAGAAACTTTTCCTACATAGCAGATATACAATGTTCATTTTTTAGTGCTTCTTTGTGGTTCTTAGGCTCGACTTTGGAGGTGTAACATAGATAACTAACAAATTTCCCTAGCTAAGTGCGAGTCTTGACCCCTAATGTGGGATCTATGAAAATGGTGGAAGGATCATGACTCTTGCGAACCTAATCATGTGTGTCCCCTAAGACAAGAATAGGGTCCACCCTGGGTGTGTGAGGGACTAAAGGATCATCATAAGGAAGTGCATCATCCTCACACAAAAATCTAGGGTCAAGAAATGTCGATGGTTTGTCATCTTGCACGGTGACGTTTATTAACTCCATAACCTTAGAGTTGCGCAGGTTAAAATCTTGGTATGCTCAACTCGTCGATTAATAACCTAGAAAAATTCCCTCGTCACTCCGGGAGTCAAACTTTCCTAATTGCTATCTATCCTGTAGGATGTAGAATTTTCTCCCCAAAATATGAAAATATGCCAGGTTGGGATTCTTTCCAGTACATGATTCAAAAGGTGTCTAAAGAGTGTGTTGATGAAGATAAATCCTATTCACCATGTGGCACGTGGTAGACACCGCCTCTGCCCAAAATCTCCAAAAACCTTTATGACTTAGAAGCATAAATCTAGCCATCTCCTGAATCATCCCATTCTTCCTCTCAATAATCCCATTTTTTTAAGGAGTCTTCATGACCAAAAATTCATGTTTAATCTCGAGGCTATCATAGTAAAGATCCACCTTTACTTACTTAAATTTAGTATCATTGTCTCTAAGCATTCTATTGATATTGACAGATTTTGCGGGCCAATGCCCGCGGGCCTCGGTTCGTTTTCATCGGCAAGAGTTCCCTCAAGATCTCCATTGATCAGAGTGAAGACAACCTTTCTTCTTCACACGAAATACTCCAAGAAAGTATAATATGAGCAATAAGGGTTTAGAATGATTCACATATATATTTGGTATGTTTTGGTGAATCAAACGAGGTTTAAAACCAAAAAGATGAAGACTTAAATTCGTAGCAGTTGTGTAGAAAACGGAGTTGGAAAAGACTTACAAAACCTAATTGAGAAACCCGGTATTTATAACAAGTTAAGTTAGCGGGGTTGTTCAAATGACATGTCGATGTCGCTCAAATTACATCAAATTTTGTTTGATCCTTTATCTCACGACATATCAAACGGTAATTAAAATTGAAACAGTACGGTTTTTTTTATGAAATGCTTCAAGCGAGGTTTGCGCGACCTATCTCGCAACATGCAATCTCGTTTGATATGGTCATTTGAACGACATGTGCAGGTCGTTCAAACTACATGGATTTGTCGTCTGAACGACTGAAGCATTAGAAAATATTTTTCTAAGTTCCCCTAAAGGTCTTCAAAAATTAGTTTTGACTTTAAAAATCTGATTTATTTTGACTAAAGCATTTTATAAAATTTTCCAAATAATTATGTAAACATTAAAAACTCCAAAATAAACATTATACCTTTTAGCGAACCAATGTAAGCAAAAAAAAATTGGGAATTTATATTGATCCCCATTACAATAGAAGAATACAACTAATTGATAGTTTGTAAGAAATATCTAATGTAGATGCAACCCATCTTGTCCGCCTAGATGAACCTCTAACAATATTAGGAAGCTCTCTCGAGATCTTGAAAAATTTCAAAGATCCAATATGCGTACCATAATTAGCCAGAGAATTTGCAACCATATTAGACTCTCTATAGCAGTGTGAGATGGAAGCATTTAGAATTGTCAAGTTTTTCTTGATTTATTCAATTAAAGTCTTCAAATTCTAAGGAGGTTTCCAGTCTCTATTAATTAAATCCACCACAAACTTTGAATCAGCCCCTATGTGAATTTCTGAAAACTGATGCTCAATACATATCTTGATGCCCATAGAAAGACCATTAAGCTATGTTGTCGAGTTGGAACAAATACCTCCAGGTTGAGCAAAAGCCAAAATCAAATCACCCTTATCATTTTGAACAATTCCACCAGATCCAGATTGTCGTGGGTTTCCTTTAGAAGCACTGTCCACATTTAGCTTGAAACCATTAGTAGGAGGACAAGACCATTTCACAGACTTAAAAATTTGAATCCTCCTTTTACTAACAATACTAAAAGTATCTTTAATACCCTTATCAAAGGAATATAAAGGTCTATTAAAAGAGATCCCCTTACATATATTTGTGATGAGAGAGATAGAATGAGAAATTAAAGCTTTAGAATTAACTATAGAGCCCTAAAAAAAAGCCTTGTTTCTCCTTTTCCAAATCTCCCAACAAATCACAATTGGAATACATTTACCAAGGAAGATTTCATAATCATTAGGGCCTGATTTCATCCACCAGCTGTGAAGAAGAGAAGATATCGAGAACTTATCTATATTAATTCCCATGATGTCAGTAAAGAACTGCCATAAAGACTGAATATTTGGACAGTGAAGGAATACATGGTTAATAGATTATTCCTCTTCTTTACAAGCTTTGAATTTAGAGCATAGTCTTATTCCCAAAGTTTTAATGTTATCATCAAGGGAAAGCCAATCATTGACCAGCTTCCACATAAAAATAGAACAATTTTTAGGAATATGAGGATCCCAAATAAATGAACTAACTCTAGAAATAGGAAATTTTATCTTGACAAGATCATAAGCAGAAGAGAAAGAGAACTAGCATGTTGTTTCAAGTTCCCAAATCCAGTTATCATCAACAAGCTCCATATTAAAATTGCACAGGTCTGCCACTGACTTGATATTTTTCCAGGTTAAAGAACCTCTAATATTTAAGATCCTATACATGTTTAACATGTATGAAGACCATAGAGAATTTTCAGTAGGCATCTTCCAAAATAGTTTCATCTTTGAAGCCTTAGATATTGAGTTGAAATTTGTAAAACCAAGGCCACCTTAAAATGGGTCCCTTGAAACGTTTAAATATCACATAAAAAAATTCAACTCAATTTTTTAATATTTAAAAGAAAATATGTTTGCGCCAACAAGTATGCATATTTGGTATGTATGAGAGCCAGACTCACTATATAATAAGGAAGTTGCATTCCTTTTTAGTTCACCTACTAAAAAGGCTTGGGGAGAGCTTTTCTCACCCAAAGCGCATTTCATAGTTTCTTTGTGCTATATTAAACATCAATCTGTTTTTGATTTTTGTATATTTATTTTCATATTTGCACCAAACTTTAATTTAGAAGATCGGTATATAAAACAAGGGAAGATAGTTTTATCATAATCTTCATGGGAAGCATTCTCTCTCTCCAATTTTATATTGCTACTCGTCATATATAGAAAACCAATTACGCAAACGTAAATGACTCTTGAACTCTCTTCACATTATAGTATATAAGTAAAGTTGACAGCAGAATATGGTGAAGATATTTGTCGCATATAGAGAGTGCCATGTGGACATTTGTAATTAAGGTTATATTATTTAATTAAAAAAATAAAATTAACCCTTCTTTACACGTAGTCTCTTCTTTCAGTTCCATGCCTTTTCACCTCCCATATTCTTATCTTTCATTTGCTGTAGAGAGCCAACATAAATTCTTTAATTGAACAACTCATGAACTTTTGTATTTTTATAGCATTGCTCTTGAACCCCTATAACCCTTCTTTCCATGTAATTTCTTCTTTCATTTCCATGTCTTTTCACCTCCCTCATTCTTATCCTTTCATTTGATGTAGAGAGTCCACATAAATTATTTGATTGAACAACTCATGAACTTCTGTATTTTTATAAGCATTTGATAGTATATTATGTAGAGACTCTACATAAATTATGATATGAACCGGAGCACTGTAGTGTTGAAAGATTTCAACTATCTCTTTAGTTACAAAATGAGTTGGGTTAAAGGTTTGTAATTTTATTTATCTACTGTGTATATGTGTTTTAATGGTTCCAAACTTAAGTTTTAGATATATGCTACGAGCATAAAATTATTTGTTTGAATTTTTAAAATTCTCTACATCTGTAGTATTGTATTGTACTAGACTTTGGGGGGCTTTTGAAAGGGGATTTTCAAGTGTAGGGCTCAACAATTCAAGTTATGCATCTAGGTTTTAAAAAAAAAATCAAAAGTCCATGTAACATGAAATCTAAATGTTATTTGCTATTTTTCTTTGAAGAGAGTAAGAAATGTTTTGTAGCATTTATGTATAATCCTCATTATAGTATATAACTAAAATTGACAGCGAAACACGGGGATGACATTTGTCACGCACACATGACGACACGTGAAGATTTCATAAATGTTTCAATTATTTTACTCTCTCCCAAAATTTGAAGAGGTCCTATATATTTGGCTCCATGACTCTTTATGTGTTGACTTTTGGATATTTATCTATGTATTTGTTAGGATTAAATTAAATAAAAGTATCTCATGGCGTTCTTTTAAATTCTCATATTAAAAATTATAAATTTGCCACTACAGTTATGTGTATCTCTTTAAGGTTCTTGAATTTAATATATATATATATATATATATATATATATATATATATACACCAGTATTTCGTATACCTATGGCATTAATATGTGTGGAAATGCAAAAAACTCATAAGATGTATGATCTTATAACGTACACGTGATGGATTTTAAATTCGTATGTTCGAGATTTTATGCGTTTTTTGACATGAGGATATTAGTGAATGAATTTAAAACGAGATTTTAAATTCATTCACTAATATCCTCATGTCAAAAATAGAATTATTCCTAGCACACCAAATTTTCCAGAAGACTAAGTTTGTAATAATTTTACATAAATCGAATAAATGTTTTTTTTCTAGGGAAGATAACCACTAAGAAATGAGCTTATTCTAATATTAGGTGGGGTAAATTTCATACCCATTAAACCTTCAAAATGTTTCCACGCTTGAATAGCCATATCACCATCATTAAATAAATGATCCTTGTTTTCTTCATTTCCTCGAGAGCAGCAGCAACATTTGGACACGAAAGGGATTTTAATATCTTTCAAATTTTGATTAAGACCATTGTGGAGACGTCGCCACATGATTATGGAGACTTTTGACAAAATATGATTATCACAAATCAACCTCGAAGAAAATTGAATGCAATCCCTTTTTCGAATAAAATCCTAGGCTATTTTAAAAACAAAGCCTTTATCAACCCAAGGGTGAATAGCCGTGAATAATTCATTTGAGTTTGAGAGCTTCCAAATTTTTTGCGTTCTTTTCCAGGTGGGTCTAAATGAATTGATTGAGCCTTTAAAGTTAGTTATTGCCAATTTTTTGTATTTCTTTTTCATAAAATCATCCCATAAAGTTTTATTTTGCAAAAAATTAACCCATAGTATGCAGGTGTAGACTTTGCAAATATTAAAAATATCTCAGCCCTAAACTGCCTTTTTCATAGGGCAAATATATTTTACTCCATACGATCCAGTGATACTTGTGAAATTCATCTTGCATACCCCCAAAAAAATTGGCACTGACTTTATCAAGGTCATGAACGAGACCTAAAGTAGGCGAGATAAAAGCGAAGATATGAAGACCCGTTGTTTGGAGCACTGATTTAATAAGGACAACTCTACCTGCATGTGAAAAACTTCTACAATCCCAATATGAATTATGTCTGTAGCCTTACCAATAATGGGATTAAAAATAGACTTACGTTTTCTACAAATGAATAGCAGAACTCCTAGGTATTTAATAGGTAGAGATTGTTGTTGAAATCCCATAAGGTTTTTAATCTTGGCATCTCTAGTATGACTGCATTTGGCCAGAGTGATAAAGAAGCTTTTTCCTTCATACCTAACCAGAAATGTCATAAAGTTTGAGAGCGAACTTTTGTGTCCGTTGATGAAAAAGAGGATATCATCTGCGAAGGATAGGGAAGTAATAAGAGGGCATCCACTGGGAATGGACAAGTGTTTGATATTGTCTAGTTGATCCAGATTTTGAATCCCGTGGTTAAGAGTTTCACTAGATATGACAAATAAGGTCGGAGATAGGGATCCCCTTCTCGGACTCCACGGTTTGATTTAAAGAAACTTCTTGGTTTTCCATCTATTAGAATAGAATACCAGCAATTTGAAATTATCCTCCAAATAAAGTCTATCCATAGTTCAGAAAAATCTAAAGCTCTAAGGACCTTGATTATAAATTGTCATGATAGATGATCATAAGCTTTGGACATATCTAGCTTTATGACAACGTGTCCTCCCCGGGCTTGTTTATTGGATGAAGACAATAATTCTTAAGCCAATAATATGTTGTCAGAGATTGAACTCCATTTAACAAATCCTCCTTGAGATGGAGAAATAATATCGGGAAGTACACTCCCAATTCTGTTAGCAAGAATTTTTTAAACGATTTTATTTGTAAAGTTACAAACACTAATGGGTCTGAAATCTTTTCAAGAAAAGGGATTCTCATTTTTAGGAATCAAAATAATGTTGGTTGAGGAACAAGATGTTGGAACTTCATCTCCAAGAAAATAAGATTGGATTGCCAAAATTAAATCCTTTTTTATGATATTCCAACATTTTGAAAAAACAACCCATTAAGCCCATCCGGACTTGCAGCACTATTTTTTCTAAGAAAAAAAAATTGTATTCTTGATTTCTATTTCTGATGGAACATTCGAAAGCATATTGTTGGTGTCCTCATTAATAATCTTAGTGATGTTATCAAAAATATAATCACCATTAGTGCAATTTGAGTAGGTGCCAATGATGGATTGAAAATTATTAATGACTTCATTCTCAATATCAACATCTTTATCAAGCCAATCAACTTAATCATTTTTAATTCCGTAGATGGCCAGATAATTTAATCTTTCTTAACCAGAGAATGGAAGTAAGTTGAATTTTGGTCACTCTGTTGAGCCCATTTGATGTTCGCCTTTTGCTTCCAGTAAATTTCCTCAATTTTGAGTTCTTTGTCGAATTTTGTAGCAGCCTTTTGCCAAGCTTCTCTATTCTTCATTGACGAATTTAAATCACAGGTCGCTTATTTAATGACAAGATCATCTTCTGCAATTTGAACCTTATTAAAAATGTTGTAGAACTCTTATTTATTCCAAGTTTGGAGATCTTTCTTCACAATTTTTAGCTTTTCGTAAAAAGATTTCATAGACATGCCTTCCACCTTTTTGTTCCAAGCATTAGAAACCACTGAATGAAATGATTTATGGGTTGTCCACATAGTTTGAAAGCGGAACTACTTTGGATTCTTATCACTAAAGAATCTCAATTTCAATATCATTGGGGAACGATTGGAATTTTCTCGATTTAAAAGTTCCAGTGATGAAAAATAGTCGTTTTTGAACCAACCTTCATTGCCCATAATGCGATCCAATCTGGTCCAGATTCTCACATCACCAAATCGGTTATTACACCAAGTAAAGTGAGATCCACTGTAAGCTATTTCATTTAATCCAACTTGAATCATGGATGAATTAAAATCAAGAATGGCTTACTGATCCACCATGTTCCCTCCAAGTTTTTCATCTTGAGAAGATATATATAATATTAAAATCTCCTTTAATAATACATTTATCAAAGTTTAATGATGCCATATGGTTTATATCTCCCCACAAATTTCTGCGCTTTTCCTTATTACATCTCTCATAAACTGAACTAAAACGAACATTCCCTCCCAATCGAGGAAAATAGAGAAAAATAGCTAGAAGTTGTGAAGTATCACTAACAATGTGAATTTGCTGAGAAAATTTTCACATAACCCATATTTTGTTGTTGCAATTAAAGATACCGCCTTCAAAATTCAGCTTGCGACACAAATGTTTAAGATTGCATTCATCATCTTTGGTTCTTAAATAGTTATCATAATGATGGAATGTTTCTTGATTATGCATTTGAGACTTCTAATAGAAGAGTTATTTCTGACTCCTTTAATATTCCAAAATAGCGAATTAATCACGAGTGTTTGGCTGCGATAAAGCTTTTGAGGCTTGCCTTCCAGCTCGAGTTTGAATTATTGAAATTACACTGGAACCTTTATTCTTCTTTTTTCTTTCTTTTCGACAAGATCCCACTGGTAAAGAATGAAGATTTTTGGTTCATGGATAATGGTTTTTCAATCGAAAGAATGATTTCTAGATTGGCAGTTTTTGATACTGGTGGAAAAGTGTGGGTAAAAGAAGCTTGGTTTGTGGTTTTAAGGTCAGGATTTTTGGGAGGAATAGATTTTTAGAGAAAGGAAAATTTTTGGGTTAGGATTTTTGAAAATTCTAGTAATTCTATGAAAATTTGGGCAATTTTAAACTTAACCCCTTAATAGAATCATCTGATTTCCATAAGAGTGATGCTATGGGTTCCAAACAAATCCTCCAAATCTCCCCCAAATAACATTAATGAGTTGTACCCTGACGGGACCCATACCACAAGGTATAACAATTAATGCTATTTGGAGAAGAATTTAGGGGAGTTGTTTGGAACACAAAACATTTCCCTTTCCACAAAGGTTTCCAACTGGAAATGGGGATGTTGAGTAAGGGTGGGATAAAGGAAAGGTTTTTTGGACAAGTGGAATTATTTTTGAAAAGTTTAAAATGATGTGGAGAGATCTCACTTAACTCCTGCTTCACTTAACAAAATTTCAAACTGATTATGGGTATCCATCGGGTCTTTCAAATTTTTTGAGAATGTCTCCTGATTTTGTGGGATTTTTTCCACCCCCACATGATCTTCTTTCACAAAACTTGGAATACAACCCTCTCTGGTGGTCATTTGTTTACCAGTGTTTAGGAGCGTCCCAGTTTGTTGATGTAAAAAATTAGATTATCTCTAATTATTTAATCACAGATAAAAAATAAATAAGACAAAAGATTTTTAAAGTGGTTCAGTCTTGAAAGAATGGCCTACGTCCACTGTTTGTGATATTACTGACTGTTTGTAGAATTATCGATAATGGGTTTACCAAGAAATTTCGAGTCCCCTGCTAATGAGGAGGTTACGATGTATTTATAGCCTTGAGTCTGTGCATGCGAGAGAATATTACATAGCTGTCCAATCGGTGTGTACATCTGTATGATAATAATCATCATTTAATGCGCATTCAATCCTCTTAATTATTCGGTTATAAATGCTCTGTACGAGGTGTATCTCGGGCCACCTAAGCTGCTCGGACCGCCTAAGTAGCTCGGTACAATAAAGTTCCTCGAAGAACACTTGCTGCTCGGAGCGCCTGAGTTGGTCGGGGAGGTTGAGTTCCTCGGAGTCAAGGTGTTGTCAAAAATGTGCTCGCGTGGCATGTAGATTGGCACATGTCTTCACATAATTGGTCCACGTCAGCAGGTTAAATTTGTATCAACATAAGCCCCCAATGTTTCACGATTTGATGTTTTAAGAAAAGTATGTAACATTTATGCCGCCTAAACTTTATGAATTTTAGACAATCGTTCGTTGTACATAACTCCTTTTTTGAATACATAGTATCAGGCTTTTAAAGTGTTTCGAATTTCAATAACCGCTTCATGTTTCGTGCCTTTTTCTTCTTTTTAGCCGTCGGATATGCAATCGTCCATCTTGGTAATCATTGATTTTCTCTATTCTCGAGGTAAAGTATTTAAACGCTTCAGAAAACTCAATCGTCTTTTACTTTTTCAAATTTGCAGATTTAGAATTTCTTCACTTCTTCTCTGTCTTATGCGTTCGTTTCTTCCATTGTTCGTTGTCACCTGATTCATCTTTTTTCTGTAAGATCTTCTTCCTTCTCTTTTATTTCTTTTGTTCATCATGGTTTACGTCGTTGAATCTCTTGACAAATTTTGCTCTGATTTTTCTATTCCTTCCTGGGTTATATTGGAAGAGCTTTCTGAGCCTTCTGACTATTTTCGTTTGGCTGAGGGATATTGGTTCCCCAGTCTCTTTGTAGCTGAATGTGGCTTTTCTTTTCCTCCAAACCCCTTGTGTTTGGAATTCTGTCAATATTTTGATGCGGTACCTTCAAAAATAGCTCCCAATACCTGGAGAATAGTTAATGGAGTCCATAGGTTAAATCATATTCATGGAACCCGTTTAGGAATTCCAGAAATTATGTTTTGCTATATATGGGTTGTTAGTGATAGAATTTTTTATTTAAAAACTAGGTTTTTAAATAGGGCTTTAGTTGTCAATCTCCCCGATGCCAACAGGGATTACTTCGAGCACGGGGTTGTTATGAAAAATTGGCAACATGCTCCATTAAATGGAGATGATTTGTATCAGGGTCCTAGATGCCCTCTCTATGGCAATGGGATAGGTTGTTTTTATTTTGTTTTATTTTTGAAATTATGTTTTCTTTGTGTTTGATAAAATGCGTCATTGACATTTTAATTTTTGTTTATTTGCAGTTGATAGCAAAAAGAAATCTCCTAAAGAAAATGATGTCAATTTGAGGCATTTGAAACTTATCTGGAATTTGCACCAAACTGTTGCTGACGAACACATCAAATCAGCCTCGTACTTGTTACAATATAAGAGTTACACTTCATCTTTTACTGCTCGTCCAGTAATAAGTGACATAGAACCAGCACCAGCTTCTGAAGGTTCCTCTCCTGAATCAAATATTCCTCTTAGTGACAGAATGAAGAGATGAAAAAGTATCAGTAACTAAATGCTGGCAAAGGATATGAAAAGTTAGTTGATGCTAACGATTTTAAGGAGAGGACTTTGAAGACCGAGGTCGAAGAGCATAGGCAGATCGCGAAATTGCTGGAACAGGAAAACAATAACTTGCGAGGAGAGATATCTCAACTGAATCTGGAGCATCTACCTCGAGCGCTTTGGTCCCTGTCAACAACGAGGGTTCCTCTTTCTTGCAGGTCAAAAATGCCAACTTGAGAGTGTAACAACCCGTCCTTTTGGAGAAAATTAAATTCCATAATTAAGTATAAATTGGGAATTTGGAGAATTTCTCGAAATAGTGATTTTTGGGATTATTTTCGAGGATTTAATATTTTTCGATGGGTGTTGTAATTATTTTTGGGACTAAATAGGTCGAAGTATTTTAATTATATGTCGTTGTGGAGTATAGCGACAAAAGAGGTAATATTTTGATTAGAAAACCCGCATTTACTTTATGGGTTAAAATAGTGATTTGCAGTCAAGTACCTCAGATGGAAATTTTGACTGCCCCATGAGTCTCGAAATGGCCGAGATAGTCAGAAAAGTGTGTCCGATGGTCGAAACTGAGTTTCTAGGAATTTTAGAGTTAAACGAGCTCGTAATTAAGTAAACGAGTCATTTTTGAGTTTTTAAGGGGATAAACCCTTTTTCCTTTCTATTTAAAGAGGGAGAGGGGAAGAGAATAGAGAGAAGAGAGAGAAAGAAGAGAGGGAAGAGAGAGAGGAGTAAGAAAAGAGGAAAACGAGGAGGTTCCGCAACACCGCGGGAATCGACTCGAGGACCTCGCATTTTATCCACGAGGCAAGTGTTTACTTGCTTTATTTCCATTTTTGCATAAATATCTCATACCTTAGTTTGGTATAAACAAACCCTAAAGATTTTGGGTTGGGGTTTCGTGGATAAAATGGGTTTTTGGGAGTTAAAACAATTAAACCCCAATAATATTTTAATTTGTGGAACTTAGGTTTTAATCGAAATTAATGGGTAGTTTAGGGTTCTAGGATGTTTAGAACCCTTTGTATATGTGTATTTTTGGTTGGTTGAGGTTGTAGGACATTGGGTGAGGCGACAAAATCTCGGGAGAAGCTTTAATGGACGAAACCGTCTCGGATAAGATGATGAACAGTAGCCAGCGTGCTTCCCGAATCGATTCGTCCTAAAGACGAATCGATTTGGCTCTTGGTCAAAAACTAAAAATTTTATATCTTTTCGACATGGTCACGTGGGCGCCGACCGCGTATTTTTATGATTTTTTTTGGATTTATAGTGATTTTTCTACGGAAAGCTATCCGAGATCGAAATCATTAGTTAAAACTTATTAGAGATAGATATTAGGGGTTCTCAAAAGGATTGTTAGGACCTCTAAAGAATTGGGGGAGATATAAAAACTTTGGATTTGTAGTAATAAATCCAAGTTATGATTTAAATGGAGGTTGAATTGAATTATGGGTATTTTGGAGATTGAAGAAAATCGCCCAAACATAGACCCTCGAATGGGCCGAATCGATTCGGGTCCAGACCGAATCGATTCGCCCAAGAGGATTTGAGTTTCTGCAATGGGCCGAATCGATTCGGATTTCGACCGAATCGATTCGGATTTAGGGACCTGTTTGCAGAATGTTTTTAGAATCGATTCGGGTTGGGAACCGAATCGATTCGCCTAGCCAAATCGATTCGCAAAAAGGGGCGAAGGGGCGAATCGATTCGCCTTGGGCAGAATTGCCAGTTTTCTCCTCTTGTGGTTATGGGGAGTTAAATTAAATTTGGAGACTCGTATGGGGGGACCCATTTATGATTTGGGGGATTCCTAAATAAGGGTTTTGAGGATAAATAAACCTTTAAGAGATGATTGAGGTAATTAGTATTGAACAAAGTAAGGAAATACTTTGGGTTTAGTATCATGCTTATATGAATGCATGATTATTATTCTTTGAAAGAATCTTTGGGATCAATGGTCATCGCTAGATTTAGTTGGCAAATATGGCCATTTATATATATATTCGAGGATGATTATATGGTATATGTATATACTATGTGATTAAAGTAAATATGATATGATGTAAATGATTTTGAAAATAAAATATGAATGTTTTCAAAAAGGAAAGACAAATGATTTTCATAAATAATAAAAATGAGGATGCACACCTCTCTAAATTGTTATCATAAGGGAAGTTGCGTGCATATCGTGAAGCCCCTGACTAATGAATGCAGGGTGGATATAGTCCTAGGCCATATGAGCGTTTGTTGTTGTATATTTTTCTGCGATGGGTAGGTAATTCTGGGTGTGGTTATGACTACCCCGCAGGCACATGGCCGCTTCCCGACGTCTTGCATTGTAGGATCCCAGGTTGTCTTTATGATAAGCCCTGGAAGATGATAGCCATTTAGGGGTGCGCACAGTGGGGAAACCCGGACGGGCGATCTTAGAACGCGTTATGTTAAAGCAATTCATGACAATGGATTGGCTTTAATTACATTTTCTGGATATAGGAAGGGAAACGGGTTATATGGATTGGCTTCGGTAACACTTACCAGAAGGAAGAAGGGATATGGAAGCATATGATATGATCAAAGCATTTTCATGATAATGAAAATGGCTTTGGGTACATTTCCTGAGTATAAAAAGGGAAATGAGATATTTTGAAACGGAAAAGCATTTTTATGATAATAAAACTGGCTTTTGAAAAGTTATATGTTTTGTTAAAGAAATTCATGATAATGAATTGGATTTTAAATACATTTCCTAGATATGAGAAGGGAAATGGAAAGCTTTGATATAAATGGATATAAAGTAGCTCTCATTCCGGGAGATAGATCCGGATGTATATGGTAATATGTATATATATGGATAAATTGGGTGCTGAGGGTCTAATGGATCCCGACGATCGACCTTGCCGCATAGTAGTGTATCGGGGGGTTCCTTGTTTGGATTTCGCTTTCCGAGACACCCCACGCACGAATATGGCATTGTGTTGAGACTGGGGAGAAGTTTAATCCTTAGTGCTCTAACATTAGTATTTCTTGTGGTATATATATATATATTTATATATATATTATGTACTGAGGGACTGGCGGATCTCGACGATCGACCTTGCCGCACAGTAGTGTATCGGGGGGGTTCTTTGTCTGGATTTCGCTTTGCGATACACCCCACGCACGAACATGGCATAGCATTGAGACTAGGGTGAAGTTTAGCCCTTATTACATTTCTTGGACTATCTAGGGTAGATAGTGGTTGGGAGATAGACTAGTTTAGCAGGGTAGCTTGACTAGGATGTTTAGATGTCTAGAGGGATGCGCTAGGAGTGCACGGTTAGAGGAGAGGTGAGGGGTATCTCATGGGAGTGTGATACCAAACTTAAATATGAGATAAAACCTTTTCTAAAATAATAAGGCATTTATGCACTTGGTAAATATTTTCAAAACTCGGGCTCTGACCCGTTTATCTACTTTTCCTTTCTTTCTATATTATATACATATATATAGGTGTCCGGACACAGGGATGCCTGGATAGCACTTCTTTCGAGTCAGACGTCAGCTGCAGCAGCTGTGGATGCGTGCAGGTTTTTGATAGACGCTTCCATCCTTGTACTCTAGCTAGGAAGTACTGTATAAATATTCGGACCAAAGGTCCAACTACATTTATTTATTCTTTGAGTACAGCATCATTCGATATGGTTGTATATTTTGATCGAGTGTTCGGTTATTTTATTTCATTTCAGTTTCACTTTCGCAAAACTGTGTGGATGTTTTATTTATTGTCATTTAAAAAACAAAGAGTAGTTAATTAAAAGTTTTTAACACTCGCCTAATAGGATATTAGTAATTAAATGGATTTTCGACAGTGATGCTAAGAATGATCCATATCTTTCTCCTGTTTTAATTTGATATAGAAGTGATCGCCCGGTATCCCATTAGGCGAGTTATTACAGATGGTATCAGAGCATCAGGTTCTAGTGTCCTTAGGAATCTGTGCGGACGTACCACGTTTTCAGCGTTGCTCTCGATTTGTTATAGAGCCTTATGATTAGGATTGTTGAATTCCTGTGATGAGATTTCGCTCTCCTTCCATAGTATAAAATTATAGTGATCTTTTGTGCGCTCGTTTGAGATTCGTGTGCGAGGCTTAGATGGCGGCAGGAGGTGGGACTTAGTTATATCTATAAGGTTGAAGCTCGTAGTGGAGTTTCCATTTAATGGAGAAGTTAAGAGGACTAATATGATGATTGTAAGGAGCCAGGCAAAGTTATTGTTATAAGTTTCACCTCAGAAGGAGGAGGTATATTTGGCGTGGCTAGATAAAGTCACGGTATTAGTTAGCCCTAGACTCCTGTGTGTAATTTGAGCTTTGTGGCGGTATTGATAACATTATATCATGTATGCCTATGTGTTGTCCGCAGTAGCGGAGTTTTATTTTCCTTCATTCGCCATAAAGGCGGGTGTTGATATATTGAATATATATATATATATATATATATAGTGATACTCGGTTTATATGTCTATACGAGTATGGTAATATGGTAAGTATATATAATGTTATTGGTTGTTCGGAGCGATAGCAGGCTAATGATGGCAAGACTATCGTGTCCGCAGTTCCAGGGTGGAACGGGTTGTTGTTGTGGTGTTTCACCTAGATACATGTTGAGTTCGCCTTTATTATTATGGATAGATGGAATCTCGATGAGCAGAGGCTTAATTATTTTGATGTGAGTGCGTGGCGACGTTATAGATATAATTTAAGGCCCACAGGGTTCTTGTTGAGCTGTAAGATAAAGATCATTATTGATTGCGCAAGGACTTAAAATTAGTACGAGCGCTGGGTGGTGTGACTCTTAGTTAGAGATAGGAGTTCAGATCACCTTTTATTGATAAGGGATAGGATTATCCCGGTTGCATGTTTGAAATAACGTAACTCCATGACCGACTAAGTCAAGTGTTAATGTGTGGAGGGGTTTCTTATTTGGATTTCGCTTTGCGAGACACTCCACACATGACTCTTAACGGCGTCGGGCATGGAGAGCTGTTATAGGATACAAGGATATTGCTTTTGTGGATAAGTCTTATAGTGTGGATGAACCACTATAGACTAGGAGCCATGTGATGATGGTATGCTTATGGAAATGTTGTGCTATGGAAAAGCACTAAAGTGGTCCTCTCGCCACAAATAAGTGGGTGGAGTAGGACTTAGAGAAATTAATTTGAGGATAACAGTCAGGCCTTAATGAAAAGGCAGACTTTGATGAATTATGATTTGGGTGTGATGTTCGTAGTGCTTTACAGAAAGTTGGCACTCCGGTTAGTTAGGTTTCCTTTCGTATGGGCGGAAGGATAGAATAATAAAAATGCGTTCATAGGTTAGTTTAGTAAGATTTAGGACGTCCCGCTGGTGTGCCTTGGGTCGCTATATCTCAATGACCGACAACGTGAGGGAGTAGTGTAACGGGAGGGTTCCTTGTTTGGATTTTGCCTTGGCGAGACGTCCCACGCATGAAACCAAGCAAATGTTGGAAGTTGAGAGAGGCCTTGGGCACTAGGGACATACTTAGGATTACACTCGTTTCGCGTAGGTAGGATAATGCTTAGGCCGTATCATTGTTAGGATGTAAGTGTAGTATAGTTAGTGACGCCGAGGTTAGGAGAATGAATATCGCAGGTTGGGAGGACCCATGTGTGAGTATTACACCGAGGAAAGGAAACCCTTATTGGTAGAGAGTGTTACATGTCAGACGTTCACTATGGATGTGCAGATGTGCACAGATTAGAAAGGTGTATGGGCACCTTAGTAAGTTGGTTTATATACCGCCTGAAATAGAATGGGAATAGTATATAAATTTGAAGTTTATGCCATGAGGCACTAGAAATGATGAGTGCAATGTGACGCTATTGGAGTCACTTTATGACCGTGGTAGCAGTGTGGTATATGGTTGGGAACCATTGGGTTAGTATCGTTCCCCTTGAGATATTAGGATTTGGAGCGATTCTAGAATTGGTGGTGTAGGTTGTATCCGAATTTCGAGGACAAAATTCCATTGTAAAGGGGGGAGTATGTAACAACCCGTCCTTTTGGAGACAATTAAATTCCATAATTAAGTATAAATTGGGAATTTGGAGAATTTCTCGAAATAGTGCTTTTTGGGATTTTCAAGGATTTAATATTTTTCGATGGGTGTTGTAATTATTTTTGGGACTAAATAGGTCGAAGTATTGTAATTATATGTCGTCGTGGAGTATAGCGACAAAAGAGGTAAGATTTTGATTAGAAAACCCGCATTTACTTTATGGGTTAGAATAGTGATTTGCGGTCAAGTACCTCGGATGGAAATTTCGACTTCCCCATGAGTCTCGGAATGGCCGAGATAGTCGAAAAAGTGTGTCCGATGGTCGAAACTGAGTTTCGAGGAATTTTAGAGTCAAACGGGCTCGTAATTAAGTAAAAGAGTCGTTTTTGAGTTTTTAAGGGGTTAAACCCTTTTTTCTTTCTATTTAAAGAGGGAGAGGGGAATAGAATAGAAAGAAAAGAGAGAAAGAAGAGAGGGAAGAGAGAGAGGAGTAAGAAAAGAGCAAAATGGGGAGGTTCCGCCCAAACACCGCTGGAATCGACTCGAGGACGTCGGATTTTATCCACGAGGCAAGTGTTTACTTGATTTATTTCCCTTTTTGCATAAATATCTCATACCGTAGTTTAGTATAAACAAACCCTAAAGATTTTGGGTTGGGGTTTCGTGGATAAAACGGGTTTTTGGGAGTTATAACAATTAAACCCCAATAATATTTCAATTTGTGGAACTTAGGTTTTAATCAAAATTAATGGGTGGTTTAGGGTTCTAGGATGTTTAGAACCCTTCGTATATGTGTATTTGTAGTTGGTTGAGGTTGTAGGACGCTGGGTGAGGCGACAAAAGCTTGGGAGAAGCTTTAATGGCCGAAATCGTGTCGGAGAAGACGATGAACAGTAGCTAGCGTGCTTCCCGAATCGATTCGGCCTAGAGACGAATCGATTCGGCTCTTGGTCAACAAATAAAAATTATAGATCTTTTCGACGCGGTCGCGTGGGCGTTGACCGCGTATTTTTCTAATTTTCTTTGGATTTATAGTGATTTTTCTACGGAAAGCAGTCCGAGATCGAAATCATTAGTTAGAACAAATTGGAGATAGAGATTAGGGGTTATCAAAAGGATTGTTAGGACCTCTAGAGAATTGGAGGAGATATAAAAACTTTGGATTTGTATTAATAAATCCAAGTTATGATTTAAATGGAGGTTGGATTGAATTATGGGTATTTTGGAGATTGAAGAAAATCGCCCAAACATTGACCCTCGAATGGGCCGAATCGATTCGGGTCCAGACCGAATCGATTCGCCCAAGAGGATTTGAGTTTTTGTAATGGGCCGAATCGATTCGAATTTAGACCGAATCGATTCGGATTTAGGGACCTGTTTGCAGAATGTTTTCCGAATCGATTCGGGTTAGGAACCGAATCGATTCGCCTAGCTGAATCGATTCGCAAAAAGGGGCGAACCGATTCTCCTTGGGAAGAATTGCTAGTTTTCTCATCTTGTGGTTATGGGGAGTTAAATTAAATTTGGATACTCATATGGGGGGACCCATTTATGATTTGGGGGATTCCTAAATAAGGGTTTTGAGGATAAATAAACCTTTAAGAGATGATTGAGGTAATTAATATTGAACAAAGTAAGGAAATACTTTGGGTTTAGTATCATGCTTATATTAATGCATGATTATGATTCTTTGAAAGAATCTTTGGGATCAATGGTCATCGCTAGATGTAGTTGGCAAATATGGCCATTTATATATATATTCGAGGATGAATATATGGTATATGTATATACTATGTGATTAAAGTATATATGATATGATGTAAATGATTTTGAAAATAAAATATGAATGTTTTCAAAAAGGAAAGACAAATGATTTTCATAAATAATAAAAATGAGATTACACGTCTCTCTAAATTGCTATCATAAGGGAAGTTGCGTGCGTATCGTGAAGCCCCCTGACTAATGAATGCAGGGTGGATATAGTCCTAGGCCATGTGAGCGTTTGTTGTTATATATTTTTCTGCGATGGGTAGGTAATTCTGGGTGTGGTTATGACTACCCCGCAGGCACATGGACGCTTCCTGACGTCTTGCGTTGTAGGATCCCAGGTTGTCTTTATGATAGGCCCTGGAAGATGATAGCCATTTAGGGGCGTGCACAGTGGGGAAACCCGAACTGGCGGTCTTAGAACGCGTTATGTTAAAGCAATTCATGATAATGGATTGTCTTTAATTACATTTCTTGGATATCGGAAGGGAAATGGGTTATATGGATTGGCTTCGGTAACACTTCCCGGATGAAAGAAGGGATGTGGAAGCATATGATATGATCAAAGCATTTTCATGATAATGAAAATGGCTTTGGGTACATTTCCTGAGTATAAAAAGGGAAATGGGATATTTTGAAACGGAAAAGCATTTTTATGATAATAAAACTGGCTTTTGAAAAGTTATATGTTCTGTTAAAGCAATTCATGATAATGAATTGTCTTTTAAATACATTTCCAAGATATGAGAAGGGAAATGGAAAGTTTTGAGATAAATGGATATAAAGTAGCTCTCATTCCGGGAGATAGATCCGGATGTATATTGTAATATGGATAAATTAGGTGTCGATGGTGTAATTGATTCCAATGATCGACCTTGTCGCATAGTAGTGTATCAGGGGGTTCCTTATTTGGATTTCTCTTTGAGAGACACCCCACGCACAAATATGGAATTGTGTTGAGACTGGGGAGAAGTTTGATCCTTAGTGCTCTAATATTAGTATTTCTAGTGTTATATGTATATATATATATATATTCTGTACTGAGGGACTGGAGGATCTCGACGATCGACCTTGCCTCACAGTAGTGTATCGGGGGGTTCCTTGTTTGGATTTTGCTTTGCGAGACACCCCACGCACGAATATGGCATAGCGTTGAGACTAGGGTGAAGTTTAGCCCTTAGTACATTTCTTGGACTATCTAGGGTAGATAGTGGTTCGACGATAGACTAGTTTAGCAGGGTAGCTTGACTAGGATGTTTAGATGTCTAGAGGGATGCGCTAGGAGTGCACTGTTAGAGGAGAGGTGAGGGGTATCTCATGGGAGTGCGATACCAAACTTAAATATGAGAAACCTTTTCTAATATAATAAGGCATTTATGCACTTGCTAAATATTTTCAAAACTCAGGCTCTGACCCATTTATCTATTTTTCCTTTCTTTCTATATTATATATATATAGGTATCCGGACACAGGGATGCCTGGATAGCACTTCTTTCGAGTCAGACGTTAGCTGCAGCAGCTGTGGATGCGTGCAGGTTTTTGATAGCCGCTTCCATCCTTGTACTCTAGATAGAAGGTACTGTATAAATATTCGGACCAAAGGTCCAACTGCATTTATTTATTCTTTCAGTACAGCATCATTCGATATGGTTGTATATTTTGACCGAGTGTTCGGTTATTTTATTTCATTTCAGTTTCACTTCTTCAAAACTGTGTGGATGTTTTATTTATTGTCGTTTAAAAAAAAGTGTATTTAATTAAAAGTTTTTAACGCTCGCCTAATAGGATATTAGTAATTAAATGGATTTTTGATAGTGATGCTAAGAATGATCCATATGTGACTCCTGTTTTAATTTGATATAGGAGTGATCGCCCGGTATCCCATTAGGCGGGTTGTTACAGAGAGATGAACTGGAAACCTTAAAAAGGATTGGACCTTCTACCTCTGCTCGCTGGCGAGCAAGAGCTTATCGAGGACGAGCAAGGGCTGCTCGTATTTCAATTGAGGAACAAAGAACTCAATCATCTTTGGAGAATCAGGCCTTCCAGTTGATGGCGAAGAATCAAGCATTAGTTGAGATGTCTAAGAATATTCAGACCTTCGACGAGCAACTTGTTGCCCAAAATTCTGCCTTGGAGAACAAAACAAATTTGGTGAAGAATCTTCACGAGCAATTAAAGAGGCTGACCTACCAATTCCACAAGCAACCCAGAGAATTCTGGATGGCTGGTTATAATGAAGCTCTCTATCACCTTAATGACTGGATCCAGCAGTCAAACAACGAGGGATACAAGCAAGGATGGCTGAATGCCTTAGGTGTGCTGCAGTTGGAACAGGGTCACTATTTGTGGGATTACTATGACCCTAGGTTGCTCGACTTGCCAGTGCCACCTTTCAAACTTGATATGAGCTGGATTCCTGCTCGGACCATTCCTTAATGCCTGATTTCAAAGTATCTTGGTGACTACAATCTTCATTCAAATTTTGAGATATCTCGGCCAGAGCACCTGCTTGATTGTCCTTCTGCGATGAATATTTGAATGTTGAAAGACATAAATTTCATAAACTCCCCCTATGACTTAGACGATCCTCCTGCCGGAATGGAACCTGCTTCAAAGGCAAAGGTAAAGAAACCCATAGAATAGGATTTTATGTAATGACTTCTACTTTCCATAGTATATGTAATCCTTCTGGTTTTGAATGAAAAATTTTGGTAGTACATTTTTCATGTCATTTGAAATTTCACTTAGTATGAATGCAAATTTGTCTTTTGACATTTCATTAATTTATAGAATGTTTTTGTTTGTTGGTTGGCAAATATATATATATGCTTACGACATACTGATCTCATTGCAGTGATTTATCAATCTTTAATTCTAAATAATAGAACAATTTACACTTCATGGTATTTCTTAATTTAAACAACCGGAGTTGATTGAAATTGGCTTACCGACCAACTAGAAGTTTGAGATTTTTTTGTTTCCGACCAATCGGAGTTAGGGGATTTTATTTATCGACCAACCTTAATTGGTAGACCGACCAACTGTAGTTGATGGGGTTTTATTTATCGACCAACCGTAGTTGGTAGACCGACCAACTGTAGTTGGTGGGATTTTATTTATCGACCAACTGTAGTTGGTGGGGTTTTATTTATCGACCAACTGTAGTTGGTGGGGTTTTATTTATCGACCAATCGTAGTTGGTGGACCGACCAACTATAGTTGGTGGGGTTTTATTTATCGACCAACCGTAGTTGGTAGACCGACCAACTATAGTTGGTGGGGTTTTATTTATCAACCAACCGTAGTTGGTAGACCGACCAACTATAGTTGGTGGGGTTTTATTTATCGACCAACCATAGTTGGCAGACCGACCAACTATAGTTGGTGGGGTTTTATTTATCGACCAACCGTAGTTGGTAGATCGACCAACTATAGTTGGTGGGGTTTTATTTTGAACTTGATGCATAGTGTGTAGCACTAATACTCCAAAAAAATTTCAACAAAAGGAGAGAATTGGGTAAAACATCCAAAGCTTTATTCATATCGAAGAAAACGGCATTACATGAGGATTGAATTACTGATAATATTTGCGCAGATGCTCTGATTTCCATGCATTCTTAAACTCCTCTCCTTCTAAGGTTTCAATCCTATATGTCCTTGGTCGAACAACTTTTGTCACTCTGTAGGATCTATGCCAGTTAGCGTCCAGTTTGTTGTATTTTTGAATTACTTTCTTTAGCACATAATCCCCTTTTTTAAGTCACATTTCTTTACTCTCTTGTTATAGAACAGAGCCGTTCGTTGCTGGTATGCAACATTCCTGATTGTTGCTTCTTCTCTAACTTCCTCGAGCATATCCAAGTCCAACCCTCTCATCAAGTCACTGATAGGAGAATTTAAATTCAGCACTCCGTGTGTGGGGAGACCCAGCTCGGCGGGTATAACAGCTTCACTTCCAAATGCCAGCATGTATAGAGATTCTCTTGTTCCTGCTCGTGGTGTAGTACGATAAGCCCACAACACATAATATAGCTCATTGATCCAGTTTTCCTTCGCATTATCCAGTCTTTTCTTCAAACCATTCAGCAGCGTTCTGTTTGTCACCTCAGTTTGTCCATTGCTCTGGGGATGGCCTGGTGCAGAGTGAGTCTTCAATATATTTGACTGATGACAATATGCAGCGAACTCCTCATTATCAAATTGAGTTCCATGGTCGGTGATGAATGTATGGGGAAGACCATATCTACAAATGATATTCTTCCAAATAAATTGATACACCCTATCATAAGTCATATCAATGAGGGGTTAAGCTTCCACCCACTTAGTAAAATAATCCACAGCGACTACGAGGTACTTGAACCTTCCTTTGGTCGTTGGGAGTGGCTCGACCAAGTCTATCCCCCACATGGTAAATGTCCAAGGGGATGTTATGGGTGTCAATAATTCCTGGGGAGTTCTTCAGATATAAGAGAAGCGTTGACATTTGTCACATTTCTTGGCATAGGTTATACAATCAACCCTCATCGTCGACCAATAATATCCCTGCGTCATTATTCTCTGCAAAAGCATTCAACCTGCTACATGAGCACCACAGGACCCTTCATGGACCTCTTCAATTAATTCTTTCATCTCGAAGGGATGCACACATCTTTGCAAACCTGCTATAATTCCTCGTCTGTACAAAATGCCATTAGTCAATACATAACGAGCAGCTTTAAACTTCAGTTTCTTGGCTGCGAGTTTATCAGTTGGTAAAGCCCCCTCCTCAATATAGGACCTGATAGGATCCATCCATGATGGTCCTAAATCAAGGGAAATGAAGTTCATCGTCAGATCTTTGTCAATGCTCCGACTAGCTAAGATTTCTATTGGGATTGTTCTTTGTATCTCGGTGTGCGTGGCTGAGGCTAACCGAGCTAAGGCATCTGCTCTTGCATTCTCTGATCTTGGTATTCTAACCAACTGTACAGCGTTAAAGCTCGATACCATCTCATTGCTTTCACATGATACTTTATCATTAATTCTCCTTTGGATGCATATACTCCCAGCATTTGATTTACGATCAACTGTGAGTCACTAAATACGATGACCTGTACTGCTTTCATAGTTTTTGCCAAACTAAGACCAACAATCATAGCTTCATTTGCAGCTTCATTATTAGAATCTTTAAATTGAAAGCGCGGAGCATATTCCACATCTATCTCATCTGGGTTGTTCAAAATAATTCCTGCTCCACTACCTGTAGTAAACGAAGAACCATCTACAAATAAATTCCACACAGGTAATTCATTATCAAATTCTTGATCAGATAGTACTCCTCGGCAGAATATTTGATGCTTCCTTCCATCCTTTTCTAACACTTCCTGTTGCTCGTCGACCATCTTCTCTAGCTCGTCTACTGACCTAAGTTGGTTGGGACATAGATTTAATGATCCTGTAACATCCACAGGCTGGTCGGTATTCAATTTTTGCTCTTCGGAGGTATCTGGATAGGTGAACTCTGCGATAAAATCTGCCATAGCCTGGCCTTTTAGCGAGGATCTTGGTTCATAAATTATGTCATACTCACCAAGTTTTACTTCCCAGTACATTAATCTTCCTGATTTCTCTGGTTTGTGCAGGGCTTGCCTTAACGGCATATCAGTGTACACCACTATAGTGTGGGCTTGAAAGTATGGCCTCATCCTTCTACTGGCTTCAATTAGTGCCAGTGCTAACTTTTCCAATCTTGGATATATAATCTCCGCTCCTCGGAAGGCCTTGATAGTGTAATAAATTGGTTTTTGCACTTCGTCTTCCACTCTTATCAACGCCGAGCTTACTGCGTTTTCTGAAACTGCCAGATACAAGTATAGTCTCTCTCCCATCACTGGCCTGGACAACAACGGAGGTGCTCCCAGGTATTTCTTCAATTCTTAAAAGTCCTTCTCGCATTCATCATTCCACTCGAACGTTTTTCGGAGTGTTTTGAAGAATGGGAGGCATCTATCAGTTGCTCGTGATACAAATCTATTAAGTGCTGCAACTCGCCCTGTGAGACTTTGCACTTCCTTTTTCGTCGTCGGTGATCGCAGCTCCAATAAATCTTTGATCTTGTCAGGATTCACCTCAATTCCTCGTTGGTTGACAATATACCCGAGGAACATGCCTTCTCGTACTCCGAATATTCACTTGGTAGGATTCAACTTGATTTGATATTTATCTAATTGATCAAAGGTCTGACCTAAATCAATTAGATGGTCAGCAACTTTCTTGCTCTTCGTCAGCATATCATCAACATAAACCTCCATATTGTGACTGATTTTCTCTGCAAACACTTTCTTCATCAGTCGCTGATATGTTGCCCCTGTATTTTTCAAACCAAAAGGCATAACATTATAACAATAAGTTCCCCTAGGGGTAATAAAATAGGTACTCTCCCTGTCTTCAGGTTTCATTTTAATCTGGTTGTAGCCAGAATAAGCATCCATGAAGCTCAACAGCTCATGCCCCGAGGTAGCATCCACTAATTGATCAATTCGGGGCAAAGGAAAATTATCCTTTGGGCATGCCTTGTTGAGGTCGGTGAAGTCTACACACATCCTCCACTTGTTGTTCTTCTTCTTAACCATCACCACATTAGCTAACGAGTCTGGATATTTGACATCTTCAATAAAGCAATCTTTTTGGAGCTTCTCGACCTCCTCTTGTATATCTTGGTTCTTCTCGGGGATAAACACTCTTCTTCGCTGCTTCACAGGTTTGATTTCCTTGTTCACATTAAGCTCGTGACACAAGAAATTTTGGTCTATTCCTGGCATATCTTCGTGGCTCCATGCGAAAGTTTATTTTCTTCTTTTTAGGAAAGCTATCAATTCCCGTTTTAGTGAGGCATCCAACGACGAACCTATTTGAGTTGTTCATTTCGGGTGCTCGTCGTCCAGAATGATATTTTCAGTAACTTCCACCACCTGACCTTTTACGAGCTGCGAATCGTCTCTAGGATCTAACGTTTCAATTTCTGTACCTTCATCCACTTGATAGGTGGTAGTCTTTTTCCTAGATTCTTCTAGTTCTTCTTGCTCGGTAGATGAATAGTAGCATTCCCGAGCTACTTTTTGGTGACCCTTCATAATTCCTACTCTAACGTTGGTTGGAAATTTTAGGCATTGATGTATAGTAGATGGTACTTCTTCGAACTTCTTCAATCCTACCCTTCCCATGATGATATTGTAAGCTGATTGAACATTCTTATCCATCACAAAAAAGCACACTCTTTCTGTTCGACAAGTAGGCCATGTACCAATGAACATATCCAACTTGATCGTCCCAAGTGGAAAAACTTTCTCTCCAGTAAAACCGAGGAGGAGCCGATGATATGGCTCCAACTGGGATAGCTTTAGGTTCAAACTATCAAAATATGGGTAGAACATAATATCTGCCAAACTGCCATTATCCACCAATACTCGTGAAATCACTACTTCCTTCATCCTCATTTTGATCACAAATGGGTCATTATGAGGATATAGCACACCAGCGAGGTAATTTTTAGAGAAACCGATGACCAGTTTATCTTTGTTCACCTTCCTAGGGCGATCATCTTCAACTAGATTTATCCTTTGAATATACTAACAAGCTTGAGCCTCATTGAGGTAAGCCTTCCTCTCTGCAGTAAGGTCTCCACCTCCTGCATCTCCACCAGTAATAACATTGCAGTCAAATGATCCAAAATGGATAGAAAATACCTCACGTTCTGGTTATTTTGGTCTTTTGGGGAGGTCGGGATCATCTTGATCATCTTCTCGATCTTCTTCATGATTTCTCTTCTTATCTTCTTTTGCTCGTCGAGGAGATCTAGACCTCTGCCTTGCTCGATCATTGCTCCTTCCACCATTTCGGCGATCTACATACTTGCTTAATTTTCCCCACCTGATGAGCTCTTCAATTTCATTCTGGAGAGCTATGCAGTTTTTAGTCATATGACCATGATCCTTATGGAAATCGCAATATTTAGACTTATCCCTCTTGTCAGGATCTGCCTTCATTTTTTCAGGCCAGTTCAGCGCCTCGCTGTTCTTGATCTCCTCCAGAACATGGTTTATGTCTACTTTCAAAGGAGTATAGTTTCCAAATTTCTTCAACTCTTCCAATGCTTGCTTTACTTTTGACTGCCTGTTACTACCATTATTCTTCTGATCTTTCTTCTCAATCTTCTCGTCCTCAACTTTGGTCTCCTTAGTGTCCATGCTCTTCTTTGCGGCCATATCTTCCTCGGCGTTCATAATTTTGGTTGCTTTTGCCATTAACTCTGCTATAGTTATAGGCGGATCTTTAGCTAGAGTGTAGTACAACTTATTTGGCAATAATCCACTCATCAGAGCAGTGATTGTTGTCTTCTCTTCGTAATCAATAACTTCAAGCTTCTCGTTATTGAAATGAGTAATATAATCCCTGGTGCTCTCACCTGCTTTCTGTCTAACACTTAACAAGTGTGCTACTCGTTTAACTGCTTTTGCTCCAAAATAAAAGTTCCCAATAAACAGCTCGGCTAGTTGAAAGAAAGTTGCAATCTTCCCCCAAGGAAGATTATTGTACCATATTTGAGCTGATCCAGTGAGAGTTCCTGAAAATGCCCTGCATCTCATCTCGTATGGAATAGCATATATATATCAGTAGATGCTTGGTATTGTTCTATATGTAGAACATGATCAATTTTTCCATCATATTTTGGTGTAACTACTGGGGATTTTAATTTTGATGGTGTGGGGAAATCTACAATTTCTTGTAAGAATGGTGTTCCTAGGATAAAAGTCCTTTGTAAAGGATTCCTGGCCTTAGCCATTTCCCCTAACCTGTTTTCCAATCTTTGAATAGATCCCTTCCATGCATCATTTCCTTCCTCGGGCCTATTGGTCCGAGCAACCGATCTTGTTGAATTTGCCTCTTTGTATTTTTCACGACGAGCAGCTGGTTCTGATTGGGCAGAGCCTTCCTTTAACTCATATGGTCGTTGAGAGTTCCTCGACACTATCCTAGGGGGACTTCTATTCCTCCTAGGAACCAAACGATCAAAGGGAGAAACTCTACTCAATTTTTCAAGAGCACTGGTCCTTTCTGGAGAGATAGTGATATTTTGTTGCGTATCTGTAGCTCATATCGAGGAAGTCCTTCCAGGCTGATAAGAAGGATCGTTGGATCTCTCAGTTCGATATGAATCAATGCGTCTAGAATAAGATTCTTTCGGGAGTAACGTTCTCCTAGTCCGTGAGGAGGGTAAACGAGTATTTCTCTGAATGCTTCGTTATCCCGACTGGATTGGCGCTCCACCTTGGATAGTTTGCATGAGTTGTCGCATGGTTTCTTACATGGCGGTTTGGCCCTGAGCTAAATTAGCCATTATTCTAGCCAAATCATGGACACTTGGGGGAGCAGATGGATTTGGGGGGTTTCCAGCGTTTCGATTACTGGATTCTGGATTATTAGCCATTGATGATGAGTTATTTTGATGAAAAAAGAAAATTACAGTCGTTTCCCATAGACGGCGCCAATCTGTTGATGTAAAAAATTAGATTATATCTAATTATTTAATCACAGATAAAAAATAAATAAGACAAAAGATTTTTAAAGTGGTTCAGCCTTGAAAGAATGGCATACGTCCACTGTTTGTGATATTAATGACTATTTGCAGCTCGATAATGGGTTTACCAAGAAATTTCGAGTCCCCTGCTAATGAGGAGGTTACAATGTATTTATAGCCTTGAGGTTGTGCATGCAAGAGAATATTACATAGTTGTCCAATCGGTGTGTACATCTATATGATAATAATCAACATTTAATGCGCATTCAATCCTCTTAATTCTTCGGTTATAAATGCTTTGTACTAGGTGCAGCTCGGACCGCCTAAGCTGCTCGGACCGCCTAAGTAGCTCGGTATAATAAAGTTCCTCGGAGAACACTTGCTGCTCGGAGCGTCTGAGTTGGTCGGGGAGGTTGAGTTCCTCGGAGTCAAGGTGTTGTCAAAAATGTTCTCAGGTGCTATGTAGATTGACACGTGTCTTCACATAATTGGTCCACGTCAGCAGGTTAAATTTGGTATCAACACAGTTAATGATGTTGTTGATAAACCATGAACGGTGATTTCTTGAATATTCATTGGCACCTTTCCTTTGTCTATGGCTTCATTGCATGGATGCCCAATAACTAGCAGCGAAGGTCCTCTGTTAGGTTCTTTTTAATCCAAACCCCTAGCGGTTTAGGGTTTATAGGTGGTTTTATTAATTTATCTTCCTTTAAGGATTGGCCATTTCCTCTATTAATTACTGCTTGCTGCTGATTCTTAGGCGGGGCATCCACCTTTTGTCCTTTAGTATCTTTCTCGAGGCAACAATTTGATTCAACATGACTTATCTTCTCACATACAATACAATACATTGGAACATTCTCATAATCAATTATTTTCTAAAAGCATTTGTTTCCACAACAAATACGAAGTCTGTTAGGCAATTTTTTGGCAACATCAATCTCAACACAAATTCTAGCTTGACTGGGTCTAGTGACATTAACAATGGCTTCATCAGTCTTGAGGGGATTACCAATTAAATTTGCAATGGAAATTAAAGCTGGCTTGGCAAATAAATGAATAGGGTGTGGGGTAAAGCCAACCAAATAGGAAGAATAGAGTCCAGGGTAAAAATCATAAGTCCATTTCATGACTTTCATAGGAGATTTATAGAGATATCATTGTTCTCGCAGCCATAATCTCATGTAATCTCCTTCACAAAAAGCTTAATGAGAATCTGTTTTGCATCAAGTAATCCTTGTGAGGCAAGTAATCCTTGATCGAGCACGAAAAGTAGCGTCACGTCAGAACGCTAATCGTTGTTTTCGTTTCGCTTACTCAATACAAAAACCTAAACTACGACTGAACTTGTGAGGCAAGTAAAGCGGTAAGTCGGGTATCATAAGAAATCCACAGGGAGTGATTGAATTTTAGATTTTAATTTCTTTAAAACTTCAAGAATAAAAGTGTAAAAGGTGATGGGTGGTTATGGTGGAAAAATAAAAGAATAAGTTACGCTACACAAAATTAAAGCGAGGATCGGGATCGCATTCTACCCCACGGATCGAAACAATTACTAATTAGTGTTAAGGCTCGAAAGCATTTAATCGAGCATAATCAATTAAGCACAAACATCACACAATAAGGAATTTAATCCAAAGTTACGAGATTAAACATTTAACTGAAAATGGTCACATGCGGATTAAATTCGGACTATCGCTATCAACACTAACGTTGCGTGATAAAGAAAGTTAAACGCATAATAATCCGACTTTAATACGCGAGGTTTCAATTAAATGTAATTTTACACGAAATCCTAAATTTCGAGGTCCGAGGCCCGTTAATGGCGGAACACAACCCTGACCCTATTTATCTAAGGGCTAAGCATGAATAAACTAATTAAACTAAGAAAGCAATAAATAAACACAATAAACTATTTAGGAAAGCATGTAAATCTAATTAGAAAGCAAGGAAATAATGAAATACAACTATATTAATGGAGAGGGTGAATGAATAGTCAACTTACAAACCTAAAAGGGTGTCAATCCAAGAAGAAATGAAGAAGAACTCTCCAAAAACCCTCAAAACCCTAAGCTAAACTATCCTAAAAATCTGATTATTTTCTCTCAAATGAGAGAGAATGAGTTATATACAAAATATCCCATGGAAAACTTGTAATAAAAGGGAAGAAAACCAAAAATCTGGAGGGCCGAATCGATTCGGAAATGGTCCGAATCGATTCAAAAATAGGGGAAGTTCGCAGCTGTAATTCTGCAGCATTACGAATCGATTCGGCTTTGGGCCGAATCGATTCGCCCCTACAGGTCTGCAATTCTGCAGCTTTGTCCTGTTTTACGGAAAAAGTCGCCATTTCTTCGTTATAGTTCAGAATGAGGCACGGTCAGAGGATACGCGAAGATAACTCATAGAACTACAACATCCAAGAAGACATTTGGCCAAAAAACCAAAATATGAAATGACTAAAATTCCCTTGAATGTGACCTTGAGTGTACTTTTTAAGTAAAAACCATCCTAAAAATGCCATAACTCCATCATTACAACTCGAAATCATACACCGTTGGTGTCCACGCGAAGAGAAATCAAAGGGATTCAACTTCCGTAAAGAGCTCGGGATTCATACCCGAATGCTAAAATTACTAAAATGCCCCCGAAGCTGCAAAAGTCGACGAAAGTTTTTCGGAAAGCGTCCAAACTTCATACTAAGCATCGAAACACCTACAAAATCTCAATTAACCCCTGCAAAACATGTTAACATAGAAATCCGAGGTTGTCTGGTTAACGAGCATAAATATAGGGATTAAGATACCCAAGGGGGCTAATAAGGCGTAGGTTAACGGGTGAAATACGTAATATTTGCGTCGTATCAGTAATCCTATTGAAAACGCAGCTTTGAGAGAAAAAGTTAGAAAGACTTTGAGAATGGTTTCCATGGAGGGTCTGTAATTAAAGAATCTTCCAATGAGAGAGTACTTGTAAGGGTCCACCAGTTTTAAATTTTCCTCTTCTGTGAAAGAAATCATTGGTTCACCTCTGACGCAGTCATAGGTTATGGGATTAATGATGTGATTTGTACGTGTATTGGAGAATAAAGAAGCAAAGCTTTTGGCTTTCTCTCTATCAATGTCAGGTGGTTCTGGATGGGGTTTCAGAGGACATACGGATGATATAGATGGTAGTGATAATGAGAGTAGGGGTGTTCACGGTCCGGTCCGGTTTTGAGGTATTTTTAGCACCGAACCGCATTAATCGGTCCAAGAAAATTATGGATTGAGACCGGACCAGAATAATCGATCTCTGTCCTATTCGGTTTTCAGGCGGTCTGGGTTCAGTCTCGGTTATATTCGATCCATAAACAACTATTATAAAAAAAAACTAATATAAAAAATAGCGCATTTTTGAAAAAAAAAACATAAGGCTTTTTTAATAGAAAAAGAATAAAGAACAATAATATTAAACAGAGCAGACTATTGTCACCATTATAAAAGAGAGGGGGTTTTCATGAAAAAAAAGAGGTCAACGGCTGCAATGAAACAAACATCAAATAAACATCAAGAACCAATAAAAATCATAAACCATATTTCGGTCTCAACCAAACCATCTTGCAAAATCTATTATGTGAACCATAATCCAATTTCATTTCAAAATCATGAACCATAAGAAGATATTGTGATTTTTCATGATTTTGAGCCCAATAAAATCATGAACTGTTTCCGTTCTAACTGGAAAAATCATGATTTTTCCTCTACTAATAAAACAAAACACATCTTGCAAAATCAGTGAGTGGTGGTGGACTTACTTGTTATTAAGATTGGTTCAGCGAGTTTAGGCCATCGAGTTGAAGGTGTAGCCGTGAAGTGTAGCCGTGACAGGGGGTTGAGGGTTTAGCTATTGGATGGACCGGATATCGTGAGCAGTGATCGTGACACTGGCTAATGAGAGAGAGATAGGAGAGGAAAGGAGATGAAGAAGAGATGAAGTGATGAGATGTTAGGGTTGAGTTGGGTAAGACTGTGTGTGGTATTGTGTAGTGTAGGTTGTATTTAGGTAAGTTATAGAATTAATATATATATATATATATATATATATAATAAATGCGGTCCGGTCCGGTCTAGACCCGCTTTTTAAGATCCCGGACCGAGACCGAACCGAAAAATGCGGTCCTTCACATTTTAAGACCGAATTAAAATCGCATTAGAAAAAACCCGTAAAAGTATGTCCGGTCCGGTTCGTTTTTTTCGGTCCATTCGGGTTAGTGAACACCCCTAAATGAGAGAAATGAGTTAGAGCGAGAAAGGAGCTTGAATAAGTGGATGTGATTTCAGGCCAAATTTCAACTCTGTAGTTTGGAAATAAATATCACATCTACACTTTAATCGTCAGAATAGTGCTACAAAAAAGTAGGTTGTTTGATTTAATTTTCTTTTTGTGATTAAGTTTTATAAGTAATATTTCTTAATTTTTTTTAGGAGTGATATATCTTCTAGCTTTATACTATATGTCATGGATGATGGGTATATTGTATAACACATTATTGCAAGAGATTTTACAACATTGTGTTATTTTTTTTAAAATATTTTTTGCAAAAGAAATTTATTTATAAATTTATTCATCAGCTTCCTTTTTGCCATGGAGGTCAGAGATTTTATTTCGTAACCACACAGAACTCGACTTTGTTTGTGAATGGGATGTATCTTTTAGAATCAGGGTGTTAATTATGTTGTGTCGATGTATGTGTATTACAAATTAATTTCTCTATAACCATGACAAAATAATGGTCACCCTTATTTCTCAATGAAAATGGATCTGGAAACTTTGTGAAGTTTACCAAAAAAAAAGAAAAAAGAAAAAAACAACATTACGTTATTGAAACTAATAAAACATTCACGCACGTTATCAGATTTGAATATATGTTACCTTTTTCTAGAACAAAAATCGATCATGATATTGTATCCTAGAAATGGAAGAATATGGGGACGTTCAAGTGACAGTGGGATTACCTTCGATGTCCACCAAAAATGAAGGATGTGGATATTGCAGAGAAGGCTAGGGTTGCTATCCTTAGGGGAAAATTTCAACAGTTGGTCTTTTGGAGGCATTGTTTGCTAAGCTAACGGGAAAATCGTTAATACTTTAAATTGAAAAAATTGTCATGAAATATTCTCTTTTATTTTTAGGTACCTGTTAACCAACTTAATAGTGACATGATGGGGCATATAGGTGACATTGACGTCACAGTTATGGCTTGCAAGATATTTCACTTTCACTTTTGGATAACATTTTCTATAACTTGATAAATTTTGTAATGATTTTCTTTTAGCATAAGAATTTTTTTCTTTATTTTGGCTATGTGAAAGTTGGCGAGGCCGTCAAGGTATTTTATACACACACACACACACACACACACACACACACACACACACACACATATATATATATATATATATATATATATATATATATATAAAGTACACACCCTTTTTTTAATAAGGGTTTTAGTAATGGGATAAGATGAAGAAAAGATTGAAGGAGAGGGAGAAGGAAGTACCAACTCTCCGTGAATGCAGGATAAAGTTGAGAAAGAAATGGGCACCACTCAAGGTCCTTTTTTTTTTAATATTGGAGTTGTTGCTTCACTTGATCACCTTTTTACCTCATTTATCATTCAGGGTTAATTTCGACAAATTTCTTAACGTATGAATTTATTTTTCACTAAATAGCATTTTTAATAATTTCACGGACATTTTTTTCCATAATTTCAGTGAATACTTTAATAATTTCATTAAAAAAACAACCTCGCATCGCGAGGTTTGCATGCTAGTTCCATTTATAAAAGTGTAATCTTAACTTTAATTCGCCACATTCACACTTCATGGGAACTATAGATTGAATAGAATTTCTATGATATGTTCTCGCTATCCCTATAAACCTTACACAAATATGGCATTAAGTATTTAATATAATTTTTACACTCCTCTCACCACAACACAACTGTGTCGTCAAGTTTAGCAAAGAGGACGGCTGAGAAGAGGAGTGACGAGTGAGAGAAGTGCGAAGACAACATCAATGAAGTCAAATATGATGACTGAGTTCTAAGATGTCAAATATAAGCTAATGACAACCACTCCTTAAACATACCCCGATGTCAAATATCGATTCTTCCATTATGAAGTTATATAGCATTTGAATGGGTTATGGTAAAGTAATAAAAATAGGGGAAAGTACTCTTAGTGTAACAACTCGGATTTTTTCAATGGGAATTTTAAATTTATTTTGGAAATCGGAGAAAAATGAAATTTTGAATTTATTAATTTATTAATTTAAAATGTTTGTTTTTATATTTGAGAAATGAATTTTCAAACAGAATTGGAATGGAAATTAAAATGGAGTTTTGATTGAATTTTTATTATATAGAAGAGTCCTTAAAACATAAAACTCTTTAAGAGTCCTCAAAACATAAAACTCTCTACAAAAAACTATTTAAAAATATTGGACCGTCCGATCGCGTTGAATTTTTTTTTTGCAGCTTTCTCTCGTCTTCAACTAATTTTCTCCCAAATTTTATCCAATTCCAACGGTTCGATCGTCCGAAATAAATTTTTTAGTGTTAGTCTCTGATTAGAACTCTTTTCTTAATCAAACTCTTAATCCTTTATATATCACAGTAAATTCGTGACTTGGCTTTTCAAATCACTTTTTCATCAACTTCTCAAGCAGAAGACCTCTCCAAAATTACTCCCTTTCATCTACAAACCATAGCCCCCAAACTTATTCAAGATTCAACCTTAGATTAGAAGGCTTATTTGGTGTTTTCTCGAGTTTGGGCTAGAATGAGATTTAATTATTTTCGCGAGAAGAACATAATGGTGTGATTAGATTTTGATGCTGAAATTATGTGATGATTTAGGTGATGATTTTGAGGTACGAGACTTACACAATATGCTCCTAAATTCTCTCGAGAGTATTCCGTTTTGATTTCGGTGTCGATTGCACTCATATTGAATTGTGATTCATTTCCAATCTAAAAATTGTTGGAATCTAAATATTGATTCATTGTGATATATTATATTGTAATTTGAGCATCATGTCATTAGATTTTAATATGGCAAGGAAAATGGGCACCCGCTAATAGTTTAAAATTCGGATGTACTTAAGAATGCATAGGCGTGCTGAGGTGAGGCATGGTGGCTCATTGATGTGTTGTTGAGAAATTAATATTGATATAATGCTTGAGTAATGCATTTGATTTGTATATGCGATTCGTATTGTTACGATTTATTCATCGTGCTAATTTATTTGTGAGCATTTATTCCTGTCGTATTGTGTACTTCCCCGTATTTTTTTTTTTGTTGGCAGGTTAGCGTGAATTGGGATGCTATAGACTATTTGGAGTATTATTTTTTAGCATGGATTGGAAGAATTATTTTGATGTAATTATTAGTGGTGTAAATTTTAGTTGGAAAATTTTGTATTTGAGAGAAACTTTATTGTAATCTTATTATGGAAATAGAATTTGTGGAGTTGTTATGTTTATATTATGGACATTTATATGCTCTATACTTGTTGATTGATGGTTTTAATTTAGTTTTATCGTAGTAGCACGCCGCGTTCCCTTTTCGTGAGCGTCGGGTGTTACACTTAGGTCCCTCACAAACAAAATTTAAACACTAAAGGAATTTTGAGAAATTTTAAACACTTAGGTTCACTAATTCTCTTCTTGTAGAAGTCAACGCTAGTGGCATAACAAGTGTACCTAATAGTAAATTGTCCTTAAATATTTAAAAATTATTACCAAGGGATCTAATTGTAAATTCCCCATAATATGAGTTTTCTAAGTGAGAAACTTGCACGCCAATTTCTTCACTGTAAGTTTCTCATTTGGTTGATCTATCTTATCAATTTTATAGTGCTATTTTAACTTTTCATTAATTTGAATTTATATAATAATGGTTTGTCTTTTTTCACCGCCTTTTTTTGTGATTGCCATTAGCTCAATATATATTGAAAACATTTATACATTAATATCATTAAATTAGAAGTACATAGCATATGTAATAATGGCCTCCCAATTCATTTTTGTATTCATGTGTCACTAGCTTCAGCCATTTTTTTTAAAAAGTCTATCCATCCATTTTCGCTGTATTTCTCACACTCCAATCAATCACTAACACCACTCTATACTATTCTCCCTAATTTGCTTTCGATTTATAACACGGTGCACGCTAATTGTAATTCTCGACCACCACCACCGGTGGTAGACCACACTCACCAATCTCAATTATCACCCGACAGAACAAAGCAACACAAATGGCGTACTAGTGTTAATGATCTAAGGTTGCAGTAGACCACCCTCACCAATATCAATTAGCTAAGCAACAAAAATGGTGCAGTAGTGTTAATGATCTAAGGTTGTAGGTTTGAACCTTTGCTTCCCTAATTATTTTCTTTATACCCTTTTCGTCTCAAATTATCAGATCACTATTTCTTTTTGGGTTATTCCAAATTAAGGGTCCACTTTTCTTTTTTGGACATAATCAATTAATCAAGTTCCATGACGGTGAACAAAGGTTAATCTTGACCATTTATTGAGTTTATCCTTAATATGTACGAAATAAAGACATGGAATCTTCACTTGGAATGAATGGAGCATGAATAGTTTTTCTTCTTGAGCGCATCTGGTGAATAAAATAGTCATAATTTCGTTCTTTTCAATTTGTAAGCCAAGCTACTATACCTGGTAGTATTATTGGATTTTGTCTACAGTCGGTTTTCATGTATTGTGATTCTAAAGAGAATTGTGATTGATTTTTTACATAAACATTAATATCACTTTCTATAGTAGATTGTTACAAACCCTGAGCAGAGTACAAATGAGGGAAATAATGAGAATTATTGTGTCTGTTACGTGGTGGGTTCGTGAGCATATAATATTAATGGACTCATTAACATAATAAAATTTTATCTTCATCTCTCATCCCTTGTATTGGATTTTTTTTATATGATCTCTAGTTTTTTAAAATTATTTGATCTTGAATAATTTGGGGTATGACAATGTTGATTTATTAATAATTTTCAAAGATCGAAATAGGAATGGATTCATTATTAGTTACTATTGCTGTAGCATTATTATTACATGATATGTGTTTAATTCAATTATAACTACGTTCAACTATTTATTCCTTTCGCAGCTCAAACCAGTGTGATGGAAGCATAGCCTGTCATTGCCTCCACTGCTTTAGTGTAATTGATTTTGCATTTAACATCCTACTTTTGTTCAACTTATATTCTAATTTTGTAGTTAAAATTTGACTATTTATCGTACGAGGAAGAAATTTCCCCCTATTATTCTCACTTAAATAGATTTGTTGGAATTGTATTCAAACCTAAACATAGAACTTGAAGTAATGAAGGTCACAAGGAGTTGGCTATGGTAGTGATGTCCCAGATTTTTTTTGTATGAAATGTGAATGTGCTGCAATGTAATTGGATACAATACGAGGGAATGTAATGTGATTAGATAACATTTCATTCGTCTTCATTTTTTTCTCAATTTCGACAGGCGTACGAATTTTAGAAACAGTACAAATTTATTCCTTTAAGACAATCCAAAATGATTGCTAACCAAAGATAACGTTTATATTGCTAGCATTTCTCTCAAGATAGATGGTATTCATACCATTTGATTGAAACCCTTTAAGAATAATTTGGTGACTTCATTTTCAATTTTAATCCAAATCCAACTTGGTTTTTGAATGGTACAGACTTTGGTTATTATATTTATTTTACTATTTTACTCTTTAAAGAAAAAATATATCTTATGCTCATACAAAATACAACTTAGTCAAGCCATGGATTGAATATTTGTAATTTCCATATTACATCATTGTTACCGTTGAAAAAATAGAATGTTTTATTCATCTGGACATAAATATTGTCCAAGTATTGCAAACTATTTAGAGGTGGAAGACCAATGATTAATAATCTCACATCCTATTACTACATATTATAACCGACCCACGTATCGCACGAATAGCTCCTCTAAATCATTATTGTAGTGTAATATATATAAGTGTTAAATACTTCAAAAGGTCTTACCAAGGGATTTAAAAATAAGGTACCAAAATACATTTTGCAGCCTATTCATGTACACTATGGGATTTTGGGCATAGCACAACAACTTACTATCTCCTTGGGTTATAAATTTCCCTTTTCTTAGCATATATTTCTTTAGTATTGAATTCCATTTATTTTCAAAAATAAATAAATAAACCCCAAAAGTACATTAATATAAGGAGGAAATAATTCCTCATAAGCTGAGATATTCATTGACATTGAATAAAAGGACATAACATTATAATACCACAACACTCGTCTTATTTTAATACAAGTAATCTATTGTATACTATTTTTGAATAAAATGACCCATCCCTTCACTCTAATACCTTTGGCGAACTCACCCTCTCCTCCTTGCAGCGATGAACCTGGGCAAAAAATTTCATGCCAACAGAATTAATTGGATAAATATTAATTAGCATAAATGACAGAAAATAAAAAAAAAATGGACTTCTGAACTCACATATCATATCTAAGACGGTGGCAGCAAGATGTTTCCACTCTTTTGCCTACCACCACAACCGCGTGTATTCTGACTCGGTGGACACGAAATGTAGCGTGGGGCGGTGGCGTCCAAACAGATGTACACCTCATAAATTTCTACATGACTCACATTTATGGGCTTACAGGATATATAAACATTGTTGTTCCCATTCGCTTGTTTTATTGCAGTTTCTATATTGACCTTCGTATAACTAGTGTCACTTCTAGCAGTGATACCAAAGGCATTCAAAGCACTCGATATATTCATCTTAAGTCCCTCTCTTGCTCTAGATTGAAAATATTGAAATGGGGTCATGGTTGAACAGCTACCATGTATAGACCACTCATGATCCCATAATTGGTCATTTGTTCTTGCTATAATCAAGGTGGGCCACGCTCCTTCTAGATAACTTCCGAGTTGATTGTACTGTAAATTTGGCAACTAGTATGATTAGAGGGGTAGCATTGTACACAAATTAAGAAAATTTTATCACCACTATATTATTATACTATTTATTCCCACCCAAATTAAAATTCTTTAAAAAAAAAAGCATTTTTTTACATAAAAAGAATTAGTTATCAAATTTATAAACCTGGAAATTGCAACTTGTCATGTTATCTGATAACATTTGAAAGAAAAATTAGCAGGCCAAAAACTGAAATTAGCAAGTAGTCATGAAAAAAAATTGTAGTTGGAATAATGTACTAATGATTTTCAAGCATTTAAATCAAGCTTTTGTCTGAAATCTTTGATGTGTTGCATATTTTTTTTTGAAGAAAAAACTCTTACTTTAAAGAGCGCAAACATGCAATCACTATATTGTTGGAATCTCTATATACTATAAAATGCAAAACAAGACATTTATGAGCATTTAAGATTCCTCCTCATTGAGATTGTCCACGTGGCACTCTATATTTTATATTTTTATAAAATACTATACAAGCAATTTAATAGATGCATTGAACTATTGAGTTTTCTCTCTCTCTCTCCTTCAATTTAATTCAACTATGAAATCAAGTCAAAAGCAATTAAGAATGATACATTTCTTTCGTCCCAATATATAAACATTATTTTTAACTGCTGTCAATCACCATGGTCATCACCATAGACTTCCCCAAAGACCCCAAACCTTCTCCTGAACAAAGGGTTGCACATATGTTAAATCGCCGCCAAAGTTTTCGGCATGTAATTTTCTTCTTTTCTTTCGTTGATTAATTTGTTAGTTAAGATTAGTAGGGTTTGGAGGTTCCCCACTATTGATAAACCATTTGCTTTCTCTTTTTTTTGGGTTATTTCTTTAACGCTATTTTTCATAACCATTAAATTATATAAAAGCAATGTTTTTCTAAAAAAAAATAGTTTATAATTGTTAAAAGGTTATTTTATAAACTGTTTTTTTAACTTTTCTATAAAATTAATTTTTTACATATAACGTTAAAAACATTAAAAAAACGTTGATATAAAAACGTTCAAAACACTATATTTAGCTGCTTTTTTTATAAACGTTAAAAAATAGTTTATATAAACCACTATTTTTTTTTTAAAACACTGCTTTTAAAAACGTTACAAAACACTGATTTTTTAATTGCTTTTTACAAACGGTCAAAAACATTTTATATAAAAACGCTTTTTTTTTTAAACACGGTTTAGTAAAAACATTAAAAACACTCTTTTTAATAAACTTAAAAAAATATTTTATATAAAAACACTTTTTTTTAAAAAACAGTTTATATAAAAATAATGTTTTTAATTTTTTTTTTATAAACGTGAAATGGTTTTTTATAAAACCTTTTTAGCGTTTTTTTATAAGTCAATTTTTTTTATAAACATGTTAAAAAACAGTTTATATAATAATGTTGAAAAATACTGTTTTTTTAACGTTTTTAACATTTTATATGAAAACTGTTCATATAAAAAGTTGTTTTTAATAGTTGATAAAAACTTTTTTTAAAACATTTTGATGTCTTTTTATAAAAAAAAAAATTGATTTTTATAAAAAACAGTTAAAAAGAGTTTATTAGAAAACCTTTTGATGTTTATAACTGTTTAAAAAAAAAGTTTTTGTATAAGCAGTTTTATAACGTATATAAAAAACAGTAAAAAAAATAGTGTTTTTTTAACCTTTTTAAAAAACAGTGTTTTTAACAAAAAGTGTTTTTATATAAACTATAAGAGCTTTTCTCTCTCTTATCTCTCTTATTCTTACTTTCTCTCTTTTTTGGATTATTTTTTAACACTTTTTTTAAACGTTAAAAAAACACTGTTTTTTATAAACCTAAAAAAACAATTTATATAAAATCAATGTTTTTAAAAAAAATCAGTTTATAATCGTTAAACGGTTTTTTTATAAACAATTTTTTTAACTTTTTTATAAAATTATTTTTTTACGTAAAACATTCAAAAACAGTTGATATAAAAATGTTAAAAACACTATTTTTTATAAATGTTAAAAAATTGTTTATATAAACCACTATTTTTTTTTAAGGAAAAAACACTGTTTTTAAAAAACGTTACAAAACACTGAATTTTTAACTGTTTTTCATAAACATTCAAAAACAGTTGTATAATTCTCTTTAAAAAAAATGTTGTTTTTATATAAACCATTTTGTAATATTTTTTTAAAAGAGTTCTTTTTTTTTAAGAACAGTGTTTTTACATAATTTTTTTTAACGTTTATACAAAAAACTGTTAAAAAAACAGTGTTTTTAATGTTTTTATATTAAGTGTTTTTTACATTTTTAATTTATTCATATAAAGAATTGGTTTTATGAAAAAAGTTGAAAACAATTTACAAAAAAACTTTTGACATTCATAAACTGTTTTTTATAAGATTGTTTTTATATAAAGTTTTTTCAACGATTATAAAAACAGTTAAAAACAATATTTTTTTATGTTTGTAAAAAAAAGTGCTAAAAAAAGTTTATAAAAAAACCTTTTGATTTTGTAAAACTTTTTGATTTAAAAAAAAATACTTAATAAAAAAAGTGTATAAAACTTTTTCATTTTATAAAACTTTCTCATTTTATAAAAAAGTGTTAGTAAAAAAAGTTTTACTATTTAAAACAATAAGATAAAATGTAAAATTTGTTTTAATACAGTAATAAATACTTATACTAATTGGTAAAATAGTTTTTTTGATTGGAAAATGAGTCAACTGACCATCAAACTAGCTAACTAACGTTTTTTGTCGATTTTGAATCCCAAACGAGTAGAATGTAAACAAATGAAATAAAACTCTAAATAACTATTGGATCCCAAATAGTAAAGGATCGTTACAAAATTGACAAGGAGCCATAGAATAGACTGTGATTTTGTTTAAGTATAATGTGTTATGTGAAGATTGAAATAGTGTTTTTCTTAAGATAATTTCGATTGAATCTTTATATAGAAATGTGAGTTTAATTAGTTAGAAGCATATGATGTGAATTTAGTTAGTTAGAAGCATATGGTGTATGTTGCTCTATTTTAAAGGAAGTGAGGTATGCTTCCATGTTTAATAACATTGTTTTTTAAATAGAATATATAATATTCCTTTTTGGATTTTTCTCTTTTTATATTGTGATTGCACAATTATTTTTGTGCTTTGTTATAAGGTTTGATATTTTTATTTTGACTCATTTTCATGATTTTTTTATATAAATTATACCCTTTATGCTTTATTTTCTTAACACACAAGTTCTAATTGTTTGTCATTTATGTCTATCATGTTCATGATACTATTCATTATATTTTTCAAAAATTAGGGGTTAAAGTATAATTTATGTAAAGTTGATTAAGTGCCTAAGTAAAATATTTTGCAATATATATATATATATATATATATATATATATATGATAGTAATTATCGTGATTATATATGAGTGTCCATTTTCTCTCCATCTATTATTAATTAATACTTATATAATGTGTCAAATAGATATAAAAATATAATTATGTCTTAAATAAAAAAAGTATCTCGGTGTTTAGTGCATACTAATCATAAAACTACCATCTCTACTAAAAAATATAAATATGTAGTTTATTTGTAATTTTAAAATAGAGGCATGTTCATATGTCCCAAATTTTTTATTCATTTTTTCATCTCATATTAACATTAGTTTAAACGTAATGATAATATTATTTATGTGGCATAAATTTTACGAATAAAATTATACCACGCTCGAGCATCGCGCGGGGTTTAAAACTAGTGGTAAAAATAACGGGAAAAAATAATCTAAAAGGATAATAATGAACTCACAAAGAAACAAGTTTGTCGTTTGGCACTTACTCATATGCTTGTATTGTATCTGTGTTTGTGTGCTTTGGAATGCATGAAAGTTTTATAGTGTGCATTATATATCGAACAAAACGTTTAATTTCTGAAGCGATTAATAATCTTACCACTGTCCCAAGGGTAGTCGAATTTTCACTTGTGAAACACTTGTTTATAGTGCGTCCTGCTTGATTAGCGGGCCAAAGGCCGTGTAAAGCAAATCGCATAGGCCAAGCAGAGCATGGTTTCACGGTGTGGTGGCAGTAGCTTGGGGTCCAACTCTTCACCAATTGAAAATGGTTGAACTGTTGTGCTTTGACTTGAGAAACAAAAAGCATAACGTACACCACCAACAATGTCTTCATTATTGTTTGTTACAAGTAGAGATTCTCTATGTATGTATGCATATTTATACACGTAGAAAAAAATTGCATGACAATTTAATAGTATCATTTAGGTATTCTAATTATACGGGTCTAGTTAGGAAAGAGACAACTTAAAAGAAAAAAGTTCGTCAGTGATTTTTGGATGCTATATATAATCATGATATGATTTTCTCACACTACTTTTAACTATGGTTTCAAATTTTCAACAGCCTATCATGACCCAATATAGTAGGAATCCTTTTCTAGATAATTACGTGTCAAAGTTTCAATATAAATTAAGTATTTTATAAAAAGAGAAAGGAAAGATACGATTTGGTAAGATTTGCAAATGAAATTTAATACCAAATTTAAGTAACCTTTTTTACCCAACAAATGAATTTCTTGAAATTAACATATTTGGCACGGTGTGTGTTTGTGTGTATAAATATATATATTTAAGGTTTATTTTACTTTATGTAGATATATATATTTTTTTAATTATGACACATCCAAAAAAATATTTTTAACGTGATCATTGTGTGTAGTATATACACAATATTTTAAAATGTATAAATGAAATTTTGTTATTTGTGCATGAATTTTTGTAATGTCTGCATATTTTTTTTTTTTGTAATTTATATGGAAAACTTTGTAATGTATACATGTAAATCTGAAATGTACACATTAGAATTTTGTATACCCAAACAAATAAGGTATTCATATATGGGTAATGTAATGGTAATGGACTTTAGTGTAAGAAAACATGTTAGTGGATTAGAGAAAAAATCTTATTTTACTAAGGACTAAATTTGGAAGCTCAGGTGCGGACATGTTCAATGCGGACACGGTGTAGGCAATTTTAAAAAAATACTTCCCAACATTTTTTTGAAGCGATTTTTTTCATGGGTTAGTAACATTTCAATGAACCCCCATAAAAAAATCAAGTGAAAATAATTTTTTTTTACTAATTTAATAAAATCGGCAAAAATTTTGTCGAAGTTTTTAGCAAGGTTCTAAAAAACGCGGGACGTGACCGTTGCGTGGAGTCCAAGCCTTAAGCTTTAGAAGCCTAGGCGGGTATTAAGCATGAAAAGATGCTTCGGCATTTTTTAATATATTTTTAACCATAACAACGCTATTAAAAATTCTAAAATTGTACATACCTTAAAAATATTTCTGAATATATGCAAATTAAAATCTTATTTGATTGTTTAAGGCAAGATATTGGTCCGATTTGAAAAAAAGTCTTTAAAAGGCAACATTGTTTCACTAAAGCATTTTTATTTTTAAAAAAGTGTGCATTAAGGCTTTTACTAAGAATAAGGCGTAAAAGGCTTAAGAAATAGCATTTCTCCCAAAACTCAACCCTAGGTGCCTTTTAGAACACTAGTTTTTAGATACTTAAATGTAGCTAAAAACTAACAGATTTTGACCGATTTTATTAAAATGGCAAAAAACATTATTTTGACCTGATTTTGTTTGAGAGTTCATTGAAATGTTAATAACCCATAAAAAAATCAATTAAAAAAATGCTGGGAAGTACTTTTTAAAAATTCATCTGCACCTTGGTCGTCCTCACTTGAGCCTCTCTCTCTCTCTCTCTCTCTCTCTCTCTCTCTCTCTCTATATATATATATATATATATATATATATATATATATATATATATATATGTTTGTGTGTGTGTGTGTGTGTGTGTGTGTGTGTGTGTGTGTGTCATATGAGGTCCTTAAATGAGAACCAATTGTGGACCCTAAATTTTTAAAAATAGTATAAAAAATATATGTTTGAGTTGATTTTTTCTTTTGTGTAGTATACAAAAATATCAGGAACTCCTAAAAAAATCATGTGAAAATGAATTTTTTCCCCATTTTAAATATGTCAGTAACTTAAAAACTACATATTTTGACCTTGTTTTTAAATAAGAATTTTTTTTATTTGCAACCAATTTTTTAGGGGGGGTCCCTAAAATGTTTAAATAGCCAAAAAAACAAAGATGATTTCTAATCGTGAGAGACTAAACACAAGTAAAATATGTAATAACATCTCAAGGGAATGTTACTAATGAAACATGTAGGAATATTAAGGCCTGGTCTTTTTTATTGTTGAACTTCATAAGTAAAAAATATAAAAAGACATATCATTATCTATTACATACCTCTATTTTCCGTTTGATCTAATTCTTTCCGTAACCCAACTGTTTACTATTTTAAAAAAATTGTTCACATGGTTGGACCACACAATGAGACCCACACATGAACCTCATATCGAATTAGCACTTTTTACTTGATTGAAGTAAAAATATTATATTTTTGTTTTAAAAGTTTAATAAAGAATGCTAAAATTCAAAATGATCCAAAACATCACGATTAAATTTACAGTTAAACCTTTTTTTATTTTAAGACATCGCGGCTTTATTATTTAGCTATTTTAATCATTGTCACTCATGAAAAGCGTGCTGGTGTTTTTCTAAACAATGCTTATTAGTGACAACTCTAATACAATCAAACATTAAATTGTTAGAATGGTAAAGGGAAGAACGTGAACGTGAACGTGAACGTGTTGTTACAAGGTTTTTATTTTAATATAATTCTACTTCGTGTTTAAAACAAATGAAAGACTATGGTGTGGTATGTGTTGAATGCCCATTTTTCAATTCAATTATTTTTGAGATCTTAAGCACCACATGGGAAAATTAACACGTTGCATCACAATATATATGATTCAGAGACCCCCATCCATTGCCAATTAATTTTGGTTTGGATGTTGTAATATCTAACAATCATAAAAACTCATGTGCTGACCAAGTATATGGATCAATAGTTTTTAAAATTGTGAAAGAAATATTTTTAAGTTCATTTTTTATGTGATATTTAAACATTTCAGAGAACCCCATCGAAAAAAACAACTCAAAATGAATGATGTTGCTAATTTTCAAAAAATTTATCAAAATATGTAAGCTTTAAAGTGACTTAAAAATTAATATATTTTGACCGATTTTTTAAAAATAGCAAAAAAAATTATTTTTTGGATTATTTTTTAGGGGGGGTTCTTGAAATGTTTAAATAGCACATAAAAATTCAACTCCAAAATATTGTTATTACTATTTCAAAAAACTTGGTCCGTATACTTGGTCTTTATACTTAGACCTCACAGAATTCTGGCTTTATATAACTATATATATCATTATTTTAGATAAAAAAAATCACAATGCATCATAATTTCATAAAAATTTGTGAGTGGATAATTATATTTTTCGAATAAAGTTTTGGGATCATTATTATTTAATCCCACGTGCGATGATTTAGTTACATCTGGTCCTATATTATTTTTTTGAATTATTGATATCGTATGGAGTGGTGGTTAAAAAGTTTTATTTTGTTGACTTACAGTTTTATTTTCGGGTGAAATGTGGTTGCCTTTAGCATGTGGATATATCATAAATTTTACTAGCATTAGTTTCAATTTCCTATCACCCTTAAATCTCCATAATTTGCAGTTATTTAACCAGGAATAAAAACTTGAAAGTGACTTTCGAACTTTATTCTACGTTCTTTGAACATCCCAAATCAATATCAATGACGTTTTCGTTTTTCTCTCTGTTCGTTTCTTATTTTAGAATCACATGTCACTGTCTCAATTACAAAGGTTGTAGAAGAGCCATGTTACAACTCGGGTTGAAAAGTTTCAGTAGCTAGTTGTGTAGGAAAGGAACATTTACACTAGATAAACTTCTATAAAAATAGTATGTATATTAATTTATGTATATCCCCATTATCGAATCAATCTTGACTTTCATACTTTGAAGATCACATAGAATCCTTTTTCTTTTTGGTTAGTTTCTTGTTTTAGAAGCACGTGGAATTGTCTCAAGTATTAAGGTTGACAAAGAGTCTTGTTACCAAATGTGGAGTATGTTATATCTATTGAAAAAAAACCCGAACATAAGGAATCACAGTAATGGAATTTAACATATCTATATAAATAAAGGGTTGGTTTAGTCATACGGAATTAGAATTGAATTGGAATTGGAATCCTGTGAAATTAGAATCGATTAAATTTCAATTCCGTCATTTTACAATTCATATGTTTGGTTCAAGTATCCGATTCTTTTAGAATTCTATTAGAATTTCAAATCCCTTTTTATCCCAACAAATTTCATAAAATCAATTTTGTAAAATATAAACAATTTAAGAAATACTTTTAAAATACATTCCATTAAACAAAACGTTGTAATAGACCCTTATAACATACAAAATATATCTAATAAAATATGAAAAATGATCTAATAAAACTTGAATTTTTAGTTTAATCATTTTGTTACAAAATTATCTTTAGAAATAAAGAAATTAATATGCCAAATGCAAATGGCATAAAATTTGGTTTAAGGCCTCTTCAATTTTAGGCCCAGTCCTACTGCAAAGTAAAAGGAAGTCATAGATTAACAATAGCCCGTCTTAAAAAAGGTTCGTGAGTCATTTTTCAATGCTATATATAATCATGATATGATATTCTCAAAATAGTTTAAACAATGTTTTCACCTTTTTAACACCCTATGATGACCCAATTTTGTAGAAATCTTTATGTAGCGAATTACGTGTCAAAGTATCAATATAAATTAAAGGTTTGTATGAAAGGGATAGCAAAGAGATCGTTGGAAATTCATAATTAAAGTTTGAAATTAATTTTTTAATTTCAAATATATTAAATTTTGGAATAATAAATTTTCTATTTATGTGGTCTTAATAAATATAAGATAATTAATTGGCACGTGATAAATGTAAATATTCAAGAATTGGGTTGTTCCTATATTTTAGCGACTTTATGGTTAATGAGAGTTCTACTTTTACTAGAATTTTCAGTCATTTTCCCCTTATAAATAGAGGAGCCTTGTACCATCTATGGTTATCTCATAACACACTATTTCTAAGGTGGGAGAGAAAATTTGAAATTTTCATTGTTCATATTTTCTCATAAAAAATTTGGGGACACAAGAAGAGAATTCTGGGCTATTTTTCAAGGAGTTCTAAGGATCAATTATTAGGGGTGATAAGCACCCAATATTGTACATTTCATACCCGAATAGACATATTTTAGTTGTTAATTCTCGATAATTTGAGTCTTATGCGCCTTATTGTCTATTTTGTAGGTCGAATGCACCTTGCGGTGTTCAAACGCGTATTTCAAGGAAATTGTGCGAATTATGGAGCTAATTACCAATCCCGTAGCCCTAGCCTACCCTAACCTACCTCAACCTGTCCCGAACCGTGTGTGTTTAGGTTGTCCCATTTTATTTTATTTATGTCATTTTATTTTTAGGATTTATTTTATTGAGTCATGTATATATTTTTTTAGGATTTTTATATTTTAATTTTTAGCGCGTCGTGTATTAGTTTTTATATTTTCTTAGTTTTTAGTAGTTTATTATTATTTTTTTTATTATATACTTTTATAGTTTTTATTTTAGTCATGTTTAGTTTTTTTTAGAGTTTGTAAAGTGTGTCGTGTCGTGTCATTTTTACTTTAGTTGATTTTTATTTTTAGTTTAGTTAAATTTTTATTTTTGTTTTATTTTATTTTTTAGTTGTGTCTTATTTTTTTTAGGGGTCACAAACTAAACACACACATAAACTCATTCACATCCACTATCCTACACACAAGCAAATCCCTTATCCCCACCTTATTCACCTACACTCACCCACACCAAATTCACACCCCACCACTATTCATCATTATCTTCCCCCACTCTGTCTCTCTCATACATCCACTAACAAACTTTACCCACAACAAATCTTACCACCATTAACCCGACCTCGCAGACACCAACCCCTATCGCAAACCCATTTTCGGCCTGACCCATAAGCCGACCTGTTCCGGAACCACTTGAATCGCCGACGCCCCCACCATCTCAAACCCGCCGGCGACAGACCCAGTCCCTACGTGATCCGACAAAACCCGATGACCTCCTATACCGACAAACTTCGTCAACCTCCTATACCGACAAAACCCTACGTGATAAGGTTTGTTGTGGGTAAGGTTTGTTAATGGATGTATGAGAGAGAGAGAGAGAGAGAGAGAGAGAGGGAAGATGATGATGATGAATAGTGGTGGGGTGTGGATTTGGTGTGGGTGAGTGTAGGTGAATAAGGTGGGGATAAGGGATTTGTTTGTGTGTAGGATAGTGGGTGTGAATGGATTTATGTGTGTGTTTAGTTTGTGACCCTAAAAAAAATAAGACACAACTAAAAATTAAAATAAAACAAAAATAATAATTTAACTAAACTAAAAATAAAAATCAACTAAAAAAAATGACATGACACGACACACTATAAAAACTCTAAAAAAAACTATACACGACTACAATAAAAACTATAAAAGTAAAAACTAACAAATAATAAAATAATAATAATAATAATAATAAACTACTAAAAACTGAGAAAATAATAAAAGATATAATAACTAATACAAGACGCGCTAAAAATTAAAATATAAAAATCCTAAAAAAAATATATACATGACTCAATAAAATAAAATAATAAAATAAACCCTAAAAATAAAATGACATAAATAAAATAAAATGGGACAACCTAAACACGCACGGTTCGGGACATGTTTAGGTAGGTTAGGGTAGGCTAGGGATATGAGATTAGTAATTAGCTCCATAATCCGCACAATTGCCTTGAAATACGCGTTTGAACACCGCAAGGTGCATTCGACCTACAAAATAGACAATAAGGCGCATAAGACTCAAATTACCGAGAATTAGCAACTAAAATATGTCTATTCGGGGTATAAAATGTATAGTTTTGGGTGCTAATTACACCACCCCCAAACAGAGCGTTGCTAGTCCTCGAGCAATAAGATAGAGAGAAAGAGAAGTATAAGAAATCAAAAGTGTACCACTTTCGCGGGCACTTGCAATTACACTTAGCATGTGCAACAAGCCTTTAAACCTATAGGTTTTCCTACAGGACGAGTTGTGTCTCGTGAGGGTTTGCAGGGAATATACCCACAAAATTCTTATTTGCAGAAGGCAGTCTATCTCTTATTAGACATAGAATGATCGCACAATCCATCACATGAGATAAATATTTTCAAAAATACAAGCTAGAATGTGTAAAAAGATTAAGCTAAGTAAATACTCAAGGCACATCCTACCTATAACTCTATGTATGTGGTGTGAATTAGTCAAAATGGGTCGAGAATCATAAGAGTAATTCCTAGATTGCCTTTTCGGAATCAACGCTTCAACTTCAAATCTCACGGATATCTCTCTCTCAAACGAACTCTCGAGACTAGGGTCAATGTATAGCTCTTATGTGTGAGGAGGTGAGTAAATGTAAGCAAGTTCAAACGTCTCACACACACATAAGAAAGAACGTACATTAAGAAATAAATTGATCTCATGAAAGAAATGCTAATCACTATAGTGATAACGTCGAGTTATTCACCACGTTGACCTTCATTTACCCGAATACCTTGGGAAACATGGATTATAATGGGTGATGGGAAAATGAAATGGGAAGGATGGTATGGGGTGTGGTATGATGGATGTGTGATATAGGATATAATGGTGATATGAATGATGATATATGAATGGATATGATAGAAGAGTGTTCCATAATTGAAGAACAAATGTCTTTATTAAAATAAAATAAACTACAAACTCTTTCTTTTCTTTTCCTTTTCTCGCTTTTCTTTTTTTTTCTCTTTCTCTTTTTCTTTTCTTGTTCTTCTTTTTCTTTTCTATTTTTTGCTATTTTTGCTATTTTTTTCTTTTTTTCTCTTTTCAAACCAACAATGAAGACATTTACATTTGAAATCACACTTTTTTTCTCAATATGATGGTGATATATGAATGGAGATGATAGGTGAGGGTGTGGGGAATATGTTGGAATATGGGTGAAGTGAATGGTAAATGGTAGGTGTATGGATGAAAATGTAGTGATCGGTACAAATTTCAAGACACGCGTTTCTTACAACTCAAAAAAGATGTCGTTATCAGTGATCAAGACAAAAATGAAGAATAATGAGATCATACAACGATTTAAGTGCGAACCCAAAGGAAGTTGAATCAACTAGTGACTCGGAGTTTGCGCAAAACACTATGAAATGGTGAAAGGCACAAATCTCACAAGCTAAAGTCTCTACTAGTGATCTTTAAGGGTCTCTTGGGAATTATAGTACTCCTCAACTCTAAACCGTAATGACGTGATAAGTGCGCAAATTTTGTTGAGTCTAGAAATTAATGATGCAATGTGCCTTGTTATGTATTACATAAGCTATTTAGGAAAAAAATATTCTCTAGCTTGATTTTTAGACTTTTGAAAGATGGATGATAGAAAATTCACGTCAATGAAAGAGATGAAAGAAATTGCATGAAATTTTAAAAATCAGGTTTAAAAATCCAAATTTTTCCAAAGAGGTACGATTTTGATAAAATTCCCCACCCCCAAACAAAGAGGAGCATCATCCTCGAAGTTAAATAAAATGATTTTTAAAATTAAGAGCAGAAGGGTAGGAAAGAGATTACCATAATCAACCGCTAATGAAGGGGACATGTGAAGCTAACATGAAACTTGAATAAATGAGTGAGATAGCAAAATATATACAAGTCGATAATCATGATAGAACAGTGGGTGGTGTGAAACACCACCCCCAAACACGATAAGACTCATACTCAGAAAAAGCGGGTTGCCTCCCGGTAGCGCTAAGTTTAACCTCTTCAGCTAGATCGATGAAGTCTCACTCTAAAATTAATATCTATGAAAGCGCGGGGTGGAAGAAGAATTGGGGGATGATAATCACCCCCAAACAATACTGAATGATCAATCTTCATAAGTGGGGTCAAAAAGGTCAATCTAATCTATGTGAGTGTAGCCTAGCTCAAAGAAAGGCTTCAAACGTTGACCATTGACCTGAAAGAGGCTACCATCCTTGGGATTTTGCACGGTGATGGCACCATAAGGAGTAACTGACTTAACAATGACGGGTCCAGACCACCTGGTTTTCAATTTCTCGGGAAAGAGATGCAATCGAGAATTATACAACAAAACTTTTTGACCAAGGTGGAATTCTTTGCGCATGATGTTTTGGTCATGGATCCATTTCATCTTGTACTTATACTTCTTGGATAAATCATGGGCATCATTTCTTATTTACTCCAATTCATTAAGCTGCAGCTTTTGATGGACACCCGCCTCATCAATATCGAAATTAAGGGCTTTGACGGCCCAATAAGCATGATGTTCAAGCTCGACAGGAAGGTGGCAAGGCTTGCCGAAGACCAAACGATTAGGAGACATGCCAATTGGAGTCTTGTAAGTAGTACGGTATGCCCACAATGCGTCGTTCAAGCGTAAGGACCAATCTTTCCTATTAGGATTGACGTTTTTTTCAAAAATTTGCTTGATCTCGCGGTTGGAGACCTCAACTTGACCACTAGTTTGTGGGTGGTAAGAGAGACGAACCTTGTGGGTAACACCATACTTTTTGACAAGGTGTTCAAAGACTCGATTACAAAAATGTTTACCCCCATCACTAATGATAGATTTGGGGGTTCCAAAACGCATGAATACATGTTCTTTGAGAAATTAGACCACAACTCGATGGTCATTGGTGTGGCAAGCAATTGCTTCGATCCATTTGGAAACATAATCAACAGAAATTTGAAAACCATGAGAGGAGGGAAATGGTCCCATGAAATCGATACCCCACACATAAAAAATTTCAACAATGAGGATGGGTTTGAGAAGCATCATATAACAACGAGAGAGACGCCCAGAATGTTGGCAATTGGAACAAGCCTCGCAATATTGATGGGCATCGTGAAAAAGGGTAGGCCAATAGAAACCAATTTGTAAAATTTTAGCGATTGTTTTCTTTGAGCCAAAGTGGCCTCCACAAGCACTATTGTGGTAGAAGGACAGAATACTATGTTGTTCACACTCGGGAACACATCGACGAATGACTTGATCGGGGCAATACTTGTAGAGAAATGGGTCATCCCAAGAGTAAAGCTTCACATTCTCCATGAATTTGGATCGATTCTGTTTCGAACAATGATTAGGAAGTTGATCGATAATAAGGAAATTGACAATATCAACATACCAAGGCGAAGTGGAGATGGAAAAAAGTTGTTCATCGAGAAATGACTCAGAAATGGGAACATGATCACAGTCAGTCGTGACAGTAATGCGAGAGAGATGGTCAGCAATAACATTTTAGTAACCTTTCTTATCGCGAATTTCAAGGTTAAACTCTTGGAGTAAGAGAATCCACCGTGTCAATCGTGGTTTGGAATCCTTCTTATGAAGAAGGTGCTTAAGGGAAGCATGGTCAATATACACGATGATAGGGGAACCTATGAAATATTAGAGAAATTTATCAAGAGAAAACACAACTGCTAACAACTCCTTTTCGGTGGTTTTGTAATGAAGTTGAGCATCATGCATGGTTTTGCTAACATAATAGATGAAACATCATAAGCATCACACATGAGCTCAAATGGGAGAGACCAATTGAGAGATTAGGAGCGAAAGTGAGCTCAGCTTTTAAGCGCTCAAAGGAGGCAACACATGCTTCGTCAAAGATAAAAGGGACATCTTTGGATAAAAGGGTTGTTAAAGGTCAAGCAGTTTTAGAAAAGCTCTTAATGAAGTGCCGGTAGAAGCCCGCATGTCCTAAGAATGAGCGAATGTCCTTAACTGATGTAGGAATGGGGAGTGAGGAAATCAGGTCGACTTTTGCTTTATCTACCTCAATACCGGAGTTAGAGATAATATGACCTAAAACAATACCCTTTTTTTACCATGAAATGGCATTTTTCCCAATTTAGGACCAACTTCTTCTCTTGGCAACGCTGAAGTACCATAGTGAGGTGAGATAGGCATTGTTCAAAGGATGAACCAAACACAGAAAAATTGTCCATAAAGACTTCGGGAAAATGCTCCACCATGTCACTGAAACTACTAGTCATACACCTTTGAAAAGTCGCAGGTCCATTGCAAAGGCCAAAGGGCATACGAGAGTATGCAAATGTGCCAAATGGACAGGTAAAGGTAGTTTTTCTTTATCTTTAGGGGCAATGGGTATTTGTTTGTACCCTGAATATCCATCAAGGAAGCAGTAGTAAGCATGACCTGCCAAGTGTTCAAGCATCTGGTCAATGTATGGGATAGGGAAGTGGTCTTTGTGAGTGATAGCATTGAGCTTTCTATAATCAATGCAAACACGCCAGCCAGTTTGTATACGGGAAGGCACAAGATCATCGTCACTATTTTTTACAACGGTGACTCCAGACTTTTTAGGCACCACATGAATGGGACTTACCGATTGGCTGTCTGAAATGGGGTAGATAATACCAGCATCAAGTAATTTTAAAATTTTAGCTCGAACGACCTCTTTCGTTATCGGATTGAGTTAGCGTTGTGGCTCACGAGAAGTCTTGGCATTCTCCTCTAAATGAATGTGATGGATACAGACATTGGGGCAGACACCTTCAATGTCGAAAATGGTCCACCCTAAAGCAGTGCTATATTAAGTGAGAGTGTGGACCAATTGCTCTTCTTGATCCGGTGTCAAGTCAGAAGCAATAATGACGGGGTCATGTTGGTTTGGTCTTAAGAAAGTATATTTCAACTCAACAGGTAATGTCTTAAGCTCCAAACTAGGTGGTGGCTCAGGAGAGGCATCGGACTCAGACGCATAAACAGAGTCCGGGAGAATATCAGGACAGGGGTTAACTGGGTCATCCACAGAAAGAAGAGTATCGAAAAAGAGAGGCTCAAATGGAGGATCCGAAGTGGAAGTGTCCAGTAGTGGTGTAGAATCTAACAAGGATTTACCTCGGATATGGAGGAATTAATATCAAAGTCGAACCCAAAGTGAGCCAAACATTGATGGATAGGATCTTCTAGGTAGGTGGTATCCAATATATCTTGGACTAAGGAGTCAATCATGCAAACCTCATCAATAGAATCAACATCGGCCTTTTGTTGCATGAGGTGGAAAATATTGACTTCAACGGTCATGTTGCCAAAAGAAAGATTCATTCACCCATCTCGACAATTGATGATGGCATTGGCATTTGCCAAAAAGGGGCGACCCAAAATGATAGGAATATTAGTTGGGTCGAGATCAGGAGTGTCTAAGATGATGAAATCCACAGGGTAGTAAAAGTCAGACACTTTTACCAAAACATCTTCAACTATTCCTTTAGGCACTTTCACAGAACGGTCTGCAGGTTGAAGAGTAACCCTTGTAGGTTTCATGTTTTATAAACCTAACTCAAGGTAGAGAGAGTAAGGTAGAAAATTAACACTAGCTCTAAGATCAATCAAAGCCCACATAGTGAACTTATCTCCTGACATGCACGAGACAATGGGACGACCAGGGCCTTTATATTTCATAATACCGCTCTCATGGATGAAGGACGTGGCTTGCTCAGTGACAAAGGAATCACGAGGAACATTCATCCGTTGTTTGACAGTGCACAAGTCCTTCGAGAATTTTTCATAAGAATGAACTTGTTGAATCGCTGTGAGGAATGGAATGTTTATGTGAACATTCTGAAAAACTTGCTTGATCTCATCAAATTGTTGAGCTTTCTTTATTGGTGCCAACCTATGAGGAAAGGGGGCTTTATGGACAAAATTAGTGGTGACCTCAGTAGGTTTAGAGGCATTCTTGTCGGTGGATTTATGGGGTGGTGGGACCGTAGGGAGTGGTTCTAATGGGCAATTCTGGGTGGGTGGGATTGGAACATCACGGGTAAGAGCACCACTATTGTCAACCTGTTTACCTGATCATAGAGTACTCACTGCTTTCATGTCCGCTTGGTATATGGGTGGAGTGGAAGTGGATCAAACCTCATAAGACGACTCCTTTCCGTCCCCCTTAGGGTTAGGAACGGATTGACTCGTAAAATGACCTTTCTCTCACTCGGACTCAAACTGGTTAAGACATTGCTCAAGCCTTTGGATGGCTTTAGTTTGTGCTTGTGTGGTTTGTTTTTGAGTCGTGATAAATTGAGTGAGAAGATTCTCGATAGAGGATGTGGATGATTGGGGTGGTGGGGCATAAGGGGGTTGGGGAACCAACTCTCAGTTAAAACTAAGCAGCTGGGAATACTCATAGGACGGAGGTGAGACAGGGATAATTTGATGAGTGGGGTTGGACGGCCCGCCTTGGGGGACAAAGGATGATGGATGGTGTGGTTGGTGGTAAGGAGCAGGGTGGTCTTGGATAGGAGGGCGATGTTTCCTTTGCGGGTTTTGGTGAAACCCTGGTGGACCACTAACATGTTGTTGTGGTTGTGACAGAGCAAGCTGATTGTCATACTTATAAGAAAAATAGGGATGGTTCCCATTATTCGGATTGTAAGTAAACGACGGTGGTGCAGGTTTCCTAGTGGTATCAAAGGCACATGCTTGGGCAAGAGTGGGTTTGGGATCATATTGAATGAGGGGGCACAAATGAGATAAATGATCCTAACTTAAACAGACATGACAAGAAGGACTAGACTCGTTGACGTTCATCACTTGTTTAGAAAGAGAAATATTTTGTTGCATAGAACAACTGAGAGCATCAACAGTCGTAGTCAAAGTGTTTGAGCCATGAAGCAAGGTTTTAACATCGAGATCATTTTTTACCTCATAAGTGCTACCAACTCGTGGTGACTCGGATCTCAAAAATTCATTTCTGCCCTCCCAATCTTGGGAGTCATCGCCTAATTCAAGGAGAAAATTATAGGTGGCAATGGGAGTTAAGTGCATGAATTTTCCTTTGTGCATGGACTCAATCATGGTGCGAGTGGAAGGAATGAGACCATTGTAAAAACTATGGACGAGGAGACTCGTCTCGAGACCATGATATGGGCAACTATTGATATAATCTTGAAAACGGCCCCATGCTTCACAAAATTGCTCGGTTGGCTTTTGGTGAAAATCCTGAATGGCTTGGCGCATCTCATAAGTCTTACTTATGGGATAAAACTTATACATGAAATTCTTCACAAGTTTTTCCCATGTATGGATAAAATCCGGTGACAAGGAATGTAGCCACATGGATGCTTTATCATGGAGAGAAAATGGAAACAAGAGAAGATGAACATTTTCTTCATCTAAGTTTTGATTTTTGAAAGTAGCACAAACCGTGAGAAATTTTTGCAAGTGAGTGTAGGGAGACTCACGTTCAAGACCATGGAAATTGGGCAACATGGAAATGGTCACCGGGAAAATTTTGAATTGATCCGCCAGGGTGGGTGGAAGAACTATGCAAGATGGTGGGGTAGCCGTTATCGGGGCAAAATAGTCCCTTAAGGCACGCTCTTCACCCATGGTGGGTGGATGAATGGTTGGAGTAGAGATGTCAACTCAAGGGCAACTCAAAGTGATAGGTGGAATAGAGGAAGCAAGGGGAACACTTGGTTCGCCTAATGTGGAAGAGACGGGAGAAAGACTACGGGAACGAATTAATCGATGATTAACTCCTTGCCACGTGGGCACGCAAAGAGGGATTTTTTTTTTTGGAAAAGAAAATATTTTTGGATTTTTTTGGAAGAAAAGGGTGGGCGGAAATTTGAACTCTAAGAATTTGGAGAAATTCACTAAAATGGACTACCGTAAAAGGAATTGGACACACACAAGTGAAAGAAAAATCCTTACTAACACATAACCAATTTTTTATCTTAATAATTAATGAAAGGGGTAGTCAAATTTTAATGAAATCCGCGGGAGATAAAAATCACGGAATTTATATGAGTGATCGCCTTTTGCAAAATGTGTGTTCCTACTTTAATCACAAGATGCCAAGAGGCTTGCCACAGAGATTCACCACAAATCTACTACGACGAAACGATCGGCAGGTACAACGCTGGCGACAACACAAACCCGTTTTACTGGGCGGACTCACTTAAAACCCAGTTTCCCTGGACACTTCCGTGCCACAAAGCGAACCATTCGAGGGTTTGCCAGGTGGAGAGGACTCTATGGGTTATCTTATAAGTCAAAATGATCAAAATGGGGCCGACGAACACCGTATCCTATGGGGCTATCTAGTTGATTGATTTTAAATTAGTGATGGCTAGGGTAGCACACAAAGGATAAGTGATTGAGTCGGGTGATGAAATCCCTTCTCGTGAGTGACCGGGCGTGGGTCTTAGTCAATTAAATTCATCATTCCATTCAAAATTATATTCAAGAAATAAATCACACAAGAGCACGTAGGAGCACACAAGGTATGAACTCTCTAACAAGAGGGCGCGAGGGTATAAGAGATGTACCTCCCATGGTTTTTACGTCGCGGGGTGCCGAAATTGTTGTGTCGATCGGGGGGAGATTACGCCAACAGTCTGCCCCGGGAGTCCGACCGTCCCAAGGTAGATAGGCTTCTAAATCCTCGCCAATGGACACCCTCTCTCTACCGTGTTCAGTTTCCCTATCATGCTTTCTTTAATTATTACAAATTTAAAATGAAAATGAAATGGAGTCTCTATGGACCGCAATACAATCAAGGTAATAAAATCCTAAATACAAGCCTTCTAAAAAAATTGATACTAAAATTGAAAAATGCAATACAAGTGAATCACAAAATTGGGAAATCCTCTCAAGCACGTCGAGCTCCAAAGATTGGCAACAACGCCATTTGATGAATAATCTAATACATTTAATTCATGAAATGGAGGTGAATTTTCATTCCTTGAATTTTTCTCACTCAGTCTTCTCTCAAATTAGATATATCTCGTTTTAGTTACTTAGTCTTGTTTTAGCACACTTTTTTTTAGTATTGTTTTATTTCTCTCACTTAATGTAGCTACTTAATTTTCACCATCATAAATATTGTTTTAATATTTGAAAAACATAAAAAAATAGAAAAACAAAAAGTCTAAAAAAATAATCAAGTGAATTATATTCATTATCTTCTCATTTTAGCATGTTCAGACCTTATATTAGGATTGATATCCTTACTTACCATTCTACAGTTGAGTTTGTTATATATTTGTAGGTAATTGAGGTTTTGATTGAAGATCTTTTACAACAACGACAAACATACCGAAAAGTATTTCATCAAGGGGCATTCAAGTCACTTTTCCAATCAACTGTGATGGAAAAATGTTGGTTTATCGATCATAGTTATATATAACAACTAGTTGTAAACTCGTGCAATGTGCGAATCGTACATTATAGTAATCGAAATAAAAAAAAAATGGAAATATGTATAAATGAAAAAATAATATGGGCAATAGAATAAAAATTCATATTCGTGAAAACAAAAAATTAATTCGAAATAGATATAAACATTGTCACGGTTCAACATAGAGAGAAAATCATCTTTTTTTCCTTTCATCATACAAAATTACATTTATTATTGATATTGACATTATTTTACTTTTAATGTCACAAACAAATATAGATATTTTTTGGTCAAAAGCACTTATTCATATCGAATGTGAGTAATTATTTATTCATATGAGTTTTATATCTCGACAATTACATACATTGAGCCTTAACGTTGAAGTTCAGTACAAACCTAATACTGTACTTATTAAACTAATCTATGGGGCGCTACCTCGGCGTTGGGTCTCAAATTATGCCTCCTTAATGGTTTGGGGTCTTCATCGATGATATCTTATTGATAGAAATCCTGGTGCAGGGCATCACTTGCCAGGATATACTAATAGCGTTAGAGACAAATCTCCTAGAAATCCTCTATGTTTTGGTTCATGATTTTCTTTTATAGTCAGATGCAATGTATTCTCGTACAACTACTCGCTCAGGTTGTGTGAGAGCGGACATAGATATCAAGCAGCCACGTGTCTCGTCCTACATAATCATCATTGTTTAATCAAAAAACTCAAGGGAAAATGCTAAAATAAATTTATGAAATGATGTACGTATCGAACGTGTCTAATAAAGACCAAGTATAAGATACCATGCAACCTGGTCTACGACATGATGAATGGCTTGGTAATATTTACGTCCCTCAATGGTAAAACACCCTCCATTCATCCACTGTGGTAGCATGCTAGAATAGTGATCATATAGCATACATCCCTAGGCCCTGTTCACGGGGTATAGGCTTTGGTATTCGTAGATATAGGTGTGTGGCATCGGTACAGGCGCCGTTATAATTAGTCATTCTATTGAATCTATCTCGTACTACTCCTACCAAGTATCGTAATCGAGGTTCATATATACTTAAAAAAATGGTGGGGAGTTATTAGGATCCCGGTGGTATGTATTATTATTAGGGAGTACATGCTCACATGTAAGGATGCCAATTTAACCCGACCCGTAGGAGCCCCGCCCTACCCCGCCCCTATTGGGGCGAGTTTTAAAACCGATTAATGAATTATGAGCGGGTATCATTTTTTAAAAGAAATCCGTTTATTAAATGGGGCGAGTTAGGAGTCAAGTTAAATGAAACTGCCCCGACCCGTATAACTTATGCCTACATAATTACCCTTTATATGTATGTTAACTACAATTAAACACACACACACACACACACACACACACTAAAAAACCCTTTATTTGTATGTTAATTTTGGAAAAGATCTATGTGAAAATATGGATTGACAATTGGGGGATTATCTCACATATTGAAATATGAACCATTATAGGCCTCTAAGACTATGATATAATAATTTTAATCTTACTATTTTTAAAATTAACCGAATTCGTAGGAGCCCCGACTCGCCCCGTTTATTAAATGGGGCGGGTTAGGGCTTTGCTAAACCCTCCCCGTTTCCATCCCTACTCACATGCCATGTTTAGAGATGGAAGATATGGTACCACTTTAAAGCCAATGTGTTTCCACTAACACTAGTCCCCCCACTAACATACATGGATATTGTGTCTACAGAAGATAAAATTTTGTGTTGGATAACGTGGTTGTCTCTAAAATGTTCCCCGTGAACATGCTTCATTCAATCTAGTGTACAAATGGGCCATGATGGTTGTCCCTGAATGAAGACGGTCAAATCGCCCCAACTCGAGCAGAGAAGCAAGCCAGTCTACACGAAAATTTTGAATTTTTTTATTATACGCTATGAAATTAAAAAAAATGTGCCTCAATTTTGAAGCTATTTTCTTATATAAAAAATGTACTTAACTTGTACATGCTTTTAATTATAAAAAAATTAACTATTTTTTTTTACAAAAAGAAAAAGTCGTATGTTTTACTAAAAAAATTAAAAAATATATAGTTTTTACTATTTGAAAAATATACGGTCCTTTTTTAATGAATATTGCATTTTTTAACGGTTAAAACCCTTTTAAAAGTTTATTTTTTTTTATTGTTTTAAACATCTTTATAAGGAAATTTTCTCCTAAAAACTATATGGTTATTAACAAAAAAAATGAAGAATCTTATTTTTATAAAACTTTTTGTAGATGTACATTTTTAATTGTATTTAATATTTTTATTGTTATTTTGACTGGTTTTTATTAAAATCTAAGAGATAACACCCAAACAAACACAAATCCAAACAACACACCCTAATATCAGGCGAATGTTTAGGCCGACCTATGTCTCTAAGCTATAATTCCTTACCTTTCCCGGTGGACCAACATGCCCCTCTCAGTATTGGACTACAATACCCTTCATATCTCTTCGCATTTCATCGATGGTATTGACTCCTCAAACCATTTCACCTAGAGACCATCAACGTACCTCCTCATGTTTCAGCCCAACAACACGAAGAGTTTGCATTAATAATAAAAAGAAGAATACAGAAGCTGAAGCAGTAGTAGTGGGAACTTACAGTTCATCTCTAGTAAAGTGCCAAACTCTCCAAGCCCATGTGAAGCATATTTTAATAGTTGTCTACGAATTTGTCTTTAATACCTAGCAAGAGATTAACCAATACTTCAAACTCAAAATCTCCTACTCAATCTCGAAAATGACTTCTTGTCCAATTTCGTCATTTGTAAGTTTTCTAAGAAATATTAATTTTATTGCATAAATATGATTTATTTCATATTTTAACTTTGATACAATGCAAAAGTATATATTTGAAATAGCTTGATCGTGCCTAATGGATTCAACAATGGAAATTAATCCTGGTTGAATGTCTGCAACCATTCACACCCATCATCGTTTCCCTTAGATCCAAGCCTTTTTAATGCTTCTCAATAAATTCTTAAAAAATTCTTATATGTGGTGAAAGGGAAAGGAATAGTAAAGGTGTGATAATAAAAAAAATATAAAGCCAAATGAAGATATGTCAAGATCCTAATCAGATAAACACTCCAAATGGAGTATGTGAAAGTGATGATCAATGATCGTGAGTAAATTGACAATTCTTAGGGTGCAAGAAAAGTTCCTTCATTTCCTAAAGCTTTTTTTTCCTACTTTTTCAACGAAAAATTATTATGAACATCTCAATTATATTCATTAGAAGTTGGTGGTGGTGACAGGGCAAAAAATGGAAGAATACTAAGGGATTGTGTAAAAGGAAAGACACTCTTTTTATGGGCATGTGCCCTTAGAATTGCTTTGAATCTTATATACAGTGAGCTGATTGAAACAAAAAGTCTTACAAATATTATAGATTTCTTTATGCTCCTTCATTTGAAGAATTGCTTGAAAAAAAAGTAGCAGAAAAGAATCACTTACTCTTAGAGAATAATTAAACATATATATATGGTTTAATAAATCATTGAAATTAGAAACACAAATCTTTTATAAAAGAGTAATGATACTCTTACCGGGTCCAAGTACCGGTTTAGTACCAAATGCGCTTTATTTTATTGTACATTGGTAGGACCTACACACAACATTCCCTAGCGAGACCCACACCATAGTACAAGCAAATAAAGAAGTACCGATACTAAACCAGTACTACCACCCGGTGTGTATAACATGTTCCTTTATAAAATAATGGGAGAGAAAAAGTCGCCACATTCAAGAGAGAGATGGGTTTAGAAAATTGGGTCATCTCTAGAGTTTGACTTTATAGTCTGCATAAGAGATGAAAAAATTTTAGTACTGAATTTAAGTGATAGAAAAAATGTTATATATATATATATATATATATATATATATATATATATGCGTGTGTGTCAATAACAGGTATCTTGTCAACACTAATTATCATGTAGCCAAATGTAAAGTGCCTTACCATTGCCCTAGTTTTGACTCTGTCATGAACACGTGTAGCATAGCATTCCAAGAAAGCTTGCACTCATGTCATAAAACTCGTTCCTGATTGTCATTTTGCCAAAGCAATCGAGTGGGACCTAAAGAAATTAGATTGAATCGTTCACCAAAATATTTCTCTGAAATGAATAAACCTTTGTCATTCAATATTTTTATTTCTTAGAAATTAAAATAAATAAAGAGCATAAAATCTCAACCTTATCTTTGTTTATCAAAACCTGCTAACATCATAAATGATATCGAACTAGTTATTGATACCAAAAGATGAGATATCATTAGGAATGAATTAACTAACAAATGTTCAGAACAATAACATGAGAATTAATTTAGTCAAAGTGAAAAAAAAATCTCAAAGATTTAGAAAACATTCTTTTTTACCGAAGATACAAAATAAAAACAAAGGGAAAACATAGTGTACAATTTATCAAGCATCTAAGATAAAAAAAAAATATAGAGTTTTTTTTGCAGAATACTTTCATAGAGAGATGAACACACCAGAGTAAATATTTAATATTCACATCTGACAAAGACTAATCCTCTAATCTGTAGAAAAATAAAAGGCAATAGTATGGCAATTATATTGCAATATACACCTGTAAAAAAACAAAGAAAATTATGTAGGATCAATATTTCGCACTGAATATGCTTGAAACAAAAACAAAAAAATGAGATAACTTGTTTAAAAGTTATAAATAAAACAACGCAAAATGGTATACAACAACAAATGAAATCACATACTGAGAAAACAACTTAAGGAAAGATGGAGTTTAGTTCTTTATAATTTTTATACTGAGAAACTTTACATGTTAACATTTCTTTGCATAAGTTAATGAGTTGTGATTCACTTTTGAATAATTGAACTAAATGTACGGAGTATATGTATATAATACCATGAACTAATCAAGTTCTAGATCATCTCTTATCTCACTACAATTGTCAGTTGTATTTGCCGATTTCATCAATTACCGAACCCATTTCTGCTCAAATTTAGGATCTCCACCTCGCATGTGTCCTTTATCACCGAAATTACGCCCAAATCCGCCTCTCTCTGCCATGGCTCTATATAGGGTTTGCCTCAAATATAAGCAAAGAATATAGAGGGAGAGGAAGAGGGAAGGTCAAAATCTTGACATATTAGATAGAGAAGGATAGAAGACGGACGGCTTTCAAAGAGAGATAAAAATAGAATCTGATAAGATTTTGCGTCTTTCCACGTTTTAAGTATATCTAATGGAAATTAATAGAATCTGGGGAAAATAAAGAGAGAGAGGCGTGCGACAAAATGGGTATGATGAGGCAGCTACGTGGCTATCTAAATGAGATGGAGAATTAAAAACATGTTGTGTATTTTAGAATATATAATAGATTAATTTTGTGATTGCATGAAGATAAAACATCATAGATTCATGACAAAACTTTTTGAACATGATATAACATCATGGTTTATATTCGATTTTATGATAACAAAACAGTCTTGATTAACATGTGATAGTAGAGTTTCGGTTTACAATTTCATGCTATCCATATACGAACTTTTTTTGTAACAATGTTGATGTATTAAATGCTCTAATTTGGGAACTTTTAGAAAACTGGAAATCATAAAATCATTTTTGACAGCCTTTAGAAGTCGTGTAAGACCGTTACACAACTAATAAAAATTAGTCTTTTGAAATTTTAGATCCTCATGTCCGTGTAAAATTAAGAATGAAACTATAGAAAACAGTCCTTAATTTCATGGTAACTATCTTGCTGCCCAGAGTATACACAAGGGCGGGGGGGGGGGGGGGGGGGGGGGGTGAATTGAGTTTAGCAAAATTTTAGTCAAATTAAAATTTCAAGAAAATATTTAATTTACAATACCTTAACAATTTTCAGATTAATAAATCTTTTAAGATTAAAACCAAGAATATCAAATAAATGCAACCAATTAATTTAAACAAACTAAAATACAGATTTTAACACTCCACAAATATTAAATTGATTTTTATATTTAATATAACTTAATATTCTGAAATTAATTAATTAATTCAAAAATAATTATTTTAATCTTAAAATAAATTTACCAATTTTTGGAATTAATATAATTGCAAAATTAAGTGCTGAAAAATATAAATTAAAGAAAGCACAAATAAATAAGCAAATAAAATGCAAAAAAATAAATGACATCGAATTTAACGTCCTTCGGCCAAAATCCAGCCTATGTCCACGCACGTAGAGCAACTCCCGTCTCCTTGCGCTCCACTATCCCTAATCCACTAGACGGAAGGATCAAACCACCACTTTACCAACACTTGAAGCAAATGCCGACTCCAAGACCCTGGTCCACTTGAGGGTAGGTACCAATCACCGTTACAAATCGAAGCTTCAACAAAACTTCAAACAAATTTGATTTTTGTAGTACAAGGTTGAATAATGAAACTCCTTAAAAAAACAATTTGTAATATGAGTTTCTTCTCTTTAATGAGACATCAATAAATGATGTTGATGTAGGCTTAAGGGTTATGAACTAAGGAAAAATAAGTTAGACATAAATGATGAATAAAGCGTCAAGATCATTAAAGCCTATGGGCAACAATGAAGTACAACTAGTCCACATCAATCACAATAGATACTAACTATAATGCGATAGACAAAAATGATACATTTAAAATTTACTATGATAAGCATGCGATATCAAAACAAAAATTTGCAACAAGATATATATCAATTTTTAATTCAAAGCATATATGGACTAGCTAGCATAACAAAGACTAAAAAATAAAGAAATGCCTATATATATATATATATATATATATATATAAACACCACACACGACACAAAATACATTAAGTTTTTCACACTCGTATGGCAAAGATGTATCTGAATACATGTGGTAAACGGAAGTGAAGGGGTGTGAACTAGAGACTACAGAAATATAGACCCAATCACCTAAACATGTTCACGGAGTTCTCATTTGATTGCGAAACTTTATCACACTTAAATATAGCCACATGTGACAACTAAATTGAACTCACTGAATAAACATACACAATGCACACAAGCCTAGAATTTTAATGATTCTAAAAACCAATCGATTTATGACAAAAATTATCATAACTAGGATACATTGTCATTGTGTAAACCCGTTGATATATCCAACCAAACTTTCTTATACATATTCTTTTTCTTTTTCTTTTTTAACATACCAACTACACTATTAAAGCCTTGGCTAATTATTTTTTATATGATGACAAATTTTTTAGGCCAAAATTTCAATGGTGGATTTTCACGTGATGTAATTTTGTCTTTCGCAGTTCGATTCCATTGATAAACAACAACAACACTAGATAAACATTTTTCTATTTATTTTTTTATAAATTCGGGAAACGGCTATTACATGCACAAATCATCCATAGTTATAGCAATATGTAGATCACTAGATTGATAGGAGAACATATCACTTAGCTTAAATATACATGTGAAGTTAAATTGCAAATGAGCTCGTGCATGTGTGAATCGAGGAATATAAAAATAGAATCTATTAAACAACACAAAATCAAAATACTCCGTGCAAGCATGATAAAGAACACTTTAAGGATTAAAAATTTTAACCAAAAGTTCTAGCCACATGGAAGCAGATAAGATATTGGATTCAAACTCAAGTATATGCCACATAGAGCGTGTCAAACTACAATACACACAAAAATAGAAAATCTTTTTGAGTTTTTCAATTTATTTTAACCAAACAAAAAAATTAGATCAAAAGGAAAAAAATCTTTCTACATTTTTCAATGAAACCAAGCAAAATAGATAAAATACAAAAAAAAATGTACAAGTCAAAATTCTAGCAACAATTTGTATATGATGAAGCAAAGACTAGAAAATTACAAACAAACATACAACTACAAGGAATATATCATGATCCACAGAAGCTAGTGTATGCAAACAAAGCTAACACATTCAACCTTTAGATTTAGCAAGGGAAGTATCACGTGCAAGCAAATGAGAATAAAACATCCTATTTTGTAAAGCCACTAAATCGGATCTCCTAACCCAAACTAATGAAGAGTGACGCTCTCGGGATTTGAAAGTTTTTGTGACCCTACCATTGGACTTCCTAGGATCCTTTTTAAGATCAAAACAAAATTTCTTAAGAGAACTTTTCGACCACAATGTGAGCATTTAAAGACCTGGCGAAGAGTAGTACCTAATTATTGGCCTCTTAAAGCGTTCCTAGTAGATTCTCTCAAACTTAAGGTTTTGGCTTTATTAGCGGAATCATTTTGAGTATCGAAGCTAATGCCACACAAGTCATTTTTAATTTGGACGGTTTCAAGTATTTTATCTAATTTTTTGGACCTACATTCCAAATCAAATTTGACCCTACTTGAATCTCTCAACTTCTTTTCTAATTCTAAAATTCTAGGTTCAAGTAAGCATTTACTCTCTTCAAATCTAATAAGATCTTTCTTCATAGCCTCCAATAAACCTCTAAGGCGAGCACTCTCACCTTCTACATACTCAACCTTCTCACGAAGATCTCTCTCATGTATCCTAAGGTCTTCCACTAAAGCACTCTAATTATTAACCTTGGAACGTTCTCTCAAACTAGCTTCTAACTTCAATTAGCCCTTTTTAATTTTATTACAACTTTCAAAAAGCTACTTGAAGTTCACTCTCATCAATCTCCTCTTCATTCCCACTCTCACTTTCTTCTCCACTCTCTATACCATTAAATTTTTGGGATTCACAAACAATGGCCTCAGACATTTCATGTATTAAGATGTCATCATCGGAAGATCTCTCACTTTCTCTTACATGACTTGCCATGAACGCGGTAAAGTTGCGGTCAATGGCGTAATCAACTCCCTCTTCCTTTTTACTATCGTAAGGGTGACATTGTATGAAATTGGTTGCATGCCCTCCCTTCTTAGTTTAGTGGGACACTCTCTTGCCCTATGGTCGTTTCCCTCACAACCATAACATCTATTTGACTCGTCCCTATTAAGTTCTTCATTATGCTTTATAGGGAATTTTTCGGCTTAGTCATACTTAGACTACTCAAACTTAAGAATTTTTCTAAACTTCCTAGCAAACATAGTCATCTCATCGAAATCGATGTCACTCTCATCATCTGAAACTTAGTTTTCCTCCTTTTAGGATTTTAAAGATATTCCCTTATCTTTCTTTTTCTGATCCTTGGAGGTAAACATGTCAAGTTCATAGGTTTGTAAGTCACTTACGAGCTCTTTAAATTTCGTAGAGGCTAAAGTGGGTAAAGAATTTAACACGAACACTTTTGGAATAAACCCATCAGGTAAGGACCTTAAAATTTTCTTTACTACACGGTTGTCGGGTATCTTTTCTCCCAAGTTAAAAGATGAATTAACAATATCAGAAAGTCAACATAAAATTCAACAAAAGTTTCACTTTCAAGCATTTTAATTGTTTCGAATTGAGTGGTGAGGTTTTGGAGTTTCGAAGCCTTAATGACACCTGATTCCTCATGGGTGAGTTGGAGTATATCCTAAGACTCCTTAGACGTTTCACATGTCATGATTCGATGGAACTCATCGGAAGTAACCGCACTAAAGAGGGCATTTAAACCACAGGAGTTAAAATTTGTTAATTTAAGTTCATTTTCACTCCATCACTCTATGGGTTCAGGTACACGCACATTTTCAATTAGACACGTAGGTGGAGACCACCATTAATTACGGATTGCCAAACGTTCCCATCTAAAGATTTAAGTGTCGATTTCATTCACGCTTTCCAATACGCGTAATTTGAACCATCGATAATAAAGAATTTTGAAAACGGTGAAATTTTCATTTTTTAAAACAATCCCAAAAGGACCTAAACGCAATAACTTAGCGCTCCCTCTCTGATACCACTTGTTAGCGGTGAATGCCCCCTAAATTTTAAACTTCTTTAAATAATAAGATGGTTAAATTATATTCGAAATTAAAAATTTCTTTTCAAATTTTAACAATGTCAAAATACCCAAATTTTAATTTCTTCAGAATTAAAATTAAAATAAGCTAAAGATGGATATTTGAATTTCCAACTTAAATAAAATTAATTCAAGTTATAAGTTAATCAAAACAAACCAAACATTGAATATAGCCAAATTAATTTATGCTGAGTTGATTAATTAAACTAAAATTATCTATATATTAATTAGCACCAAATTAAACTATAATTGTGATTTAAACAATTTTTATCTTGGTTAACTTAACATGCACATAAGTGATATATTTGCAAGATAAAGTAAATCACAAACACACTACGCCGCTATGTACGAGAAAAATCCAAAGGGAAAAAACCTCGGACGACCCTATCTACAAATGCACTAGGTATGGTAATTTGTACAAAAATAAGATAACAGACTTACAACAATGACTTGACTCCATCCAAGACTTGAATCTCCTTCTTGCTTCAAACTCCACCTATTCGATAACTATGGACTCTACTGTAGTCTTGGAATCCACTAATAGGGCTCGATCTCCGTCAATCCACACACGATGCCTTTCACCGTATGAGCACGTCGATGCAAAACTTAAACTATCTCTTTTGATGGGTAGAGAATAACTCGGTGCCAAAAAATCTCCAAGCAAGATATATATATTGAAGAACTTGAATTTTAAACAAACATATGGGCGTATATTTGTGTCTTGAACAAATTAATTCATGAAAGTTAAAGAACACAAAAAGGGAACTTTTGGATAAAGAATTTTTCTCTCTAGCACTTGGAAAATCACACGAAAGTTAGTTCCAAAAAATATGTTTTTCCTGCAATAAATGAAGATGGTAAAAGTTAGTGGTCAAAGTAGGAAAGTGGATGGTTGTGATAAGCACCCAAAAGTGTATATTTTATGCCCCGAATAGATGCATTTTAGTCACTCAATTTAATTAAAATTGGCCTTCTATTCGTATTTTATCATTTTGCAGGTCAATACGCAGCCGTAGTGTTAAATAATGCTAAATCCAGTCAATTGCGTCGCAGAAGCGGTCAAAAGCGTACATCGAAGAAATCTAAAGAGACCGTGAAGTGAGAAGTCCATTCTGAGCTTGCCGAGATGTGATCCGATGCTCCGAAATAGTCCCGTAACCTTAACCTAGCCCAGACCATTCCCCGAGCCCCGTGTGTGTTGAGTTTGTACCTTTATTATTTTTTTAGATTTTTATTTTTAGTGATTTTATTTTTAGGATTTATTTATATTTATTTAGAATTTTTTTAGGATTTATTTTCTACTTTTCTAATTCTTTATTTTGATTTTGATTTTTATTAGTTTTTAGTTTTTAATTTTTAATCTTTATTTTATTTTATCATTTTTCTTAGGATTAGTTTTTAGAAATTTATTTTATTTAGTTTTTAGTTTTAATTTATTTAGTAGGATTTTTATTTTTTTTTAGTTTTAATTGCTAAAAAAGATAAAATTGAATTTAGGATTGTAACGAGAGTTAAATTTCAAATTCAATATTATTTCGAACTATTCAATTGAATGATTAGGACATTAAATTAATTTGACTACGCGGTGTAATCCCACCTCCTGTTTCTTCTCATAAATTCTCAACTAGATTATTTTCTCATTTTTCTTAGTCATTTTAGTTGCATAAATTGTCATTTGCTCCCTTGAAAATTGTTTTTAAAATATAATAAATAAATAAAAAACATTAAAGAAAAAAAATTTAAAAACACAAAAAGATTTTTTTATAAAAATTGGAATTGCAAGTTTTCACGAATCCCGTTTCAACGCTAGAAATTGGATTGATACCCGAATTTTTCACGATACTGAAATTTTAACAAGTTTTGTAGGTAATTTCAGGAATTTAGATACTCGAAGTTTGACCGCAGTGACATTCCAATTCCAAATCCATATCCGAAGGAACACGAACCAAGATCTAACAGGTTGAAAAAGAAAAACAACTAAAAAAATTTCAATTCGCGCCCAGGTCGTTCGAACGACTTTCTAACGAGATATTTTCTGAAATGTCATTAGAAGTTCGTTCGTTGTCTCGTTAGAACGAGTTCATTCGAATGACTTTCTAATGAGAATTAAGAAACTTCAAAACCAAGTCTTCAGAAGTTCGTTAGAAATCTCGTTCGAACGAACTTTGAAAGAGATTTCAGAAAATTTTATTTTTCTTTAAAAAAAGAAAATTCATTTTTCAACTTAAATTCAAATAAATTAACACCCAAAAATATTCTCCAAGCTCCTATATATATAATAGTGTACTCATACCTTTGGAGACTTGAAAATTGTGACAATGTTGAGGACGAGAAACTAGGCACTTGAAACCGACAATGATATCTTCAAATTATTCTAGGTCGCATCGTCTTCAATACTTCAAACGTCATAGGCTTGATGGTAACAAACATCGATCCTATGACTCAAATGGTCTTGTCCGGAATTAACCTAAAACTACATATGGACTCAATTACAAATTTGTGTCCTTAGAGATGTGCTAAGAATTTTGATACATAATGAGGTGGCTTACTTTTTCTTATAAAAAAATGTGGTGCAAATAAAAAGGTTCCTCTATTTTTGTAAGCATGTGTGTCGTTCCGTATGTGTTTTCGTGTAATTTCTAAAATTAATACCCCTACTCAAAATGACATTTGACTTATTAGAAAACTAAGGGCACCACATCCGTAAAGAATTAACCAATCTTGACACGCCACGTAGCCATGCAGTTTCTGAGCGGTCTTCAAATGTTGTTCACGTAGAATCATTCATATTTTTTAATCAAAAAATCAATGTTTATATAAAAAACATGGAAAAAAAATTTAAAAAGGTTTTTTTAACATTTATATTTTAAAAAGTTTATTTGAAAAAAATTATGTTGAAAATATTTTTAAAACTGTTATTGTAAATAAAAAGGTTAAAACACTATTTTTTATATAAAAAAAATTTAAAACGTTAAAAACTTTTTTAGATAAATAAAATTATATATAACCCATTTTTTTTAAGTATCAATGGGTATGAAAATTATATAGTAATGTATTTAAATGGCACTTAGCCAACACATGCTTACAAAAAAAAACTATAAGGAAGCTACATGTAAAACACCATGTCACTATGTACATCCTCTCTACAAATATTCTCTGTGCAAATGGAAAGGCTCATTTAAAAATGACTAACCAGAGTAGTAGGCGTGATGTAAAAAAATCTCTCTATATAAAAAACATAAATAATAAATTTATATATATAAGCGATTGACTGCAAAATAAGAGAGCTGAGTAATAAATATAATATATATAATCTAAATAGAATATAAAATAATATATAAAATGTATGTAATTGCTTATATAAATACACATACATAATAGGATTATACTTGTATAAAGGTATATAAAGAAATATAATTATATTACAAATATTATAAGGATATATTTACATAATCACATAAGAAAAATACGTTTGGAATCATCAAAACCAATATATTACATTAAACTAAAATGTACATTAATTACATTTTAGATTAATTAAAGGGTTAAATATATTTTTGTTGAACATATCTCGTTATTGAAACCCTTTTGTGTTTATAGAACCTTAATCTATCCCATGAATGATTCATATGTTTCAAGTCTATTAAGCATCTTGGAAAACACTTCTAATGATCATGCAAGGAAACGAATCTAGTTTTTAAGATTAATTAATTAAAAATTGTGATTTAAGTCAAAACTGATTGGGGGTAGAATTTTTTTTTGCTGCAGTGAATAGTGTTTTATGAAATTTTTGGTGTCCGATTGACTTGAAACTTGGTGGGTTGAATCCAAACGTACCAACGATCGAATTTCACTGTCTTTGTTCATGATGTAACATGTTTTTCGACAATTCGAGTCCGTTAAGGCCCTCAAAACCCCGTTATTACCGCTTTGGACAATAATCTTAGGGCTTATAACTTTTGAAAAAAAATTGATTTTAACGCTCCGCAAAAAAAACAATTGTTTTCTGGTGTGTTTTACTTCGATTCTATGGTGAAAACTCATTTTTTCCATTTTTGGCAAAATTCATGTATTATTTGATGTTTCCTATACATGGGCAATTCTTTTTTGAGGCATTTAATCTACTGTTTGTATCTTGATGATTACTTGTAGATTATATATTATAATTGACATTAATACATGATTAACTATATTTAAGTTGAGACATGTAAGGAATTATTCATTTGGGTTAAGATTAGGGACAAACACAGGCTGAGACTGTATGTACGAATATTACACTTACATTCATTAAAGTTCATTCTAATGGTTTGTTGATACAAAAAATTATTCATCTACATGAACCATTTAGATACTGACACGTGTTATACAGTGGGGGATTAATCCTAGTCATGACGAATAGAATGCCGACCAACTCTAGGAATACCAACCAACACTAGGAATGCCGACCAACGATGACTGGCAGACACCAACAGTTGTATATATTAATGATTGTACATATGTAAATGTCTAGGATATGAAGAAATTCCATCCTTTGATATTCTCACTCTTGTACACCCCATGGGGAAATTATTCATCTACATGGACCATTCATATACTGACACGTGTTATACATTGGGGGATTATTCCTAATCATTACGGATGGCATGCCGACCAACTCTAGGAATACCGACCAACACCAAAGATGCCGACCAACGATGACAGGCAAACACCAACAGTTGTATATATTAATCATTGTCCATATGCAAATGTCTATGATATGAAGACATTCCATCCTTTGATATTCCCTCTCTTGTACACCCCATGAAGGCTATAAATACACTGTAAACCCTACATATAGGGGGAGATAAAAAATGAAAGGCAATTGAACAATCCCAAAGAAATACATAACAGTGGACGTAGGGTCTTCTACACGCAGAACCGCTTTAAAATCTCTTGTCTCTTTATTTTCTATTTATCTGTGATTAACTAATTATCCTAGTATAGTTTTTTGTATCAACAGATTGGCGTCGTCTGTGGGAAGAGACACAAAAAAATTCCCATTCTTATTAGAAGAGATAAAGATAATCATCAAAAGCAAAGTCTTTCTATCTTTTTATACGAACAATTACGCTTTCGTTGATAAAATATATGCTTAATTTTGATTCATCTATCAATATGTACAACTGTGTCAACTTCAAATAATTTTCATTATTAAGTGTACTAGAAAATGGGATGACATCAATTATTTTTCAATTACGGATCTAATTTTCTACGAATCGAATTGTTATCAATGATGAATTAATGTCTCTATATCTCAAACTGTATGTTTTTTTTAGAATCCACATAACTCTCTTATTTTAAATAAATAAGGCAATAGTCGATCTTGACTTTTAGAAAATCTGGGTTCTATATATATAATGTTTTGCCATGTTTTATGCAATCTGAAATTGGAGAGACAGGTCCTTTTTCTCTCTCTTCAAGAGGTTTCATCCTGATATACAAGCCACAATTAAAAAAATGGCAATTGGTATTCAACAACATATACACAAGTGTATTCGGATAAGAAGCCAATCTTTAAAAGCTGGACATCATCAAAAGGACGAAAAATTCGACACATAAGAAATTTCATAAAGGAGCGGAAAAATGAATAAAAGGAACACATCCAACAAGTTGGATCTCGCAAAAATTGAACAACTAAAATCTCTAGGTTTCCTTCAATCACCACTTGCTTCCTCCGTCCGTCTTCGGTTATTTTCAACCTGACATCCACCTGAGCAACATGCTCATATTTTAACAAATCACGAGCAAAATCACAGTTCTGTATAATCATTCATATCACTGAACCATTATTTCTTGGCTAGCATTAATTATACCGGAATCATCAGAACACAATTCATTGGTAGGCAACGATTAGGCTATCACCCATATTAGTCAAAATCATTATACAACAACAACAAATCCCAAAAGGCCACGACCATCTATTCCTGATCGGTGGCATGATTACACTAGGGTTCTCTTAACTAAACTTTTGCACAAATTGAAGGATGCTCGAAGTTATCGTTTATTGGTCGGCAAAATCTATTGTTGGTCAGAGGCATTCCACCCTGGTCGACGAAAGATATTATACATCTTGAGGGGTTCTCGAGCTCCTATTTTTTAATCGAAGGCACCTACTATACAGGTTGAGGGTTTCCCAACCTCTCATTACTGGTCGGTGGAACCATCACTTTAAGTCGGCATAGACTGATAGAAAAAGTTGGAACGTCATTATTAATGCAAAAAACTAGACTATGCCTAATTAATTGATCACAAATAAAGAAATAAAAATAAATAAGACAAATATATTTTTAAAGTGGTTCGGCTCAATAGAATAGCCTACGTCCGCTATTATGTATTACTTGACTTCCTTATTTTATTTTTTTGGGCCCTGCAATGAAGGTGATATAATGTATTTATAGCCCAAGAGGGGTGATGACAGTTGTCGTGTGAAAAGATGGGATGCCTTTATTTGTTAGGAAATTACATCAATACGTAATGAGAATTAAATATAAGACTGTCGTCGATTCATTGGCTGCACTGATTGGATTTTCGGTCGTTGGTCGATCTTCCTATTTGGTTGGTATCCCATGTTTATTAGGGTTGACTTGTTGGTCTATCATCTTCGTTGGTCGGGCTTCCCTATTGGTCGAGTTTCCATATTAATAGGGTATTTTGTGCCATACTGACTTGGATTTATGCCACATGGATGACACATGTTGGCTTATAATTGGTCCATATTAGGTGGTGAATTTTGGTATCAATATAAGCCCCCAATGTTTCATACTTGGAGCTGATGTGAAAGTGTGGAATATTAGGCGTTGGGCTGCTTGGTCGAGCTGCATACCTTCAGACTTGTGAATTTTATCTAGTTATTTGACAATTTTGGGCACGAACGGCAGATTTGTAAATATTTCAAATTTTACAGAGCATTTCTGGGATTTCTTTGTCTTTTCTCTTGTTTGCTTCCACAAACTCAAATCGCCTTTCACTTTAATCACTATTTTCCCAGTTTTTGAGGCGACTTGTAAAAAGAGCAGTAAAACTTCGATCATCTTTTATCTTTTCATTTCTGATTCTCCTTCTGTGTTCTTTGAACTTTCGTGCGATCATCTTCTATCGTTTTCTTTTCTGTCTTTAGTTCTTGCTGAATCCTTAAACCCTTATAAGAACTTTTTTTTATTCTTCTTTGTTTCTTCATCATGGTTTATTCTATCGAGTCACTTGATAAGTTCAGGAGTGACTTTAACATTACATCTTGGGTTGTACTGGAACATCCCTCTTTTCCTTTTGATTTTTTCTCTCTTGTTGAAGGCCATTGGTTTCCTTCCATCTTTATTGTTGTGTGTGGGTTCACATTTCCTCCCAATCCTCTGTGTCTGGAGTTTTATCAATATTTTGACGTTGTACCTGCAAGAGTAGCTCCTAACACAAGGAGAGTATTGAATGGAGTACATAGGTTGAATCAAATCTGTGGAACCCATCTAGGGATTCCATAAATAATATTTTGTTATAAATGGGTAGCTAGTGATTCCACTTATTATTTGAAAACTAGGGCAGTTAGTAAAGCTTTAGTAGTTAATCTCCCTGATTCTAGTAGGGATTATTTTGATCACGGGGTAGTTGTAAACAATTGACAACATGCCCCTTTAGTTGGAGCTACTAAATATCAAGGACCTAGATGTCCACTCTTTGGCAACATGATTGGTTGTTTTGTGTTTTACTAATTTTGCCATGTTTATATTTGATAAAATGTCATACTTACTGTTGCTTTGTAAATTTAATTGTAGTTGACCAGAAAAGAAAATCCCCCAAAGAGAGTGAAGTAAATTTAAAAGAATTGACATTTATCTGGAGAATTCACAAGACGGTTGCTGAGGAGCACGTTAGGCCTGCTTCTTATTTGCTTCAATACAAAAATACCGTTTCTTCCTCAAAAAAGCAATACTTACTGTTGCTTTGAAGTACTTACTTGATAAGGCAGTAGCAAATAATGTTGCTTATTATGAGATGATAGAAGAACTTCAAGAACAGTATAAAGAGTCTACTGCATTGTTGCACGAGAGATATGAGCAGAAATATTGAAGCTTAAGTGTAAGTCAAGGTTTTGATAACTTTATTTCTGTTTATAACAAAACGAAAGCTTTACTTAAGCATGAAGTTGAAGAAATTAGAACTGTTGCCAAACTCCTGGAAGTGAATAATAATAATCTGAGGGATGAAGTGAACCTTTTAAAGTCTGCCTCTAGGGCTATTGTCTCTACTACCAATGAGGCATACTCCTTTTTAGAAGCCGAAAATCCAACATTAAGGAATGAGTTGGAAGATTTAAAAAAGATTAAGTCTGCATCCTCTTCCCGAGTAAGAAATAAGCCTGGCGAAGGAACTTCAGAAGAAATTAGGACCCAACAGACCCTTGCCAATCAAGCAGTGCAATTAAAAGCTAAAGACCGAGCTATTGCTGAGATGCCCTAGAAGCAACAAACATTGTCTGAGCAATTATCCACTCAATCTTCCCAGTTATAAGTTAAGGATGGAGTATTGAAAAATTTGCAAACTAAAGCTGATAAATTAACATTTCAATTCCATAAGAAACCAAGGGAAGTTTGTATTGATGGGTATAATGAAGCTATGGGGCATCTTGATGATAGACTCCAATAGGTTAAGAATAAGGCCAATAAATGGGGTTGGATGAACGCTTTGACCATGATGAAGGTGGATCGAAATAATTCTTTATGGGATTGGTATGACCCCAACTTGCTTAATCTTCATAATACTCCTTTAAAGTTAGATGTCAACTGGATTCCTGTTCATCGTATTCCTTAATTCTTAATTTAGAAGTACATAGGAGATTACGAGCTACATGATGAACTAGAGATCATCCGACCTCCACATCTGCTTGATCGTCCTAGTAGCAGTAATACCAGGATGCTTCAGGATTTTAACTTCATCAACTCTCCTTATAGTTTGGATGATCCTCCAGCTGGCATGGATCCTATTTCTAAGGATGATGGAAAATGCCCTGTAGAAAAAAGATTTGTATTTTGTTTCTACATGTTAAGCAACAATATATAATTATTTACTTTAATGAAAAATCTTTATTTTATCAATCTTTGATTGTAAATGGATCAACTTTTAGTCAATCTTTGTATATGAATGTCTTTTTTTTCTTTGACTGTGAATGGATCAAATTTTAGTCAATCGATAATTTGTCAATCTGTAATTTTTCACTGGTTCTATTGACACCCTTAGGATTATCTTAAGTGTTATACCAATTACCAATGCATCACCATGGTTCTACTAATGTACCTGAAGTTTTAGGTAATTGTATTAGTTACCTTGGTTTCTAGGCATTAGTGGACCATTTGTCCATCTTTTAGCCAAGTTTAGATGAAAATAATTCATCCGGGTCTTCATTAACGAAGTATTTAGGACTTATAATTTTACCTTACATGGTTTTTTTTATGTATTGACAACCAACTTTGTTGGTGACTTTATTGATAACGACCAACATTATTGGTGTTTGTATTGATACCGACCAACATTATTGGTGTTGTTGTTGATATCAGCCAACATTGTTGGTGTTGGTGTTGATACCGATCAATATTTGTTTGGTAGTTTGTGTTGACAACCAACACTGTTGGTGCCTTTGTTGATGCATTTGCGGTGTAGTTCGCGGTGTATTGCATAGCACTAGTACTTCGAAAAAAAGTAATTTTTGGGGAAATCATATTCTCATTAATATTGAAATGAACTGACTACATCATGACTACATCACTGATAATATTTTCTCAGGTGTTCTGCATTCCAAGGATTCTTGAATTCTTCACCTTCCAAAGTCTCAATTCGATACATGCCTGGTCGGACAACTGCTATAATACAATAAGGCCCATGCCAATTGGCTTTAAGATTATTGTCCTTCTGAATTACTTTTTTCAAAACATAATTACCTTCTTTTAAGTTTCTCGACTTCACCCTTTTGTTGTAGAAATGTGTAGTCCGTTATTGATAGGCTACATTCCTTAAAGCTGCATCTGCACGTACCTCTTCCAACATGTCTAAGTCCAGCCTTCTCATCAAATCACTAACTGGGGTATTAAAATTAAGAACTCTGTGAGTACGTAATCCTAGCTTGGCAGGAATTACAACTTCAGTACCAAATGCTAACATATAGGGTGTTTCTCCAGTAGCTATTCTAGGGGTTTTTGGTAAGCCCACAAGACGAAATGTAGTTCATTGATTTAATTCCCTTTAGCATTTTCCATCCGTCTCTTCAACCCATTCAACAAAGTTCTATTCGTTACCTATGTTTGACCATTGCTTTAAGGGTGGCCAGGAGAAAAGTGGATTTTTCAGACACTGGATTGGGCATAATAAGCAGCAAATGCCTCATTATCCAATTGTGTGACATGATCAATAATAAAGGCGTAGGGCAAACCATACCTGCATATGATGTTCTTCGAAATAAACTAATAAACCTTTTCATAAGAGGTATCAATCAATGGTTCAGCTTCCACCCACTTAGTGAAGTAATCAACAGCTACAACCAGATATTTAAACCTACCCCGAGTGGTCAACAAATGCCCGACCAAGTCAATTCCCCACATAGTAAAGTCCCAAGGTGAAGTTATTGGTGTTAGGGCAGCTCGTGGAGTCTTGCGTATGCTAGAAAACCTCTGGCAATTATCACACTTCTTGGAAAAAGTTGCGCAACCTGCTTGCATAGTTGGTCAGTAGTACCCCTATGTGTTGATTCTTTGTAACAAAGTTCTCCCGGCTATATTGGCTCCACAGACCCTTCGTGAACTTCCTTAATCAAATATTTTACTTTAGATGGATGCACACAATGTTAGAGACCAGTAATAAGTCCTCTTCTATACAATAAACCCTTGTCTAGCACGTATCTAGCAGCTTTGTATTTTAACTTTTTGACTGCAAGTAAGTCAGTTGGTAGAATTCGATCCTCAATATAAGCCCTTATGGGATTCATCCAAGATGGCCCCATGTCAACTACAATAAAATTAACCATTAGGTCTTCATCAATGCTCCTATTAGCAAGAAGATCAATAGGAATAGTTCTTCGCAATTCGATTCTGGTTGCTGAAGCTAGCCGGGTAAGTGCATTTGCTCATGCATTTTCTAATCTTGGAATATTAATTATCTAAATAGCTAACAAAGTGGAGATTACCTTCAAAGTTGTAGCTAAGTATATGTACATCAATTCTCCTTTAGATGCATATAAGTTCAACATATAATTTACCATCAACTGTGAATCACTGTATACCACAACTTGCTCAGCATTCAATGATTTGGCTAGGTTTAAACAAATAATTATGTCTTCATACTCTGCCTCATTATTGGAGGCTTGAAATTGGAATCGTAGAGCGTACTCTATGTCTATTTCATTTGGAGTATTGATGATGATTCCTGCTCCACATTTAGTTGCACAGGATGATCCATCAACATACAAACTCCATATGGGTATATCGTTGTCAAACGCTTAATTTGTCAGAATCCCTTGATGAAATATTTTATCTTTTACTTCTTCATATTTCATTTTCATCTCTTGTACTCCACTGGAAGGATTTGGTTGATCGATGGTAACTTATTCTATAATTTCCTTTACTTGGAGTTGGTCGGGGATATCTCCAGTAGGTCTGCTGACTTTTCAGTGTTGCTCGACAGAATCCCTTATTTCTTGGGAACCTATGGGTAAGTGAATTTTGCAATAAAATCTGCCACTGCTTGGCCTTTTAAAGATGGCCTTAGTTCATATACGGGATCATAGTTTCCTAACTCCACATCCTAATACATCAATCTTCCATATCTCTCTAGCTTATGCAAAGCTTGCCTCAGTGGCATGTCAGTGTATACCACTGTGGTATGAGCTTGAAAATAGGGCTTCATCCTTCTACTAGCCTCAATTAAGGTGAATGCTAACTTCTTTAGCCTGGGATATCTGACTTATGCTCCTCGAAAAGCTTTGCTACTACAATAAACTAGCTTTTGAACTCAATTTTCCTCCCTAGTCAAGGCCAAGCTAATAGCTGATTCAGATACAACCAGATATAAATACAGCTTTTCTCCCAGCACTGGTCGGGAGAGTAGTGGAGGTTCTCCCAGATACTTATTCAATTTCAGGAAGTATTTTTCACATTCATCGTTCCATTCAAAGGTTTTTCTGAGTACCTTAAATAATGGTAAATACATATCGGTTGCTCGGGACACAAATCTATTATGTGCTGCTACACGCCCTATTAGCCTTTGAACATCCTTTTTGCTGGTCGGGGATTGCATTTCTATCAAGTCTTTGACTTTAGCTGGATTAGATTCAAATCCCCTTTGATATATATATACCCGAGGAACATTCCCTCCTGAACTCCGAACATGCATTTGGTCGGGTTTAACTTCATCTGGTGCTTTTCCAATTGATCAAGCGTCTGGCTAAGGTCGAAAATATGGTCTTAAGATTTTTTGCTATTTGTTAGCATATCATCCACATACACCTCCATGTTCTTGCCTATATGTTCCTCAAATACTTTCTTCACCAGTCTCTGATAAGTGGCACCTGTACTTTTTAGACCAAATGGCATAACATTATAGCAATAAGTTCCTAGGGGGGTAATAAAGGAATTACTTTCTCTGTCTTCTGGCTTTATTTTGATCTGGCTATAACCAGAATATGCATCCATAAAACTCAGCAGCTCATGCCTCGAAGTAGCATCCACCAGTTGATCAATTCGCGAAAAAGGAAAATTATCCTTTGGCACGCTTTGTTCAAGTCAGTAAAATCCACACACATCCTCCACTTATTTTTTTCTTCTTGACCATAACTACGTTGGCCAACCAGTCGGGGTACTTTACATCTTCAATAAAGGAAGCCTTTTGAAGTTTCTCCACTTATTCTTGTATAACCTGGTTCTTCTCCGGGCTAAAAACTCTTCTTTTCTTCTTTACAGGTTTAACCTCCTTATTAACATTAAGCCCATGGCACAAGAAATTAGGGTATATGCCAGGCATATCTTCATGGATCCATGCGAACACCTGCTTTATTTGTCTCAAGAAGGCCACCAACTCCTGTTTAAGAACCGAATCCAATGATGGTCCTATTTGAGTTATTCGCTCTAGCTTATCATCGTCCAGAACCATGCTTTTTATTGCCTCCATCACCTATCCTTTTACGAGCTCGGATTCATCTCTTAAATTTAAGGTTTCAACCTCAGATTCGTTGTTTAGCTTAGATATATCCACTTCATAAGTGGACGTTTTCCTCTTTACTTCTAGCATATCTTCCTCCTCGGTAGATGAATAGTAGCATTCCCAAGCTACTTTTTAGTCTCCTTTTACTATTCTAACTCCAAAGTTGGTCAAGAACTTCAGGCATTGATGAACATTAGAAGGTATAGCTTCAAACTCTTTCAAACCTACTCTTCCTATGATCATGCTGTAGGCAGAATGAACATTTTTGTCCATTATAAAGAATCTCACTTTCTTTATCCTGCTCGCCGGCTAAGTCCCGATAAAAACATCTAGCTTGATTGTTCCTAATGGAAACACCTTTTCACCAGAGAATCCAATCAGGGGACTGTGATAAAGCTCCAGTTGGCTATGTTTTAAATCCAAAGTATTAAAATAGGGATAAAACATATTGTCCGTAAAACTGCCGTTATCCACCGATGTCCTCACTACCAATACGTCTTAGATCCTGACTCTGATCACTAAAGGATCATTATGAGGATACAATACTCCAGATAGATCATTCTTGGAAAAGCCAATTATGAGTTTATCCTTGTTTATTTTCATTTCTCGTTCTTCCTTGGCAAGGTTGATTCACTGGATATAGGAATAAGCTTGAGCCTCATTGAGGTAAGCCTTCATTTCAGTTGTGGGTTCTCCTCCTTATGTATCCCCACCTGTAATCATATGGCAATCAAAGGATCCAAAATTGAGTGTGAATACCTCGCGTTTAGGTTGTCTAGGCTTCTTGGGGAGATCAGGATCGTCTTTCAGCTCATCGTCATGGTTCCTCTTCTTATCTTTTCTAGGCTTAACGGGTGATTTAGATCTTTGTCGACCTCTACCTCCAGTTCTTCCACCAGCATGCCGATTAAAAATATCAGTCTAATTTTCCTCTTCAGATGAGTTACTTTATCTCATTCTGGAGAGCAATACACTGGTTGGTCGTATGACCATGATCTTTATGAAATTCGTAATACTTAGACTTATCCCTCTTAACAGCAAGTGACCTTAACTTTTCAGTCCAACTCAAATCATTGTTGTGCTTGATTTCTTCCGAAATATAGTGTATATCCACCGTTAAGGGAGCATAATTGGTAAATTTTCTGATCTGATCTAGGCTTTCTTTTACTTTCAAATTCATGCGTTCATTGTGATTCTTGTGCTCCTTCTTATCCGACTTCCCTTCAGTCTTCTCTTCCGCCTTTGCATCTGAATTTTTTTTAGCAGCTATAGCTTCCTCGACATTCATAATCTTCACTGCTTTGGCCATCAATTATGTCATCATCTTTGAGGGATCTTTTGCCAAAGTATAATATAGTTTGTCGGGGAGCAAACCACTCATGAGGGCAGTGATTGTAGTCTTTTCCTCGTAATCAATAACTTCTAATTTCTCATTGTTGAAACGAGTGATATAATCCCTTATACTTTCTCCCATCTTTTGTCTCACACTAAGCAAATGAGCTACTCGCTTTATTGGTTTGGCTCCAAAGTAGAAATTACCATTGAATAGCTCAATGAGTTGTTGGCTAGAAATCTTCCCCTGAGTAAGATTATTATACCATATTTGAGCAGATCCAGTGATTGTTCACGAAAATACCGTGCACCTTATGTCATCAGGAACTTCATAGATATCAATCGCTGCTTGGTATTATTCTATATGAAGAGCTGGATCAGTTGTGACACCCCGCCTAATTAAATACCGGGCAATCACTTCTTTATTAAATTAATTCAAGGTGAACAGTTGGTTCATTCTCTGCATCATTGTCGAAAATAACTTTTCCAATTTAAACACACTAATTAATTAAGCTAAGTGTCAAAACCATTTTTATAACATTACTTTCCAAATTTTATTTTTAAAACAAATATTTAATTATTAACAACTATTCAATATTAAAGAATCACACCACATTTCTCATGGAACGTAAAATCAAAGTAATTTAAACATTCAACAACTAAATCCCAACATTTAAAACTTAAAGTAAAACATCCCAACAATAAAAGTCTCAAAGTATCAATACTAAAATAACTAAATCACAATGTCCAAATAAAATAAGTAAATAATGGAAAGGGGGACACATGCCCCACTAAATGAAGATGCTAGGAGAGGAATCGAGTAAGTGAAATCGTCTAAGCAAGAGGCCTGCAACTCCCACCTAAGCTGCAGCACGTTCCTTCCAAGGGATCCTAAGCAAGACGCCCCTGTGGGTGGGCACCTGTAATATATATATATATATATATATATATATATATATATATATATATATATATATATATATATATATATATACAAGACAGAAAGAGAAATAGAAACGGGTCAGAACCCGATAGTTTATATGATTTAAAAATTCGTTTAGCAAGTATTTAAATTGATTACATGCCAATGCAACAACATATTAGTGCGACACTCTCTTGAGAAATTCTCACCTCTCTTCTAATGTGCACACCTATCGCACTAACCTTCCCAATGGTTTATCTCGTCATATATCGCACTAATCTTCCCAATGATTTAACTTATCTTAGGTTACTCGAAAGATTTTAGAACTGAACAACATAATGGTTTTAAAGGATAAATTTCATTTAGTGACAAGTCTCTTCTTCCTAACTTTATTAATTAATAAAGTTTTCTAGTGTCATATTATACTTTCTCAAAACAAGTATTTACAATTTGAGTCGTCAACCATGTCCTACTTATCATATCACAGTAGGCAGTTCCAAATTCCAGAATTTCATATATATATTAAATACTCGTATAATATATATATTATAACAGCACCCCACATAAAAACTATGGTGCGGGCATACTCTACTATCCAATCCCCGTATCACTCGTACTAAGGGAAATACAAATTCGAAATCACTCTCGAAATGTATTAACACATACACAAACAATATTGAGGCGAAGCATAGATTCCAAGTCTATAAGAGGAAGGCACATACCCGCGTCTCTTAGGATCGTCTGAACTATCAATTCGATAGCCTGTACCAAGGATATCTATCTTCTAGGGTACAAGTCAATATCCCCCATAAAGGTCCCATCGAGATAAGACTGTCCCAGCGCGGTAACCTCAGGGATAGCAAGTAGCGTGGGTATATTTTTCACACATAGATAGTCTATACATACACAATCATATAACTATACTAATATTACCATATCAATATTAGGTATATCTTAAATCCCATAGTTACGACACTTATCCTCATATCTCATTATTAGTTATCACGTTTAACAATTCTTCTTTAACTTTAATTCGAGTTATTATTCCCACTTACTACGTAACACTCATGGACTCTATCCTCCCAAGTATAAAATTCAGCAGGTATTCATCTATTTTCCATCGTAATCATTTTACAAAATCTCTCCCTTTAACACAAGATTTCATCGTTCCTTATGTAATTATCCCAAAAATACAATTCTCGTCTTACATTAAAGGTCCCGAAATTATTCATATGTCCTACTGGTCTTCCATATCTCCCAAAACATTTTATTTAGGGTGCCCAAGAATTATTTCTCATTAAATCGAATTCAACTAATTTAAAAAGGGGAAATATGAGTCTGCCAGAAGGGGTCGATCGATCGAGGTCTGGGGGTCTATCTATCGAACCTTCGATCGATCGAAGCTCTTGGCTCGATCGATCGATCAAGCAGGTGTGTGATTTCTGCAGTTTTGCAGTTACGGGTTTCATCCTCTAACCTTAATCAATTCTCGATTTTTCATTCCCAAACGTCCAAGAATTTGTACTACTAACATTATATCATCATATTAAGTATTTTCTACGTAAATCATGTAAATTTCTGTCACTAATGGATTAACAAGTCAAAATTCATAAAAACTCAAGAACCCTAAAAATCTCTTTATCATGATTCTAATATGTTTTTACCAGAATTTCCTTCTTATAAAACATTAAAATTTTGTGGTTTAATCCTCTACATGACAAAGGGTTTCCAGAATATCATTTCAATCATCACTACATGCAATTTCCTATCTCAAATTGGGTTTTTCTTCCATACAACTCATCCTAATCATTCCTAAACTAATATGAGTGATGCACCAACGAAATAAGCAAGATAAACACTTGCCTAGGATTTTTGACGTTCTGGTTTGGGGATGATTTTGGTGTGGTTGCATTCCCCATCGCGCGATCTACGTGTTGGTGGTGGTAGCGGTGCAAACGGATGGATTTTGGGCCTTGGATTTGCTTTGAGAGCTCCCTCCTCTCCTCTCCTATGGCCGTTCTAAGGTTTTGAATTGTTTTAACCCTAGAAGGTAATCTAGACATCTGATATAACCCTTGAATTTTCGTGGGTTTAATTACCCAAAAATGTAAAATGTCTAAAATGCCCTCCTGGTGTACTAATTAAGCCTAAAAACGCCCCGAGACCCAAACTAAACCCCCGGGTACACTTTTCTAACTATCTCGTCCCTTCCGGGTGCATTGGCGTACTCAAAATGACCATACGAACAACTTATAAAATTTTCACTTTTATTTATCAATATTTAGTCCCGACGCGACACGGGCGCGTCGCGACTCAAATTTCCAAAATTATCATTTTATTCACTCGTGACATTCAATTTAACCAATATTATATATTACTTTGCTCATTAGTAATTTCAACAAATTTCCCATAATTACTAACTCTCGTCACGTTAATAATTATAACATAATTAATTTCCGGATTTTTATTAAATAATTAATTCACATTAAATTTAATAAATCCCTAAATTAATATAGCATAAAAATACGGGGTATTACATACTTCCCCCCTAATATTGGAATTTCGTCTCGAAATTAGAAAAATAAGGCCTACCTGGTAAGAATAGATCTGGATATCTCTCGCACATATCTGCCTCGCATTCCCAAGTGGATTCCTCCACATTATGATGCTCCCACTGGACTCGTACAAGTGGAACTATCTTCGACCTCAATCTCCTCTCACTATAGTCTAGGATAGCCACTGGTCTCTCCACGTAAGAGCTGTCAGGATGTAAGTCTATCTCATCTATTGCAATGTGAGTATGGGCCAATCATCCCGAAGATATCGTCTCAACGAAGAGATGTGGAATACATCGTGAATGCGATGTAAATGCTCTGGCAGTCCCAATCTGTATGCTACTGGTCCAATCCTCTCGATAATGGGAAATGGTCCCACGTACCTCGAGGCCAATTTCCCTTTCTTCCAGAACCTCATCACTCCGTTCATAGGAGATACACGTAGTAACACTTGGTCCCCCACATTAAACTCCCAAAACAATCGTTTCGCATCGGCGTAGCTCTTCTGCCTGTCCTGGGCTACTCGAATGCGATTCCTGATCATCTCAATCCTCGCGGAGGTTTCCTGAATCACCTCTGGTCCTAGAAATTTATTATCCCCCACCTCAAGCCAACAAGTTGGGGAACGACAAGGCCTACCATACAAGGCTTCGAATGGAGCCATGCCAATCGTGAACTGATACGAGTTATTATAAGAAAACTCAACCGGTGGAAGATGTGGCTCCCAACTCCTCCAAAATCAAGAATACACATGTGTAGCATATCCTCCAACATCGGATTAGTACGCTCTGTCTGTCCATCTCTCTGTGGGTGATAAGCTGAACTCAACCTCAACTCAGTACCCATAGCCTCCTGAAAGCTTTCCCAAAAATGTGATACGAAAATCTTATCTCTATCTGACACAATATTCAGGGGCACCCCATGTAATCTGACAATCTCAGCAATGAACAACTGAGCATACTGACCCGTGGTATAATCCGTCCGCACCGACAGAAAATGAGCCACCTTGGTCAAACGGTCTACAATCACCCAGATTGAGTCGTGGCCCCGCTGTGATGTAGGCAACCCCGTAATAAAATCCATGGAAATACTCTCCCACTTCCACGCGGGTACTTCCAACGGCTGAAGCAACCCTGACGGTTTCTGATGGTCCACCTTTACCAGCCGGCAGGTAGAACACTTGGACACGAACTCAGCGATGTCCTTCTTCATCCCACTCCACCAGTATTATCGCCTCGTATCCTGGTACATCTTATCTCCTCCAGGATGTACCACAAATCGGGACCCATGAGAATGAGTCATCACTGCATGACGTAATTCTGCTCCTTCTGGAACCACCAATATCCCATTAAACCTCAAACCCCCATTAGAACTAACAAAATAGGACTCAGCACCCTCGGCTAAGAGTTGTACAATCTTCTCCTGGAAAAACGGGTCTGTGGTCTGTGCCTGTATCACCCTCATAATAATCTCGGGTGTCACTGTTATAACAGATATGAAGGAATGGGCTACTGCATCCTGGTGACCCAACTCCTTCCACTTTTCTTTCTAGACGTCCGCTACATCGTCTACCAGTTTACGGCTCAACGCATCAGTAACAACGTTGGCCTTCCCCGGATGATACTGTATATCGAACTAATAGTCCTTCACAAACTCTAACCATCTGCGCTGACGCATATTCAACTCTCGCTGAGTGAATAGGTACTGCAGTGACTTGTGGTCTGTGAACAAGCGGAATTTCTCCCCCAATAAATAGTTCCTCCATATCCTTAATGCAAAAATGATCGCTGCTAACTCCAGGTCGTGTGTTGGGTAAGTCTTCTCATGCAGCTTAAGCTTACGGGAAGCAAAAGCTATAGCCTTCTCCTCCTGCTGAAGTACTCCCCCAAGTCCCCGTAAAGAGGCATCGGTGTAAACCAGGTACTCCACACCCGGCTTCGGTAAAGTAAGGACTGGTGCTGAAGTAATCTTATCTTTCAGCTCGTCGAAATCCAATTGACAAGCATCATCCCAAACATATGGTACCCCTTTGCGAGTCAGATTTATCAATGGACCCGCTATTTTGGAGAATCCCCAAATGAATCTCCTGTAGTATTCGGCTAACCCCAAGAAACTACGAACTTCCGTCGGTGTCGTGGGTTGTCCCCACTCCCTCACCGTTGACACTTTACTCGGGTCAACTGCTATCCCCTGCTCAGAAACAACATGGCCCAAGGACTGTACTTCTCGCAGCCAGTATCCGCACTTCTCGTACTTAGCATACAACTGATGCTCTCGTAGAGTCTGAAGAACCTGCCTCAAATGCTCATCATGCTCCTCCTCGGAGTGTGAATATATCAAAATGTCATCTATGAAGATATTGACAAACTGATCCAAGAACTCTCTGAACACTCGGTTCATTAAGTCCATGAACACAGCTGGAGCATTTGTGAGGCCGAATGGCATCACTCTGAACTTGTAAGACCCATATCTTGTCAAGAAAGTAGTCTTTGATACATCCTGCTCCCTAATACGTAGCTGATGGTACCCCGACCTTAGATCTATCTTCGAAAAGAAAGTTACTCCCCTCAGCTGGTCGAACAGATCATCGATTCGAGGCAACGGATACTTATTCCATATCGTGACCTTGTTCAACTCCCGGTAGTCCACACATAACCTCAGTGAACCATCTCTCTTCCTCACAAACAATACTGGAGCGCCCCAAGGTGACGTAGTCCTACGAATGAAGCCCTGACCTAACAGCTGCTCTATCTAATCTCGTAACTCTCGCATCTCTGCCGGAGCCATACGGTAGGGAGCGCGTGCTATCAGTCTAGTATCCAGTAATAAATCTATGACAAAGTCTATCTCTCGACAGGGGGGTAGGCCTGGTATCTCCTGAATGACATCGGAATACTCACGAACAACTGGGATCGAGTATAAGGGAATCACAACCTCCTTAGAGGTATCCTCCTCTATATAATACAAGTGAACGATCGAGCCTCCCTCTGGGTGAGGCATTGCCACTACAAACATCTCTTGCCCCGGAATGGCAAAGACAATACTCCCACCAAAACAATCAATCATGGCTCTGTAAGCTACGAGCCAATCCATACTGATAATCACATCGTGCTCATGCATATCTAAGACTAACATGTCTGCAGGTAATACCAAGCTACCAATCTCTACCCCCACTCCCCGGCATATAAAGAAAATAAGCGACCCACTCCCCAGGGGTGAGACTACACACGTAACAGTGCTCTCTGCTATGTCTAACAACCCTAAGGCCTTCTCAAAATGCGTAGCTATAAAATAATGCGTCTCCCCCGTATCAAACAAAACCCGACCCATAGTACCATGGATAGGAAACATACCCTCAATCGTGGGTGGTGTCTGTGGAGCTGCTTCCTAGTGGACGTTATATACACGTCCATACTGTAACTTCCCCTGCTGTACTAGAGCTGCTGGAACTGCTGGTAGGGCTGGTACCTGAGCTGGGGATGGGAGGGCAGCTGGAAAAAGTGGCCTCTGTGTCTCATTGCGGGCACCCTGCTGCTGTGGGGCCCTCTCTCCCTCAGGACAATCCTGGCGCCTATGGCCATGCTTACCGCACCCAAAACATCGGCCCTTGAAGTTACCTCCCCTCTGAACCTGCTGACCACGGCCCTACTGGCCGTTACCACCCCGCCATTGGATCTGTTGGCCCTGATGGAAACGCTGTTGGCCCGGTTGGCCCTGCTATAGACCCTGCTGCTGTCGGTGTTGGCCCGATTGGCCCTGCTACTGACCCTACTGCTGTCGGTGTTGGCTTTGCTGGCCCTGCTGATTAGGCTACCCTGCCTATAACCCCCAAATCCCTGCCTAGAATCACCTGAACGGGATCGCTCAGGGTCCCCCTGATGGGAACTCTGCTCATGCTGACGAGTCTGTCCTTGAGATGGTGCTCCACTAGTACTACTACCCCCGGTCCTTCCCTGTTGGCTGGACTCTCCTGCTCTCTTCCTTCCCTGCAGATGGAAGCGGTGATCTTAGCAATGTAGTAACGCAGCATTAAGTACATCAGTGAAAGTTCTCAGAGACAAATTCCCTATAAGGTGCTGACGGATCCTCCAAGCTAACCCGTCCACAAACAGCATTATCTTCTTGCCCTCAGTAGGTGCCTCATTTGGCACTATGGTGAGAAGTCTCGTGAACTCCTCCTCATACTCAGTAACGGTAGAATTCTCCTACTTCAAATTCAGTAATTTCCACCTCATCTCAGTCTGCACGGCGGGTGGAAAGTACTTGCGGTCAAACCGATCCCAAAATGTCTGAATAGGGATCGTGTCCCTCTCCTCCAAGGTGGTGGTGGACTCCCACCACTGCAAAGCGGCCCCCACCAGCTTAAAGGAAGCCAACAACTGCTTCTGCACGTCGGTGCACTCATACATACGAAGATGCCGCTGGATGTCTTTGTTCCATTGGCTGACGATGACGATATCTGAACTACCAGAGAACTCAGGAGGATGCGCCTTCTGAAAGGCATCCCTAACCCTCTCCCATGCATGTGGAAGTTGTGTCGGTACTGGCGCCACTGCCTGAATCTGGGGTGGAGCCTGCTGAACCACCGCTAGCGCGACATTCACCGCCTGAGCAACAATGGCGGCTACCTCATTAGCATTCATAGTACCTTGTGCCGGAAGCTGCTGGCTGCTCGGCCTGGGCACGCCTATCCTTTGGTGCACGTCTCGGAGGCATCTGAAACGTGAAGAAATTTATTAGTCTACAGTCATTATCACATCTCAAATAGCTGAAGACGTAAACGTAAAAGCAGGAATACAACAATCCTAAAATAGGGCTCTATAGCAAAAATATTAAGCTAAAAGCGAAATAAGCCGTACAGATCCTAAGGACACTAGAACCTGGCTCTGATACCACCTGTGACACCCCGCCTAATTAAATACCGAGCGATCACTCCTTTATTAAATTAATTCAAGGTGAACAGTTGGTTCATTCTCAGCATCACTGTCGAAAATAACTTTTCCAATTTAAACACCCTAATTAATTAAGCTAAGTGTCAAAACCATTTTTATAACATTACTTTCCAAATTTTATTTTTAAAACAAAGATTTAATTATTAACAACTATTCAATATTAAAGAATCACACCACATTTCTCATGGAACTTAAAATCCAAGTAATTTAAACATTCAACAACTAAATCCCAACATTTAAAATTAAAGTAAAACATCCCAACAGTAAAAGTCTCAAAGTATCAATACTACAATAACTAAATCACAATGTCCAAATAAAATAAGTAAATAATGGAAAGGGCGACACATGCCCCACTAAATGAAGATGCTAGGAGAGGAATCGAGTAAGTGAAATCGTCTAAGCAAGAGGCCTGCAACTCCCACCTAAGCTGCAGCACATTCCTTCCAAGGGATCCTAAGCAAGACGCCCCTGTGGGTGGGCACCTGATATATATATATATATATATACAAGAGAGAAAGAGAAATAGAAATGGGTCAGAACCCGATAGTTTATATGATTTAAAAATTCGTTTAGCAAGTATTTAAATTGATTACAGGCCAATGCAACAACATATTAGTGCGACACTCTCTTGAGAAATTCTCACCTCTCTTCTAATGTGCACACCTATCTCACTAACCTTCCCAATGGTTTATCTCATCATATATCGCATTAATCTTCCCAATGATTTAACTTATCTTAGGTTACTCGTAAGATTTTAGAACTAAACAACATAATGGTTTTAAAGGATAAATTTCATTTAGTGACAAGTCTCTTCTTTCTAACTTTATTAATTAATAAAGTTTTCCAGTGTCATATTATACTTTCTCAAAACAAGTATTTACAATCTGAGTCGTCAACTATGTCCTATTTATCATATCACAGTAGGCAGTTCCAAATTCCAGAATTTCATATATATATATATATTAAATACTCGTATAATATATATATTATAACAGCACCCCACATAAAAACTATGGTGCGGGCATACTCTACTATCCAATCCCTGTATCACTCGTACTAAGGGAAATACAAATTCGGAATCACTCTCGAACTGTATTAACACATACACAAACAATATTGAGGCGAAGCATAGATTCCAAGTCTCTAAGAGGAAGGCACATACCCGCGTCTCTTAGGACCCTCTGAACTATCAATTCGATAGCCTGTACCAAGGATATCTATCTTCTAGGGTACAAGTCAATATCCCCCATAAAGGTCCCATCGAGATAAGACTGTCCCAGCGCGGTAACCTCAGGGATAGCAAGTAGCGTGGGTATGTTTTTCACACATAGATAGTATATGCATACACAATCATATAACTATACTAATATTACCATATCAATATTAGGTATATCTCAAATCCCATAGTTACGACATTTATCCTCATATCTCATTATTAGTTATCACGTTTAACAATTCTTCTTTAACTTTAATTCGAGGTATTATTCCCACTTACTATGTAACAGTCATGGACTCTATCCTCCCAAGTATAAAATTCAGTAGGTATTCATCTATTTTCCATCCTAATCATTTTACAAAATCTCTCCCTTTAACACAAGATTTCATCGTTCCTTATGTAATTATCCCAAAAATACAATTCTCGTCTTACATTAAAGGTCCCAAAATTATTCATATGTCCTACTGGTCTTCCATATCTCCCAAAACATTTTATTTAGGGTGCCGAAGAATTATTTCTCATTAAATCGAATTCAACTAATTTAAAAAGGGGAAATATGAGTCTGCCATAAGGGGTCGATCGATCTAACCTTCGATCGATCGAAGCTCTTGGCTCGATCGATCGATCAAGCAGGTGTGCGATTTCTGAAGTTTTGCAGTTATGGGTTTCATCCTCTAACCTTAATCAATTCCAGATTTTTCATTCCCAAACGTCCAAGAATTTATACTACTAACATTATATCATCATATTATGTATTTTCTAAGTAAATCATGTAAATTTCTGTCACTAAACATGGATTAACAAGTCAAAATTCATATAAAACTCAATAACCCTAAAAATCTCTTAATCATGATTCTAATATGTTTTTCCCAGAATTTCCTTCTTATAAAACATTAAAATTTCGTGGTTTAATCCTCTACATGACAAAGGGTTTCCAGAATATCATTTCCATCATCACTACATGCAATTTCCTATCTCAAATTGGGTTTTTCTTCCATACAACTCATCCTAATCATTCCTAAACTAATATGAGTGATGCACCAATGAAATAAGCAAGATAAACACTTGCCTGGGATTTTCAACGTTCTGTTTTGTGAATGATTTTGGTGTGGTTGCATTCCCCGTCGCGCGATCTACGCGTTGGTGGTGGTAGCGGTGCAAACGGATGGATTTTGAGCCTTGGATTTGCTTTGAGAGCTCTCTCCTCTACTCTCCAATTGTCGTTCTAAGGTTTTGAATTGTTTTAACCCTAGAAGGTAATCTAGACATATGATATAACCCTTGAAGTTTCCTGGGTTTAATTACCCAAAAATGTAAAATGTCTAAAATGCCCTCCCGGGGTACTAATTAAGCCTAAAAACGCCCCGAGACCCAAACTAAACCCCCGGGTACACCTTTCTGACTATCTCGACCCTTCCGGACGCGTTTCCGCACTCAAAATGACCATACGAACAACTTATAAAATTTTCACTTTTATTTATCAATATTTAGTCCCGACGCGACACGGGCGCGTCCCGACTCAAATTTCGAAAATTGTCATTTTATTCACTCGTGACATTCTATATAGCCAATATTATATATTACTTTGCTCATTAGTAATATTCAATAAATTTCCCATAATTACTAACTCTCGTCACGTTAATAATTATAACATAATTAATTTTCAGATTTTTATTAAATAATTAATTCACATTAAATTTAATAAATCCCCAAATTAATATAGTATAAAAATACGGGGTATTACATCAGTCTTCCCATCATACTTGGGATTGACCACTGGGGCTTTAATCTTGGTCAGTGTACGGAAATCTACAATAGTTTGCACAAAGGGAGATCCCTTAATAAAGCTTCTCTGGAGAGGATTCTTGGTCTTGGCCATTTTTCCAATATATCTTCCAAATGCTGAATGGAACCCTTTCAGGCATCATTGCCAGCATCAGATTTGTGGGTGACAACTCTTTGATGCCAACGAACTGATTGTGCTGAGCTTTCCTCTTGCAAACCTTCTCTTTGACTGGATCGAGCAATTCGTCGAGTGTTCAATCTGTGTTGGGCTGAATGTTCTTTCAAATCACTTGGTCTTTGAGTATTTCCTGACGTAACCCGAGGGGCATTTCCCTTGGGTCCCAAATGTTCGAAAGGAGAGGACCTACTTATCCTTTCTAAGGTACTTAATCTTTTTGGGCTGAGTGACTGTCCATCAGAGGAATTAGTAATCCTGATAGAAGAAGTTTCTCCAAGAAGATACGAAGGATTCCCTGAAGTTCTGGACTGGCTATGCCCAACGCTCCTTATTGGCGGCGGTGGCATACTCGTTTGATTAAATTATGTAGGTGCTCTCGCTTGAAGAGCTTGAGCCAATTGCCTTATCGTATCCTGCATAACCTCTTGTCCTTTGGCCAGACTAGCCAAAATTCCAGTTAAATCGTTGTTATTTGGAGGGGCAGAGGGATTAGGCAGAATCCTCTTATTTCTGATGCTTTATTCAGGAATTTCATCCATGTGTGATGAATTAGTGAAAACGTTTAGCAATACATTCCCACAGACGACGCCAATATATTGATGCAAAAAACTATACTAGGCCTTATTGATTGATCACAGATAAAGAAATAAAAATAAATAAGACAAAAAAATCTTTAAAGTGGTTCGGCTCAATGAAATAGCCTATGTCCACTGTTAAGTATTACTTGACTGCCTTATTTTGTTTTTTTGGTCCCCTACAATGAGGGTGATACAATGTATTTATAGCCCAAGAGGGGTGATGATAGGTGTCGTGTGAAAAGATGGATTGCCTTTATTTGTTAGGCAATTACATCAATACATAATGAGAATTAAATATACGACTGCTATCCATTCATTGGCTGCACTGATTGGATTTTTGGTCGTTGGCCGATCTTCCTAGTTGGTTGGTATCCCATGGTTGTTGGTTGGTATCCCTTGTTGATTAGGATACCTTGTTGGTCTATCTTCTTTGTTAGTTGGGCTTCCCTGTTGGTCGAGCTGCCTTGTTGATCGGGTATTTGTGCCACATTGGATGACACGTGTTGGCTTGTAATTGGTTCACATAAGGTGGTGAATTTTCGTTTCAATAATCATCTTTGTACCATAATAAAATTTGTATCAGTGATCTCCCCGACCAATATGATCGACATTTGCACAGTCTGAGGAGCTTTATGACGACCAGTTATTAGTCGGCAATAGATATTGCACAGATTGGGCCACTTATTATTCGTCGGTAACATGTATCATTTCACGACCTCCTATTTTTGATCGACAACACTTACAATTGATCGACAATACCTATCGAACCACTCTGTATTGGTCGGCGACTACTGGCCAATGAGGACTTTGCTAATCGGCATCCAGTGCGATGAGGATTATAATGGACAAATGTGGTTGCCAACTCATTTTTCCATAAACCTTTGCTATTAGTATTGAAAGCGTTTTGCTTTTGGTTTCTTACACCACAAACCCTATATTTCACATTTTATACTGAAATAATTGTTAAAACCAACCTATATCTAATATTTGTTGAAATTTAAAATAATTTTACAAAAACTTTAGATCGAATAATTATGCCTTACATATGGTATATATTTGATAAAAAATTTGCTGACCTGACATGTATTTGACTTGACACGGCATAAAACTTATTATATAGTATGACAATTACTCAGCATAAAATGTATATTATAATTTTTTATTGCCTGATGTTCAAGCATATACATATCTTGTATTATTTGGCCAAATAATTTATTCTCATGAAGATTATTTGATTTAGCCTCCACAGATGTTCGAATAAATTTATTTCCACAGGTACAAGATTCCGTCCCGACGAATGCTCGGCCACCATCTTATGCTCTAGGAAATATTATTATTGCTCGGCATTAAGAAATTTTGCCTGAACAGATCATCCAGGCAAAAGCTCGACAAATATTTATTGTCATATATTCAGCCCCGATAAGATCTACCATACTCATTATAATTTACAACCAACGGACATTTGGTCTGGATAATTCTTATACATCCCGAGAAAGTGGAAAATGCACTAATAGCCTGAGATTAGGTTGAATGCAAGAAGACATTCCAAATGAAATAACTTAATTAAATAAACTTGGTCACCACGGGTAAACCGTTAAATCTGGATCAAGATATCTAGGTACGCTAGTAGAACCTATGGCAACCATGGGTAACTAGTTAAATCTAGATCAAGATATCTAGGTACGCTAGTAGAACCTATGGCAACCACAGGTAACTAGTTAAATCTGGGTCAAGATATATAGGTACACTAGTAGAACATATGGGTACACCTCTGATAACTAATGAATAACATTAGTAATATCTAAGGCATTACAACCATTATTGATTCTACTAACTAATCTATACAGATTACCTACTCGGCAAGATCATAAACTATTTTATTTCTATGGTTACATCAGGACAGTATGGAAACACAAACATGCAAAGCTTTTGGGAAGTCATTTCAAGGAACATTCCCTCGAATTTATCTTTTCTAGAAAGAACATCACATTTCAAGGCCAAGAAAGTATTTAGAGCTCATATTCTTTCCTTTCAACAAATCTTCAAACATTGGGGGATTTACAGAATAAATTACTACTTCCAAGTGGCACATTAGGGAAAGTAGAAATGAAGATATCAAACAGTACTAGCAGAACTAGCAACATCAAGACACTTATCTTCCTAAGAAGATATCCCATCGTCAATATTTAGTCGGCTTTAGACTCAACTCGTCGGCACACCAACCGATCAACTCTAGAAGGAAACGAGAAACATTTCAAAGTAAATACTCCACCATCTCAATAAACCATTAATCATGGAGCATTGGGGGCTTCTGTTAACGCCAAAAAATCTCCATCTATGTGGACAATTAATAAATTGACACCTGTCACCCTGCATGGCAAATAAGTACTTGGTCGGCTGTTGAATTGGATTGAGGCGCAACACATGTTAATATCTGGATTAAATAATGTTAGAATTGTTTTTTGAAAATTGAATAGTTAACATTAAGTCCATTAATCATGGTACGAAATATTCTGGCAACAAACACATATGCTAAAATTTTGGTATCATGATAAATGAATTAAAGGGTAGTATATCTTTATAATCTGAATATTATGTGATGACTAATATAGATTCCATGATATTTGGACTATTTAAGAAATATGCCAAAATTTTATTTATTCAACAAATCAGTATTCAACCCTAGCAATTTTTGTTGTGTGTGAAATTATTTTGTGAACATTGTTATTAATTTGCAGTTCCCCTTAACCTATATTCACATGCTCGCTCCTATTCCAAATTTGATGGAACTAATTTTTCTAAATGGAATGAGAAAATTGAGTTCAGACTAGGAGTTCTTGACCTAGACCTGGCAATTTTACACTACACCAAAATGGCTAAATTATCACCTTTCAGCCAGCCACCCTTGTCATGGTCATTGACCGTGACAAAAAACACGGGTTTTGTGTAACGGTCATTGACCGTGATAAAATCGTGACAAAGAATTATAATGATCATTGACCTTGACACGACCGTGACAATGTCTTCATTAAAAAAAGCCCTAGGCTTTTTTTCCACCGTTTTTTGTTTTTTCCCTCTCTCTCTTTCTCTCTAAGCGATTTCAGCTCTCTCTCTCTCTCTCTCTCTCTCTCTCTCTCTAAGGTATGTTTTTTTCCTCTCTTTCTCTTTCATTTCTATATGTGTGTGTATGTGTGTATATATGTGTGTATATGTATGTGTATATGTGTGTGTATATATGTGTGTGGTGGTGTGTGGTGGGGGAGGGGGGCAGGGGGTGGTGGGGGTGTGGGTGGGGTGGGTTGTGTGTGTACGTGTGTGTGTGTGCAGGTGTGGAGGGGGTGGAGTGAGAGGGGGCAGGGGGTGGGGTGGGGTGTGTGTGTGTGCAGGTGTCTGCATGTGTGTGTGGCGGGGGGAGGGGAGCAGGTGGTGGTGGGGGTGCGGTGGGTGTGTGTGTGTGTGTGTGGTGGGGCAATGTTAACAATTGTATTGCTTTAATTAATAAATTGTATAGCTTTAATTGTAATTTTAATTGTATAGTGGATGAAAGTAAATTAATAATTAGTGCCCATTTCATATGAAAGTAGCATTGCCCCTCATTGTAAATTAGTAAATTAATAATTGTATACTTTAATTGTTAGCTTAATTGATGAAATGAATTAATTGAGTAGATGAATTAGAAGGAGTATGGGATACACATTTGTTGTTCATATTGCTGTTGGATTATAGTGTATCGATGTTGGGTTGGTTAACAGTAAAAGTCGAATGACCACTGGATTATTGTCCACATGGGGGTGGGATTTTTTAACTTTTTTTGAAAATTACTTTGTATATCGAACAATATATAATTATTAATAATTATTGGATTATTGTCCATATGTGGGTTGGCCAATGTGGGTTTTTAGGTGTATCTGGTGGGTATTCTTTAGTGGTTAATTCTAGATATTATTAATAAAGATAAGTAGGGATCTTTTGGTATCGCTGAAAATGGCTATATTATTAATAATTATTGTGTGTGTGGTGGGGGGCAAGGGGTGGTGTGTGTGCGTGTACATGTGTGTGTGCAAGGTGGGGGAGGGGAGGGGAGGGGGTAAGGTGGGGGGCAGGGGGTAGGGGTGGGTGGGGGTGGGTAGGGGTGGGGGGCTGCGTGTGTGTCTATGTGTGTGTATGTGCATAGTGTCCCTTGTAAAAGAATTGATTGATTATTAATTTTTTTAGTAAATTAATATATGATTGCCCCTTATTGTAAATTAGTAAATTAATATATGATTAATTATGAAAGTAGGATTGCCCCTCATTGTAAATTAGTAAATTAATAATTGTATACTTTAATTGTTAGTTTAACTGATGAAAATAATTATTGTGTGTGCGGTGGGGGGCAGGGGGTGGTGTGTGTGCGTGTGTGTGGTGAGGGAGGGGGTGTACGAAAGTAAATTAATAATTAGTGCTCATTTTTATTTGTAGTAATTGTACATATTTGCATGTCTTCTTCTAATTTTTTTTATCTGTACTAATAACATTTTTTTACAGCAAATGTCTCCTTCAGGTATTAAGGCGAGGATGATGATGCTGGTTATGATGATGTCGTCTGGGCTCGGTGGTAGCGGAGGCGATGAGGGCTCCTCGACCCCTAGGATTCCCAAATATGGCAAATTTGGGATTACCATCGAGAACAAGTCGAAGCTATTAGTGAGATCCCTCGAGCTGCTAAAGACGGTCCTCGGCCCGGGGTTTATGAGTTGGAAGGAGGTGCCATATGAGCTCAAGTTAGCTGTTTGGGCGGCACTATAGGTAATATATTTATATTTCTATGAATATTTCAATTTCAATTTCGATTTCAATTTCATTTTATATTTATATTTATATTTATTCGCAACTAACATTGTATTTGTTGGACAGGAACAATTCAACTTGGATCCAAAGCTACGCGATTTCGTCTTGGAGCAGTTGAGGGAGCAACACAAGACGTGGAAGAAAAATATGCGGACACGGTACTTTGGGAAAACACGAGAGTCCATTATCCAATGGTGTGAATTCGTCCCGCCGAAGGAGCCGATCTCATTGGCACAATGGCAAAAGTTCATTGACAATGAGATCGGGGAGCGACAATTAGCATCTCGCCAATCGGGGAGGGAAAATCGGGCAAAAAATACGGACGTGCACTACTCCGGCTGGACGTCTTATGCCGAGGTGGAGCATAGGATGAAGATAATATTTAATTTTTTTATAACTACAGAAATATATTATTCTGCATTATTTTACTTTTTGGGGCAGATAATAATTTTACTTTATTTTATTTCAGGGGGTAGGGAGTGGCCCTGGGGGTAAGCCACATAGGCTCGATACTTATGTGGCTCTTCTAAATGAAGAAGGGGAAGGACAAGGAGGTGTCCCCGAGCGTCGCGACCACGATTGTAAGTAATCCGACAGTTTATTTTTTGTTAATTACGTTATAATTTTTTAGTTTACTTATTTTACTAATCATGTGCTTTTTGTCATTTCAGGCAAAGCTTAAGGAAGTGCATAAGTCACAGTCTGATGCCGAAAAGGCATCTTTGTCCGCAGACGCACTCAGCCAAGTGCTTGGCTCTGATCGTAGGGGGAGGACAAGGGGGTGAGCTCGCGGGTGGACAAATCTAGGATCATCGGATTGGAGACGAGCGACACCGGGTTGGCTCGAACAGTGGATTCACATGACGCGAAGCTGTCCCGTTTGGAGGTGATGGTCCAAGATATGTACTCATTCATGAAGCGTTCATTGGGCGGTGAAAAATGCAAGGGTAAAGGGAAGGAGAAGGTGGGGGGAGGGGGTGCGGGAGGACGAGGTGCGGGATGACGAGGATGTGGACCTCGCTGCTTCATCACCGACACGTGCATACTTCGATGATCCACTTTCCTATTTGGCTCCCTTCAACAGACCGATGTCGACACTTGGTTGGATGAGTGTGTTCATATTGGACGTATTTGATGGCCAGCGAATAGGGCGGGGGTTCAGGGACCCGAATATCATCCAGGGTAGAATAGTTCATGGACGTGAGCTTCAAGAGATCGAGTCGAAGGTGCTCGTCATGCATGTGATACCCAGGAAGGAGAACTCCCTATTATGGTTGCGCAAACAATGTGGCACGATGTATATTAGTGGGTGTGTCAATTTGTATATCGTGTGACCTACTCACCTCCTCACATTTACCCCAGACATGTAGTGACATTATTTTTAAGTTGGTACATTTGAATTATATTTGGATTATATCGTCATGTATATTGTTTCTTTTTTGAATGTATATTTGCATTATCTTTAGTTTATTTGGATATATAATGTTTGAACAGGTATAACATTGCTATAACAGGTACAAATATACTACTGGGCAGTGGCAGTGGCCATACTACCCAGTAGATTTTTTTTTAAATTCTGCCTAAAATTGTCATGGTCATTGACCGTGACAATTTTTTTAAAAAGGGTCAAGGCTTTATCACTGTTGTTAACCGTGACTAAACTTGTCATGGTTAGGGACCGTGACACGACCGTGACAATTTTAACGAACTTGTCATGGTCAATGATCGTGACACGTCCATGACAAAAAAAAATATCTCACCCTGAATTGTCACGGTCATTGACCTTGACAAGTTGAACTTGTCAAGGTCAATGACCGTGACAATTAGGCAGATTTGGTGTAGTGTTATGTGATGAGCCAACTTATATTACTGATACCAGTGGCGAGGATTATATTATTATCCATGAATAATGGTGTCGATCCAATAGGCTGGCCCTTATGTTTATGCGAATGTGTGTTGCTACTAACATTAAGACCTCCCTACTTGAAACTACAAAAGCGAAAGAGTATTTGAATAACATTAAGGAACATTTTCGCACTACGGATCAATCCCTTACTGGGAAATTAATGTTTTACCTGACCACTATGAGGTTCGATGGTACTTGAGCCATGAACGAGCATATTATAGAGATGACCAATCTGGCTGCTAGACTTAGGATTTTAGGCATGACAGTGGAAGAGTCTTTTCTCATCCAATTCGTCCTAAACTTTGTACCCCTGAGTATGGGTCTTTCCAAATCAATTACAACACTATTAAATATAACTGCAACGTAAATGATTTGCAAATCATGTCAGTACTGGAGGAAGGCAGACTCAATAAATAGAACGACCATGTGACTAAAGGACATGTAACAAATCTCACAGTCAAAGGAGATAGTTTTAAGAAAAAGTTCGAAAAGGGCATTAAGAAAGGTCATGGTCCGTCTCATTAATTTGAACCATCATCTGCTGTGAAGAAGGAAAAGAACGATAAGTGTCACTTCTATAAAACGAAGGGCCATTTCCAAAAGGATTTATTATAAATGAATGGACTAGTTCGAGAAAAAGGGTAAGCATTTTATTTATGTTTGTATCGAATAAAACCTTATTAATTTTCCTTCTAACACTTAGTGGATCGATTCTGGTTCTATGTGTCATGTTTCTAATTCGATGCAGGGCTTCATTTCGATCCGCAAAAAACAAATCCAAATGATCATTTTCTTTGTATGGGTAATAAAGCGAAGGCCAAAATAGAAGCGATTGGAGTCTTTTGCCTTTTTTTAAGTTCTAGACTTATTTTAGATTTGAAAGAGACTTTTTATGTTCCCTTAGTTTCTAGGAATTTAATTTTTGTTTCCAAAATTGCTTTGGATGGATTTGCAATTGAATTTAAGGATAATGGTTTTGATTTAATTAAAAATTCTATTAATGTTGGTTCTGGATTTTTATTACATGATTTATATCAATTGAATCTTGAAAAGAACGTTTCTGAAACCCATGTAAACCTGTATCCTAATATTGGTATGAAACGTACACTTAATGATGAAAAATTTGCTTATTGTGTCATAAATGATTAGGGTACATATCTAGGAGAAGAATTAAAATGCTTATTAAAGATGGAATAATCCATAACATGGATTCGACAAATTATGATGTATGTGTGGAATGTATTAAAGGAAAACATACCAAACAGACAAAGAAATGAGCCATAAGAAGCACACAACTACATGAAATAATACATACAAATATATGTGGAGCTTTTGATATTCCATCCATTAGTGGAGAATTTTATTTCATCACTTTTATAGATGATTTTTCACGTTACTGCATACTACATTTGTTGGATGATAAATCTCAGTCTGTGAACGCTGTTGAAATATACATAAATAAGGTTGAGAGGCAACCAGGCAAAAAGCTGAAAAACATTAAAACTGATAGAGGTGGTGAATATTATGGTAAATATGATGAGTCAGGGCAATGCCCTAGCACATTTGCTAAACTCCTTGAAAAATTGCGTATATGCGCCCAATACACAATCCCATAATCACCTTGGCAGAACGGTGTGGCTAAGGGGTGTAATCGTACCCTCATAGAGACAGTTAAAATTATGATAAGTAGGACTCAATTGCCTACATTTTTATGGACATGTTCTTTAATGACCATTGTACACATCTTAAATAGGGTTCCTAGTAAGTCAGTTTAAAAAAAATCTTTTGAACTTTGAAAAGGATGGAAACCCAATTTAAGTTATTTACGTGTGTGGACCAAAGGAAGCTAGAATTTATAACCCTCATGAAAAGAAATTGGATCCTAGGACATTATCTTGTTATTTCATTGGGTATCCAGAAAAGTTGAAGGGATATAAATTCTACTGTCCTAATCATACAACAAGAATAATAGAAATTGAAAATGCTAAATTCATTGAAGACGGTGCAGTTAGTGGGAGTATGAAAGAAATGGAGGTAATCATTAAAGAAGTCATGGTACAAATTACTATACCCCGAGTTCATAACATACCTATTGTTTCGAATGTAGTTGTTGAATAGGTTATTGACCCAATCAATAACAATTAACAACAAGTGAATGATTAACCAGCCGAACAACCACATAATTAGACTGTAACCGATGATGTTATTGAAGCACCACAAGAAGTGCCATTAAGAAGATATCAAAAGGAAATGAGATCAGAAATTCCAAATGATTATGTGGTATACCTTTAAGAGACCGAATTTAACATAGGGAATACTAATGATCTAATTTCTTATGAAAAAGTTATAAATAATGATGATTTTGATAAATGGATTAATGCCATGAATGAATAAATAAAATCTATGTATGACAACAAAAGTTTGGGAGTTGGTCGAATTTGCTGAATTACAAAAATGAGTTGGGTACATGTGGATCTTTAAGACCAAACTTGACTCAAAATGCAATATCAAATGATGTAAAGCTGGACTTGTTGCCAAAGGTTTTAATCAAAGAGAAGGCATTGATTATAATGAGACATTATCTCTAGTTTCTAAGAAGGAATCATTAAGAATCGTATTAGCTTTAATGGATTATTATGATTTAGAGTTGTGTTAAATGGATGTGAAGATAATTTTTCTGAATGGGAGTTTAGATGAAGAAGTATACATGACGCAGCCACAAGGCGTCATAAAGGAAGGTAAGGAAAACATGGTTTGTATGTTAAAAAGGTCGATATATGGTCTAAATCAAGCTTGTCATGAATGATACATTAAGTTCCACGATACCATTAAATTATTTGGGTTTAAGGAAAACAATGTTGATCGGTATATAATCCTGAAGATCAGTGTGAGAAAGATTGTGCTTTTAGTACTATATGTTGACGACTTGCTTACCTCCAACAGTGATCTTGGTGTTTTACGTGAAACCAAGAAATACCTTCCTAAAAACTTTGAAATGAAAGATTTAGGTGAGGCATCCTTTGTGATTGGGATAGAAATATCTCAAGATAGATCACGAGGAACGTTGGGATTGTTTAAGAAATCTTACATTAACAAAGTTTTAAAGAATCATAATGTAGAGTTGCAATCCCGTTAATGTTCAACTTCAAAAAGGGGATAAGTTCAGCTTAAGTCAATGCCTTAAAAGTGATTTAGAAGGGGAGCACATGAAAGGAAGGCCTTATTCTTTGCTCGTAGGGAGCTTGTTGTATGCATAAGTGGCTGAACATCAATTTTGTCATTGGGATGCTAGGGAGATATCAAAGCAATTCGGGGATTTACCATTAGAAAGATCCAAAGAAAGTGCTGAGGTACCTATAAGGGACTAAGGATTATATGCTCACATATAGGAAGGATGTTCACCTTTAGATGATTGGTTATTCAGACTCAGGTTTTACGGGATGCCTTGACAATAGGAAGAACACTTTGGGTTATGTTTTCCTTCTGACTGGAGGAATCGTTTTGTGGAAAAATGCTAAGTAGAGTGTCATTGCATAATCTACAATGGAGGCTGAATATGTAGCTTGCTTCGAAGCTAAATATCGTAGATTATGGCTGCAAAACTTTATTTCAGGACTTAGAATTATGGGATCCTTATCTAAGCCATTGAAGATTTATTGTGATAATGTCATAGCTGTCTTCTTATTGAAAAACGATAGGTATACTAAGGTAGTTAAGCATATCGAGATGAAATACCTATCAGTGAAATAAGAGGTTCAGAAACAAAGAGTGTCAATTGATCACACATTAGTACGAGTGATAACATAACATATCCTCTTCTGAAATGACTATCTCTTAAGACCTTTATGGAACATGTCAAAGAGATGGGTCTCGATTAGTTAGGTTATGATTGATATTTGGCTTAGTTGTTTGACACTATTACTTGAATTCAATAAACGTGTTTTTGATTTTAATTATTTTTGTCTTTTTTAAATACATGCATATGATTATAACTTATTGTTTGACAGAAATAGTCCTTTATTAAGGACATTATGAAGCCATTATGACACCAAATATTAAAGTCTTAGTTGAATGAATTATTGATGTTATGGTACATAGAAGGAACCATACTCTTGAATAGCATGGAATCGCCATGACTCGTATCTGTGAATCGTTTGATTTAGCAAACTATATTTATTAGTTATTGTGCACCTTATGATGCCTAATCTAATTATAAGGATTATTAAGACCAAGTGGGAGACTGTTGGAAGTTAATAATTAAAGTTCGAAATTAATTTTTTAATTTGAAATATATTAAATTTCAAAACTATGAATTTCCCATTTATGTGGTCATGATAAATATCAAATAATTAATTAGGCACGTGATAAATGCAAATATTAAAGTTTTGGGTTGTTCCTATATTTTAGCCATTTGATGGTTAGTGGGAGACTTGAAATATAGTTCTACTTTTACTAGGATTTTTGTCCCTCTTCCCCTTATAATAGAGGAGCCCTGCACCATCTCGGGTTATCTCATAACACACTATATTTAAGGTGGGAGAGAAAATCCAAAATTTCCATTGTTCATATTTTCCCATAAAAATTTTGGGCTCACAAGAAGACAATTCTGGGCTATTCTTCAAGGGGTTCTAAGGAGCAATTATTAGGAGCATTCAGGCCACTTTTCCAATCAACTGGAATGTACAAAGGTTGGTTTTTCGATCATAGTTATACAGAAGAATTAATTCTATGATTGCGTGAAGATAAAACATTTTAGATTCATGACAAAACTGTTTTTAAACATGATATAACATTATGGTTTATATCCGATTTTATGATAACAAAACAGTCTTGATTAACAAAGATAACTTATTGAGAGTTGCAAATTTAATTTAATACTAAATTTAAAAACTTTTTGTCACAAAGTTGGAATTAAATTGAAATTATAAATCTATGGAATTAGAAACAGTAAATTGTAATTGTATGATTTTATAATTCAATCGTTTGGTTCAAGTATACAATTTGTTTAGAATTCTAGTAGAATTTCAATTCCCTTGTTTTGATTTACTAACAAATCTTATAAAACCGATTTTGTGAAATTTAAAAAATTAAAAAATAATACTTTTAAAATACATTCTAACTAAAAAAAATGGATCAAATCAAATGTATCTTTAATAAGAGTTAATATTAATACGATTACTAAAATAAGTTAGATATAAGTAAATTTAAATTTAGTTGTGAGTAAAACTATAAGTAGTTTTTTAGCAACATCACTAATGAAAATTTTCACCCAATAGCAAAACTAGTCAATACATATCCAAAAGATAAATTTTCATAATCACTATGTCCCAAAAGGCATCAGTATCCATCACCTCTTCACCTCATTAGGAAGATTAGAGAAAATATCAAATTTTCTTTAGTAATTCATCAAAAAATAAATTGCTTTTGAGAGTTGTGTTTCATTGAAGTCTCAAACCTTCAAAAATTTAATACCATTTAATTTTCTTCCTTGGAAGGTTCAGAATTTAAAAGTCAAACTAAAGACTCCCCTATACGAACCATGATATTTGAAAGTGCTTTTGAACCAAAAAAATTTCTCTTCTTTGTGCGAGATGTAAATGGAAATGATGAATTGCACATCCCAATATAAGATACAAAATCTCTCTACTAAAATATATCTACAAATTAGTAACCAAAGTTGTACACTGCAAAATAAACCTTACATAAGATATAAATTATATCTACTGAAATGAAAAAATATATCTATTAAAATGTTAATTTGTAGTTAAATGTATACATTACAAAATTATCTCTTTAGAAATAAATAAAATAATATGTTATACACGTATGACATATTATGCACGTGTCATATGTACCGGGAAAACATGACATCACAAATAGTCCATTTTGAAATTGGTTTAAGGCCCTTTGAATCTTAGAGCTAACTCTACTGCAAAGTTAAATGAAGTGATAGATTAACGATGAGTAAGGGTTCGTTTGATTGCATACGGTGCCAAAATTTGTAATGACAAATTTTACTTACCTCTCCTCCAAAGAATTTTGACATGGCAAGTCATCAAAATGCGCATTAGTGCATAGTACTTTATTGTTAGTTGGAAAAGTTTCCATGACAAATGAAGCCTATAAAATATGCCAAAACAATGATAAATTCAAAAGATTCCCTGGATTGCTTAACCTTGTTACCCAATGAACTGATTTTATGGATATTAGCGTATCTGACACTGTGTATAGTTGTGTGTGTAATTATATTAAAGGTTAGGGTTAATTACACATGCCTCCTGAACTTTATCTACCCTTACACTTCACCATCTGAACTTTTAATTTTTGTATTTAACCCCGTGAACATCCAACACGATTTCAAGTAACCCCCTAACACTAACATTGTTAATTTTTTGGACGAAAAAATGCACATGGTTCCTTCGAGTCTTTTTTAAAGGATTATTCTAGTCCTTTTACCATATAAATAAAAAACCTAATATCTTCATTATCCTTAATCCTTATCTATCTCTTCAAGGCAACACAAATTATCTTCCCTCTTCATAAAAAAATATGGGTTTCATTAATGGTGGTTTTAGATGTCGTCGAACAGGGGCTAGTTTATGATGGATTCAGTGCTAGCTTTGGTCGGATAAGAGGGGGTTTGGCCACAGAGGTTTGGATGGAGGGGGATTGATGATTTGTGATGAGTTTGAATGGAATTGGGTTGAAGGGAGGGTTTAAATGGGGTTTGGATGGAGGGGAGGGTGTGAATAGGTTTGATTTTTTAAAGGGCGATTGGTGGAGGCCGAGCCAAGCCTTTTTTAATCCTAGATCTATTTATCAAAACTTAAATTTTTATTTGCCAAAAATCCAATAAAAAAAATTCAAAACCCCGGATTCATTTATCAAAATCCCAAAAGTACTTATTTGATTTCAACATCAAATTTTTTATGTATCTTTTTGTCAGATTTTGTATGTCATTCCATTTTTTCTTGTATTTTTAGAATTTTTTATTTTTAAAAGTTTTTTCCAATATTTTTCATATTTCCATATATTTGGAGTTCATTTTTGGTACATTTTGTTTTTTCTTATAGGGTTTTAGTATTTTTCATCTAATTTGTAGGGTTTTTTCTTAGATTTTTTCTAAAATGAAATTTTATTGAAACATTTTAAATATTTTTTCCAATATTTCTAAAGTTTTTGAAAAATCTTTTTCAGATTTTTAAATAGTTTTTTTAAATTTATTAAAACTTTTAAATAATTTTTTGATTATTTCCTGATTTAAAAAAAATCAGAATTCTATATAATTTTACATTTATTTAGAATTGCGATACTTTTTTATATTTATTTATGTAATTTTTGTCTTTTTCGTTTTTAAAATTTTTTGCAAATATTATTCAATGATTTTAAATATTTTCATATTTTTTGAAAAGCGGTCTCCATATTTCTATATCTTTTTTTTTCATTTCTATTCAAAGTTATAAAATTCCTATTATATTATATTTTAGAATTTTTAAAAAGTGTTTTCAACAGTATCTATAATTTTATATTTATTTTTTGATTTTCTGTATTTTCTTAATTCTCTTATTTTCATTTTTTTAATACTCTATATGTTTTAATTTTTTGTAGTTTTTCGAAAACAAATAAATTTGCCAACAAAGTCTAAAAAAAACTCTAGATAAAATAGAAAAAAATACTTAAGGATATCAAAACAGAGTCATCATTACAACTATCAAAAGAAATAAAACCTATATTAGCTAAATAGATCCATCCCAAGAATCTACTATGGATGAAGATATCTAGACTATTGAAAAATAATTTACTAATGTTGAACTAAATAGAATAAAAAACTCCACTGTAAGTCCAACCACCGTAACAAAACATTGGTATACAAGACCAACACCCCCAAATATGTAATATGAACAAAGAAATATATACAACCAATTCTCGGTTTCATCAGATAGGCTTTATAAATGGAACATAGATAGATTATCTGAACAAGAGATTTTAAATAAAATGCAACTCATATCTATGGTTGCCAATAATTACATAAATAATCAAAACATTCCCCAAACAGAAATAGTTGAGCTTTTGATAACCGGATTCACTGGAACATTAAAATCTTAGTGGGATAAACATCTCATTGAAGAATCGAAGGAACAAATTAAAATTGTTGTCCAACAAGATGCTAATGGCCTCCCGTTTTTTTATGAAAGTATCGGAATAGGAATTCCAGATGGAGTAAATACTCTAGTTTTCCGAATAATAAAATATATTGTTGGAACACCGAGAAATATAACCTAAGATGCCCTATTTTCAGCGATTTTAAATTGTACAAAGATGTTTTCACATCATGAGTGTTGATGTTAAAAAAAGGATTAACTCCAATTTTATAATCACAGATAAAAATAAGAGAAGTGACTTAAACTACACACACAAGAGATAAGGATTTTAGAGTGGTTCGGCAGTAAAATAACCTACGTCCACTATTTGTTTTTATTTAGTAGGCTTACAATAGCTCGGTATGGTGTGCATATGAGATGCTATCAAAGCATGATCTTAGGTCTTATAGGTTGTGAGTTCATTTCGCTTTCGCGTTACCAATCTTTGGTCATCTTTGTTGATTCGTACTCCTTAAGGTATTAGGTCTAGCATAATTGTTAGTTGTGTTTCTTGGAGATATGGAGTTTTGTGTTAAAGACGTTGTAGGTATTAAGGTTAGAAATAGTAATATTGATGAGAGGATCCTTAGAGTTGATTTTGAAAACGATATTTATTTGGTAGATTGTTAGTATAAATTTTGAGTATATCTAGTATCGATGCAATGATTTGATTTGATTTGAGGATTTAAGCTTGCGATGTCTTTTAGACATAGAATCGAGTGGTGATTCGTAAGAGAGCGTGGTACGCCGTTATTTTCATATTTATGTGTATATATATAGGTAGGACATATATTATATCTTTGTTCATAGGGTATATGGGTGTAGGATTGGGTGTATGGGCCCCCAATCGTAGCATTCTACGGGTAGGCATATGTCAGTCTTATATTATTTGCGCGACTTTACATTTAACGTTTACGCTTCGTCGAATTTCGAGGACGAAATTATTGTATTAGTGGGAAAGTATGTAATATCCCGTGATTTTGAGCCGTAAAATTATTTGTTAAATTAAAAATTTTGAAAAAATAATTTTTGGAATCAATTTAATCTTGGTATGTAAAATTTTTGGTTTTTATATATAAAAATAATGTTTTAAGTGGAATTTAAATCGGGATTCAAATTTGTCAATTATAACTTTTTATATGAAAAATCAGGGGAGGAACTGTCCTAAGGACGAAAAAACCAATTGTCTAATCGATTTGAATTTGTTTATAGCAGCTTCCTCTCGCCATCGGCTACATCATATCAAAATTTCAGCCAATTTTGATGGTCCAATCGTCCATAATGTTTTTTAGTGTTTGTGTTTGATTAAGACTCTTTCTTTAAATCGTTAATATAATGGACATGTCTAAACGTTTTAAAATACTTTTAACCCTTCTCAATAAGTAGTAGCCTCCCAAATTATTGTCTCCTCTCATCTATAAAACTTAACTCCATTGAACACAACTTTCAACCCAAGTATTGAAGGCTCAATTCGTGTTTGATCTAGATCCTTCAAAAGCGTGTCTTTATTATTTTCGCGAGAGGAACGCAACAGTGTAATCAGAATTCCGATCAAGAATTTTTATGTGTTTTCACGTGATATTTTAAGGTACGAGATTGACACAATATGCTCCTATAAATCTCTCAAGAGTATTTTATTATTTCTCAGTTATTTGTATTATTCTTAAAATGTTGTGGTATTCATTGGAATCTTATGTGTTATTAGACTAATATATGCTGTATTTGTTTATTTGGGCATGGTGCCATGAAATTTTAATATGGCACTGAGAATAGTCACCCGTCAAAAGTCCAAAAAGTCAAAAAGTCCAGTAATCAAAATGAGGCCTTGAGAAGCCTTGGTGAGATGAGTTGAGGCATGATGACCTATTGATGTGTTGTTGAGAAATAAATTGATACAATGCTCGGGTGTCGCATTGGACTTGTATACAATTTCGTATTGTTGAATTTTTTCACCATTATTGTATTGAACATCTATTCTTGTCATATTGTGTACGTCCCCGTTCTTCTTTTTTTAGTGGCAGGTAAGCGTGGATATGGACATTACAGATTTTTTAAGGACATTAAGAGCACAACATTGTAAGGACACAAATTTCCAATTGAGTCCTTTATAGTTTTGGCATATATATATATATATATATATATATATATATATATATATATATATATAGGAGCTTGTAACATGTTTATATTGGGTGTTAGTTTTTTAAAACTGTGTTTTATTTTCATATGTTTCCTATTAAAACTTATATAAATAGTATATAATGTTTCTGGGCTTAAAAAGAATTTTTGAACATTCTGTGAGTTCGTTCAAAGTGTCGTTCGAACGAGATTGTCGTTCGAACGAGATTGCCAACGACTTCCCATTATGGCATACTAGAACTTCGTTCGAAATGGCATTCAAACGATATGGTCGTTCTAACGATATTTCCAATGAGCTTCTAACGAGATCATACTGGAACTTTGTTAGAAGACTCGTTCGAACGAGAATGTCGTTCCAACGAGATTTGGCGGGAACAGGTTTTTTTGGCAGTTTTTGACAGTTTTTTACCCATGTTATCAACTTCTTTCCCAACTATATTTTCACAGCATAACTATGTGCGGGAATCATTTTTGAAATACAATCTTTTTCATATCCTTCTAACTCCTAGAGAGTGTTTTGAGAGCAAAAATTATAAAGAGAAAAAGATCAAGTTTTGAGTGATAATTTTTCAAAGACAAATTCATCTACCACTCTAGTTTTCACCCATAGTTTTATTTATCCAAGTTCATATATATACATCTTGCTTGGAGTTTGGCACCGGGTTTATCTCTACACTGAATTGAAGAGATTGTTTGGGTTTTCTTCTAAATCCCTCAAAGAAGAAGAATTTTTTAGCTGCGGCTTTCTCACATGGTGAAAGGCACCATGTGTTGGTGACGGTGTACCTATTGTCCGATCGATGAGTCCGAGATCGCGGTGGAGCTCCGTGGTTATCCGCTAGGAAGAGGTGGTTACAAGAAGATGCATCAAGGCTTGAGAGGGTTCGAGTTGAGGAAGTAAGTCATCGGTCTTGTAAATGTAAATTCCGTACTTAGTGGATTTGAGGCTAGGGTCGTCCGAGGTTTTTTCCCGTTGTGGGTTTTTCCTCATACATCGCGGCGTAGTGTGATTGATTTACTTTTATCTTGCATAATAACTTAGAACACATGCTTAGGATAACTAAAGATAAAATTAGTTTTAATTGTCACACTTAATTTAATTTAGTTCTAATTAAATTTGGGTAATGTTTATTTAATTCAAGTCTTCTATTAAAACTAGTTTGGCATAATTTGAAATAATCGAAAAATATGACTTAGGCAAATTATAAGGACTTGGATTAATTAATATTGTTTAAGTGAAAATGCTTTTAATGTTTTAATTATTTTTCACTTGGTTTAGTTTTAATTTGTTAAGAAATTAAAATTCGTTTTATGTTGAACCATCACCTCATCGCTTCCGCATCTTTCATAAAAAGGAAATATTATATCTTTAAAGTAAGATTTTAAAAATCGGGGGCCCCTCGGGCGTTACAAATTTTGAGAATATTATTTTTGTATAAATTGACACTGTAAATATTTTGGAGCTTAGCATTATTTTGAGTGAAATTATAACTGTAATTATTTTGGAGGTTTATTTTACCTAGCGTTGTTGTTAGGAGACATTTTTGGTTGATGTGTATATTTTGGATTGGACTTTATGTATTTTGATTATATGTCATGTTTATTTTTATGGAATACAAATGATCTATATGGATTGTTGATGATTTTAATTTAATTTTAAGCATAGTGATGCTTAGAATTTCTTGGGGTGTTACATCAGTAATATTTACTTATTAAAAGTCAAGATTATGTTTAAACGTTTTTCTTAGAAAAACAGGTAACTATTTTGAAAAGAATATATGTTTATGAGTATTATCACTGTAAACTCTCACTAGACAAAACTCGTCAACTAGGATAACCTAGGGATTTAACTGCTTGTTGCATATGCTAAATGCAATCGTGCATCCTGCAGAAGTGGATCTCTATCTTTTTTATACATATTTTTGAATAAATTGTAAAATTCAACACAAAAAAACCTGTTACTATGATGCTAGAGACTAGCAACACGTTAGTTAGGTGGTGTGATTCGTGGTAAATACTGAATTTTATTCCCCTTCTTTACACACAATAAAGTAGTCATATACTTGTTAGACGCGCATTTTATAATCATTTACTGTATAAACTTAATTATTCATTGTTAATTACTTGTGCAAGGTATATTTGAGTATTTACAAGGTTTATGATGCTAAGGATGAAGACTGGTTGCATTTCGGACAAAGAACTAACACGTGTGCACTTTCAACGAAAAAATAGTAAATTCAGATGACTTAATTCGAACTCAGACAAAACAAGGAAATTGTCAACCTTGAATCAAGGGAAGCCTAAGTTCAAACAGCCAGTCAATCGGACTCCAAATAAATAGGTTATGGTAGTGCGAAGTACAAAAATTAGAAAAGGTCAAATTTAAAGTCCCGGGTCAAACGCAAAGTCAACACCTGTGACTCGTACATTATGAAAATATGATCGTCATTGAAAAAGGGTCACGTGGGTTCTTTCGTATTTTCATTTGGAATCTGTATGCACAAGTTATGATTTTTTAACAAATTATTTGTAATAATTTATTTTAGTATTTATTAGCATCTTATATATTAATTTTGTACCATGCATTGGCTCAGTGGCTTAGGCACGTGATTCTGCCACATCCCACCAGGGATCGAAAGATAATAGTGGCAGAACCCATTTTTTGAATTAAACATGAGGCGCGTGTGACAGTATCGCGACCATCCCAAGGCGCGTCGGGTAGGTATGCGTAACGTTGGCCAATTCATGGGTAGGCCACGTGCCTGACCTTTTTTTCGGCAGCCACCAAAGTTTTTCGGAGAATCTCCTTTCAACCTACAATTTTTCCCTTTTTCACTTTACACCCTCATATTCTTCTTTTCTTCATATTTTTTTCCATTTTAAAACTTCTTCTTTCCCTTTTTTTGTTTCTTCCTAACAACTAAACTTGCCATTTTATTCTCTCCCCACCTCCTTCCATCAGTCAACCCATTCCCTTACTATATAAATAAAGCCCATAATTAACCTTTTATATAAATAAAAAAATTGTAAACCCAAAAATACCCCCGAAGACATTTTTCTTCCTATATAAACGCCCTCACCTCTACACTTTCAAACACACCATTCTTCTTACTCTAACTCTCCTCATTTAAGTTTAGTATCATTTTAGGAGTAGATTTGATTTAGTTTTTATTTTATTTTGGTAATTTCTTTCTTATTCAATGCAATTTCTTCGCCAATTTACGTTTCCACTATGTAATTTCTTTACAAGCTTTCATAATTACTTATTTCACTTTAAATATCAGTCTTTATTCTTCTTTGAATTCCAGCTTCTCATGCACACTTGCATGTTACATATTTTAATTGCTTTTCTCTTAAATGCAAAATAAGTTGAAGTTTTCTTATGCGTTTCAAGCATGTAGTTGTTTCGCCATGATATGATCGTTTAAGACCTGATCTTTATGTATTAATTTGTACTGAGAACACACCAAGGGACCTTAATGATTTATATCACGTATACACCATATTGGTGACACCGAAAGTGCGATTCCGGGACTATCGTTAACACCAAACTCTTAACGGACTTTTATGAAAATTCGGGATGTGATATGCCGGATTGAATAATTGTTTAAAAAGATTATTAAAATTGTTTAACCAGCATTTGACTATGTAATAATTTATTCTACATATGCTGAAGCGCCAAAGATAATTTTTATCTTTGTTTTCTTTCTTTTAATATAGTTTGTATACTCGTTTAGATTAATTATAGTATAATTCTTTCACTCTTTTCATCATCTTTTACACTTCTATTTTAGAAGTAATAAATTTACTAAACTATTTAAACATCACTCCCTATGGATTCGATACCCGAACTCAATTCTATATATATAAGACACATGTAGTTAAATTTTAAGTTTTGTCAGACATTGATTACAATGACAGACGCCTTCACACGTGCTCAGTTTTTGTCAAATCAGTTACCTTATCTTTTCAATAAAAACTTCAGTAATAAAATGAAGTCCATAAAAATTAAGCCACCGAATCGAAAATAACTCAAAAAATTCATCATATATTACTTTGACAGAAATAATTACGGGTACAATATAATAAAAAATAAAATAAAATGATAAATCTGGACGAAACCCAAATCCTTCAAGAATATCCTTAAAAAAACCACCTTAAACCACCTCGACGAACGCGCTTACCTCGGCGACGTACAGTAAACCCCCTACTCCCAGAATCGGAGCTCTCATCAGATGTGGCTAATGGTTCAAAGAAGTTTCTAGATGAATTTATCATGTAATTGGACACCGACGCAATGCAGTCCCGAGTATCCCACATCCAAGTCATCGACACATAGATAGACTATGAAAAAAGACAAAACCCACCAAAGACAAGGAATGTTAGTAATGAGAAATACCAAATAGAAATGATGGAGAAAGAATAAAAGGATCATATGTCTCTCTAAAAATTCCTCCTCGGGAAGACTTTCAAATCCATCTATCACTACGTGAGGACGACGAGGCACCGATTCCACATCCCCACTATGGACTCCAATATGATATGAAGGGGTGGAAAGGTGGTGTAATGGATCCTCTTTAGCTGTTGTAATGCCCCCTTTAGTAATATGGTCCTACATCGCCAGTATGTTGGTACGCCTCCCCTATCCTCATGCAGATAGAGGCTACTCTCCACATCAGATATAAAAAACGACATCAACCAACTATTCGCAAAGTCAAGGTAGTTGTAGCATGTTGTCATATCGGTGAAATACCTATAGGGCTCACTCTCTGTCATCACCGCCCTAGCCTCATCACTCATTTACTTTACTCACCTCATGTACTCAGTGGGGATCGATGGTGGGACCTCCACCTCTCCATTCATGATTTTTTACACACTCTTTCTCCAATGTACCAAACATACCCAAATTCATGCGCCAGGAGCCTCCTCATTTGTGCATTCATAATCATAACACCTACGATTGCCGAGGATAGACTCCAGGGGTAGAAGGTTACCTTATTCCCTGGCAAAGAGTAAGTAATCTACTCGAAAGTAAAAAACTCAAGAAAAAAGACAAAGATCGAAACTTAACCTAGTTCCTCGTTAGGGCGTTCAGCACTGCACGAACATCCCTAAGAGAAAGGGGTTGATTCAAATGCCTATTTGACTTCCTCTATCTATACATCCTGTAAAACTCTCCCTTCTCTCTTGCCTTTAATGACACTAACCCCACATTGTTCTCTATCACATCATAAAACCAACTCTGTAAAAGATACCACCAAAAGTCAAAAGAAAGAAACCAAAAGAGGCAACAAGGAAATAAAAGGGGAATCAAACATAAAGATTACCTCCAAAAAATACGTGGGCCCTATAATAGTTTGTTGGAAGCACCGATTAAAATCATCCAAGGAATCATAAAGGGATACCAAAGTAAAGCTTCCCCAATCATATAAACGGATGTTCGAGATAATCCTTAGATACGGAAGAAACCACAAGTGGACGATCTCGCCGCTCATCCCCCCCCCCCCCCTCCACACACACACAAAAAAAGAAAAATAAATAAATGGGTTGCCTACCTCACTGTCGCCCGTCAGTTTCATCAATCTTCCTGGATATTAACATCTCCTTCAAAACGAATATTTAGACGGAGTCCCCAGACATTATCCTCCCTATGTCTGCTAAGGAAGCCCACACTGCCACCTCCATAACTCGTAAAGTTATATCCACTATAATCTGTTAACCGATGCACTCAAACCATGTCAGCTCATGAACATCAAAAGGAGTAATTATCATCTCCCTAACCCTCAAATTAAATGTGTGGGTCATGTCCCACCACCTCTCAGTGCACTTAATACCGCCAAATAACGATGCGTCTCATTTAATGCCCCCGCTAATAGGACAAAATTGATAGACTCTGCCATCCATTTTACAACCTTAAGGAGACGGTCCCAAATATCTTTTTATCCTAGTCATCCCTTGAGATGGAATGCTCGACAAAGCTATATCAATTTGTGAAGAAATAATAAAGAATCCCTCATTACTCAAAGAGGTAAAAAGAAATAAAAAGATGGAAAACCAAAAGACAAGCACTTACACAACCATTAAAGTTCTCCAGCCTAGAAAAATGGAGATGCGCAGGCTCTCACAGCAAAATCATCTCCTTCTCCATCGGGTCAAAACTGTCATATGCATTATCATTGCCAAGTGCTAGCAGCAGCATAGATTGTCATACCAAGCCCTCCCAATCATCGATAGCCACCCAGTAATTGTTATTGACACTAGAAGTATCTGCCATTGGCTTTTTACAAAAGAAATAGATTCAAAATTGAATTTAGGAAGAAATAAAGAGAGAGATTTAAACACTTGAAGGTGTGAAAAGTGAAAAGGGTTGATCCCTTTTTAAATGAAACCAAGGGTTATGTCGATCGAAAGTCTCGTTGCCCTTCCTACGGAAAGCAACATTTCCCCTCGCTCGAGAAGCCTAGGAGTCACTGCCCTATGCCGATAGGCACCTCCCCATCCCTGCCTACCTGCAGTCCCCTAAACCTTTAGTTATAAAAATTCCTTAAAATCCAAAAAAATGCCAAAAACAAACGCAATAATTTTAGAAAAATCCTTACGCAGTCAAGAAACATCATTACTTCAAGAAAAGCCCATTGTGGAACACGAAAAAAAATCCTCAATAATCCCAGCATGATCATAAACAGACACACTCACTATCTCATGTACTCGTCAATGAAATCAGAATCCATAAATCACGTATATTTATGATAATCTATGCCTTCCTCGGCTGATCTTATAATTTCACTTTAAACTTTAGGTCTGTAGATTCGACCATTAACCCGTTGAATCGATCACTTCAAATTTTAGGTCTGTAAAACTTTAGGCTTGCATAATCAACCTTGACCCTCTGAATCGATCATTTTAAACTTTAGGCCCATAAAATTGACAGTAACCCTCTGATTCGGTCATTTCAAAACCTTAGGTCTGGAGAATAAATCTTGAGCTTTTGAATTGGTCATTTCAAAAACTTTAGGTCCATAAAATCTACCTTGACCCTCTAAATTTGTTATTTCAAAAACTTTAGGTCCACAGAATCGACCTCAACCCTCTGAATCGATCATTTCAAAAAATTTAGTCCGTAGAATTGACCTTGACTCGTTAAAAAGGTCTTTTTAAAAACATTAGGTCTGCTAAATCAACCTCGACCCTCTAAATCGATCATTTCAAAATTATAGGTCCATAAAAAAGATCTTGACCCTCTGAATCGGCCATTTCAATCTGTAGGTCCACATAATCGACTATTGAGTCGCTGAATTGGTCACTTCAAACTTTACGTCTCCAAATTCAACCACTGACCTGCTGAATCGATCACTTGAATATTTAGGTCTACAGAATCAACCTTGACCCTCTTAATCGGTCAATTTAAAAACTATAGGTTCGCATAATCAACCTCGAATCACTAAATTAGTCATTTAAAAAACTTTAGGTCGCAGAATCGACCTCGACCCTCTAAATCAGTCATTTCAAAATTTTATTTTGGCAGAATCGACCTTAACCCACTTAATCGGTCATTTCAATCTTTAGGTCTACGAAATCAACCTTGGCCCTCTGAATTGGTCATTTAAAAACTTTTGGTTTGTAGAATTGACTTTGATCCTCTGAATAGGACATCTGAATATTTAGGTCCACGGAATTAACATGTCCTCTCTAAATCGGTCGTTACAATGTTTAGGTCCATAGAATTGACCTTAATCCTCTGAATCGATGATTTCAATCTTCAGGTCCGCAGAATTGACCTTGGCCCTATGAAACGGTCAATTCAGTCTATTTCAATCTTAAGTTCGCATAATCAACCTTAATCCGTTTCTTAAACATCGAAGATGTGTCTTTCATTCGACGACCTTCACTTGTTCCAATCTCTCCCGTCGAGGGGCTCTATAGACACCCCATCCTAGTACCCCCTAAAGTACCTTCTTAGGTCCTTAACGCTCCTCTTTTCTTTGTAAACCCTAGGTTCTATGCCAAAAGGCCATTGAGAAATTTTACATGTCGTTCAACTCTAGTAAACTCTCTAGCTTGAGCAAAACTCAATGAAACCTTTAATAGCTCTAAATTTTCTTTTCCAGCGGTCCATACCGTGATTGAATCGGCCTCGCGATTTGATTTATGACCCATTTTACTCTGAATGGCTACAAAGCACCCCCCCCCCCTCGAGCCCCATTTGACTTAGGTCAACTCTCCAACTCAAGCAAAGTTTAACGAAATCTTTGAGGGCTCTAAATTACCTTTCCAGTGGTCCACACCATACTTGAATCGGCCTCACGGTTCGCACATATGGCCCTTTTACTCCAAAACGTCACCATATGCAAGGGTCCCGTTTAACCTTAGTCAATTCTCCATATTAAGATAATCTCAATAAAACCTTAAATGTCTCTAGATTCCCTTTCCAACAGTCCATACCGTGGATGAATCCACCTCACGATTCGCATTTACAACCCGTTTTACTCTGAAACACCTTGTCTAGAGAAAATCGGACGCTCCCAGGGCTCGTTTAACTTCAGTCAACTCTTGAGATCAGGAGTGGCTCAATGAATTCTTAAAAGTCTCTGAATTCCATTATCAGTGGTCCCATTCATGTGCACTTCGGACTTATAGTTCATATTTATGGCCTATTTTTCCAAAAAGTCCATTTCAGACTGCTTATAGGCACCCAGCCCTCTGCCTATAGGAAGGGAGTACTTGTCTTGCCCTGTAAGGAGAGCCCTGTGTCGATAGGAAGGTCAAGGTACATGATGATGTACACCCCCCTAAACCCTAATGTTGCACTATTTAAGGAAATCCATGACCTCATTCTTAGGGGTCCCTTTCTGATGTCAGAACATTATCGTTGAAATCAGTACGCCAAAATCCTATTTTTGCATACATTCTCTTCATTATCTTATGTCACCCTCACCCATTTTCCATTCTATGTTCCATCCTTACATCACCACTATGTAGTCACACTAAAATGATCTTCCTACAATTGCAAATCGGAATTAAGGCGTTATAGAAGTTCTACCCTTATCCTTTTATAATTCATTTAATTAATGTTGTTATTTTTTTTTTTCCATTTTTATATATCCTTATGTCATTCTCTCACATCAAAACTAATCTCATTTTTACTACTTATTATACATAAAGCTTATTTTCATAAAATATATATATAAAAAAAGGGTTTTCCTATAAACACTAAATTAGGATTTCCTCATTTTTCTCACACTTTATACACTTGTGCAAGTTTCCTAAAAAATAAAATAAAGGAAGTCCTAAATTTTGCTTTAGGGATTAAACCCCATCCTTCTGTGTTATCAAACTATGTGAACTTTGATGCCCCTTTTGGGCTACGTAGGCATCCCTAGCCAATGAGTTGAAACCTATTTCCTCATTTTGTGCTCTTTTATATTTATTAGTACTTGTGAGTCCATGAAATCCTACATATATGTGTTTTTCTCAACGTACACATTCATTTCTTTATAGTGATTTGTGATTAGACGGGCACTCACATTATATTATTTTATTTTAAGCACACTCCTTATGAAGATTCCACTTCTTTTTTCCCATGGTACGAGTTGGATGATTCATTATTTGTGTTTTTCATATCATGCACATCTACACACATGTCGTATTTTGGAGAAAGGAAGAATATTAACATACCTCGTGAGAGACTGAAAGGTCAGAATGGGTGACTAACACCTTTCCATCTCATAACATAGTCCCCAAACCTTTGATCCATTTGGTTTTTATATGCATCCGTATGACCTTGATGTCATTATCTTGAGACAGTTACATTTCTTTTACCTATTTTGAGTAAAAGAGGCTGGCGAATCTATCTCTTCATATCATCCCCCATATCCTCTTCATTAAAATAACCCCGTGTTAGAGAGATCAGGCCCCAGATGGCCACACTTAGATTCGTCCACGTAAAATCCCAGAGAAACTCCATATGATCAAGAATCAAATCTTGGGGATAGACATCATACAAGGAAAAATACGAAAGGATAAAAAAAAGGGTAAATAAAATTCCTTGGAGATTGAAAGTAATATAAGTTAACATAGTCCCTAAAATGGAAAATCGTAGGGCAACACATTATCTCGGCTTGCTTCTTCCACTAGAACATAACTACTGAGAGTCATATCAATAAAGATACTTGAACAACCTAGTATATATTTAAAAGATCTTGAGATGGAGATTTTTAACTTTAACCATGGGCTATCATGGATGGATCCTCTTATTGCTTATCTGCAAAGAGAGAGCTACTAGTATCTCAAATATAAGATTAAGTAATCATATATATAACATATAAATTCGCATACTCGGGTATGTACTATACAAAAGATGGTTCTTGCTCCCCCTGATCAGATGTGTGCATCCATCTTAAGTAGAAGACATTTTGAATGAAGTTCATGAAGGGTCCAATTGCAGTTATATAGCTGGATGGTCAGTGGATAAATGCATTATCACATAAGAATACTATTGGTCTAACTTAGCCAAATGCGCACAAAGTTTTGCCAAGAAATGTGTTTCCATCCAAAAGAATACAAACTTTCCCCATTTCCCACATATCCAGCTGACCCCCATAACTGCCCCTTGGCCATTTATCCAATGGGGGATGGACACCATCAACCCCCTTTCTATTGTAAGGGGACAATTGTGTTTTGTAATCGTGGATGTAGACTATTTTACAAAGTGGTGGAGGTCGAACTATTGGTAAAAATAAATGAGGTAAAGTATTTCGACTTTATTTGAAGAAACATTATGTTTATACATGCATAGCTAGGGCCTTCATCGTAAATCATGGTTCATAATTCAACAACAATCCTTTGAAAGCGTATTATAATAGTCATAGGATTAAGCCCAATTACTTAGCCACATCACACCCGCAATTCAACGGTCAAACATGAGTAACAAACTAAATAACTTTGGTTGGGATAAAGGCAGGGTTGAATGAATCTAAAGGCAAATGGTTAAATAAATGCTACAACGTTCTTTGGGCCTACCAGACGACCCAAAGAACACTGAGAAACCCCAACGATAAGAGCAGGATTTTTTTATTAATTATGTCCAAATATAGACCTTGTTAGGACCATTATATCATAAATAATGATTTTTTAGAGTCATTTTCATAAATAGACGGAAAAATGTAAGTTTGAATAAACTTGAGTTAAAAATATAATTTTAGTAACCTCAGGGGTCGAGTTATAATTTTAGACACTTTAAGGGCCAAAAACTTATGTTCAAATGATTATCTAGGTAAAATAAAATTCCCTCTAAAATTTGGTTGAATTTTTTATTAAAATAAACAATTTATTAATTTTGGGAGGCTAAAATGCAAAGAGAGGTAATTCTGTAATTTTTTAAATATTTAGGACCCTAAATTTGAATTGATTATTTTTATTTTCCAATTTTACAAGTACCCCGGGATTTTGGACAACAAAGAAGTTGATATGCGAAAATTATCAGAATACGTCGAGACATGACACATTTGACACAGTTGTACTAAATACCTTTTATAAAATCGTTCGAGTGTGCGTTTATATCGTGCCATAGCTTTTTAAAAAGGTTTTGAAAAGAGGCACAACTTTGAAGTTCAGCTGAAACTAAGATTATAATGTTTTGGGAGTCCAAAATGTAATTAAAGCTTCTATTGTGAATAATGATAGGAATAGTGACGAAAATTGAGGATAATTATTGAAGGAAAAAAAAAGACTTCCTTCCTAAGAGTCCTATCTTGTAGAAAATACCAAAAACGTGGGTATATCTTTAATGGTTGTTTTGGGATAAATATCAATCTAAATACAACCAATAAAATGGATTTTTTTACCCAATTCAAATATCCCACCCTAAGCATATAAATAAGTCTCTTTGGTTCATTATTCTGGAGGAAGAAAAGTGTAGAGAGCCAAGAAAATTATAGAGAATTTTTTTGGTGGGAGAAATTTTGTCAAGCTCAATTGTAAGTGTGGTGACAATTAAACTCAACACAAAATAATAAACAAAGACGATCACCAGAATAAATAAAGAACTTGAAATAACTGCAATCACACACAACACAAGATGTACGTGGTTCAGTAAGAAGGCCTACGTCCACAGTGGTGCTCACAGTATTTTATTTCTCTTTACTCCAGGAGAGTGTTTTCAATTGCATGCTCTTTGCCCCAGGCTGAGGGTTTTATTTATACATGTCTTTTTCGGAGAGTGTGGGTGTAGGACTCCTCCACGGTATCCCATGATCCCTAGAATATCTCCTGAGAGATTTTGGGAGTTGAATGGGTCATAACTGAATTAGTTACAGCGCAAGGTCCCTAGACTTTGGGCTGGGTTAATTGGGCTACTCGTCTGGGCCGAAATAACTAATCGGGGTACCCACAATTGCCCCTAAAATTTTTGGGTCACAATTTGGGCTCAATAATTTTAAATGATTGCCTTAATGGCATTTTTGTGAATCGTGCAGCACTTTGCGATTGAAGCGTCCTTCTCGAATCGATTTAGGCGGCAGATTTCTTCGTTTCCTGTGCGTTATGATTAGAAAGGTTTAAAATAGCTTGGAGAGGTCATTCCTCGACATCGCTTAAAATTTCTTTGCACTCTCCATATTTCTCTAACCTCTCACTGTTGATTTCTCACCTCCAGGTCTCATCTTCCATCTTCAAGCTTCTTCCTTATCTTCTCATCTTCCCTGCTTGCGGCTTTGCATTGTCTCAAGTTGATTCTTATTTCGTAAGTTCTTCACTCAACTTCTTTTTTATTAGAATTTCTTTATATTCGATATTAGGGTTTCTCTTTTCTGATGATGAAAATAGGCAATATGTCGATAACTGAGTTTAGGAAGTTCTACAATATTCCAAACTGGGTAGACATCGAATGTGCCCCTGTTCCTCATAATGTTAGGGATATTGAGGATGGTCACTGGATACATGTTCTTTTGTTATTCCGGGGGGTCATTCTTTTCCCCCAAATCGCTTGTTATTGCACTTTTTTAGTTACTTTTATATAGTTCCTGCACAGTGCTCGCCAAATGTTTGGAAAATTGGCAATGGTGTGCATAGAATTAATCATCTCTATAGCACCAATCTAGGGCTTGCTAAAATCTACTATTGCTATTATTTTTCTCGAACTAGCTCTGGACTTCTTTACCTCAAAGCTAGGAGTCCTGATAGGGTATTGGTAGTAAATTTACCTGATTTCGACAAGGTCTACTAGCATGAGGGGTTTATTTCCAGAAACTGGTAGTTCCCTCCCCATACTGAAGGGTCGAGGTCTGGGATACATGTGATTCCCTTTTATAGGGAGGAATATATAGTTAGTCATAGTTCTTGTTCTGCTCATTGATTCTCTGTTAGTGTATGGTCTTTCTCATATCTTTCTCTCTTTGTTTTTTCAGCGAAGTCAAAGAACTTAGAACCCGCTCTTCACAAGATTCGAGTTGCTGGGTTGGTTAAGGCTTGGAAAATCAGGGAACTCTTAGCTGATGGTGAGCATCCTCGATTAGCGATATTTCTTCTGGAATACAAGAACATTGGGTCTAGTTTCATCGCACGACCTGTGGATAGCATTCCTCAGCTAGATATCACATAAGAGGTTACTGCTGACCCAATCCAATTGGACGAGGAGGAAAGCAGCTCTGGTGAAGAGAGTGAGGGGGCTAAAAGGGGTGGTGCTGAAGGTGATTACAGTGAGGAGAGATCAAGTAACGAAGAATCTTCCAGCACGGAGGAGGGTTCAGAGTCTCAGGAGACTTCAGGGGATTCAAGTACCTCCAGTGAGGAAGCTATGGCCCCTCCAAGGAAAAATCTGATCCAGGATGACAACGAAGATAATTTTCTGCTTGCTCGCAGGATGAAGAAGTAGAAGTCTGGGAGTGGGGACACTGCCACTGGCTCCCAGACTGTTGCTCATGAGTAGGAGAGAAAGAAGAGAGAGGAAGCGACGGGGAAAGAGAGAGAGAGGAAAAAGGAAGAAGATAGGAAGAAAGGGGAAGAGAGAAAGAAGGTTGAGAGGGAGAAAAAAGAGAGAGAAGAAGAAAAGAGGAGAAAGGAAGTGAGGATAAAGGCGGGCAGTCTTTGGTGCCCGTGTCTGCTCTACCCGAGGGGGTTTCTATTTCCCTTTCCCCTCAGTTGGCTCTGGCGGTGCTCGAGAGAGAAGTTTTTTTGGCTGATCGTTAAAGGTCGATAGGGGCTGACCAGTTAGCCCTGAAGGCAAGTAAGAGGCTAGACTTGATGAGCTGGCGAGGAGAAATGCCGATCTAGACAGGAAGAATATTAAGTTGGAGGCTAGTTTAAATACTGCCAATGCTACTCAAAAGTCTTTTGATCTCGCCTTGACTGAAGCCAACAAGGTGAAAGAGGTGGCAACCAAGGAGCTTCAGGAGCTGAGGCAGTCCTATAACTTGGTCTGCTCGAGCAAGCTGGTGGTAGTTGAATAGAACAGGTGCTTAATGTCAAGGTGGAGAAGGTATAATCTGAGGTTTCCACACTTAAAGAAAGATCGTACAACGCTGGATGGGTCGCATCGTAAGAAAATATTGAGGCCTAAATTGGTTACATTGGTCGTTATAACTTTAAGAAGGGTTGGACAAGGCCTTACTTGTTGCCGAGGTGGATATGGATTCCACCCTCTTTGACGAGCATAACCTCGATCCCAAGCCTATCGTAGATGAGGTGCCTCTTTATTCTTCCAATGAAGGTGCCCCTACTATTCTGACCATCGCTACTGATGCTCCGCTTGAACAGGGGATGGCGACTGCTCCATCTGAGGGAGGTGTGCCTGGAGCTGCTGCAGATAAAGGGAAGCAACCAGTGACCTCATAGCAGACTGAGGTTTCCAGCTAGTCTTCTTTAGGGAACTCTTTGTATTTTTTTTATTTCAGTTACTCTTTCTTTTTTCTGATGTACTCTGAACCTTCTTTAAATGAAATGAAATTCAGTTCCCTTCTGCGTACTGATTTATTTTCTTTTTTTAATGCTTATATGGTTTGTAGCTCATCGATGTTGAGGATTATATTCCTGCTACCTCTCAGTTAGGAAAAATTCTTGGACCTAAAGTAAGCAATCAAGTTCGCAGAGCCTTTGTAAGGATCTGCAAGTCCCTTAGGTCAAGGAATCGGGAGTATAACAACCAGTCAGAGCTCATTTCCCAGATGAAGGACAGGCTCCAAGAGATGGAAAAAATCGGTGCTTCTGTTCAAGAAGACGTGGATGATCTGAAGGCTGAGCTTCTGGATGCCTCTGAGGTTAATCATGTTGGAGAGGTACTTCAGCAAGAGAACGATGCTCTGAGGAGAGAAGTCTCACAACTCAGGGAGAATGCACCGAGCATTGCTCCTCGAGTTCTACGTGGTTCCTCTTCATCGACTAGACCACGAGTTGGTACTGATGACAGAGGTTTAGATAGGGAAATTGCCGAGCTTCGAGGCGATGTTCGCCGGGCGTACGTGATAGCTGCCGATCTTCAAAGAGATGTTACCTTGGTGAGGCATCTGTTCAAGAAAGGTCCTTGACGAGTATGGGATGATGGTTATGATTAGGGTTGGACCAATGCTCCGATGAAGTTGGGGGAAGCTGAAGAGTTATCCTTTATTAGGGGATGGTTGAGTTCTCTTAGGGTGTTGCAGGTCCCTAGGAACTCTGTCCTCTGGTATCATCATGAGATATCCCCTTCAACTTTGATGTCTAACCCATTCAAGAGGGATGATTAGTGGGTCCCCATAGATGCTATCCCAAGGTAGCTATTGGAATCAGATTCAAATGAAGTTAAGGAGGAATTAGCTCCTCACCCAGATGATGGCCGAAGAGCGCAAGTGGCTGACTATCTTGCTCGGAGATCTAATCCTCATTAGGATTTGTTTTACTTATCACATGTAACTCTTTGTATATGTAATGATGTAATAAAACAATGATGTTTTGGGAAATTTGCCGACTAAACATGTGTTTTGTATTTTTTTACTTCATTGATTTCTTGTTTGACTATCTTAGGCTCTTCTTATCCGACTAGATTTCATATAGGAAGAGTTTTTCATTGAGTGAGTATCCCCCCAGTCCAGTATTCTTATAAGATATCATTATGCTTCACTTTACCTTTTAGGTTATGTCGTCACACTCCCTTAGGCCTAAGTGTGGCAATGGCGAGGACACACCTGGTGTTGGATGTTCTATCCGAGCAGGTTTTTTGAGCCATACATTGTTTAATGACCAACTTGAGTTGGCTGAGCTGCCTAAGGGTCCCCTGTAGGGCTTCATATATTGCCAGGGGCAATGCTAGGAGGTTATTCGTATTTGATGACAAAAACCTGAGGAGGGTAGTACCCTACTTTTACATGTTAATAGGGGAGCCTGTAACTTGGAAAAGGTGCATAAATTATAAAGTATTTGAGAAAAAAATCAACACTTCATAGAATGACACTGCCAAACAATTTTTATTAATCAGAAATGAATTGCAAATTTCAAAATTGGGTTAAGAGATCAACAAAAACTAGAAGTAGAATTTCTTTAAATTGGTTGCGTTCCAACTTTGAGGTATCTCCCTGTCCTCCAGCATTTCTAAGTGATAGGCTCCTTGTAGGTTGTCCCTTATCACCTTGAATGGTCCCTCCCAGTTTGGTCCTAGATTGCCAAGTGATGGTTTTACTGCACTGCTAAGAACTTTCCTTAGGATGTAGTCCCCAACTTGGAATGATCTTGGATTGACCTTCTTGTTGTAGTGCTTTGCTAACTCTTGCCGATAACCTACTAGTTTCACTAGAGCCAGCTCTCTTCGCTCCTTAGCTAGGTCAAGTTTAGTGAGAAATGATTCATCGTTCTGGCCTTGGTCGACCAGGGTGGACCTTATGGTGGGGAGGCCAGCCTCCAAGGGGATGATTGCCTCCATACCATATGTCAGTGCGAACGGTGTTTCCCCATTTGCTTGTTATGGGGTAATACGGTAAGCCCATTGGATGTGTAGCAGCTCGCTCACCCATGCCCCCGTGGCTCGCTCCAATCGCTTCTTCAATCCATTTATCACTATTTTATTGGAAGCTTCAGCTTGTTCGTCGCTCTAAGGGTATGACATTGAGATGACAATGGTGCCTGATCCCATGGTCCTAACAGAAACCCTGGCAAAGGACACTTTCAAACTGGGTTCCGTTGTCAGTGATGATGGTCCTGGGGATCCCAAAGCGAGTGATAATGTTCTTCCATATGAATCTTATCATATTCGCGTGTCTGATGTTAGCCAGCGGCTCTACCTCTATCAATTTGGTGAAGTAGTCTATCGCGACCAACAAATACTTGCGATTACTAGGAACGGTAGGAAGAGGGCCTACAATGTCCATTCCCCATTGGGCGAAAGGCCATGGGCTAGTAAGTGACTTTAGGTCGCTGGCCGGTTGGTGAACCATAGGAGCGTGAAGTTGACATTTTTTGCACGTGTGAGCATATATCCCAAAATCCTTCTGCATATATGGCCACCAGTATCCTTTCTTCATTGCTCAAAAAGCTAGCGACCTGCCCCAATATGACTCCCACAGATTCCCTCGTGGAGCTCATGCATAACTTGCTTGACGTCCTTTGGGTGAATGCATTGGAGTTAAGGACCGGTGAAAGACCTCTTATACATTTTGCCCTCAGGAGATAAGTGAAAGCGAGCAACTTTTACTCTTATTTGATGAGAGACCTTCTTATTGTCTGGTAGGGTAATATCTCTAAAATAATCCCTTAAGGGGTCCATACAACTGGGGGCTGATTCAATCTGGAGGACTTGACCTATGTTTGGTAGTTTGGCGATCTGGGTAATACTTGGTTGGGCAAAGAAGTCGATCAAAATTATTCTCTTCAAGTCAAAATTAATTGCTAAGCTCAAGGCCGCTAGGGCGTCAGTATGGTTGTTTTATCCTCTAGGAAACTGTTGGACACTGACTTGTTCGAAGTTAGACATTAATTTCTTCGTTGTGGCGAGGTAGGCCGCTATTATCTCATCCCTAGCATTGAAGTCACCACTTATCTTGTTGGAGACCAGCTGTAAGTCGCCGAACACTTGGAATTGCTTTGCCCCTAGTGCCTGTGCCTTCTGTAGTCCTGCTATCAGTGCTTCATACTCTTCTTCATTTTTGGAGGTTTTAAATCCAAGCCTGATTTCTTGCTCGAGGATTGCATCTTCAGGGATAACCAGCACGATGCCCACTCCCACCCCTTTGGAGTTGGAGGCTCCGTAAACGAACAGTCACCAAACACCTTGTGCCGAGGGGTTTTCCTTTTGACCAATAGGTTGAAGTTGGTATAAAGGATGTTCTCCTATAAATTTTGTGATGAAGTCGGTGAGGACTTGTCCCTTGATTGCATTCCTTGGCTAAAACTAGATGTCAAATTGCCCGAGATCAACTGACCACTTTGATAGTCTACCAAATAGATTTACTTTTCGCATGACTGCTTTAAAGGGGTGAGATATAAGGACTATGATGGAGTGAGCTTCAAAGTAATGTTTCAATTTCTTTGAGGCTACCATTATCATAAAGGTGAGATTTTCTAGTGGTACGTACCATTGTTTGGCGTCGAAGAGTCTTTTGCTCGCGTAATAGACTGGGTGCTGGATCCCCGTTCTTTCGCATACCAGTGCAGAACTAACAGCATGACTGTAAATTGCGAGGTACAGGTATAAAGAGTAATTCTCATGAGGGATTACAAGCAAGGGTAGTGTACTGAGGTAAGCCTTGAGTCCTTCTAGCGCCTTCGAGTAATCCTCATTCCACTCTACATTTTTTCTTTTCTTCAAAAGTTGGAAGAACGGCTGGCACCTTTCGGATGATTTTGAGATGAATTGGTTCAGGGCAGTGAGCATTCATGTGAGCTTTTGCACTTCTCTTATTGTATGGGGGGTTGCACCTTATTGATGAAGTCAATCTAGTTCGGGTTGGCTTCAATGCCTCTCTTGCTAACCAAGTACCCGAGAAATTTTCTGGACTGGACACCGAAGGAGCACTTACTTGCATTAATTCGGTATTTCCTGAGGATTTCGAAGGTTCTTGATAAGTCCGATACGTGTTCCTCTTTATGCCTGCTCTTGATGAGCATATTAATTATGTAGACCTCTATGGTGCTTCCCATTTGGTCTTTAAACATTTTGGTGACCAACCGCTAGTAGGTTGCTCCTGTATATTTAATGGGCTCTTAATAATACAACCCGATGGTGGTGATGAATGTTGTCTTGTCTTGATCTGGCTCGTGCAGAGGGATTTGGTGATACCCGGAGTATGCGTCTAGAAAACTCATTCTTTTATGAGTTGTTGTGGCGTGCACTAACTGGTCAATCTTTGGGAGAGGAAAACTGTCTTTAGGGTACGCTCTGTTAAGGTCGGTGAAGTCAATACAGACTCTTTATTTTCCATTACTTTTTGGGACCACTACTGGGTTGGACATCCACTTAGGGAATTGAACTTCCCGTATAGATCCTGCATCCAGCATCTTTTCTACTTCCCTCTCCACAACCTTGGCCTTCTCGGGCACAGTTCTTCGTGCCTTTTGTGCGTTCGACTTGAAAGCCGGGACAACATGCCGTCCATGACAAACCACACTGGGATTAAACCTGGGTAGCTAGTAGGGCTCCCACGCAAAAATTCCAAGTTATTCCGCAAAAGTACCGTTAGTTATTTTTTCTCTCGATACGTGAGAGAGGCCTCGATCAAGAATCTCCTATCTTTCTTGTTGCCGTCGGCTGCGACTTCCTCCAGTTCCCAATGAACCACTCAGAGGGGAGGAGCCTGGTCTCCTCCTCCCCAGGTCTTTCTTATTTTAGCTGTTATTTGGAATGTATCAAACTTTCCTGCTCTTCAACCTTCTCCTTAGCCTTCTCGACCTTCTTCTCCGGCTTTGGGCGAATTGTTGCTATAAAGCACTTTCTCTCCATTGCCTGATCTCCATGGATCTTCATCACTCCTCGCTCAGTCACATATTTGAGTTTCAGATGGTAGGTAGAGGGTACGACCTTCATCGCATATAGCCACCCTCTGCCAAGGATGGCCTGGTAGGTGAGTCAATGTCGACGACTAGAAATTCGATCATTTTGGAGAAACTTCCTTCCCTTACTGGTAGTACAATCTTTCCTAAAGGGATGGTCACTTTACCGGAAAAGCCAACTAGAGGAACACTGACTTACTTTAAGTCAGTGATGCTTAACTTTAACTTTCTGAATAGGTCGAGATACATTACTTTGGATGAGCTACCCTGATCGACGAGTAACTTATCGACATCGTAGTTAACTATCCTGAGTGTAGTGATCAAGGCATCATGATGTGGGGTCCTTACTCCCACTAGGTCTTCATCCGTGAACACAATGTGTTTGCTGTAGTCGATGTCATCTGCTCGCCGATGCTTTCCTGCTTGCATTTTAACTAGGTCAATTTGAAAAGCTTGCATTACTTCCGTAAGCTTTTTGACTTCCATCCGAGCTGAGTTTCCTTAAATCTGCTTTAGATCGGATGCCCCATGAATCACTGTGAATTCATGGACGACATCCTCCTTGACCACGTTTTTAGGCCTTGGGTCTCCATTGGAAGCTACCTTCTCTACCTCCTTCTCCACAAATTCGTTTAAATGTCCAGTTTGTGCTAACTCTTCAAGGTAAGACTTGAGGGCCTTGAAGTGCTCGGCTTTGTGCCCACCCTCTTTATGGAAAGCACATCTCAGTTCGTTGTTCCTTTTTTAGGGGTCTCCTCCCATCTTTCTGGACCACTTAACGAACGGGTCGTCCTTAATCTTTGCTAGAATCTTGTAGATTGGTTCTTTAAAAACTGTGTTCACTGCCTGAAATTCTTTTGAAGCGTCATTTTTGTTCCCGCTCTTAGGGCCACTCTTGCCCCCATTTTTGCTTCCTTTCTTTTGGTTCTCAGCTTTGTCCCTACTCTTTTCGGCGAACTTGGCATGACCATTCTCCCCTGCACTGAGGCGGGTCACATCCTTAACTTTGGCGTATTTTTCAATACGAGCTATTAGGTCATCAATGGTCGTGGCCTTCTTCTTAGTGAGGGATTGGTGCAAGAGGCAGGAGCTGGGTAGGCCAATCTCAAAGGATGCCACAACGACATGATCCTAGCAGTCCTCGACCTTGTTGAATAACTCCCAATATCTTTTCTTATAGTTATGAGGCTCTTCTGTGGCATTTTCTTTATAGTCAACAAGGTATCCATCCTCTTAGGATGAGAGCAGCTGGTAATGAAGTGAGTTGTGAAGAGCTCCACCAGGTACTCGAAGCTCCTGATGGATCTGTGAGGGAGTTTCTCTAACCACTTCTGGGCCACATCATACAAGCTCGACTGAAAGATCGGGCACATTAATGCGTCCTTATGGTTCCAGAGGGTTATGGCCTGCCTGTAATGCCTAACATCGTCGATATGATCAGTCTTTTTGTCGTAGATCTTGAATCTGGGCATCGCGAACTTCTTGGGGGCTTCTTATTCTTCTATCTCCCTTGAGAAAGGGGATTTCATCTGGGTCCTGAGAGCTCGCCTGGCTAGCTCTCTGGTCGATCTGGCACCCCGATGTGTTGGGTATTGGTCCATTTCTCTCCGGACTAAATTCGGTATGCCATCATTGCCTTAACCTGGGCTCCTGTAACAATGAGTTGGTTCCTGTTGCTCGGGCAAGTCGTCATCTGACCTTTGTTCCTTAAATCTTTGAGATCTACGTCTAGATCTCCTTCCTCGACTGCGAGACTTGCTCGCCTGAGGGCTAGGAGTGCGATATTGACGTTGCCTAGTGCTACGATGGAGTTCTCTCTCCATTTTCTCTAGTCTTATCTTGAGACAAGAATTTTCAGCTTCTTGCTTGTGTGGTGGCAATTAAACTCAACACAAAATAATAAACAAAGGCGATCACCACAATAAATAAAGAACTTGAAATAACTGCAATCACACACAACACAAGATGTACGTGGTTCGACAAGAAGGCCTACGTCCACGATGGTGCTCTAAGTATTTTATATCTCTTTACTCCAGGGGAGGGTTTTCAGTTGCTTGCCCTTTGCCCCGGGCTGATGGTTTTATTTATACATGTCTTTTTCAGAGAGTGGGGGTGTAGGACTCCTCCACGGTATCCCATGATCCCTAGAATATCTCCTGAGAGATTTTAGGAGTTGAATGGGTCATAACTGAATTAGTTACAGCGCGAGGCCCCTAGATTGTGCTGGAATTAATTGGGATACTCGTCTGGGCCGAAATAACTAATCGGGGTACCCAGAGTAAGGCATATTCAATTGTAAGTTTGTTTATTAATGAAAGTTATTATTCATTCGTGCATTATTTTTTTGTCTTCAATTATGCCAACTTAAATTATTTACTAGGACTAAGTGAAGTTTATTATGCTTAATTAATATTTTGTGTAGTTTAAATTTTTCTTTAATTCCTGACATGTTCTACAAGTTTTAAAAATTCGGTATTCATTTAAAACGACACGAGAGCGTGTTTAAACCTTCGACTTTATTTGAAAGCTCATTTTTTTTATTTTAAGTATGAGTGTTTTTTGATGGATTATACTTTGATTAAATTAATTGATAGTCCATTATTAAATAATATAGTTTGAAATTAAAAAGTGAACTTTCTAAGGGAAAAGGGATTTTAGTCATCTAAATTTAGAGACGTTAAATTTTATTGTGAACTTAATCATGTTATTTTATGAATTAAACGGGACGAGAGTCGGTTTAATTTGAGTTATAAATCGGGAACTATGAGTTTAAATTATTTATAATATTAGTTAAACGTGATATACGGATCCAACGTCCTAGTTTTCTCGCACATTTGATTCTATTTTTCGTATTTGCAATTTTTTTATCTTAGTAATATTGCATCTCATCTTTTGCACCAGACCGTCTAGTTGGAAGTTTACAATTATTTTGAATAAAAAATTGGCAAATCTTCATGGTTGTTATCCATTCTTGCACTCACTATTCTATATTAGCCTATGCACTTGCGGTATTTTATAAATTGAGAAAAAACCAATTATGCTAGTGTTTGGATTAGAAGTCATGGTTATAACATAAATTATTTTTCCTAGTCATAGGGTGAAAATTTACAAGAAGAATCCAATAATGAGGAGTGTCAACTGGACTTGAACCTTCTCGAATAATGCAGAGACTATGCTCAGATCATAAAAGTCGCATATCAGCACACTACAGCCAGATACTACATGAAAGAGTTGAATATCAACCTCTGAAGGTAAGAGACTAGGTCTTGAAAAAGGTGACTCAAATGTCCAATGAAGTTCAGGAAAACTTAATCGGCCTTCTTCGGATTATAGAAGAAGTATTCATAGGCACTATAGTGTTGAGGACCTTGAAAGGGAATGTGACACCTTGTAAATTCAAAATTAGAATGGTCAGTTCCAATTGTAAATGTACAAGAGTCAAAACAATTGAATATCATTATAAGCATCACGAATATAAATAATTCAATGAAAATAAATTATATAAACCACCACAATAAAATAAATACAAACTAACCCTGATACTAATGTCATAAGTAAAGTAAATACATTAATGTATACAACTGATTACAATAAGTCTGCACTACTACTGAAAGTAAATCAATACTGAAATGAAATGTGCACACTGACCTGACACCCACATCCTAAGATATTAACGAATGATATCCCAGTTGCTAAATATCAGGGTTGTGACTGCCATTTTTGTCAAATTCTTGAAAATGTGTTCCACGAATGTTAAAGAAAGTTACACAAATATAACATTTAACTTAAATTAAATCACCATAATCACCAAACAAAATTCTCCCATGCTTTAATGTCTTTTAAGTTATCTCATCCCTAGTGTGACACCCTCATAAATTTAAAAGCTGGGATGATGAGTTCTAACCCGAATGTACATGAGTCAAAATAATTTGAGATCATTCTAAGTATAAAGACAATAACAATAAATGATAAAATAAAACCATACATCCACAACAAAATGAATAAACCAAAATTGTCTATGATACCAATAACTGTAATAATATCAAGTAAAACAAATCCACCAAATGAGAATAAGAAAATCTATCTCGACATGAAATAACTGGAGTACTGAAATATAAAATGCGATAAATTAAAATGATCATGCATGATCGAAATCTACATCCTAATAGGAAGCAGGAAAGATGATCCGAATGTGAGAGTGAGGGCTAAGCCTGTTGCACTTGCCTGAGTCCTAAAAAATGTTATGTCCACGAATGTTAAAGAAAGTTTAAGGAGACAAAGGATTTAATCAAGGCTACTTTTTCATAATAAACCACATTCTCATCCCTTATTATAATATATTTTAAGTTAACCCTCCCAAGCAACTTAAAATAACATATTTCTCTACACCCATTTCTCCAATGTTTCCAATGTTGTGTAATTATACATTTCTCGTTGAATTATAATTACTGCACTCTATCACTGAATAATCATCAATAGAAACCTCCACGATACAAATATAAAACTGAAACAACATACATAATCAACTACAATACCATGCATATAATCGAAAGGTTACATTTACAGAAAAATATAAAGATAGTCTCATATAAATTACACACACGAAGGCCAAGCATTATTTGCCTTCGGGGAGCACTCGCTAGTAATAAGTATAGCTGTAGGATGCCCTAATCCTATACCTAGACCAAATACTCTCCAAGATTAACCACTACGTATTTTCGTACAACACATGGCCCCCATACCAAACGAAAAGCTATGTGAAGACATCCCCCATGTATGGACAAACGAGGCAGTAAAGGTACATTTGCGTATGACCCAAGTGTACATTCGAATAAGCAGCAAGTCTCTATCTACCGGGTTACTATGCTTCCACATCATCATTCCTTCCCTTATAATGGACATCCCCTAGTACGTCAAGCATGAGCTTATAATGGTATATTCACACAAATAACTACACATGCAAGTAATAAACCAATCATAAGGTTATATTCTTCATGTTAATACTTCCACAACTTATTTTCAATGATTTAATTACAGTTTTACATTCCGGTATAACTTAACCCATTTAATTAACCCTACATCACCACTATTGTGACTTGTTATGGTAGTAAGAGGAAATAGTTGCACTGTATTTGAACTACTATGGTCGCAGCTCTGGCTGCGGCTCCAGACCCATGCCCAACCCTTCATCTTCTTCATTTACCATTATTACGGGATTGAGCTTTCCGTGCACAGACTAACCCTAGATCTGAGATATTAATTCAAAAATAATATATATTCACGGTAACCATGTTTCCAACCTAAACACATGTCAATTTATCTCAATTCATCCCTAAATCATCTTTAATTCTTATGATTTAGTCATAAACCCTAGTTTTCAAACTTTTAACCAATTGGGTTCAATTCATTATAAATTCTATTCATATAATTAGAGGTTCTAATAGATTTATGTTCCCAAACATGTTCAAATCAATCTTAATATAAATCTTGGTTCACTTTCAAGAATTCATTAATAATTTCCAATTCTTACTATTTTAGGCCAGGTTCATCATTAATCCATTAAGTAAACAAAAAATTATAATTTATTAATTAAATTCAAAATATTTCTTATAAATTCAAGTTTATGTTATCATAACAACATAAAAGCAATTAAGCAATTCATGAAATTGTGCATATATGGGGTGATTGAGCAATCTACCCCAATTTCTCCCCAATTATTCCTCTATCTTCTTCCTCTTATTCACACCTCTTAGCGGTTAGGATTAGGGTTTTGTTTATTTTAACCTAGGAGGCTAAAATCATGTATTTGTAGGTGCTAATCCCGAAATTAGGGTTTGTCTCTTCATTAAACCTATAGCGGTAACCCTAAAATGTGTTCCAATTATCCCAAAATTCAACTTAAGTCATATACTAACCCTATGGGTTTAATTTTTATTATTTTAAGGCAATTTCGAACATTCTACAAGTCATAGAAGTCATCCCCATTATTTATATTTATTATTTCCATTAATTATACTAATCAATCAAATTAAATTAAAATATAATCATTATTAATTGTTTACTCGTAAACTAGCATTATAAGAGACTACGTCACTATTTATAGAACTTGGCATACAGGGAATAATCAAATTAATGAAACCCCTGATACCGAGCCCTTAAACGTTCCATATTTTCCCATAATACATGTTACTAACCCGATAATTAATTAATAATACGACCAAGTAATAATAATTAATTATGATAGCCACACAATTTAAAACAAGGCAAACGTACACACAATATTTAACATAAAAATGTCACAATAATAATGCCACATAAATAATTCACAGAATAAAATGTCACATAAATAGTGCACTGGAAATACAGAGTATTACACCTGGCAACTTAAAATAGCAATCAGATCTACACACCCATCCCATGTATTTCCAATGTTACATAATTATATACACTCGTGTGATTATAATTCTTAAATTTCTAATCAATGAATAATGGTTCATCTCTAATGTAACTCCATAAGACTATATTTAAGTTTACTGATATAAATAGAACATCACTACGCATACACAATTTCTTACCCATTTTCCATACCCGCCTAATAAGACAAGGCAATAGAAGGTTGTACTTCTGCCCTGACGGGACCCACAGTACTAGGGTATAAGCTTTTAGAGCATTGGGTATGGGATATGTGTACTAAAGTTGGTACACATATCTTTATCCGATCCAAATAAGTATGATTTATTCTATACTAATGAATAAGCTACACCAAAGGTAATTATAACTAGTTACATTATCTAATGTCTATATAAGTACAATATAATAACATACACAATAAATACGTTATATCTGAACTAGCAGGTAAGACAATCCAGTAGTATATCATATGTTTGGTTCGAACAAGGTTTTTCATGAAAACTACATCTGTGTCGATAATGAAAACAACCATATAGTCAAATATAAACATCATATTAGCACACAGTAATGAAGGCCTATAACTACTTGCCTATGGGAATACCTCGTTAGTACTAGATGTTATAGCCTTCCCTAAACCTATAATCTCTGAGCAAACAACTCTTGGTATTAATCACTATGCATTCTTGTAAAACACATAGCCCCTCATATAGAACCAAAAGGCTATGTGAGGACTACAAAAAATATTATATTAGACTTTTATTATAAACAGATAATTCTGACTTTCTCTTTACAATGTGTAGGGTAGATAATTTATACAAGAAGAGGAGATATTATCTCATGCATGTGATAACTAAAATATAGCTAGATAATAACTCTACTTCCTTATAGCATGCTAACGGCCTTTGAATAATTCTCAGCACATGAAGCATATGGGTACTCTTTATTTATTTCCTTATAAATAGGAGCGAGGAAGATTGCTTCTCTAATAATCCCCCCCCCCCCCCAAGTAAAATGTGGCTAGTGAGGATGCATCTAGCTTAAAAACACAATCCCCGTTCCATCTTATATAAGGTCTCTTGGACCATATTGCACTTGATCAAAACTGATTCAGAGGCTTAGGTTGCGTTTGTTTTTTTATCTGAATCTGAAGACAGAATCTGAATTCTGAAATCTGAATCTGAAAAATATGTTTGCTCAAAAAAAATATGTTTATTTTTATGCCTGAATATACTTTTGAATGAATATATTTAGACTGATTCAGACTTCAGATTTAGACGTAACTCTACCTCTTAATCATTAAGAGTCAAATATGGTCGTTAGCCTCTTAATCATTTTAAAAAATAAAGCAGTTTTTGATACCTCTTAAGTCTGAATGGTTCAGATTCAGACTTAAGAGTTAAAAACAAACACCACCTTAATCTTCGTTTTTGATTGGGCCGACACCCATAATCAGTGACGGAGCCAGGAATAATTGGTGGCCGGGGCACGAAAGGAAAATTCCGAGGGTTCAGGGGCGGGAGCCCCCGATTTTTTTTTACTACTTATAATAATTTTTAAACTGCATAGAAAATAACATATAAATAGATGAATTACAATGATTTAAAACATAAAACATCATTACAAAACGATACTAATGTAAGTTCATACAAAAAAAGATAGTTGTCATAACATTCTACAACATCCTCTAAGATTTTTCATTTTCGGAAAACGATTCACGAATACATAACGGGATAAAAAAAATTCAAAAACATATTTTCAACAACTTCATGCCCAAAAAATAATTACTACAAACCAATAACAACATTTATACAAAAAATAAGCAACTAACAATGAATATTACCTACACAAAATTTCAACAAACCCTAACAATGGATATTTACTTAAAAAAATTGTGGGGGAGGGGGGGGGGGGGGGGGGGGGGGGGGAGGAAGAGGAATGATAAATATAGAAAACCTAAATAAAATGGAGAGATATTGAAGAACATACCTTGATTTGGTGTAGAGATTTAAGTTTAACTCAACAAAATACGGAGAGAAAAATAAGAGCAAAAATGGGTATAAAATTTAGGGCTTCTATTTTTTAGGGAAAAGGGAGGGATTTTGTTCTCAATTTTTTTCCCTTTAATGTCCTTCCTAATAGATGTACATATATATAAAAAATCAGAAATGATCATTTCTGGCCTGGGCCCGTGCCCAGGTCAACTGCACTGTGGCTCCGCCACTGCTTGTAATGTGTTTTTTTTACCAAAATGAGCTTGATCTATTGGATTCAGAGGCTATTTAATTCTTGGGATTGGTAACGACGGATTCAGGGGCTATTTAGTTGTTAGAGGATGTGAATATGGTACATGTTCATGTATTATATTATAAATTCCATAACACGGTCTCCACAAACTAAAAGAAATGCATAGAGAAAAGTGTCTCTTCATCTTTTAAAATTATTTTTCGATTTAAATCTGAACATATTCTATTTGGTGAAGATACCCAGCATACTCAAGGTAATATTATACGTATAGTTGAGGAACTTACGTCCTAGCACAAAGAATTTCAAAATGCAGTTTGTGTTAGTGAGAATTCCAGGATTCATAACGACTAAGTGGGTTTATGTGGGGTTGAATCTGGTTAAATTCCGAGGTGGTAGTTGTGAGTAGGAGAATAAAGAATCGGTATCCTTCCCAAATCAAGAAAAAGTTTGAGTTGTAAATGAAGCTTCATCATTTATCAGGTAGAGGATGTTGAATGTTCTCTTTCCACCAATTAGTTGAGGAGTTTTTGGCGTTACCTAATGAAGAGATGAGAGATCACTAGTATTTATTTTTCCTAATATTAGAATTCAAGGAAGAAGATTATGTTAAATATCAAGCCCTCACGGTAAAGCAACACATAAATATACTGTTATTTTCATGGAACACATCTCTAACACTTTGTTAATGGAGATAAATAGCAGCATATAAAAATAGCTTTAAGGCTCCTAGATTTAAGGCTATGATACCTCGTATATTTCCTATCTAAGGTATGGTAATGTCAGCTATAGGACCCAAGGGTAAAAATAGCCAGCGGACCCTCTCTATCTATCGGGGTACCAATGCTTCTGTGAAATTACTCATGCCCTTATACTAGACATCCCCTCGTACGTTACGCTCGAGCTACATCCATGGTATGTGCACGCAAAACATATACAAAAATGATAACAAATCTATATAGGTACAATAAAAAATCCAACACTATGGATACAACGATAAACCCAGTCATGCAGGTACATACAGGTTTATTCTTAAACTCATAATTTAATAATGCATTTCATTACAACCATCCGTTGAATGTTTATCAAAAACTAAAAAGGAAAAATTGTGAATACCTAAATTGACCACGGCTACGAGCTGCTACACATAGTAGTAGTTACAACCACAATTAAAACATAGTTGCAGCACATATTATAGCTGCGATCGTAGCTAATGGTAGCAGCAGCGCAGCTAATCATATAATCTCCATCTTCTCCCGTTTCTAATTACGGTATTAACTAAAACTCTTCTAATTCAACCCTAAATTTAAGATTAGATTCTCAAATTTATATATGTTAGACTTACATATGTTTCCAACAAAATTCGACTGTAATTCCCATCATTAACAACTCAATTAAACACTAGATTTAAGGATTTATACCTAAAACCTTAATTTCATAGTTTATCCAGTTTAGATCCAATTATTCCAAAATGTGAATTCAATTGATAGTGCTTTTAACATATTAATGAACCTAAACATGTTTCTAACAAAACTCATTTCATATCCATAGCTTTCATCATTAAAATCTATTCTTTACCCATTTTAGTTTAAATTCTTAATTAACATTTAATTAATCAGAAATTAACCATTCTAAAGCAGATTATTAGATCTAGATTCAAATGAATATCATTATCGTAATATAAAATAAATCAAATACCTTATTAGCATAAACTTACCCTATGGTTGATTGAGAAATCAACCCACAAATCCCCAATTCCTCTTCATTATTCTTCCTCCTCTCGAATCCTCTTAAAGTCTAGGGTTTATGAATGACCTCTAAGGCTGAAATATCCAATTTATAAGTGTTAATCCAAATATTAGGCTTAAGCTGCACAATAGGTTTAACCCGAAGGGCCCACAATACATGTAAATAATTTGAAACTCACCATAAGTCATATAATAACCCAACGGACTTAATTTCCAATATAATAAGTCAATTTGGACATCCTAAGAGTCTCAGAAATCATCTTGAACATATAATTAAATTAGTCTAATTTGTTATCTTAATTAATCAGTATAACCCAATTATAATTATTAATTAATTTTTGCATGTAACATGCCTTATAGGAAACTACTTCACTATCATAAACGCGACACTAAAGGAATAATCCAAAAAAGGAAACCCTTAATACCAAATCCTTGATCGTTCCATAGTCACCCATAATATACAACATAACCAAATAATTAATTAGTGATTTATAGTGTATTAATTACCATGTAATAACACAATAACACACACAAAATAAATCAAAGAGGAAACTAATGTAACACACATATAACACATGTCACACAAGAGTTCAAATAATATTCCATAGTTTAATTTGACACTATTAAATAATAAAATAAATCTCACCCAAATAATTATTAATAATGCACCAAAAATATGGGGTATTACGGGGAAGTATTACCAAACCACCTAATTTCGATCGTTATTCTTTTAAAAACTTTGCTGAAATATTAATCATTTAAAAAAATACTTTTTGATACCTCTTAAGTCTCAATAGTTTAGATTCAGACTTAAGAGTTAAAAACAAACACCACCTTAATCTTCGGTTTTGATTGGACCAACACCTGTAATGTGTTTTTTGGACCAAAATGAGCTTGATCATATTGGATTCAGAGGCTATTTAATTCTTGGGATTGGTAAGGATGGATTCAAGGGCTGTTTAGTTGTTAGAGGATGTGAATAAGGTACATGTTCATGTATCATATTGTAAATTCCATAATATAGTCTCCACAAACTAAAAGAAATGCATATAGAAAAGTGTGTCTTCATCTTTTAAAATTATTTTTCCATTTAAATCTGAACATATTCTATTTGGTGAAGATTCCCCACATACTCAAGGTAATATTATTCGTATAGCTGAGGAACGACTTTTCCCTAAAAGGATCATTTTTGTTTGGTCTCCTCGATGATCAACACATTCTTATCAAGCTTTTTTACGAAGAAAATTTCCTTCGTATCCGGTTACGAGATCAATGGTATAATTCAAGGCTCCCATGAAAGTATTCAAATGGTCGACGGACTTCTTTCTTGGTTTTGATTGCCCCATTTTCCCTATATGGGTTTCCCTACTTCACTAACATGTTCATTTATTTGCTAAACCTACCGTGTTTGATACTTGTAAATGTATTGGACTTCTTTGAAGATGGATGACTCAGCTTCGTTAGTTTCCCGCCCTAGTCTTGCAAGGTGTGTGTAGAGGTTGACGTTTTAAAGCCTCTTCCCATAAGAATTTAGATTATGTGTGGGATTAAAGGTTTTTGGCCAAAAAAATGTTATGAGAATGTTCCTTCTTTTTGTGGGAGGTGTATGAATTTTGGTCACGTATATGGTGACTAGCACCTACAAAATTATGCGTTGGGACTAATTTGGTCAGGTCAAATATGGATTGGGCTAAATGTGGGTTGGGCCAAATATGGGTTGGGTTAAATGTGGGTTGGGCCAAATATGGGCAAACCAAATATGGGTTGGGCCAACCCATTGTTTTTCTACTAAAGTAAGTATTAAAATTCGAGGTATATGTAAAAAAAATCATATTTTACTCACAGCTTTTAAAAATGAGTATTATATTTGATTCATATCTTTTAAAATTGGACTTCATATTTTATTCCTAGCTTTCAAATATGGTCCCCATATTTGACTCATAGCTTTTAAATATAGGCCACATCTTTAGATGACTAAGCTAATCTGGGTTGTTTTATTATATGGGCCACATTTTGCCACTGGTAATGGTGACTGCTCCAATGACTATAGTAACACTTCCACTGCCGAAAATCTGCCTAACCCTAAATCGCCTCATCCTAAGGCCATCTCCAGTGGGATAGGCTAAAAAGACGTAAACATACATTTTTTGGTTTCCATTTTTCGGATGTTGCACACAATGGGAAAGGCTAATTGAGAGTTAATTGGGAATGCAAAAGCTGAAGTGGCGGGCTTGGACGGATGAATGTCAGCCATCCAACGCTGAACGGACAACTGACACCCGTCTAACTATCTAGGATTGTTTTTTTTATTTAAATAAAGGTTTGGACGGATAACAATCTTCCTTCCAGTCGTGGGACCCACTTACACATCGTCTATAGACAATGTAAATTTACACATCCTTTACATTTTCTCTCACTAGAAAATTCATTTTTCTAAAAATAATGTAAATTTCCTAAACCTCTCTATTATATGCCTCTACAATCGTCTATTACTTAGAAAGAAAAATGGCTTGAAGTTGGAGTTTCTTTTAAGGACGGTGCTGCCATATCTTCCATTAAACCACCCGGATTCTCTGATGGTTCCAAAAAATTATTATTTTTGACAACCCTAAGCTTAAACTGATTAATAACAACATTTTGTGGGTTTCAAGAATTAATAAAACATGGGCTTGCTTCTTTTAAAAAAATTGGGCCGCTATTTATGGCCAAAAAACTTCTGCTACCGGTGGTTTTTTTACTCATCCCATTGATACATCATCCTCGGATAGTGAAGATGAAAAGGTCCATGTACATAAATATTTTTCGACTCTGTTGGAGGACGTTGAGTCGGAGGATGGAGAATTTTTTGGTAAACCGGATAATATGTTGAATTACACTGCTAAAACATTGTATAGTGCTTCTCCACTTAATACTGACTCGTCAATACAAAATCTTATGAAGCCTTTTATGGAATACTTTTAAAGATGTTGTTCACAAGGAAGATACACAGATTCAAGTTGAGAGTTTGAAAGAATTCTCTGCTAATTTTGGCAAAAGATTCTCTTGCTTTAAACAAAAACATGACTCGCCTATTTCAGTTCATGTTGATGCAAACAACCCTTCTCAATTACAACTTGTCACAAAGCCCCCCTCTAAAGCCAAGAAGAAGAAAAATAAAGTCAAAATTGTTCCTGCTTCAACCATGAAAATAAGGTCTGCCCTTGTCTCTAAAGCTTCTCCTAAAAGCAATTCTTAATGCTCAGTCCGCTTTTTTGGAATATTAGGGAGTTGGTAATGATTCTCCCATTCGTAGACTAAAAAGGGTTATTAAGAAATTTCAGATTAGTATAGTGGTTATTCGAGGCCCAAAAGTGATTTTGATAATATCAAAACTCTTATTCGAGAAATTGGTTTTCCAAGGGTGTTCCTAATATTGAGGGTAAAATTTGGATCTAGTGGCAATTTAGTTATGAGGTTAAGGTTAAAAAAATTAGGTTTTCATCAGTACGTGTGCAAACTTAGTGTGCACACGAGCATGTTTCTCTCTCTCTCTCTCTCTCTCTCTCTCTCTCTCCATATATATATATATATATATATATATATATATATATATAGTGTTGGCTGAACTTTTTGATTATGGTTTCGACGTTCATTAGGATATGGTTTTGGGCCGTGAGTGATGTTGTCGCATAGAGAAAGGGACTGGGAGATTTGTCCATTGAGCAAATTGTGTGTGTTTTATATATTTTTTTATGGTTATGGATATTCGAGCATCCTATATTTTAGATACTATCTTAGGTAATAGAATACCTTCTTTTGGATTCACATAGTGACTGATTTTACTTTTCAGCATGAGAATACCAGTTGGCATAGATTATTTGGCTAGTGTTCTGGGTTGTAGGGTCGAATCGCTCACATCTACCTACCTTGGTCTCCTTTTGGGGGCTAAGTTTAAGTTATCTTCGATATGGGAGCCAGTCCTTGAGAGAGTCCAAAGGAGGTTAGCAGGATGGAAGCATAGTTATTTATCCAAAAGCGGTCGTTTGACGTTGATTAAGAGTGTGTTATTGAGCCTCCCGGCATATTTTATGTCTGTGCTTCCTTTACCTACTTCTGTTGGCAAGAGGCTAGATAAGTTGATGAGGGATTTCTTATGGAGAGGTCACGATGATGAGTTCAAATATTGTTTGGTGAGTTGGGATGAGGTGTGTAGGACGCTGAAAGTGGGTGGGGTCGGGGTAAGAAGCTTAGGCCATTTTAACCAGGCTTTACTGGGGAAGTGGTTGTGGCGATTTCATAGGGAGGAAGACAGACTCTGAAGGAAAGTGGTGGTAGCTAGGGTTGGGTTCGGTCGGTTTGGGTGGGGGCCTATCGTGGGTCGATCTTCTCATGGGGTGGGATGGTGGAGGTTTATTGCTCGGAGGTGGAGTGAATTATCTCTACTCACTTCCTACCAGCTCGAGAATGGGAGAAGTATCAGATTCTGGAGGGATAAATGGGGTAAGGGGGGATCTTTAGAGAATCTCTTCCCCAGGATGTTTCGGATCAGCGAAGACAAAGAGGGTTCAGTTGAGGTTCATAGGCGAAGGGAAGGGGGTCGTGTAGTCTGGGACGCAAAGTTTAGGAGGGGTCTCCGAGATTGGGAGCTGGAGGAGGCAGAGGAGTTTTCCGAGTGGTTGAGTTTGGCACTAATTTCACCCTCTGGGGTTGATGGATTGAAGTGGTCGGGGACTCATGATGGTCGGTTTTCAGTTAAGAGTTATTATTATGTGATGAAGGGAAGCGGGGGTGGGACATTCCCGTGGAAGATCATTTGGAAGAGTCAGGCGCCTCCCAATGTTTGCTTCTCTGTGTGGACTGCTTCTAGACAGGCTATTTTGACTATTGAGGGGTTTCAAAGCAGAGGGAGGAGGTTGGCCAGTAGATGCTGTTATGTAGGAAGAAGGAGGAGAAGACCAATCACCTTCTTCTACACTGTTAGGTGACTAGGAGCCTTTGGGATTTGATCTTTTCTCTTTTCCAAATTAGATGGGTTATGCCGCGTACGGTGATTGAGTTGTTGGCATCTTGGAGGAGGCCCAGGGGTTGTACTGGTCCTCGTGTGGACTGGAGGATGGTCCCTCATTGTATTTTTTTGATTGTCTGGAAGGAACGAAACAAGAGGTGCTTTAAGGGGGGTAGATCTTGACCCATCTTGAATTCGTAACATTTTCCTAAGTCTTCTTCTTACTTGGTATAGGAAAAGGAAAGTTTCATCGTTATCCCACCTCCTAGAGTTCTTGGAGGAGTTCTAGGTGTTTGGTTAGTCCGTTATAGGCTTCGGTTCTTTGCTTCTTGTGTTTGTATAGTTCCTGTATACGGGATTTCGCCCCCTTAGGCGGGTTTATTTTATTGATACATTTGCTTAAAAAAAAATGTACCTCCACATGTTATATGAGTTTATGTGAGTGGTTTAATGCCTTGTGAGATGGATATGTGATTAGTTAGCTTCTCGTAGGTTTTTTTAGTGTATCATTGAGTGCAGAATTAGCACATCTAGACCTGTTAATGGATCGTGTCGAGTCATGTTCGTGTCGTTTTTTATCGTGTTCGAGTCTTATTGGGTTCGTGTATAAATGGGTGACTTTTTTTCGTGTGAAAAATCATATCAAAACTCGACCCGTTATGTTATCGTGTCGTGTTGTGTTCACTCGTTAATACCCATTAAGATAATGAATTTTTTTTAATTGTTGAACCCAAATAAACCCATTAATTCATTGACATTACTAGATCTCTCATTTAGTAAAATTCATTATGATTAAATTAATAATATGCTACCTACATAAATTATTTATAAGTTCCGAAAGTATATCTTATTTACTTAAATTAATGGGTCATAACGGGTTTTATTGGGTAATAATGGGTGAAGGGGGTCAATCCTAACTCGACTCATTAATTATCGTGTCTTATCGCGTTGGCACTGATATGACTCGAACCCATTAAGGGTCCACTCATTAACTTATAACTCCATGTCTATTCGTGTCGTGCCTCATTGTGCCAGGTCTAAGCACATCTCGATGTTATTGGAATATGTTATATTTACTTTTATATTTTTGTCTTCGGCCAGCGGAGTCTTAACTATTGACTAAGTTAAGTAGTAGTGTATCAGCGGGTTCCTTGTTTGGATTTATCTTGCGAGACGTCCCATGTATGAAACCTGGTAATGGTCGGAAGTTGAGGTACTTTGGGTACGTTGGATGTTTAGTTTAGTTCGTTATGGGCAAGGATTGAGTATCACATAATGAGATGTTCCACGAGTGCGATGTGAGAGCATCGAGGTACGTTTGCACCACTAGCGGAACGAGTGGAGCAATCATATGAGTTGAGTGGCGAGTAGTAGGATATCATAAAATTCCTTACTTTGTAGTATTACTTTATATGTGAACCTGAGACGTCGTGTATGTACATTTTTTATACTTATATGATATTTATGATGTGTGTTCACATGGTATTGGGTGTATCGGCACCCAGTCGTGGCAAAGTATTTCCTTCTATTATTTCATGATATTACGGATAAGGGCTAATGATGTGTAAGTCTCTACTATGTGAACGGTATACTATTTGACGTTATGCTTTATCGAATTCTGGGGAAGAAATTCCATTATATGGGGGGAGAATCTAACGCTTCGTATTTTTACACATTTATTTATTTATGAATAAATATTATGTGGCACACGATTGTGAACTTTATGTGGAGATTTCATTTATTTGTCATAGTGACATATATTTGTACATAATATTATTATTATTATTATTATTATTATTATTATTATTATTATTATTATTATTATTATTATTATTATTATTATTATTTTATTTCACTCGTGTGTGTGACGCACTTGTAAATTTAAACTAGTGCAAGCTACGCGTTGCATGGCCGTTGGATTTTTTTGTCATGTCACAAATACGATAATAGGATCAAAGAAAATTGCAAAGGAAAACATAGAAACTCAACATTTATTTTGACGCAGTTTAAGCTTTATTCAAATAAAGTACACAACTGACAAATATTTTTTTAGTAGCATATACAAATGAATTTCTAATTCACAGGTCAAGTGCTCTTAGGTGGCAAAGGTAAAGAAGTATATCCCACGGTTTATGACCAAAGTTTGTTAAAAGAAAAAGAAACAAAACTTTTTTCACCAGTTCTCCTTAATTAACAAAACAAAGTGGCTTCAAATACACTAAATATGCAAATAAAATGAAAATATTAGAAGAAGGTGCTTAGTAGGAGAGTCATGTTCATATTGCCAAGAAAATGTGAAACTAAATGAAAAATAATATATTGAAATTATGCCCAATAAAGAGAGCCGACCATTATCATTTTATTTGTGGATACATATAAGATTAGTCATGACACATATACAGGTAATATATATATATATATATATATATATATATATATATATATATATATATATATATATATATATATAATTACCAATGTCTCCCATCACATCTTGTGAAGGATAATAGTAGTAGATATGATGTGAAAACTTACAGATCAATTCAATCACACCTCAATGCCAACACAAATGTTCCATTCCTCATTATTTGCTTTTGAGGAAACATAGCATACATCACTTGCTTAAGGGTTGCACAAATAAAATTTGAAAACTAACAAGTCAAAACCAAATGTTCAAATGTTATCATAACACATACAAACAAAAATAAAATCAAGATTGACACTAATAGAAAGAATTCAAGGGGAAAATCTCCAACTAGGAGTTATCAAATAACAAACGCATCATATATTGAGAACTATAGCATAAGAATACCAAGGATATATTTGTGGATATAGACATATTTATAAAAGTAGGCAAAAAATAAAGTTGACATAATTACTCTTTATTAACAAATTATGAAGGAACGTGGATGAGGATGAGCATCGCCAATCCCCGCATCCATACTTAAGTTTGTTATTTATCATTGTATTTCAATCAAGGTATAGTTGATAAGATGGAATAGTTTAATACCTAGAACAAAGAGATACGGCTGCATCTTGATTAAGAATAATTATATATGAAGAAATTGTAATAGATGCAATATATATCAATATCTATTTGGGAGGTTGTTAAAAGGAACTATTTATGGTTTTTAAATGTTGCAAAATATATATGGGAAATTAGGGGAAATGAATCATGTGTAAATATTTAAAAGAGAGAAGAAAGTGAAGACTTTAGAGACTTTTGAAGAGTCATTTTAGTGGATTGGGATAAAAAGCAATAGAATAACTTGGAGATGAGTTTTTACAAGTGTCAATATGTGGTGAAGCCTACAATTATATATATATATATATATGTGTGTGTGTGTGTGTGTGTGTGTGTGCGCGCGCGCGCACGTGTGTGTGCTTGGTAGAAATTTAATTATTTATTGTTATATTATGTACTGAGAGCAACTCATAATTATTGGAACATGAGATATTTATATATCAAGTTGTTTATGTTCTAGTTGAATTTTGTGGACCAGTATAGCCCGGATTAGTGTTTTTATGGTGCAGAATTAGGCCCGAGGGTAGGTACCCTTTTGGGTCAAAGGTTGGACATGTTTGGCTAGTGTATAGAGCCTATTTGGGACCTAAACTCATTCCCCTTTAAAAGTGACAAATTCATTAAGTAAATTAGCATTAGGTCATTAGAAAACACTTAAATTATTTCATTTAACCATATCAAATCCCTAAGAGCAGTTTCTGGGGCTTGAGAAATTGGGAGATTCATGGAGAGGATTTTCAAGGCTTCAAACATCGAATCCAGGCAAAAAACATCTTTCCTTACCCCTTATTTAAGGGAATTAATTTATGATTTAATGCTTTTAATTATAGAGTTGGTTGGATACATGCTTAGGCTTATTTGATGATAGAAAACCCTATATTGATCAAGATTTTTGACAAGAATATATGTTATTAAGTTAAATTTGATTTAGATTGGTTAAGTAATTATTAATCACATTTTAGATATGAGATTGTTTTGAGCTTTAGTGGATAAAATAATTAAATTCTCTCTTATGACGAACCTTAATGCTAAATTATTAAAAGTGATGGATTAAACCTTATTTTAATGAATTTGTTTAAGAATTATGTTAAATTGTCTTAGAAACTTGTTTGGTACTGTTATAGATCGAATTAGAATATGTGTATATAATTTCATGTCTGAAATATGATTTTTTTTTTGCAAACTAGGGTTTTGATTTTCGTAAAATCGAGTTGTAGCGGTAGGTTAAGGCGACTTTTGTTTAAAACTTGAAACTGACATAACTTCTTCATCTGGACTCGGATTAACGGTGCGGTCAAATCCACACGAAGATAATTTAATGAACTAAAGAATAATATTAAATATCATTTAAATTTTATATTATGAAATTACAAAAATACCCTTGAAGTTTTAGAATAAACCTTTAAGGCAGTGTTAAAGGTAAACGTAAATGGAAAGAATTTTAACTAGAGAAAACCCTCGTATTCATGTAGTGTTTGGGATATTTGATGTTTGTTTCCTTATGTGAGAAGTATCATGGGTATGTGTATAACTCATGGGGAAAAAATATTGTCAGGGGTATAATTGCAGGGCCTTTGTTTAGGTTAGATTTTGCTAATTTGTTAATTTCTTAGAATTTTGAGGATATTTAAGGTAGAATTCAACAAAAAACATTATAACATAGTAAAGAGATAATATAAGATAGTAAGTTGACTTAGAGCCTCTTATATTGACAATTGAAGTCTAGGTATGGATCTTAAGGGTGTAGACTGAGTTAGATCCTTTTGAGATCATTGAGAGTCGATTTTAGGTATCGGGTACGAGAGATACGTACTATTCATATGAGACATATAAATAAATACATATGTATATATACAGTATACTTATCTATTATGTTTATGTGACTATATTTTTGTGCACATGCCATATTATTATCGTGGGGAATCTATCGACCGTGGGGTGGTGGCTTGAGACACGTTTCTTTGGCTCTAGTGAGTGATAGGAACCTTTACAATTGGTGTGCATGGATCATACGTTAGAGGGTGATGCATTATCAAGACTGATATGCTTGGATAGTGCTTGATCCATATGACTAATCATGTTGTGTGACTCTCTATAGTGTTGTTACGTGACGATAGCCCCATTGTGTGTGTGTTTTGGGTCCGTTAGGGTGGTCCTACCTACGGATTGGACAATAGAAGCGCGAGAGGTACCCGAAGGTTAGAGACTTCGTGTTGTATATTATGTTTATTTACTATGTAGTAGTCATGTGTCGGATACTCATACTATTGCACTTGTTTCATTCCTAGTGAGTGATGGGACTTATAGGCTATTATGATGAGGTGGTGTATGGGCACCACAGGTTGAACTATGTGTAATTACAGATGAATGTATAGTAGATTCAATGATATTGTCATAGCCAAAGTTGTTACAGTTAGACTCGATTTTAAGATACTTTTATGTATACGGTAATTCGACTAGTCCAGTGATGGACATATTTATGTGCTAACATTTCTACTTTACCTATAAAGATGGGACTTGTATGTTTTACTAATTGTGGTGTGTGGGCACCATAAGTTGGTATGTTATGTGGTTGATATAGTTATAGAGTAAATGTAGGCATAGGTATTGAGTATATATAGATTACTTACCTTAGACTTGGGGCCACATATTTATTGAGTAGTCGTAGTGTATATCACCGTTTTAGATAGATTGCGTGTCTGAGGCTTGGGGTTTGGGGTACCTTTTAATGTGGTATTTTACTTAGCATAAATATAACTTAGATGTTACTTTACTTTAGAAACTGATAGGTGAGGTATAAACATTTGATATTAGTGTCGGCAGGAAGGCATGACACGTAAAATAATGGCATTTTATATAACTGTAGTAAAGCAATATGTTTCTTGCAACTTTTGGGCTCTGGACATTTCTTTATAAATCTTTTTATAGGCATTATTATATTAAAGAGAGTTAGCAGGACTGAGCAATCAGACTTGCAGAGTTGGAGTTTTAACATGTCACCAATTTTCATTGGAGTTTGTGAGGTTTTTCTGTATTAGACTCTTACATTCAGTAGATTAGTTCATTGATAGTTATATTGTATTGTTTTCTTTTCGGTTGAAATAATTGTATAAAGATATTTTCATATATTGTATTTAATTTATTGGATATCCTATTTTATTCTAGTTTCAATTATTCATATTATCGTCTTTTATTCAGTTAGTTATTAGTCACTTTAGCTTTTAGTTATCATTGATGTTGAGGATTGTATATAATTGTTCCAATGCTCCCAATTTGTATATTTAAACTTGATCAACTTAAATGTAAATTTTGGGGGGTGTTACATTCCCAACCTCAAGTAGCCAAAAATGGTGTATGGCTATAGTAGGAGTAACCCCCCCCCCCCCCCCCCCCCAACCCAACCCCCCTGTAAAGGTGGACTCAAGGAGATCACTATTGATCTTCCCAGACTAGCTCCAAGGACCTCCATGAAAACCCACCTTCAAGACTCCATAAAAACCTCTTTATATCTTCCAATAACTTTCCCTTAAAACTCCTCCAAAATATCCTCCTACACCAAAGTACAACCTTTTATAAAGTCCTCTTATGATTTCTAGGTCTAATATAAGGTATAATATGCTAAGACATGTTGGAAATAGGTGGTGGTTGGTGGTGGAATGGTGTTGGATAGTTTGGAGGAGAAGCTTTTTTCTCTAAGGAGTTCTAGGGAGGGTGAGAGTGTGTGGGAAAATCTGATGGGATTAGACTCTCCCAAACCTCCTCTTAAACCAATAATAAAAACCTTATAACAAATTACCAAATCATCTTAGCCAGAAATGGAAGCCCAAGTCCTTTCCCAAAGTGGTAATAACAAATCCAATCATGGGCTAAATTTCCCCAATGCTTGACAACAGAATTTGATCAAAGGTCCACATTGAGACAACACACAAAAGTGAGAAAAAATTTCATAAACCTGATGCTCCCAGTCGATCGGCGAGGGAGTGTCAATCGAGAGGCTCCTGCAAAAAGTTCTCCATTTACAAATTTTGACCCAATTTCCTTCAAGAAACCTATTTTAGGACCACAAAAATGTAATTGGGATATTTTTATCATTAATGGTGTGTCCTACAAAAATCGCACAATGCTGCAATTTATGCGAGTCAGATACACTGATTAGAACCCAATTCCACACTTACGCAAATGTAACTTGGTCATGCCTAAACTACTTCACGTCATGTCTCACCGACCTAATGCTACCATCCTAAAAAATGCATCATGCATTCCCGTGCAATGTAAACGGGCTATAAAATCAAGCGTGACATGTCATTTTATGTGCAATCCCAACATAGACCCTTATATATTTAATTATCCAAATTAACCTCAGGTAAAATACCAAAATAATTATTATGATAAGTAACTCTAAGGACCGAGTATTACATTTTTCCCTCCTTATGGATTTTCATCCTCAAAATTCTTAATCCATCAAGCACTTAGGATTTGGGAAATCACCAAAACTTACCATAGGTCATAGGACTTCCTCAAATGTTAAAAGTCCAAAACACAAAGGCCATCATTATGAATCTTCATCCTCAATGAAAGTGAACCCTATATTCTCATCTATCACAATCAATCATCATTGATCAATCCTAAGGTTTTACTCCTAATTCCCAAAGAACACCTAACACGTCTATCGGTATAATATCTTTAAATAATTTATGTCTACCCAAATGTCAAACCCTAATCATTCCTCTAGTTCATCACTATGAACCATACCAAACCTTCAGGTCATAATTCCTATATTTACTTAAAATCTCGTATTACTCCTAACTAAGACAAATCATCTTAGTCCTGATACACACCTTTCATAACTAGTCATTCATTCAAATAACTTAACACAACATCTAGTCACAAGTCATTCACCTGACTGGCATCTCTTAAAATATTCTCGTACTAACCTAGTGTCACCCTAGGCATCACAACGTATGAGACATATCGAAATATCATGCCAATTCGTAACACCATTGTTATAGTACAACGGCACTACATGTAATGTTTCCTCAAATTCTATCAATTAACAACATCGTTAAATCATAAACTTCAAATGCAAAACCCATGTCATAAATTACTATACCGACTAACCAACATGACCGCTAACCTAAGATAATTAAGAAATACATGCAAATTATGCAACAAACGGGTGACCACACACACAAGATTTGTGTAGACAAAGGGTTGCTTTTGAAGAAGAGAGCTCTCAGTTGTTGTGAAGCATCCACAACATTAGGCCTAACCCACACCAATACCGAGCCAAACTGCGCCACATCCAAACCATCATCGAAATATAACCCCAACTATCGGGATCAAGGAAAAACATAATGAAACACAATGAACGAGCCACCGTTGCGAGAGGATTTTGTCCATAGGCAACGAACCATGTCTTACTAAGTGAAACCCCACATTCCACACTTGAAGTCTATAATTCCTCATCATTATACTTGTTAAACCTTAGCCTTGACATGTACCTTGACTTGAGTTACCAACCTTGATGAGTTAAAATACTAACCATCAGTCCTCGCTAAACAAACTCAAAAATACAAATTGGTCACCCTTAGGAAGTCGAGCTCTATAATTCCATCCTTACGTCTAATGCCTCCTTTAGCATTAATTTTACTAGCAAAAACTGATTTAATCAACAAATGCTAATTTTCTTTGATAATATCCCACATAATTTCACTTTACAATAACTGTGTTAGTCCATGCTGCTGCCAAGTACCATCTAGGCTCACATCTCCCATCCATTATAGGTCATGCGAGACGTTCTAAAGAACTACTATTTCCCCTACTGGGGTCATTCCTAACCATTCTAGCATCATGTGTTGATGCCACGATCAAGCTTAACACTCCACCTTGAGTGTTGTTCCTAAGACCTCAAAGTAACACCATTACGTTTATTTCTAAGGGCATTTCCTAGCATTAACCAAACCCTCGTACGACCTTATCCTCAATAGTCATATCGTGACATAATATCATAGATCCAAATCATGATACTAACTCCAATGTATCACTAAAAGGCTATAAAGCTGAATTGCACTAAATTCAAGAATATTACCAAAAGTTACACCATTTAACCGCATGAAACTTTGCGAGTAGCCTAGCTTCATTATGAAAACTATAACATACTCATATTTAAGTGATTCTTGAGCAATCAGTATCAAACTCAATCATCTTCCAAGAATGACATATATACCCTAGTTTAATAGTCATTCCAAACCTGACGAGATCATATCACGCACATTAGTCTCATAATTGATGAACTCTAACTGATCCACTTAATGTTCCCATCAAATAATTATAATATGACTTACACAAGCACTAACCATAAGTCTCCATCTTGAAAATAATAATAATATTACACCTTAAAGTGTAACACATAATGGGATAACTATAATCCAATGATGTCAATTGTAATTAACATCAATGATGTCACTAAAGCTCTTGACAAAGTGAACGATGTCGCATACAACATACAAACTAGTCAATTGATATCATTAACTTCATAAGATATTCTATTGAACAAAGAAGGTTATCTCCATATTCCTTTGATATTGCATTGTATTTCATAAGATCATACACTAAGGAAACCACTTAAAACTTACTCATGCATCACCTCAAATCATCACTGCTACACATGTATCATACCTATCACCAAGGAATCATAACACACATTATAGCCTATAGTATATAACCATGAATCAAATACTACTATGAAAAACCTATCCATTACGCTAGCATTTTACTAACTAAACATTTACACAACTCCTCAAAGAACAACTAATCCAGATTCACATTCCTAACCACAGTGCGAACTACCTTCAACATGAAACCATCCCAAAATCATACTCATATGGTCACATCACCAATCCTAAATATTAATGTTAACGGGCGTTTAAATAATCTCATCATGTCTCAATTATGGAATTACTATGCTTATGATTTATCACTCTGATCACCTAACTCCGCACTTTTCTCAAGCAGTTTATATCCATTCGTCGTTGAGAATATTATTAAACTGCTCAAATCTCAATGAGGGGAACACATCCTCATTATATGCCACATAAGATATATCCCACTTCCTGAGTACATAACGTTAACACGTATTATTTATGTTAACACTCACGAGTTACTTACCATCTTAACCGAGAATGCCTAAAATTAGTGCAATAACTAAACTCGACCTACCGATTATAACCAACAACAAAATGTCCATAACTTGCCAAATTTCCCCAACTCTAATGTCGTAGGCTCATGCACGTATTAACTGGAGTCCCTAACCATCTTACGAGCCCGATATTGAACACTGATGCTAAAAGATCAACGACTGACCTCACAACTCATCACTCCCATAAGGAACCTTGAACCCAAAGCTTTGATACCAAGTTGTAACGCATTAACCCGAATTTATGGGTCAGTCGTGGTTCAACCTGATCCTAATCAGACATTAGGTGGGAAGTGCCATGAAATAACCTATATATAATAATACTAGTCCATTTAAATTACTTAACAACTCACTTCTTAGAATACAATTCTATTTTCAAAATATACTACGTGAGGGACCCATTGGTGCATTCCTAGGGTCCGTGTATAGAGAGCTACTAAACATAAACTGTAAAGAAATACTTACATGGAAAACGCACTTAAAATATAGAATCATGTTCTACCTTTCGTAACAAAGAAATGGAATAAGTTGAATGCCTAGTGGGGATCCCAATGATATAATACAGAAATGAACGGCAAAATGAAACAATGATATATATATATATATATATATATATATATATATATATATATATATATATATATATATATATATTTATAAATTACTTCTAACAAGTTAAATTGCATTAACCCTTAAGTAAAAAAAACTTTACTTATCCTTTTTACATCATAATGAACTCGGTTAATTAACAAATAAACAATCTTTGTTTATTTAAAGAAAACGTATCTTTTACCGTGAAATACCCTTTCACTTCTCTCTTTTAAGACTCAGTATTTCCCTTGAAATTACCGTTTCAACACATGCACGCTCGGTGTTAGAAAATACTTATACTCCTTTAAAACCTTAGTCTTTCAAAAGAACAAATGTTTTACATTACATATCATCTTAAGCATGGGTTAAAACCTCTTAGGTTGATTACTTCACCCAATTATACTTTAGATTTATCAAACCTTTCACTTTGCATGGACTTATTGAATTTCATCCTAATCCTCTTATTAGTCCATTATTATTATATTTTTTGGAATTTTTTAACCAACTACAATTCAATTCCTTTATCCTTATCCTTTCTCCAAATCCTCCAAAAACCATGGGCACATTTTAACGAGCTTCTCGCCATTGGCTATTGTTCCTGTTATTTTATCCGAGTTCCTTTTATCATATCATGTGTTTAAGTATTTTACCAAGTCTACATTATGTTACCTTTATCGGCCCAAGACAAAACCCTAGATCCACCACCCTTTAACCATGTTAGATTTTTTAAACCATTTCATTCCTTAGTCTTTTTTTCTTTTCTTTTACATTTTATTTTATGCCAAAAATCATTCACATTTAAGGACTTTTAATAATTCCATGCACTTTCATTTCATAAAAGTGGAACGTTTTTATTTCAATAAAATGTTCCACTTTGCGTAAAATTACCAGTTTACCCCTTAATTGCCAAAAACTTGCAATTTGTTCCTTTCATGAGTGTTATTTTCCCGAAATGGTTATTATGTTTCAAAGTTAGCATTAATCATTCTTTAACCATTTCTTTAAACTTTTTAACACTTCAGTCACTTTATTTTCAGTTAACACATTATCAAAATTATTAATCTAATAAGTTGATGTTTAACACTTTCCAAATGTCAAAATTAAACCAATATCGTCTTAAGTGACTTTTAACACATTTAACACATAAAATGTTACCTTTCACATATTAAAGTTCCATTTTCATAATTTCAACTTAAGCACTTTAAAAATGGTAATCATCACTTTAATATGTATTATTAGCCAAATTTCATATATTCATACCTTTTACACTTTTAACTTAAGTTTTACCAACTTAAATAGTAACTTTTAATCGAAAAACCCTTTTCACATATTTATCCAATTTCTCATGTAAAAACCAATGTAATAACTACATAAATTAGCTTAAACAACCCTAACATCCACCCTTTAATAAAATCACATTTTTAACTCTAAAACATTTTATTTCATAAAATGTCTAAATCATATATTCTGAAATTTATTATGTTTTCAAATGATTTGAAAACCCTTCTATAATCTTCATTAGCATATGAAATCATGTAAGCCTTAACTAATTAAAGCATATATGAAACATGTAACTAAATCATTTTAAACTCAAAAAAATCTTAAACTTAATCAAGATAGAATTTTCCCACCTCAAGTAGGTCAAAATTGTGGATGATTATAGTAGGAGCAACCCCTACCTCTAAAGGGGCCTCAATGTGGTCCAATTACTCTTCCAACACTAGATCCAAGAAGATACATGAAAATCCACATTTAAGACTATACAAACCTTCATATATCTTCCAATAAATTCCCATTCAAACTTCTCCAAAGCATACTCTTAAATAAAAGTGCAATCCTCGATAAAGGTCTCTAAGGGTTTTTAGGGCTCATATATTAGAGAATATGCTCAGACATTTTGAAAATAGGTTGTGGTTGGTGGTGGAATAGTAATAGATGGTCTTGGGAACAAGCCTTATGCTCTAAGGAGCTCTAGGGAGGGTGAGATTGTATGAGAAATCTGATGGGATGAGAGTCTCCAAACCTCCCTTTTAAACCAACAATAAAAACCTTAAATTGAATTAACAAATCATTATAACCAAAAAAAATGAATCATGTACCCTTCCTAAAGTGGAAAAAATGCATCCAATATTGGGCCGGAGGTCTCTAATGCTTGTCAACACATTTTGATCAAGGGTCCATATTGATACAACACAAAAAATGGAGCCAACATTTCACAAATTTGACGCTCCCGATCGATCGTCCGGGGAGGGTTGATCGATCGACTCATTCCAAAAAGTTTTCTATTTTCCAATTTTGACCCCATTTCTTTCATGAGCCTTATTTTAGGACCCTAAAACTTAGTTGGCAAATTTTTACCATTAAAAGTGTGTCCTATAAAAATGTTGCAATTTATGCAAGTCAAATACATTAAATAGAACTCAATTCCACACTTATGCAACCATAACTTGGTGATGCCCGAACTACTTTGCATCACATGTCACCCACCCAATGCTACAAACCTAATAAATGTGTCATGCATTTCTATGCATTCCCATGAAACATAAATGGATTATAAAATAAAGTGTAACATGTCATTTTATGTGTTTCCATCCCAATATATACACTTATACATTTAATTCTCCAAATTAATCTCGGGTAAAATACCCAAATAATTATTATAACACATAACTTTAGGGATCAAGTATTACAATATTTTCTCTTATAAATTAATTTCCTCAATATTTTCATGGTCACAGACCCTCTTTCCAGGGTAGTTGGATGAACAGTTGTGGGAGGTCGTATGCTAAACCTATGTTTAATGCTTACCACTTTGACTAGAGTGGTGACTAGGAAAGTTACTTGACTTACTAAGATTCGGCTCATACTCCGCACCATCGTTCATATTTACTTTGGAGGCACCCTTATCCACCCTCTCTATTAGTGATGCTAGCATCAGCATAAGCTGTATCGTCGTCACCGTCATTGGGGTCCTCTCTCTAGGGAAACCTTCAATAATATGAGGGTCAATAACTTTCAAATGATGGTGATCTGAGAGTGTAGCCTCATCAGATACTTCCCCCGATGGAGAGGACACCCTCAAGTGGTTTGTCCCGATAGCATCGGGCATACGCATAACCTCCTCATAGGAATCACTAGTCTATGGCATTTTGACTCCAAATAGATGACATAAGGGGTCGGTTGTAAAGAGAATCGCTTTAACCTTAAGGAGGAGGAGGCTAAATTCCCTCAGTTGAAAGTAAAGGTAGTAAACAATAGAAAAAGAGACTACACTATGGATTCTAATGGAAACCCTAGTATAATGTTGTTTTAACGTGCTAAAAAATCTTCTAACACACCCTCAAAGGGGAGGATCATTCACAAGAAGAATCAATAATCACACAAAGCAATATAAGAAAACAAATGAACTAAACTACAAAGGTTTAGATAAAGAACATCAAGAACACATGCTCTTACTTAACTAAAGCTCAACCTCATGTTACCACAAAATGAGCCGGGAACACTAAATCTAATCATGTAGATTGTTATAAATGCAAGAAATTCAAACTAAAGAAAAAGTTTGAAACAAACATTGGCAGAAGAAGAAATACATGTGAGATAGTTCGCCGAAAAATCACATGCCACCAATAAGAGTCTTAAACAAGAAGAGAGTAAATAATCACCTTATAAGAAATAACATTTTTTCTAGAGCATGAAAAATTTAAGTGTGAGAATAAATGGTATTAAGACTCATTTTATAAATAAAAGTCATCGTTACCAATGTGCACAAATCCCAAGACGTTAAGATGGAAAGACACTTTTGTGATAGTGTTAGAATTTTGGGGCAAAATATGATAGACAATTCAAAACCGTTAGAGAATCAATGAACATCAGATATTGTTAAGCTAAGGAGAAGGACGAACTAACAAGCATCCGTCCTTATCAGATTAAAACGAAATGTAAACCAAACATTTTTTAAATAAAAATAACATCCTTAAACATTTTACCATTAAAATTACACATTCATACCTGAGTGATCTTAGAATGCAATTAAACTTAAAGACAAATAATTTTGCACCAATTAAACATTCGGCATAAATAAATCCTTGAAGCTTTGCCACAATGTCTTCAATAATCTTTAACACGTCATAGTCTGAGTGGGATTGTGACAATAAAAATACGACCTATGACTCAAACGTGTTTTGTTTTGGGAATAAGTTAAAACTATACAATGGACTCAATTGGTAATTTTATCCTTATAAGGGTAATGCCGATTGGCACCACCCCTCACCCTATAAATAGATGGCATGACCTCACTACCAAGGCACACCAAAGATCCATCAGCATCAGTGATCTTAGCAACATTTTCTCAAAATTAGCAAAGTTCCTCCATATGAAATTCCATTCAAGCTTACATGCCCATCCTTTGCATACCCAATTTGGCAAAATCTCATTCTCTCTCATCAAACATTTATCTCACATTCAAGGGAGTTTATCCAAGATCAAAGACCAAGCTTCAAAGAAGGTTCAATTCCTTCCATATTTCTTTAAATTCCTTGTTTTTGCATAAATTTCATTAGAATCATAATTTAGTTATTACTTTAGTTCTTACACATTAACGTCTCACATTTTTATTAGTTTATTGCACATACTTTATTTTCTATAAAAAACCCAAAACAAACAAAAAGAGGGTTACGCCAATAAATTCCGAAGGGGATTATTCATCACCCTTTTTGAAAATCAAAACACATTTTTGTACACACACACACCTATAATAAAATCCCGTACGTATCTATGGGATAAACCCAACCCCCATGCCGCATTCGAACTACGTGGACTTTGATGCCTTTATAGGCTACGTAGGAGTTTTGAATTAAAACCCAAGACTCAAGTCCAATTTTCTAGTCCTCCAATTTTCCTAAATTCCTCATTTTCATATTTATCATATTTTTACGCTAGTATAAATGTTATGCTTGTTAGCGTTTCATCCAACACATATTGTCATTTCATAATAACGATCAATATCGCGATAAATGTATAAATCATATTTTTTATATATATTATTTTGGGAACATTCCTATGGATGACCTCACTCTATCTCTTCTATGGTATGAGTTGGGCGATTCCGATATCCATTTATATATACACGCACACACAATTCATGAAGAAATAAAGGAAAATAATAACACAATCCCATGAGAGACCGAAAGGGCGGGATGGGTGCCCAACACCTTCCCATTCCATAACTTAGCCCTAGAACCTTCTAACTATGGGTTTCGTATGCATCAGTTTGTCTTTGATGTCGCTCTCTAGAGGAAGCAACATGCTCTTTTACCTTTTTTGTGTAAAATAAGTTGGCGACTCAATCTCTTTACATTTACCCAACACCAACAACGACCGAAGAGTTCCTAAGTAGGGCATGAGACCTTTCGACACCCCTTCATTCTCCATCCCACCTTCGAGAGGCAGAAGAGAGGAAGCCGATGCACGATCTCGATCAGGATGGCCATAGTGGCGAATCCACTAGGGACTTTCTTCATAAGAGGGATAGACTCTATTTGTATGGGTGTTTTATTTTCTTGTGTGTGTATGCACCTATTTGTAAGTACCCTTTCTCTCCTCTATTATTTCTTGCACAACTATACATGATGTTTATGTCACTATTCACTCACACACTTGTAGAAATCCTCCACATACACTTCACACCATGTGCACTTAGGATCACTTATATCCTCACGTTGCACATACCACTTTGAAATCCATGATTTGGTGTCATTAACACACACCTCCACATATCACACTTGTATATATTCATGTTCACTCACACTTGTCACATACCACTTTTAGTTGATCCATGCTTAGGTTCACTATCATACACTCACTTGTAGATAATTACACATCACTCATTCTTACATATCCATGCTTAGTATAGATTTACTTTCCATACTTGTACCTGACTCCCTGCTTAGCATAAAAATACTCTCTCCATAAGATAATCATGCATTTTACATACCACGTCACCAAAGAGCATTGCTATTGACTAAATGTTGTCCCGTAAATGGGGGGTCACTTCGTGATGGGCACTAGTCTGGCAGGTCATAGTTAGCCTAAGCGATATGAATCTCACCTTCCATTAGCCAAGTACCTCCGACAAATATCAACAGTTCCCCCCGTATTGTACCACTTGACCGATGTCATCACGGGAGGTATATCGTAGGGAACTCATTCTTGTACGTCAAGTATATCGAATTCTCTCTCACACATATTGTCCCTATGAGGTATATAGTGAGGCAATTTATGTACAATCAGGTATATCAAATCGCTTGTCCACACGTATTAATTGCCCTAAAAAGCAAGATGTATACCATGGAATTCATGCCAAGAGGGGAACCCTTCCAATTAACCCAACAAATGCATTTCCGCATATAGGTGTCAAACCTAGGGCACTCATATTTAGTTTGCCAATTCCTACCTGAAACTCTACCAAAATGACGGGTCGACATGTCGCCCAAATTTTTGCGCAAATCTTTTTTTTAAAATGGGACCCTACCCATGAGCTTGGTAACAAGTCCAGTCATAGTTTCTACATATTTTTCAAACCCAATTTTTCCAATCTGGAGTCCCATCCAGCATGTTTTTTTACATTTACCTAAACCTAATACAAGTGAGAACACAATAAATATAATAATAATCATGCTGAGAACCGTCTCTCGTCTTTTCCTTCTTTCTTTTTCTAAAAGTGTCCAAAAAAAACCTTTTCCCTATTTTATCAAAAAAACCAAAAACATTTTTCTTTCTTTTGTCAAAAATACCAAAAACATTTATTTTTCCTTCTTATTACCCAAAAACATTTTGTCCTTATCTTTTCCAAAAATGTCACAAACAATTTCCTTCATTTTCTTAAAATAAACATTTTTCCTTCATTCCTCTTTTCCAAAAATAAATCCCAATTTTTCTCCTTCTCAGGTCAATCGTATACCCTTGGCATGGATCCCTATTGCCTTCGATCTTCTGTCGAACCACCCCGAAGCTCCATCAGTCCCCTCACATCCTCTGAGTCTGGAATTCATTCAATTTTTATGGAGAACACAAACCCAGTACCGAATGTGAAGCCATATTTGATGGCAGTCCTAGCCTAACTCACTGCAAAGATTGACGACCTTCAAATCGAGGTTCATGAGATGCAATAAAATTGGGCCCCTATTCCCGAAGAGCTCGAAATCATCTTCCATCGCTCTCTGAGTCTTCATATACCCAATCCTATTTGGGTTCCTCAAGAATACCAACACACTCCACATGCTCCTCCTACTAATGGGCTACCGCCAACCAATCTCCCTATGCCGAATCTTGCTCAGCCAGGGGCTGACTTACTCATGACCATTGATTCGAAGGAGGAAGAATTGAACAAGGTCAAAAAACACCTCAATATTTTGACCAAGAAGTTCGATCAAGTCAGACTCTCTAGAAACTACATAGATTACACCTACATGCCTCCCTATTCTAAATCTAGGTTACTGAAAAAGTTTAAGATGCCCAACATCGAGAAGTTCGAGGGTAGTGGACATCCAATTGTTCATCTCCATAGTTATCACCGAGCCATGACTCTCCTAGGGGACTTCGATGAAATAATGGCCCAAATGTTCCAACAGACCTTGAAGAACAGATCTCTTCAATAGTTTTTATCTCTCGTGAACTCCATAATTCGTAGTTAGGAGCATGATATCCGTGAGTTCATGTCACAGTACAAGTACAATGAAAAGTTAGAGGTTACTCGCCATGATTTTTAGCTGCTCAAACTGAATTCTAGGGAGTCATTCAGTAACTTCATAGCAAGATGGAGAGAGAAATCAGCCACCATGAATAACCGGCCTTCTGAAGAGGAGAAAGTCAGTATCATAAAGAAGAACGTCCTACCCAATGTCCGAGCAACTATGGGAGGATAATATTACCCTCATTGATAATCCCTCCGAGAAGCGAGAGTGGAGATCGAAGAAGGTCTTGCCAAGAGAAAAGTTAAATTAAATAAAGTGTTTGGACAGTTTGCTCCCAAAAAGCTTAAAAAGTCTACGAGTACCGCAGTTTCAACCATCAACAACATCTCTCTGCCTGCTACCTCATGGGCATCAGAAAGTCTCCCTAACCTAGTCTTGAAATAATACACCGAGATTCATGATCCCCTCTCCAAAGTCTAGCAGGCCCTTTTGAGTCGAAACCTTATCAAGCCCTTGGACCCTCGTCCACTACCAACCCCACTTCCCAAATATTTCAAACCAGATGCCCGTTGTAACTTTCACTAAACGCCCGGCCATACTATTGACCAGTGTTTCCACCTTCAAAATATGATCTAATGTCTAATCGATCGAGGTGTCATTGCCCCACCAGCCAATTCTAAACCACACACTACCCATAATCCACTCCCGAATCATACAAATTCCATCTTCCTCGGAGAAGACCCAGAATTTGACCCATCTACCCAGATCATACCAAGAAAATCACCAATCATACTCATATACTCTCCTAAACCTCTCTAAACTTTCCCATATTTTCTCCTACACCCTACCAGCTTTGCCAATCAGGCCTTATCACTCCTTACCAGAACATGCATCACTGTCCTCGCCCGTTCTAGAGGTAAAGATATGAAATTATCAGAAGTGCTAAACCAACTCCTATAGTTCAGTCTGAAATTGACCTACCAAATGACCATTGACTGCCAGAGATTCAGCATGCTATTCTTAGAAGCTCAAAAATGGGCTCAAGAATCAAATAATTGGGTTGTACCGTCCAATGAAGTTAGTTTAGATGATGTGGTTTCAACAGACCAGTAATATTTGCAATATGTCTGACTTACTCTATGCTTTGAAACTACAAGGGCGCCTGGTTCCTTCGCTTTTACATATCCCCACTGAATGGGAGGACTTATATGAAGAGTCCATTAAATTTGTGGAGTGTATTCACTTGTCACGGAAAGATGATATCGTTGCTACCGGATGGGGGGACGAATTTGATGATTCAGATGAAGAGCAGAATCCAGAAAAGACTAGTCCGATAGTCAGCATATGTGAGATGCTATCATCTTTTAGGAGCTGCAATGAAAAATCAACAAGGTGGCTGAACAACTCGAGATTGATGAGGAAATGGTGTTTCTCTTTTTCCCCTCTTCTGTGAACCACATAATAGATCAGGGAGGCATTATCAAGTCCCAAACCAACTACCATTAGCAAGCGACAAAGTAAAGGGTGTGGGGAATCTTCCTATGCCAGAAATGGCCCTCGAGGAAAGCAAGATGCTCAATTAGTTGAAGAAGACCCAAACTAACATCACTTTGTAGGGACTCTTTTTGTCTTTCTAGCTGCACCAAATTGTCTTAATCAAGCTACTCACGGGACCCAAAGTTCCTCCCTCAACCACACTAGAAGAAGTAGTGAATCTGGTCGGATCTCTAACCTCTACTAGAATAATCTCATTCTCCAAAGAAGAAATCCATAAGGTTGGACCAAACCATAATTATGATTTAAATATCTTTGTCGAACTCATGGGAAAGACTGTTCCGATCTCTCTTGGCATTAATGGATCATCTCTTAATGTTTTCCCGTTGAGGACCCTCAATTATTTGGGACTGAAAATGAGAGACCTTGCTCCAACCTCTGCCGCTATATGGGCTTATGATAATACTTGTCGAGAAGTGATAGGATCCATAAAACTTGTAATATGGGTTGGCCCTCTAAATCCCGTTGTTGAATTCCAAGTCATTAATATCCCATCTTATTTCAATATGCTACTCGTACGACCATAACTCCATAACATTAAGGGTGTGTCCTCTTCCCTTCATCAAAAACTGAAGTTATTTGCCAATGGGCAGGTTATCACCATCTTGGGCGACGACGACAATACCGAGAATGCAAGCACAAACAATCCAGTAATTGAGATACAATATGGGGTAAATGATATGCTTATGATAGGCTTCTAAGTTGAACCACTTCCACTCCCAGTAAGGATGATTTCAAAGATAGGGTTTGTCCAGAGTATAACCCCCATGAAAACATTAAGGTAACCCATATGTTTAAGAACATGCATTTCATACCGGGACTAGGGATGGGACGAAAACAACAAGTAATACTTGAACCCATTATATTGAAGAAAGATTTTACTCCCTGTAGCTTGGGCTATCAATCGTCGACAGAAGAACTCAGAATGATCCATCAGCCCCGACTAAAGAGAAGTTTATAAAGTGCCAAGATTGTATTGATAGATTCCTTGAATGGAACATTAATGAGAGAGGGTCAAGATTTCCCCTTCTGCGGCTTTCCTAAACCATGGTATGATCGTGAGGATAAGAATATGAAACCTGGAATGGAGATCTTTTTCCAAGACAACTACTCATGGGCCGAGGGTTCCCAACATGATGTGTAACCACTCATTGAAGTTACCATAGCTGATACTGGAGATTTGGAGGAAAATGACTCTGAGCATTCTTTTAATTTGCAGACACTGGGACTAACACTCGATATAATCCAATAAGGGGCTACATAGTCGGATCCATATTGCCTGATCAAAGTTGCTGATGCACCACTCCTCAACTGGCATGCTCCACGTGTGCCACTTATTGATATTCATCTTAACCCTGATATTTATCCCCTTTCTTCTTCTTTTATTGTTCCTCCTTACTCTGATGTAATCGAGACCTCCTTTGATGAGGTCCTCAATGTTGTTTTTCCTATCAATGAAATAAACAAAGATTTGAGTATCTTGTTGTGACTTACATTAATTGCCCCTATTCTAATCAAACTCTTGATGATGATGATTTTGTAAATGAACAATTCTTAATTGATCTTAGTAAGTTTAATAGAAAACAACATAATTGCATTCAAGTTAATGAAGAAGAAACTGTTGTTATTAATCTCTGTTCGAGTAGCCAACTATATGATATTAGGATAGGATCCACCATTAACGAGAATGAGCATGCATAATGCAAGGAATTACTATAGGATTTATGGATGTCTTCGCATGGTCCTACAATGGCATGCTCGAAATTAATCCTGAGATACCTCAGCATGACATTCCCACTCTCCTAGAATGCAAACTAGTCAAGAAGATACTGCGAAAGCTCCTCACCAAATGGTCTCTCAAGGTTAAGGAGGAAGTGGTCAAACAGTTGAACGTGAGTTTCATTCGTGTGATCGAATATCCTACATGGCTAGATAATATTGTACCCATGCGAAAATTAGGAGGTAAAGTCCGCATGTACGTTGACTATCGATGCTATAAGAAGGCCTCTCCGAAAGATGATTACTGAAAAGTATGGGACCTCAGAAACCAAATTTATAATTTCCTTTTTAAACTAAATCTTTATGCGGAAGCGTTCAATTAGATGGTTCAACAAAACAAATGCTAAAATTCCAAATTTTAGTTTATCATAAACTACAGTGAATAATTAACTTAAACACACCAAATTATTAATACTCACTTAAACGATAAAGTCCAATTAAATCCAAGTCCTAGAATTTGCCTAAGTGATGATTTCCATATTTAAACAAAGTTAGGCCAAACCAAATAATTAGCACGAGACTTGAATTTAAAACAACTTTTACCCAATATTTAAATATAGTCCAATTTAAATTAGTGTGAGAATTAAACCGAATTTTATCTTGAATTAAACCTAAAGCATGCGTTCTAAATGATAAAGCAAGATAAAATAAACAAGGTCACACTACGCCGCGATGTACGAGGAAAAACCCAAGACGGGAAAAAACCTCGGACGACCCTAGCCACAAGTCCACTAGATACGGAATTATAATTACAAGACAAAAGACTTACAACACTCGACTCGAACCCTCTCAAGCCCCGATGCTCCTCCTTGTAGAAACCTCTTCCTAGCGAACAACCACGGAGCTCCACCGCGATCTCGGAATCCACCGATAAGACTTTGTATGGTCACCGTCACCCAAGCTTGGAGCCTTTCTCCAAGTGAGTAAAATCGCCGCAAAAATCTTCTTCTTTGTGATGGGATGTAGAAGTAAACCCGAAACGTCCCTTTTTCACTTCGGTAGAGAATCACCGGTGCCAAAACTCCAAGTAAAGAATATGAATATAGAAACTTGGAATAAACAACAATGGGTGTAAACTAAGTGTTTAAAGATTTTTCTTTAAGTTGAAGAACACTCAAACATGAACATTTTCCTTTTGTAAATAATCTCTCAAACTCTCTCTAGGAGATGTATTAGGATGGAAAAGTTGTCTTGGAAAATGTGTTTCCCGCACATAATAATGTATGAAAAAAGTTGGTTGAAAACCAAGTGGAGAAGTGGGGAAAAACTGCAAAAAACTGCCAAAAAACTGTTCCCGCTGGAATCTCGTTCGAACGAACTTGATTCTCGTTCGAACGAGACTTCTAACGAGTGACCAGCCTGGGCTCGTTAGAACCTCGTTAGATACCTCGTTAGAACGAGAACATTCGTTCGAACGACATATCGAACGACTGACCAATTAGGGTCGTTGGCAAAACTCGTTCGAACGAAACTGGTTTGAACGAAAAACTCGTTCGAACGAAACCTGGTTCGAACGAAAAAACTCGTTCGAACGACATTTCTAACGAATGGCCAGAATGTTTGTAAAATTCGATTTTTGGCCCTGAAACTTTTATAAACTTATTTTATAAAACCTAACACCCATTAAACTTTGTTCCAAGCTCCTATATACATATAATTACATTCATACCTTGGGATCATGGAACCTTAGTTGATGACATAGAAACGAGGCACGCAAACCGGCATTTTGATGAAGCTTTAAATTCTTTGCCGCTACGTCTTCAACACACACTTCATAGGCTTGAGAGTATTACAATAAAACACTAACCTATGAAAAAATGTTTTTGTCCGGAATTGAGCCAACACAATACATGGACTCAATTGGAAATTTGTGTCCTTACAAATCTCCCCCTTTGGCTATTCCAGGACAAAAACCAAAACAAAAAATCCTAAAGGGCCGTCAAGCTCACTAGACTCAAAACATAAGCCGCCCAATCTTGACTCAACCCAAGGATAAAATACTTTGCCTTTTAAAGATGCCGCTTTAGAAGAATATCTGCACACTTAAGCAAACTCATCAAATGCATAGGGAATATCACAATATAAAATGCAATTAATTAAATACTCCCCCTAAAAATAATTCTCCCCTTTATTAAACAATGACATATACTTAGAAAGACGTCTCCCCCTAAGATAAATCTCCCCAAAACTAAGATACAATAATAATAAGTTTAGATACCATTTCTCCCCCTATCATCATTCTCCCCCTTTTTGTTCAGGAATAGACAAAGGTTAAAGAATCAAAACATAAAGGCATGTTGAAGCTTAAAGTGTTAAGATATTAAAGCACATGGGCAATAAAAGCATAACTAATCCAAGATAGATACCAATAAAGAAGTTTAAGCATGGATGGATTAGAAAGCAAGGCAAAGACAAACAAATATCATATATATATGTACTAAAAATATATCAAGAGAGCACTTGCATATATATATATATATATAGATATAAACACACACATGACACAAAATACAATAAGTTTGCACACTCGTATGGCAAAAATGTGTCATATGAAAACGGAAGTGTAGGGGTGTGAACTAGCAACAATTAAATTTAGACCCAAACACTTAATAAACGTTCACGGAGTTCTCATTTGATTGCAAACTTCATCACATTTAAATATAACCTCATGTGACAATTTAGATTGAACTCGATGAACAAACATACACAATGCATAGGAGCCTAGCATATTAATGATTCTACAAACCAATAGAGTCATGACATTAAATACGCAACTAGGATAAACGGACATTGTGCAAACCGTTGACATATCATCCAATCTCCCTCAATTTGCATTTATATTAATGTTGAATGAATATATCAATCAAACATAGGCCTTGGCAATTTATTTTATTTTTAATGCCATAGTTTCTGTTTTTAGGCCTTTGGACCACGTATATCTTTTAGGTCCATTGAAAACGGTGGCTTACTATTCGCAAAGGATCACTTAGTCCTTTCAGAGCCCTTCCCCGTGCACATTTATATTTATCATGTTTTCATTTTCACACAAATCTCACATGCAACGGATTTTGACATGCACTAGTCCTCCTAAGTCACAAATATGTAGATGACAAGATTGGTAGGAGAACACTTCACAAAGCTCAAATATACATATGAAGTTAAAATTTCAAAAGAGCTCGTGCATGTGTGAAATAGAGGCATATGAAAATAGAATCCATTTAATCAATACAAAATCCAACTACTCCAAAAAAAATGGTAAAGAGCATTTTAAGGATTGATAAACTAAACCAAAAGTTCTAGCCACGTGGGAGCGTTAAAGAAGGGATTCAAACACGAGAATATGCCACATAAAGTGTGTCAAACCAAAATACACACAAAATAAAAATCTTTTTGAGTTTTTGACATTTTTTAACCAAAAATAAATATATATACTCAAAAGGATAATAAAAAATCATTTGAATCTTTCATTAAGATCAAATTATCAAGAGATAAAGACCAAATGATAAACAAAAATCATTTTGTATTTTTCATTTAAAGCAAACAAAATGAAAGAAATATAATACAAAAGATAAACAAAAATCATAATTCTAGCATGAGATAAGCATGGATTAAAGACTAGAAAATGATTAAAACAAGCATACATTTAGCAAGTGAATATAGCATGAAGTACAAAAGCTAAAGTATGCAAATACTAACACATTCATCCTTTAGATTTAGCATGGGAGGAAGCATGTGAAAGTAAATGAGAATCAAAATCCCTATTTTGTAAGGCAACCAAATCGGATTTCCTAACCCAAATTAATGAAGAATGACAATCTTGGGGTGTAGGAACATTAGCTACCGTGGTTACTTTACAATGGGATTTTCTAGGAATTCGTTTAAGATCAAAACAAAATTTCCTAAGATGACCTTTTCGACCACAATGTGAACAAGTGAAAACATGTCGAAAAGATTTACTTAAGGAGTGATCATTAAATGCATTCCTAGTAGATTCTCCTAAAATGTTGGTTTTGACTTTAGGGTTAAATTCATTACAAGTATTGAAGCCTAAACCAAAAGTGTCATTTTTAATTTGGACCGTTCCTAACATTTTATCAAGTTTTTGCGAACGAAATTCCAAATCAAATTTGACATTACTAGAATCTTTTAATTTATTTTCCAATTCTAAGATGGTAGATTCTAGTGAAAAATTTCGCTCTTCAAAAGCAAGAAGCTCCTTTTTCAAAGATTCCATTAAATTCCTAAGGCTATTTCTTTCGCCTTCTACGTATTCTAGCTTCTCTCGAAGAGTCCTCTCACGTGTCCTAAGGTCTTCTATTAAGGCACTTTCATTAACGACCTTGACACTCTCTCTTAAACTCGCTTCTAACTTCAAATTAGCCTTTTTCAATTTAATAGATTCTTTATATAATTCATGAAAGGCATTTTGAAGTTCACTCACATCAACCTCTCCTTCATTTTCACTCTCTCTTTCTTCTCCACTCTCTCTATCATCAAAACAAGGGAATCATGAACAATGACCTTGGAAGTGGCATGTGCTATCGTATCATCAATCGATGAGTTTTCACTATCACTCACATGACTTGCCCTAAAAGCCACAAAATTTTTCTTAGTGGGGGAATCGGGCTTCTCTTCCTTATCACTATCACTAAGGGTCGCATTATATGAAATGGGTCGTTTACCCTCTTTCCTTAGTTTAGTGGGGCACTCAAAAGCCCTATGGCCATAACCTTCACAACCAAAACATTTATTAGACTCGTCCCTATCAACATTTTCATTAGTAGACTTAGGGATCTTATCGGCTTTAGAAATCTTCTCGTTTTTATCATGTTTAGAAGATTCAAATTTCTTAAAATCATTTTTAAATTTATCTTTGTTGAATTTAAGAAATTTTCTAAATTTACGAGCAAATAAAGCCATATCTTCCGAGTCACTATCACTCTCGCTCTCTACTACTTGTTTAACCTCTTTTCGGGCTTTTAAAGCAACGCCCTTTTTGATTTTCTTTTCATTTTTAGAGGGAAACATATCCAGTTCATAGGTTTGTAAATCACCTACAAGCTCTTCTAATTTCGTAGAGGCTAAAGTGGGTAAAGAATTTAAAACGGTCACTTTTGGAATAAATCTATCGGGTAGGGACCTTAAAATTTTCTTTACAACACGGTCGTCAGGTATTTTCTCTCCCAAGTTAAAAGATGAATTAACAATATCAGAAAGTCTAGCATAAAATTTATCAAAAGTTTCTTTTTCATCCATTTTGATAGTTTCAAATTGAGTGGTGAGGTTTTGGAGTTTAGAAGCTTTAACGACACTCGTTCCTTCATGAGTTAATTGTAAAATATCCCAAGCTTCTTTAGCGGTCTCACACGTCATAATTCGTCGGAATTCATCCGGTGTGACAGCGCTAAATAAAGCATTTAAACCACGTGAATTGAAGTTTGCAAGCTTAAACTCATTTTCGGTCCATCTATCGACGGGTTTGGGAACACGTTCATTTTCAATTAAATGAGTTGGTGGAGTCCAACCGTTAACAACATACATCCAAACACGTTCATCGATAGATTTAAGTGCCGATTTCATGCGCGCTTTCCAATACACGTAGTTTGAACCATCAAAAATAGGAAATTTTGAAAATGGGGAAAATTCCATTTTAGCCAAAAAATTAAAGGATCTTTAACGAAATAATTTATCGTTTTTGGCTCTGATACCAATTTGAAAAGTATGGGACCTCGGAAACCAAATTTATAATTTCCTTTTTAAACTAAATCTTTATGCGGAAGCGTTCAATTAGATGGTTCAACAAAACAAATGCTAAAATTCCAAATTCTAGTTTATCATAAACTAAAGTGAATAATTAACTTAAACACACCAAATTATTAATACTCACTTAAACGATAAAGTCCAATTAAATCCAAGTCCTAGAATTCTGGTTTGAACGAAAAACTCGTTCGAACGAAACCTGGTTCGAACGAAAAAACTCGTTCGAACAACATTTCTAACGAATGACCAGAATGTTTGTAAAATTCGGTTTTTGTCCCTGAAACTATTATAACTTATTTTATAAAACCTAACACCAATTAAACTTTGTTCCAAGCTCCTATATACATATAATTACATTCATACCTTGGGAGCATGGAACCTTAGTTGATGACATAGAAACGAGGCACGCAAACCGGCATTTTGATAAAGCTTTAAATTCTTTGCCGCTACATCTTCAACACACACTTCATAGGCTTGAGAGTATTACAATAAAACACTAACCTATGAAAAAATGTTTTTGTCCGGAATTGAGCCAACACAATACATGGACTCAATTGGAAATTTGTGTCCTTACAATTACCCACTACCTAATATCGATATGATCGTGGAAAATATAGCCAGTTAGCTCTCAAGTCATTCATTAATGGGTTTGTTGGATATAACTAGATCAAGATGCACCCGTATCATCAAGAGAAAACTGCATTCATCACCCCTTGGGGAACCTTTTTCCACATTGTCATGCCATTTGTTCTAAAAAAAATGCAGGGGCTACCTATTAGAGGGCTACCACAACCGTCCTGCACGATCTAATGCATAAATAAGTTAAGGTCTATGTTGATGATATGATTATTAAGTCTAAGACTAGGGAAGGTCATGCTCCCACTCTTCGAAAAATTTTCAATCGACTACAATGATATCAGGTGCGACTTAACCGACAAAAATATATCCTCGGCGTTACCAAAGGAAAACTCTTGGGATTAATGGTTAGTGAGAAAGGGATAAAATCAGATCCTGTCAAGCTAAAAGCATACTGGAAATGCCAAGAATTCTGGGGATTCCTTAGAAAATTATAGTATATCTGTCGATTTATCCTCCAATTGACTTCCATCTGTGAGCCCATCTTCAAACCCTAAAAGGATTTGACTAAGGTTGGGAACGAAGCTTGCCAAGAAGCCTTTGATAAAATAAAGCAATACCTAACCCGACCTCATGTACTCATGTCGTCGCAGCTTGGTATTCTCTACTCCTATACCTAACCGTGATAAATACTACAGTTGGGGCTTTGCTAGCCCAGTACCTTGAAGAATCCCATTAAGAGAGAGACATTTACTATTCCAGTCGCAAGTTAGTTGGGTACGAAGTTAACTGCATAACGTCAAAAAAAATCATGTGTCACCTTTATCTGGGTCACCCAAAATTTACGGCATTACATGCTCACCTTTCCCATCAAATTTATATCCCGAATGGATCCCATCAAGTACCTACTCAAAAAACCTTCCCTGTGCAGCCGAATGGCCCATTGATTGATGCTTCTAGCCGAATTTGATATTGTCTATGTCACACAGAAATCCATGGAAGGAAGAGCCATCTCTGATTACCATACTGAATAACCTATAGAAGAAGTCGATGTCTGGATCTCCGAGTTCCCAGATGAGAATATCCTCTGTACCTCCTAAGAAGACCTTTGATGGAAAATGTTCTTTGACGGTGCCGCCAACAAGAAAGGTTATGGCTTTGGGATACTCCTAATTATCCCTGATGACTCTCACACTCCCATTGCCATCAAGATGGATTTTCTTTGCACCAACAACATGACTAAATATGAGGCGTGCACGATAGGCCTCAAAGTTGCCCTCAAGAAAGGAATTCGATACCTCAATGTTTATGGGGATTCAACCCTCATTATCGATCAAGTGCTCAGAAGATGGAAAGTTAAGAACAAGAAACCTTTACCCTTCCATGCCCATCTAGAAGATCTAGCTTCCTAATTCCAATAAATCACTTTCCACTACCAACCCCAAGAAAAAAACAACCTAGTCGACGCCCTTGCTACCTTAGCCTCTATGATTGACATGTCCAAAGGAATAATAGTGGTCCCTTTCCTTGTCCAAAAGCAAGACAGACAAACCCATGCGACATGATATAAAAATAATCCAACTCATTTACTTATTCCCGTAAGTAAATATAGTACATATAAATATTAATTTGATTCTTTTCAATTAATATTTATTCCTATAATTTTATTTATCAAATTATTAAATTACAACCACTTGTGTAATTTAAATACCCATAAAAATACGGGGTGTTACATACTTCTCCCCTTATAAAGGAATTTCATCCCCGAAATTTGGATATGCCTGGTACCAAATATTTTGGATCCTTAACCCCATGGCATCCTCTACTACCAAAAATCAAATCATGAAAACATTTCAGTGCCTCCACTATACACATGTTGGTAGTACCCACCTATCTAAAGGCGTACTCACTATAGCCCCAACTTAACGATAAGTTTGTTCAAGTAATTTCATACTGATATGATTCGTTGTTCACAAGGTCTCACCTTGATAACAATACACAAACACATTGTGATTTTACTAACAATATCCCAATAAAATGAGCCTATACATCACTGGCTCAATCATCTCAATGCTCATGGAAGGTCGCACATCACTAACTGACATCTTCCCTTATTTACCAAAGCATAAATTCCCCTCATGCGAGAAACCACGATAACACCCGACCACTCATGTCAATCCTTAAATCTTTGATTCATGGAAAAGTAACTCTTTCGAGGTTCATAACCCGCACAAAACCGTTTGTTGTTCACTCCATTCTTGCCCAACCATGAACTCTATTAGTCTGCCTATCCATCCCATCACTGGAATCACTAATTTATTAATAACTTCCGATCGATAGACTCAAACCAACCTTTTTACATCTACGAGTGGTGCACCTGGAGATAACTTCACTATGTATCACTCAACACCAATCCACACGCTTAATATATCACATTGCGTGGTACATCTTACTCCCCTTTTCCTGGGGTATACCAAAACTGTGACCCGTGCATCTTCTCTAAAAGTATGCACTTCTTGGGTGTTTTTTATGTGGTAGTAATCAGTATTCTGCTTATGCGTGAGCCAACCTTATCATTTTAATGAGTAAGACTCCGCTCAACTTTCCCAAAATAGTTGGGTCTTCTCTTATCAAGAGGTATCCTTTACATGTCTTTCCCCGGTCATTCAACTCATCTCGGGTGTGATAGTTCTCCTTGCACACATATACTTTGATTATCGTCATTTTCACACGACATTCGATCCACCATACCATTCCGGATTATTACAACTGCCCCATAGGCATATATTCCACACATCTATTCCTACGTCCTCTTCCCTCGGACGATTCAATTCAACTAACTAGTGAGCCCATACACCCATTAATTCGCGCATATTAACGTAAACATCACATACGTTTCACACGTAATACATAAAATCCTGTTGCCCTATCATTCACAGCATGGCTATCATACTTGGTATTCTCAATCAACCCATAGATCTAAATTTTAATTCTCATTAACATCGTTACACCCTTCAACTTTTGGTGAAAAGAAGAAAAAACAAATTCCAGTGCTCTCTGATTCACTACCGGCTCCACTGGCCTTAGATTGTAATATAACTTTTAACTCACAGTTATAACTAGATACTCGTATAATAACCGAGGTACCAGACTCTTGGACTAAAGACCAAACATCTCCCCACTTCCAAAGATGCGCTATGTTTCATGCATGGGACGTCTTGCAAAGCGAAATCTAAACAAGGACCCCCCCCCCCCAATACACTACTACCTAGCATTGTCGAAACGTCGAAATTCATTAGGCCCTCAGTCCATAACACGTAACCTCAAACTCCTGTCTCTTGACACAATAGTATACTCGTCCACTATATGTTACATAAGACCACGTATATCACAACGCTCTTACTATCACTAGTTTCTTAGCGCAAATAAATCACGAGATATGTCTCTCTGCTCGATAAAAGTCAACATACCCTGAATCACATCAGTAAACATATCCCTATTCACCGGGATCAAATATAACCAGACAATATATACACATAAGTCTGCTATACAATATATTATAACGTACACACACACACACACACACACACACACACACACACACACACATATATATATATATATATATATGACCATCTCGTCAAAGGGATACACCGAGTCCCAACAATTTCATCCATTTAATTATATTAAGAACAATAATCCAAAATGTCCTAGGGTCTAACATCTCCCAGCTCCCAACATTTGCTTCTTTCGTGCGTGGGAGGTCTCGCAAAGCGAAATCCAAACAAGGAACCCTCCTAATACAATACTATGCAGCTCTGTAGGTTATTGAGATCTGTCAGTCCAGGACCTAAGTCTAATAACGTGTTTAAATCAATAGAAATCATATCTAGGATGACATCATTCTCGTATAACATATAACTAAAACGATTAATCTCAATAATAATATACTCTCACTATCCACACTCGCTGAACAACAGGAAATACATGCACATAATAATGTTATCGGTATAGCCACTAAACTCGTCTCACACGCGAATTTAGCGCAAATTAAAATACTGTGACTCGCTCATGTCACCCAATGCATACCTCATTTACCTGAGGATAAAACTCATATTTCGACCTTGAAAAATTGCCCTGACTTCTCAAATGGTTGCCGGACATGACACGCTCGTCCGAACTGCACCAAAAACTATCTTAATTATTTGCCCAACTAGGTACCATACTTTTGTCCCTTTACTCGCTTCGGGCAAAAATAATGTATGTGGTCCTACTCTCCACATAAACATATCTCTTAATATAATCCACTTATCTTCGGCCACACTGATCGTATTAGGGTTGTCCTTCTATCGAACCGTGGTAGCCTCAGCCCTAATGGCTACCCTCATTGTTCCCTTATCTCCATTGGCCCTAAGGAATACACTAGTGGCCTTACCAGCCCCGACTAAACCGTTTAACTCTTTTAGCTCCCTTCATAAAGAAGCATTCATATTTTCACTGACAAAAACATGACATAGTCAACATCTGGTTTGGTCGTCCAAGCAGAATCTCCCTTAAGTGCTGGAAACTATTTCGTGAGTCCATCACCCACTTAAGGCCTCATTTATCCATTTTACCTACCTCTTTAGGTAAAACGTTCTCTAGATAAGGCCTCTGTCCAGTCCTCCTGTGATATGTTCATAATTTCATCCACATCTCTTTCTGAATAAAAGATAAAGGAATTTGCGGTCAAATCGTACCTAAGATCCTTCCATTGGCATAATATTTCACCTCGGGGTATACTACTCCCTGTTATATAGCAAAAATTCCAGGTATCTTACCTCCATTAGCTAACATAATCTCCGCATATAATAACATTACGATAAGGGGTCCTCTTCAAAGACCCCACTAACTCACTTCCATTATAACCACATTGGGTGAAAGAAATTCGACAACAATTTCTCCTATAGTGGTACTTGAAAATATATATTGTACCCTAGAAATCCTTATAGCCCCATCTTCCTGAGAAACAATAAGGGTGACCTCATCTATGGTCATCGTTCCCAAAATATTCTATAACTCCAACTGAGCCCTACTTCCTGTTGCCTCCTCAACAGCCCTCACTGGTCGTCATTAATTGTTTGGCAAATGAAACACACCCGAACACATAAAAGATTCATTATAACTATACTATAGCAGGAGAACGAAATCTCACCATAGGAATCAACAATCCTAAACATAGGGCTCTATATCAAATAGAAGGCAATGCTAAAAACGTAGCATGTACGCACAGATTCCTAAGGACACTAAAACCTGATGCTCTGATAACACATGTGACACCCCGCCTAATAAAATACCGGGTGGTCAATCCTGTACCAAATTAAAATAGTAGTATCATATGGTTCATTCTCATTATCACTGTTGAAAAAACAATTTAATTACTAATAACCTATCAGGCTGGCATCAAAATTTCATATTAACTAATCTTTTTAACCAAACCATTCAAATAAATCAATCACAATAGTTTATATGCAACAACTGAAATGAAATAAAATAATCGAACACTCGGTACAATATAATACAACCAAATCGAATGCCGCACTAAAAGGCGATAGAAGAATAAATGAATACAGTTGGGCTATCAGCCCGAATATTTCTACCGTACCTCCTATCTAGATCTCAAGGATGGAAGCATCTACAATAAACCTACATGCATCCACAGTTGCTGCAGCAAACGTCTGACTCAAAGGAATCATCATCCAGGCATCCTTGTTCCTGGATACCTATATATATATATAGCAAGAGAGGGGAAAATAGATAAATGGGTTAGGGCCCGAGTTTTGAAAATATTTTTAGCAAGTGCTTAACTTACTTTAATATTTAAAATATGATACTCTCCATATTTAAACTGGTGTCGTACTCACATGAGATACCCCTTACCTCTCATCTAACAGTGCACACCTAACGCATGTATTTTAAAACACTTTAGTTAGCTACCTAGCCTAACTAGCACCTCGTATAACTCCCAAGTCACCATACACTAACACGTATCCTGCGTAATATAAAATATTCTAAGCTATCGCCCGAGCTTATACATTATAACTTCTCACTTATGATTCATCTTTACATTATGAATAACTTGCACTAGTTATTTACACTATTCATGTTTTAGTGTTATCAACCTCGTATATAATATTCTCATCTTTATATACGTATATCACATATTTTATTCTGGATTTTATACTCCCGGAAGATCCAGAATTTATCTCACATTCCATTCTTTATTATGTCTGTATATACATGTTTCACTTCTCATATATATATATATACACACACACAATATACTATACAGATCAAGTATATCCATACTTATATATCACACACTATATAAGTATAATAACCATCCCTCAGAGCTATAACTCAATGGATGCAGTCTCTCAATGCTATCATCTTCCAGGGAATTACTCACACACCATCCTGGGTACCAGCGGTCAAACTGTCACACCAACTTGGTAAAACCGAAATCACAACGTATGGGAAGCGATCATAGTTCCTCATCGAAAATGAGAACGAAACATACCCACCACGTCTCACCCCTGATAAAAATCACACAACATAAAATGGACGCTATGACCTGGGGACTATACGCTCCCTGCACCTCAAGCCAAGGGCCTCACCCACATCGCGCAACTTCCCATGATAGCACTAGAGGGGTATGCTTCATATAAATATACCATTCACACACAGATATATTTATAATTATATCATATATATATATTGTCTCTATACCCGTATATATATAAACAAATTCGGCTATCCATGCCTATCTCTTGTAGCATTAGCCTGAAATCCCGAATATACAAATTCGATTTAATTTCATAAGTATTCACTTACTTATAATATAAATATCACATTATTTTACTCTAAATATTAAGCTTATCACAACTATCTCGTATCCCAATTACATCCGAAATTCCTATTTGAATCCCAAGGGTCTTTTTCCCATTAGAACTTTTAAAAATCATAAATTCTCACAACTTTAATTATGGCAGATTACACACCTTGCACTAAAACAACTATAACTCACTCTACAGAAGTCCAATTGACCTAACTCAAATTTCATTAGAAAGATAACTTTCATACCTTTCGTTTCGTCCATACCTCATCATCTAATTCAAATTACACAAAAATGTCCTGCATTTGAATTGCCTATAAAATTTTTGTAACTCAGTTGTTCTGGCATCTTAAACACCTTGCATTAAAACCACTATAACTCACTCTACATAAGTCCAATTGATCTCAGTCAAATCTCATTAGAAATATAACTTCCATACCTTTCTTTTCATCCATAAATGAGCATCTAATTCTAATCTTACCGAAAATTGCATGCATTTGAATTGTCTATAAAATTTACGTAATTTAGTTGTTCTGGCAGCTTACACACCTTGCACTAAAATAGCTATAACTCACTGTACATAAGTTCAATTGACCTAATTCAAAGCTTATTAGAAATATAACTTCCATACCTTTTTTTTTATCCATAAATGAGCATCTAATTCAAATCATACAGAAAATGGCATGCGTTTGAAGTCATGGCAAAATTTATGACAGATAAAAAAATTATCTTAATTCAATTTCATGGTTTCTTTAATCCTCACAAGAACCATTCAAGATCACATCTTTTATATGAATTAATCTAATATTTGTTTATTAATATTCTATACATCATATGGAGTTCAATTTTTCAAATTTCATATGGTATAAATATCCCATCCAATTTCTATGAAATCATTTCATCAAAAACACATTTTCTCACATGAATCCCCAACCCAAAAATTCATATTTTTCACCAACTATAATATGAATTATAAACACAAATAAATTATTAAAGCAAGTTAAATACTTGCCTTGACGGATAAATCGGACGACTTCATCCCGAAAATCTATCAGAGCTTGGCTTGATTTCTCTTCTTCTTCTCCCTTTCTTCTTCCTCTTCTTCCTCTCTTTATTTTCTTTCTTCTCTTTCTCTCTCTTAGGGCTTTTAATTGGGAAAATAAGGCTTCTCCCCTTATTAAACCCGAAATTGGGTGTATACCCAATTGTAAAATGACTCGTGTACTCAAATGCGAGTCCCGAGTAGTCCAAAAAGTCCTCAAAACCCAAATATTACCCTCAGGTACTTCATTTTGACTATTTCGGCCCATTCAGGATCATCAGTGCACTCGAAATCACCATCCGAGTCACTTATCAAAAAATTACTTTTTGAATGCAACACAACTCTACACGTGTGTTCCGGATAAAATATTATCACTCGTCGCTTTTTTCCGCCTGCGACATGATATAAATATAATCCAACTCATTTACATATTCCCGTAAGTAAATATAGTACATATAAATATTAATTTGATTCTTTTCAATTAATATTTAATCCTATTATTTTATTTCTCAAATTATTAAATTACAAGCACTCGTGTAATTTAAATACCCATAAAAGTATGGGGTGTTACACACTCCAGCAAAGAATGTTATTTCTTAAGGAGGATCATAGGTGAGCAAGTGGCCAGTGGCACTTCACAAATACCTCTTGTGGATGTTAATGAAAACCCACTCACAGCCCATCATTATGTCACTGCCAATATGGTAGTAGCTTATGATGAAGAAGTAAGTCAAGATTTGATGGAATGGGAGAGTGGTGAAGGAATATGTGAAAAGATAAAAAAGTTAACTTTAAGCAGCAAGCACCAGATTGAGCTAGAAAGAAAGTGTGAGGAATAGTTCTTCACCCCAGACCAAGAAGACAAGGAAGGAAAAGAACTCGAGCAGGTCGATCTCTTAGAGAACCAGGTGGATGTCATCCTTGCTCTAGATGAGGGGGGTACATCCGAGGCAGAATATATGTGTAATGCCAATACATACGAAGTAGACCTAGACTCTGAGTGTGAATCCATAGCGAGGAGTCCCAATTTCAAGTGGTTCTTCGATCAAATAGGAGTAAAGTATGACACAAGCGTGCTCATAACAAGAAAATTTTTAGAGGCGGTACAACAGCGAGGAGACTCTTCACTAAATTGGCAAGGGCCAATCGAAAGGATGATTAAGAGATATACTTCTGAAGTAGTATTTTCAGAAGCAGATAGACGAGTGCCTTATTTTCATAATCTCCCCTTGTATGTTACAGCTTTGATAAATGGGGTATCACTCCCAAGGGCATTAATGGATGGGGGGCATTTATTAATATCATGCCCAATAATACGTTATACGAGATGGGGATATACCAAGAAAAGATAGTGCCCCTAGTGATCTTGGGGTTTGACAGTGTTGGAATGCAATCCCCCGGATACCTGAACATAGGAATTAAGTTGGGTAATTTCACCTCCCACATCAAATTCCATGTCATCAATGTTAATACCAGTTGCTCATTGGGAGGGCATGGATGCACACCCATCGCACAGTTCCCTCCACCTACCATCATCAATGTGCAAAGGCTAATATTTGAGGAATAAATATCATAATCAAGGCAACGCATAAACCTTTTTCTGTTGAGGAAGACCACTTTGTGGATGCGGCATTCTACATAGAACTAGATAAAGAATGGAAGAATTATGCTAGAAGACTTGTAGAAAAGAAAGTGGTTGGAAGAAGTGCCCAGCCAAAGAAGAGTGTCCATGATCTCTTGGGGGCAAGAGTGATCCCCCACATAGCAAAAGGCAAGAGGAAGGTGAAGGAGGTAGCCAAATCTCCTCAAACTTGCAAAACAGTGGTCATACGAGATGGAAAAGTTATTTATCATTTATAACGGTCTGCGCGATCGGTGTTTTGGTATGAGAGCACCGACCCGGTACCAGAATGCTTTGTTATGGATAAGTCCCATATCATTGAGCAAATTAAGGAACCAGAAGAGGCCCCATATTGAATGTAAGACGGACCCAGGGAGCATCTACAAGAGTTAGAGGAGATCAACCTGGGAGTAGAAGGGGGTGAAGATAGACCCATTATAATCTGCAAAAGTCTGAAACCACAACAAAAGGAATAGCTCATTCACTTCTTAAAGAGTTCACTGACGTGTTTGCATGGAAGTACACGGAGATGCCAAGGATAGACCCAGAGGTGAGCTCTCACATATTGAATGTCCTTCCTAATGCTCTTCCTGTCAGGCAAGCAACATGCATGTACAAAGATGACCTCGACCTAAAGATAAAAGCAAAGGTAGAGAATTTGTTGCAAGCAAGATTCATCAAGCCTATTCAACATCCGATGTGGCTATCTAGCATCATGATAGTGGCAAAGAAGGATAAGAGCCAAATCTGAATTTGTGTGGATTTTTACGATATGAATAGGGAATGTCCTAAGGATGAGTTTCCTCTACCAAGCATAGACAGCCTAGTTGATGCTACTGCATGCCATAATTTCATGGATGAGTATATCGATTAGAACTAGATTAAGATGGAACCGGTGGGTGTGGAGAAGATTTTTTACACATGTCGTTAGGAAACTTCCACTACACAGTCGCACCATTAGAATTGAAGAATGTCAGGGCCATGTATCAAAGGATAATGATGGAAATCTTCCATGATCTGTTTCACGACATACTAGAATTTTATGTGGATGATCTGGTGGTGAAATCCAAGAAAGAAAGAAAGAACATACATGACCTCCGGAGAGTGTTTAAGAGGTGTCGCTGGTACAAGATGCGGATGAACCCCTCGAAGTGTGACTTCTGAGTCATAGCGGGAAAGTTTTTGGGATTCGTTGTGAATAGGTAGGGGGTGCAAGTGGATGCAGAAAAGATGAAAGCTATAGTAATGATGCCACCCCTAAAGAGCTAGAGGTAGCTAAATAGCTTCTTGGGAAAGGTATCCTACCTGAGAAGGTTCATACCTGCCCTAGCGGAGGTCACTCAGCCATTTACACCTCTGCTGAAAGAGAAGTCCAGGTGGGTCTAGGGAGAAGAATAGGAGAAAGCATTGGAAAATATCAAAGAGATCTTAGCCTCTCCATCCACAATGGCTCCACCTGAGGTCGGAGCACCACTCCTGCTTTATCTCACCTCAACGGAAAGATCCAGAGGGGCACTGCTGGCCCAAGAAAGAGAAGGATTGGAGAAGTCGGTGTACTACCTATTAAGAGTAATCTTAGGAATAGAATCTAGATACACCAACATTGAGTGGAACTATCTTGCTTTAGTCTTTGTGGCTCAAAAGTTGAGACATTACCTACTAGCTTTCACAGTTCACATAGTCACCAAGTGCGAACCTATAAAGTACCTACTGGCAAGAACGATACTAGTAAGAAGAGCAGTAAGATGGTTCCTAATTTTATCAGAATATGATCTGAAATGTATAGTGCCCAAATCCATCAAAGGCAAGCAACAACAGATTTATTGGGCCATTTTCCAAGTGGAAATTATGAGCCCCCTAGTGAAGAGTTGCAGGGGGAGAATTTCTAAGCATGCATGGCGGAAGAAATGAAAAAGTGGGCGATGGAGTTTGACGGCTCATATGCCCAAGGCAAAAGAGGTGCGATCATCATCCTCTCGAACAGTAAAGAGAAGATCACCCTCTCTTTCAAGCTAGACTTCAAGTGCTCAAATAACGAGTAAAAATATGAAGCCCTAATTTTGGGTATGTTAGAAGCACTCCGAAGAGGCATTAAAGTATTATGCATAAGGGGGACTCTAACCTAGTAGTGAAACAGGTTAATGGAGAATTTGCCCTCTAACATGCTAACCCGACACCTTACAGATACATCATCCTGAGGTTGTTAGCACAGTTCTGGGAGGTGATGGTGGAGAGATATGCAAGAACAATGAATAGACACCCCGACGCACTGGTTACGATAGCACAGATATTGGACATGGATAAAGAAGAAGCAACGATCATAGTACGATGAAGAATAGTACCTACTATAGTGAGGTCTTTGTTCCTAAGTGATGATCCAAAAGATTTGAGGCATCTAGTAGTGAAGTAACTAGAGACAAGAGAAGGGACAATAAAGATGGTAGAACTGGCAAACTACCACCTGATGCAAGAAACACTCTACTTAAAAGTCCTGGAGGATTCTTAGCAAGGTGTCTTGGAGATCAACAGGCAAAAAAGAGGTTGGCGGAGATGCATGAAAAGCACTGTGGGGACACTTATATCCCTCTTTACAGATGGTTGCAGCGAGGAGGCTACTATTGGCCCACTATGAGTACAGAGACTGCTCGACTGTAACAAGGGTGTCTAAAATTCCAAAGCCATTTTGACCAACCAATAGAAGCTAATTTTATGGAGGCCTTCAAATATTGGAGGCAACCATACATAGCATACCTGAAGGATGGTGAGCTGCCCGTGGAGAGAGCGGATGAAATTTAACTCCGGAAGAGGATAGCCCATTTCTATTTGGTGGAAGGAGATCTCTATAAGAAAGGATATAATAAGAAGGCGCTGAAGTGCATAGCCAAAGAAGACACATGAAGAGTATTGAAAGAAGCCCACGAGCCTTCCCACATAGGCGGTGCCAAGTTGTATGACCAGCTAATGACTTTCGAATATTACTGGCCAATCACGGAGGCTGACTCCATTGGTTATATGAATAAATGCAAAGCTTGCCAAGTGCATGGCAGCATGGTATATGCTCCTTCCGTTAGCTTGCAAAGTCTCGCAATTCCCTTTCCCTTCCACACATGGGCATTTTACCTAGTTGGAAAGATCAACCCAGCATCTCATGGCAAAGCTTTCATCATTGTGGCTACTGAATTATACACCAAATGGGAAAAAGCTATCCCTTTAAGGAGAGTGACTGCCCAAGTGGTAACCCAATTTTATAAAGGAAATATCATATGCAGGTTTGTTATACCCAAGGTGATCTTAACAGATAATGGAAAGCATTTCGTATATAAGAAGATGGCCCTCCTCACAGACAAATATAAAATTATGCACAATAATTCAACCATCTCCTACCCAAAGGGTAATGTCCAAGCGGAAGCTACCAATAAGATCCTGATAAATATTTTGAAGAAAATGTTGGAGGACATGCCAGGGGACTGGGATGAGAAGTTGCCCATAGTGCTATGGGCTTATCGTACTTCAAAAATAAAATCGACAGGGTTCACCCAGTTCTCCCTAGTATATGAGACTGAAGTTATCCTACCAGTGGAGTTGGTGGTACCCTCAGCCAGAGTTGCTCTCAGTAACGGACTCATCCCTGACCCAAGGCACGTGCAGCTAAAGGCACTGGATGAACATAGAGACAAGCCAATGGAGAACTTCAAAGTCTACACCCAAAAACTGTCCAGAGCCTACGAAAATTTGGGCAAGCCTAGAGAATTCCAGGTGGGAGACTTAGTCCTGCGAGCGTCCACTCACCATCTCCGCAGCATGTCGCCATCAAAGTTTAAACCTAACTGGGAAGGCCCTTTTGTAGTAAGAGGGGTAGGCAAGTCTGGTTACTGTCAGATTTTAGAACTAGAGAGGGATGGCCTCCAATACATCAACTACAAGTGACTGGAGAGGTATAATGCCTAGTGGTGTTAAAAATTCATTTATGTCAGTAACAATGTAAGCGGTTTGCTCTAGCACCAGAAAATTTTCCCTTTTGTAAAAAAAATGATAAAGCGACACAACCTTGTAAACAGTACAGAAAAGGAAAAGAAATGAATATCAACTCTTTTTTTAGCATTACATGATAATTCTTATTTTGTTTATTTACTTACTGCATAAGGTAAAAGTGCCTTTTTCATTACTATCTGCTAGACTAGAAGAGAGTCCAGAGCATAGAGAACTTTACTCACTACACTTGGAGGTACATCCATCCCGGGAGAAAGTATATTGAGTAAAGTCTCTCCAGGCATGTTAAGACAAATGATTTTAATTTTGTCACCAGACCAGCAGGAGGACGTCCTCCAACTCATAATAAAAAAAGGTATAATAAATATTTTTTTATTTATTATATTTTTTTATGGCACAAAAGCCTAGAGAACAAGATTTAACTCTCGTTCTCAAAGAAAACCCTTATTTGCCCAGTCCATAGAAAAGATAGAGAAAAGGAGATTTACACTCCCCTACTCTAATTTAGTAAAACAAAAAAGTTTGAGGGGAGGAGAAGAGTTAATCCTTTATCACCCAGATATCCCTTAAGAAATGATAACCATAATAAATTTCCCCACGGTTAGAGAGGACAATTTCCAAAAAAGTTACTTGTCCAGATAAAATGCAAGTACCCCACAGTTAGAGAAGACAGTTTTAAAAGTATTACTTGCTCAGATAAAATGCAAGTACCCTACAGTTAGAGGGGACAATTTTAAAAATGTTACTTGCCAAAATAATATGCAAGTACCGCCACAGTTAGAGGGGACAATTCTAAAAATGTTACTTGCCCAGATAAAATACAAGTACCCCACAGTTAGAGGGGATAGTTTTAAAAATGTTACTTGGCCAGATAAAATGCAAGTACCCCACAGTTAGAGGAGACAATTTGAAAAATGTTACTTACCCAGATAAAATGCAAGTACCCTACAGTTAGAGGGGACGGTTCTAAAAATGTTACTTGCCCAGATAAAATGCAAGTACCCCATAGTTTGAGGGGACAGTTCTAAAAATGTTACTTGCCCAGATAAAACTAAAGTCCCCCATAGTTAGAGGGGATAGTTCTATAAAAAACGTTACTTGCTCATGAAAGAAGTAAATACCACACAGTTAGAGGAAGTACTAGCATAGACCATGGTAAGCAGATACAAAGGTTGAGACAGAAGTAAATGAGCAAGGCAATGGAACTCAACACAATATTTTTTCATTGAATAACGGTGAAGTCCTTTACATACGAAAAGTAACCCAAAAAGAAGTCTAAACAATCAGACTATCTATCCACTGGACAACATGAAGAAGAGATCCTGGCGGGAGCGTAAGTCTGTATAAATAGGACCAGCCTCCTCAATGAGTTGCTCCTCTAGCCTAGTTAACCGACCCTCATCCTCAACAAGGACAGCCTCCAATTTGGCGTGCTTAGCCTGTAGAAACTGAATATGGGTTTGAATCCGAGCAGCCTCTGACTGACGCTGCTGCTCTCTAGACTACTGAAAAGTATGAAGCTTCATCATCTTCCTGAAGGTGGTGCCAAGAAAATGATGAACTAAAAATTCAAGCCAATACAGCTGGAAATGATAGAAATGTTGAATATCATGAAGAGTTTGGAGAAATAGCGCGACCCCCCGAGTAGTCACATCAGTGGGAGGGGTAGATAAGAACTCATGAAGATGGATAGATAAGGCCTTCAAATTGAACACGGTAAGTCTGTCCATATTGAGGAAGATCTGAGAGGTAAAAGTCTCAAGATGGTGCTCCAAAAGCATCTCCAACATTTCCCATTCATGGGTACGGAATCGAAAGGGCAACTCAAAGTACCACAGCGCGCTCATGGAAGATCCAGGGGCCTCCACCTATATGTCATCATAACCTGTGTTATGAGACTCGAGCTCTAAAAGAGGAATACATGAATCCTCATCGAAACCAGTAGCACCTGTAGCCTCAAAACTCTAGTCGGCCTCACCAGTGGCCTCAACAAGCTCATCAACCGGATCCTATAAAATTCAAAATAAAAAGAGATAAGTCATAAAGAAGAAAAGCAATAGGAGATGGTTACCCATGCTCAAGTCTAAATAAAGATTATAGAAATCTTACCCCAAAGACCAGGGGAGTCAATATGCTGCCACTAAAGTGAAGAGGCACCACGTGATCTTTAGCACCGCCCTAACATAGAATAAATTATAGTTAATATTTTCTTATACTAAGGAAAAGGCGAACTATTTACTATAAAAGGAAAAAATAACCCAGGTATGACTGTTTAATACCTGGGGAGTGTGCAGCATAACACTCACAGTAGGTCCCCCTAATTGTTCCACAGTCAACTTGCACAGTAAAAGCAAGAAGAAAAAATAAGGGAGGGGGAACAAAAAAAGATTAAGGTATGACAGTATAATACCCGACTCACATTAGTTCCCCCTGATTGTTCCACAGTCGAAGGAACAATCACGATGCTAACCTGAGAACAGGGAAATAGGTAAACGCTGGCAAGTATTTATAAAGAAAAAGCGAGCTCAAAAGGTCCAGATAAATTAATTATTTACCTGGGAGCCCCTCGTCGAGATACTTGCTAGAGATTCCTGAATAGTTAGAACAGGAGAGGTGTTAACTGTAGGAATGACTAAAGACTCCACATGTACATAAATCGGTGGGCTGCTCACCTGAGGGTTCAAATATAGATCCCGCAATTAAAGGGATGACATCAACATGTATGTTAGAAAGAACTAAAGAATACACAGATGTATAACTAATCTAGCATACAAAGGTTACAAATATTGAGCATACCACTAAAACTAGTCCTACAGAGTTAGAAACAAGCCCCGCAGACAAGAGGACTTCAGCCAGACTGGTTGAAATATCTACTCCTATATAAGATACGAGGAGACTCATAGGTTCCACCCCAAAGACTATCTCTGAGACCCTCACCGCGGGCATTGCAGATAAGGAGGTCTCACCAGCACTACCCTGCAATAGAAGAAATATATAAAAAAAACTATTAGTTTTTAATAGTAATGAAGAAAATTCACATAATATAAGTAAAAGACAAGTCAGAATTTATCGAGAGAGGCACTATAATAATGCCTCCAACGGTCGGAGCTTCCCCAGAGGTAGCACAGACTACAAGAGAGGGAACTGAAGAAGCCAGCAGAGAAGCGACAGTGCCAACCAACCGGCGTGTAAACAAACAGAAACAGAATGTGAAAATGAAATCCTAAGGGCTCAGAGACATGAACCAAAAGATAAAAGATTCATTATAGGCGTACTTGAAGTCCCTCCAAAGAAGATGGAGGGAAGAAGACCGGTGGAATGGTAGCAGTAGAAACAACGACCTGGCTACAGAAAAGTGATCAGAAGACTAAACATAGATAAAGAAAAAAATTAATCCTAACAGGAATAAGTAATACCGGGGAGGTGGAACTAACCTGTGTGATAGGATTTCTAGATGCAGTAATGAAAATTGGCCTGGAAGATATTAATTGTACATGAGGCCTATTATCTATAGGCACAAAGACTTGGGAGATAGGAATTCGTCCCGAAGATAATAGACCTGGGGCAGTGCCTCTTCAGAGTAGTGTCGATCCCCCAGTAGAGGAAGGTCCACTGGAAGAAGGTCCCTACAATAAAGTGCAAATAAAGATAATATAGCCATGGATGAAGAAGATCTAGTAGAATAGAGGAAAGCAATAAAAGAAGACGGGTCTGAATTACCTCAGACAGCCCGATAGGGGAGCCTATAGCCACGGAGGAAAGGGGAAGTGGGGAAAGGAAACTAATAGAAACAGTTACCTGGGGGCATAAGAATACAAAACTTCAAAAGATATACCCCAAATATGTGAAGATAAATAATAAAAGACTCAGTAGAGTTAATGCTTACCTAGACTGAAGAGGAGGACATAGAAGAAGTCCTCGCTGACATCAGGAACACAGTAGACAGCTGCTAAAGTTAAACAATTACAGAGACTTTATTATTAAAAGAAGAAAAGTAAAGACAACATTATTTGAGTAGGGATAAATGACAAACCTCTCTAGACAAGGCCAAAGATAATACCATCATAGAATTTTCGGCCTTGGTAAAAGGACCTCGATGTAATACCCCGCGATTTTCAGGACTAATAATTTAATTATTTGGAGAGAAATAATATTTATTTATATTGGAGAAATTTTAAGTTGGCAATTGAGGCCAAAATTTGAGGATGTTAGAAAGTATTTCGAATGATGATTCTGAGTGTACAGTTGATCCCGAAAGGGTCGAGATAGTTGAAATGATAGTACTTGGGTTCCAAAATATTGTGAGTTCGTTTGACTCGAATTAAAGTCACCGAGTCATTAAAAGTGTGTATTATCATTTAAAGTTGGGTATCTTGGATTTAAGGCTTAAAAAGCCTACGGGAGATAACAATCATATATGAGAGAAAGAGAAAGCCCTAGAGAGAGAAGAGGAAAGGAAGAAGAGGAAGAGGAAGAGGAAGAGAAGAAAAGCTTGGGAATTCCGACTAATCCATGATTTCGAGGACGATTCAGACTCTACAACCTTGAGGCAAGTGATCAAACTTGCTAAATAATTCTTGTGCATCATTTATTTCATGATTTGTGGATTCGAAATATGGATTTTGGGTTTAAAACGTCAAAACCTAGATTTTGGCTAAATCTTGCATTTGAGGTGTGGGTATATGGATTTTGGGCTTTAAAAATTTTTGGGTAGAAATATAATGAACTTTAATGTTAGAAATATGTTTGGGTTGAAGAGTAATGGTTAGAAGAGGATAAATGTGATTTTTGGGATTTTTTGGCTTTTGATGAAAATAGCCATTTTCGTAGCTTCTTAACACGCCGAATCGATTCGGCCCCCTTTTCGAATCAATTTGGAATGTTCCAGCTTTTCGAGTCTGAGTGACCGAATCGATTCGGACCCAAAGCTGAATCGATTCGGCCTAAGATAGGTTCCTAGGTCCTTTGGACCGAATCAATTCTCATTAGAGGGTGAATCGATTCGCTGGGCCGAATCGATTCGAAAATAGGGTTATTTTGTGAGGATTTTTAGAGTGAGTTTCGCTCCGTTTCGTATGGTTTTATCGATTGCGAACCTTCATATAAGTGATGAGAAGTATGTTTTGGATACTTTTAGGGAGTTTCCTTTATGATGAAACGATGGTATCGTCTTCAGTTATTTTGAGAGAAAATAAATTCGAGGATTATCGTATAGCCGAGTGGGAAATCCCACTATCATCGAGTTTTCTATTTGAAGGTAGTTATGGGTTTATAAGAGAGAGGCAAAATGTGCTTAGGAATGTTGGACCTTTGGATTAAATCACAAATGTGATAATTTTAAGGGTTCATATGATTGATTGAACCATAATATGGATTGAGGATGATGATTGTTGATCGGTGTGTATTCGGATATCGATGGTATCCTTAATGTTGATTGAATTGGGAGACTATTCATATTAATAGGTATGATGGATGAGAAGGTTTCGAGTGAGTGATCGTATTGTGAAGAATGGGGGGATGATAAGCGAGTTAGCAACGGTTAGTGTAATGCGAGTCATATACTATAAATGAATTCATTTTCTTTAAATACGGGTGTAATTTAATATGTATACCTATATGGCATAATTGTATAAACCTCGTGTGATGGGTTCAATTTATATGATGCGATTTCTTATATATCAAGTGTGGTTGATATATATATATAATATGGGCATACCCTCCAGTGCTATCATGGGAAGTTGCTCGATGTGGGTGAGGCCCCTGGCTTGAGGAGCAGGGTACGTATAATCCCTAGGTCATAGTCGTCCATTATTTATTATGTGTTTTTATTTGGGGGGTGAGAAGTCTTGGGTATAATTCGTTCTCACTTTTCGGTTAGGAACTATGACCGCTTGCTATACGTTGTGATTTGTTTTTATTACCATGGCGGTGTGATAATAATCCGATATATGGTAACCCGGGATAAAGCGAGTAATTCCTGGAAGATGATAGCATTGTGAAGTATTTTGTATATCCATAAGTGATTGGATTTTGGATATTTAATTGTACGCTAAGTGTGTTATGTGTACTTGATTGTTAGAGTTGTATGATTGTGTTTTATTACTTGGGTGATGTTATAGACCCCTAGAAGGTTCGGAGCATTATTTTATTTATGTGATTAGAGATTATTGCTCCTCTTATGTATTCGTAGTTATGTGTGGGGTACCGAGGGCGTAATGGATCTCAGCGACCAATATTATCAAGGAGTAGTGTATCGGGGGGTTCCTTGTTTAGATTTCGCTTTGCGAGACATACCACGCGCGAAACGCAGTGCAATATTGGGAGTGGGGAGAAGTTTAGTCCTTAGTACTCAGATTTATATGTATGGTGAAATAATGCTTTACGGGAATAGTCTGGGAAATATTTTAATTATGTAGTTGATATTATATGCATCGTTCACCGAGGGCGTAATGACTCTCGACGATCAACATTGTCAAGGAGTAGTGTATTGGGGGTGTTCCTTGTTTGGATTTCACTTTGCGAGACGTTCCACGCATGAAATGCAGTGCAATGTTGAGAGTTGGGAGAAGTTTAGTCTTTATCATTTAGATGCTAATAACTTGTGTATATTATAACTAGAATTCGCTAATTTCTAGTAAGAGTTATGTATATGTATATTTATCATTTAATATAATTTTAGATGCACGTGGAGTAAGTTAGGATAGGAAGTTTATGGATTGGTTTTAGATGACGGGTTAAGCAAATGTGGATTTGGGCGTAGGTTAGACTGAATTGTCCCTAGAAAGAGCTGGGTAGTTATTTGAGGATCGTGTGCATATGTTTAAGTGCGCGCTCTAGTTGAGGTGTGAGTTGGATTTTCAGGAGAGTGTGACTCCAACTTAAATCATGTTATAATGAATTTATAATTATTATGTATTTTAATGCATTTGCTGAAAATGTTTTCACACCTCGGGCTCTGACCCGTTTATATTTTCCTCTTGCTATGTATATATTTTATTATTTTAGGTGTTCCTCCGCAAGGACGCCAATGATGTTTTCTATCCAGTGTATTCGTGGAGCCATAGCAGATGCGGACTGTTGCGGGATTTTCATATAGCCATTTTCTATCTTTTGTGCATCTAGAATAGGATTCAGTTTGTATATCGGGTTTATACCCAGTGTTATAGATAGCACTTTTATATTTTGTCTCTCATATTATTGTATTGTCTATGACCCGATAGCATATTCGGGTATTTTCTTTTGTGAATTTATGTTGTAATTTAGAACTACTTATTATTATTATCGTCGTGAATATATGTTATCATGTTTAGTAGTTATTATGTTGTCGGATGGTTATTGTTATGTATGTTTTTAAAAAAAAATTGGCGCCCTCTTTTTATAGTATCGGGTTGTTAGCCATGTTTATTTTGGTATCGTCAGTAGAGGCTAAGAATGATCCACTTGAGATTCCTGATTTATTTTAGTATAGGGTTGGCCACCCGTTATTATTTTAAACAAGGTGTCACACTTGGACGGGAGGCGGAGGCACTGGATCACTTGTACCAACAGAGACACCCTGTAAATACCGTAAAGATAAAGACAATTCATATCAAGACTATATATATATATATATATATATATACGCACTACACCAAAAATAGGAAACTGGCACGGTTTAAAACAGTGTCAGACGCAATCTGGCACGGTTAAAAATTGTGCCAGAATCAGGGGAGCCAGATATTCTGGCGTGGTTTAAAACCGTGCCAGATTTCCTAAACTAGCACGCTTTTAAACCGTGCTAGATGTTAAATCTTGCACGCTTTTGGCACACATTGAAACCATGCCAAATTGTCTATTTTCTGGCATGCTTTTGGCAGAGTTATAAATCATGCCAGATTATTTTATTAGCGTGCTCATTTTTATTAATTGTTACTATTTTGGCACGGTTTTAAACCGTGCCAGATTTTTCCTTTGATAAAAAAATTAATAATCGAAAACAAATCTGGAAAATCTGCAAATTCCAAATCCGGTACGAAAAATATTAATTATTTGCAAAAAAATTCACAAATTATGAATATCGCAGGTTGATAAATTAATGTGCATACAAACTTCAAAAAATTACAAGAGTTAATACCAATATAAAGCCCGCACGACCATAAAAGTCGACAATAACTTCAAAAAATTACAAGAGTTAATAGTTCCCGGATCAAAAAAAATTTGGCAGAGTTTCCTCTATTTTTTTAGCATTCCAAAACCTGCTAACATAAAATCTGCCAATATAAAGCCCGCACGGCCATAAAAGTCAACAATAAAACTACTACAACCAGCACGGTCATAAAAGTAAACAATAAAACTACTAAAGCCTGCTCGTCCATAACACAGAAAATAGAATCCTGAATATTAACGACAGCAAATAAATAATCCCCCTATTGTAAAGCATTGATTCTTCGTGTGTTCCAAGTACATAAAATCTAGCGATTGAATGTCATCCTACAAAAAAATAGGACACAAAAAAGATATAATATTAGTAACTAAGTCATTTTAAAAAAATCGCATTCAAGCAGAAAAATTGCATATACGAGTTAAAATTATTATTATACTCTCAGACTGAAAGTCTCGTGAGTACGTGGTAAGTTCATACGAGTTTCATTAATCTCATATGATGTGTTAGTACCTCTTACGGGACCGATTGGGGGATGGTTTGGATTTTCACCCTTTAACGACTCGTTTTCAAGTTTAATCTTGATATTTTCAAATTATCGTCATATTCTCAAACCGGGAGACTCGTGACTACGCGGTCAGTTCCTACAAGTTCTATTGGTCCCATGTGAGGTGTTCATGCCTCTTACGGGGTCGTTTAGGGGTTGTTTTGGGTTTTCCTTCTTTAATAGCTTGTTTTTAAGTTTAATCTAAATATTTTCAAATTATCGTCATATTCATAAATCGGGAGACCCGTGACTACGCGATCAGTTCCTACGAGTTACATTGGTCCCGTGTGAGGTGTTCATTCCTCTTACGGGGTCGTTTGGGGGTTGGATTGGGTTTTCACACTTTAACGGCTTATTTTTATGTTTAATCTATATATTTTCAAATTATCATCATATTCTTAAACCGGAAGACCCGTGACTACGCGATCAGTTCCTACGAGTTACATTGGTCCCGTGCGAGGTGTTTATGCCTCTTACGGGGCAGTTTGGTTGAATTGGGTTTTCACGCTTTAATGGCTTGTTTTTAAGCCTAATCTAGATATTTTCAAATTATCATCATATTCATAAATCGGGAGACTCGTGAATACACAGTCAGTTCCTATGAGTTACATTGGTCTCGTGCGAGGTGTTCATGCCTCTTACGAGGTCGTTTGGGGGTTGGTTTGGATTTTCACCCTTTAAAGGCTTCTTGTTAAGTTTAATCTAGATATTTTCAAATTATCATCATATTCTCAAACCGAAAGACCCGTGACTACGCGATCAGTTCCTACGAGTTACATTGGTCCCGTGCGAGGTGTTCGTGCCTCTTACGGGGCCGTTTGGGGGCTGAATTGGGTTTTCACCCATTAACGGCTTGTTTTTAAGCCTAATCTAGATATTTTCAAATTATCGTCATATTCATAAACCGAGAGACCCATGGCTATGCGATCAGTTCCTATGAGTTACATTGGTCCCGTGCGAGGTGTTAGTGCCTCTTACGGGGCTGTTTTGGGGGTTGGTTTTGGTTTTCACCCTTTAACGACTTGTTTTTATGTTTAATCTTGATATTTTCAAATTATCGTCATATTTTCAAATCGGGAGATCCGTGACTAAGCAGTCAGTTCCTACGAGTTGCATTGGTCCCGTGCGAGGTGTTAGTGCCTCTTTCGAGGACGTTTGGGGACTGAATTGGATTTTCACCCTTTAACGACTTATTTTTAAGCCTAATCTAGATATTTTCAAATTATTGTCATATTCATAAATCAAGAGACCTGTGAATACACGGTCAGTTCCTACGAGTTACATTAGTCCCGTGCAAGGTGTTCATTCCTCTTACGGGGTCGTTTGGGGGTTGGATTGGGTTTTCATCCGTTAACGGCTTATTTTTAAGTTTAATCTAGATATTTTCAAATTATCATCATATTCTTAAACCGGAAGACCCGTGACTACACGGTCAGTTCCGAAGAGCTGCATTAGTCCCGTGCGATGTGTCCGTGCCTCTTACGGAGCTGTTTCGGGGCTGAATTGGGTTTACACCCTTTAACGACTTGTTTTTAAGCCTAATCTATATATTTTCAAATTATCGTCATATTCATAAATCGAGAGACCCGTCAATACACGGTCAGTTCCTACGAGTTACACTGGTTCCGTGCGAGGTGTTCATGCCTCTTACGGGGCAGTTTGGGGGTTGGTTTAGGTTTTCACCCTTTAACGGCCTGTATTTAAGTTTAATCTAGATATTTTCAAATTATCGTCATATTCTCAAATTGGGAGACCCGTGACTATGCGGTCAATTCCTACGGGTTATATTGGTCCCGTACGAGGTGTTCGTGCATCTTATTGGGCTATTTGGGGGATGAATTGGGTTCTCACTCTTTAACGGTTTGTTTTTAAGCCTAATTTAGATATTTTTAAATTATTGTCATATTTATAAATCGGGTGACCTGTGAATACACGGTCAGTTCCTACGAGTTACATTGGTCTCGTGCGAGGTGTTAGTACCTCTTACGGGGTCATTTGGGGGTTGGTTTGGGTTTTCACCCTTTAACGACTTATTTTTAAGTTTAGTTTTGATATTTTCAAATTATCGTCATATTCTCAAACCGGGAGACCCGTGACTACGCGGTCAGTTCCTGCGAGTTACATTGGTCCCGTGCGACGTGTTCGTGCCTCTTACGGGGCCGTTTGGGGGCTGAATTGCGGGATGGTTTGGGTTTTCACCCTTTAATTTATATTAACGATGTTAAAAGCAATATAGTTTTAACAATAGGGAACTAAAATATATTTTAAGCGTCAAATAAAGAGGAATATAAAATATGTAATAAGAATGACAGAGCATGAAAACTCAAATAAATATCACCTTTATCATTCGTTGGTGTCATCAATGGGAGGGAGAAAGTCATCGTGCCAATAAAAATATCCATTGTTACCCACATCTCCCAACGTCTCACAAGATCCTTGTTTTCCACCCCAAATGGGATATTCAGGCACTTTTATGAGGTCAGGTACGATCTTCACTTCTCTCTTTCCTAACTCATGGCAGTGAACTGAAGATACAGCTCCTGGTGGCAATTTCCTACCAGAACCGATGACTTGACCAGTGTGAGATAGTATTTTGCATTCCACCATCGAGCTAAAACATGAAACTTCGGATGTGGGGGGAGTAGAAGGAGTTGCAGTGTTTGGAGATGGTAATGCATGAGTATTATGTCCAACACATGCGAACTTTTCACTCTCAAAATTCTTTACAAAATCTGAGAGTGTGGACTTCACACCCTTCATTTCTTCTCTGAGGTTATCCACATGATCCTTCCAACTTTCGTTGTCCTCATTTACCTCTTGAAGCATTTCTCAAGTAAATGCAGATGCCAATATATTTGTTCTAGAAATCGTGAACCCAACGCAACGAACACGTCCTCGCGTGTCTTTCCCAAATACATCAAAAATTGGCCCAACATCTAAGGTCTCCTCTTGACCACTCGCTTGGTATACATCTAGAAGCATTTTAACCTTATCCTGTACATAAAGACATTAAAGTTATCATTTGAATTACATACTGGGTAAAAGAAGCAAAAAGGAAAACATTAAAGCTAAATTACCGCAAATGCTTTATTATGAGGCGCATAATCTCCATCTTTTACTTTATGAGCCAACAACCACAATTCAGCACGGGTTGGTTCACGTCCATGCCACTTTTTCTAATTCTCTGCAGCTCGAGCATAACCATAACGACCCGTGTTATAAGTAGTCATTTTTACACAATTTTGTTTTATCTCTTTATTTTTTCTTCGCAAATCCCTTTGGGCCTGTACAACTTCATTGTCACAAAATACCTCCCAATCCTCAGGTTTAACATTTTTAGGAACATTCTCCCTCCACTTTGCAACTTTGTCACCCTTCAATTTTACCCTTATCTTGGCCTTGAACTTCTTCCAAGACTCATTAGCTTTTTTTATTATCGTTCACATCGAGAAAATCTTTCTACAATATATGAAAGAAATAAAATTTATCATTATGTAATTAAATTTAGTAATAATTACAATTGTAGCCAAAGAGAAAAAATATTATACCTTGAACATTGTCCAAATTTGATTCTTATATCGCACGTCTACATGTCTCCATGTTGTATAAGAAATCGGTATATGCATCCTAGTGAGGTCTCCCCATCTAGTAGAGGGTGTAGCTGAATTATCCGCCACCGGAAGGCCATGCTTGTTAAATTTTAATCTCTTTGTGGAAAGTGCATCACCCATTGTCGAAGAACTCGAACCAACCTTCGAGCGGGAGTTTGATCCTGGTGTCTCACCACTTGGTGACGGATTTGAAGTATCACCCATCTGAGACATTATTTATCTGACAAGAGATTGTTTGGCACAAAAATAATCAGAATATTATATCACCAAAAAAGCTATTGTACAATTGCTATTGGTAAACATGCTTCCATTAGATTAAGTTAAAAGTCCAATATCGGTAGCATTTTATTTAAACTTGTAGCATTTAATTTATACGGGTAGCTATGAAAATTGAGTATTCTGACTTAAACAGCCATTTTCATAGCTACCTATTTAAGTCGGGTAGCATTTTGAGTGTTCTGACATATATGACTTTAACACTTTCATATTCATAAACAATCATATACCATCTAATCCTCAAATCCCAATGAGGATATTATTCCTCTTTTAAAATACACTACAAAACAGCCATATATGTGTGTGTAGTTATATATATATATATATATATATATATATATATATATATATATATATATAGCTGCGAGGGGAGAAAACGAGCCATCCTGTTGCTGCTGCGATAACCATATGATCATCAACAATGTTAAACATATGATATTTACTAAAGGAATGAACAAGTATTGCAGTTGCGATACCCATATTGCTGCTGCTGCGATAAGATTTGAAGACAGTACTAACATTGCCCTAATTGAGCAGGTTGTTCTCTCAACCTTTAGGATACAGAATTCCCAAATCATGGAAATGCATGTATTGTGATTACTGTGGGTAGAGCACTAAAAAGTGTTGAGAATTTCAAAATGATAGAGAAACTTGTAGAGAAACTTGGTGCTACTCGTGCCGCTATTGATTCCGAATATGTTCCTAATGATCTCCAGATTGGCTAAACTGGAAATATTGTGGCCCCAGAGATGTACATGGCTTTTGGTGTTTCGGGAGTTATTCAACACATATCATGCATGAAAGATTCAATAGTTTAAATAGATTAACAATAACTAAATACCCAAGTTCAATAGATTTAATAGACTGACAATAACTAAATACCAAAGTTTAAATAGTAAAAAAGTGATATCAGATTCGAACATGAAGCTATTACATTATATGAATTCGGTTCCAATAACTTCTTATTTTCCTCGAGAATGGAATCATACATCGTACGATCAATCTCAATCGCATCTATTTCTTTTGTCAATCTCTTGGGAGACCCTTGAACTTGGTGTCTTTACAATAAAAAAATTAAATTACTTGAGATATAAGGATGAACGGATCGTCGTGTATTGAATTTTTACTCGCAAGCTTACTAAGGTTCACCATCACCAATTTTGAGGTCGTGTCAACTTTGCAAGCATTCTTATCATCTACGTCTACCCAATCACAATAAAAGACTGTATGTATGAACTCAATATAATTCAAGTCAAGTATTTGTCTAATAACTCCATAAAAAGTTGTGAGGACCCCCTTCTTATTAAATGCCTTCATGGATAAACCACTACTCTAAAAATTGTGATTCTCTTCATATGCAGAAGTATAAAAGGTATAGCCATTGTATTGGAACTTGTCATAGCTAGTAACCCTATGGAGTGGGCCATCAGCATAGGGCAAAATTTTGATATCATTAGATCTTAAGGCCTATAATGAAATAAATATTTTTTTAATATTTTTATAGAAATAAGGTTATGATAAAAAAATAAGTACCTAGATAAATAAGGACTTGCCTCGTTCCTTAGCCAAGGGATGAAATCATCAATTTTATGCATCGATGTAGTCCCAGTTAACCCAAATTTGCTACAAGTAACAAATTTCGACATTAAAATTTTTTTAATTATAGTAAAATAATATGAATTAGTAATGGGTTACATGTTTACCTTCTCCACTCATCAACGCCATGGTATTGAAATAGGACCTATCTTCGTACTTGTTCATACTGCACAGTATTTAGGGTCAACTCCTTACCTTTACCCAATGCTTGTTGACACATTGAGTCATCAAACTCATCATCGAGAAAATCCTCAAGGTTCCTCTTATGAGTTCCTTCACCTCTAATCTACATATATTCCATGGCATACAAAGAAGCTTCATGTAATAAATATGCTTTAGCAATGCTCCCTTCGATGTACCTCTTGTTTCGTGACCACCTTTTGTATCCTCCCATTTCTCTTTCAAACAACCACATTGCACGATATCTAGGTGACCTAGATGTCAATGCTTCATCGGCTAAATGGAGCATTAGCTGGATCATGACCACAAAAAAGGCAGGTGGAAAGTAAATTTTGAGGACACACAGAACCTCTACTAATGCTCGTTTTGCCTTCAAAAGATGTTCCCTGAAAATCACTTTTGCACAAACAATATTAAAGAATATGCTTATCCATTTTATAGCTTTAAACAAAGTTTTATGATCTAGAAATGAATGCATAAGCAACGCATGAAGCAATCGTTGCATGATGATGTGATAATCATGAGACTTGAGATTGGTTAATCCAGGAAGGTCAAGGTTAACATTATTGCTGAAATTTGATGAAAATCCAATCGGTACCTTCATTGTTTTCAAGGTGAGATAAAAGTCCTCTTTCTCTTCCTTTCCTAATACAAAAGGTGTTGATGGCATTCGCCTTTTATTACTACCTTCAACATCTTGCATCCATAATTTTCTCTTAAGATTCAACGAGACCTTCAACTCTTACTGGGCTCTAATTGTATCTTTATTTAATGATCCTTTCACTGATATAATGGTACCTAAAAGAGTCTCTGTTATGTTCTTTTTAACATGCATACTATCTAAATTATGTCGACTATTATGATCCTTCTAGTACTCTAAGTGAAAAAAATGGATCTCCTCGAAAAACCCTCAGTACCTGTGAGATCCTCGGCATCACCTTCACTTAGATGATCATCATTATCTACATCATCTTCCAATACTATTGGCTCTTTTTCTTTCCCCTTCCCTTTCCCTTTCCCCTTCCCCTTAGCCTTCCCCTTCCCCACTCCCTCTCCCTCTCCCTCTTTTCAGGCACCTTCTCGAGTGATAGCACACAAAATTTGCTCAACCTTTATACTTGTTAACATTCGTGGAGCCATAGCAGTCTCTATTTTACCATTAAATGTTTGCTTTGATGTGTCGTACCTGTAAGGATGGTTTTTGGGAAGGAACATGCGAGATCGTTAATAGCAATATTTTGTTGACTTGCGAAGATATTAAGAAGGTGTGTTTGTAGAGCAAATAGGACACCCATAATAACCTTGAGTTGAACAATATGCTAATATCCCATAAGCAGGAAAATCATGAATACCCCACATCAACATGAACTTTAACTGAAAATGTTCATTTTTATTTGCATCCCAATCCTCGACTCCAGACCATAAGATCTTCAACTAGCGACTAAGGGTTGGAGGAAGACATCAATATTACTTGATGGTGACTTTGGCCCGGGAATCAATACAGGAAACATTGAAAACTCACTCTTCATACACACTGATGGGGGAGGGTTGAAAGGCTGAATAAACACTAGCCAGCAACTATAGTTACGGCCAAACATGTTATTAGGGTTAAAACCGTCAGTTACTATTGCAAGCCAAAGATTTTGCGAATCCTTCATAAATTGTCTCCACATAATGTTTGCATTTACCCACTCTGCTGAATCTCGGGGATGATGCATAAATTCCATACAAGAGCTTGCTCGAGCGTGCCAAGTCATTTTCTCGACTATCCATTTAATGGTATACAATCGCTTTATCCTAGGGATTAACGAAAAATATCGTATTACCTTCTCAGGAACCATATGAAACTTCTTTTGGCCCTTAGGATATAAACTTTCCTCCCTATCATCATCTCTTGAAGAATACTTGTATTGTAAAGCACCACATTTTAGACATTTATTACAGTTTTCATGCTCTTTCCAAAATAACATGCAATTGTTAATGCACACATCATACATAACATAGTCCATACCAAGATATCTAATTGTGTTATTCATTTTGGTATAACTAGTTGTCAAGTTATTCCCTTCAGGGAGTAACTCATTCAACAATCTAAGAATTCCACCTGTGTCCCCATCTAACAAATTAAATTGCTTTTTTATATCATTTAACTTCACAAGAGCATACATGGTTGTATGGCGTGACGAACCACTAGGAGGGTGCAGTGTCTCCATTGTGAGTTGATGTAAATGCTCATACTTCTTGCCTTTGCCTGTATGTGTGTGAGAATTCTTCGGAACATCAAAATTTTGGGCCCCTTCATCACCACCTACATAATTAGGTGCGCTAGGACACGCTTCAGTCGTGAACATCTCACAAGAATCATTCATAAGGTCATCCAAAGTCGGAATATTAGACACATCAATGTGTGCTCCAATATTAGTCTTAGCCGTGGGTTGTGTTGATCGCTGGACTGGATTAAGAATTGACGTCTCCCTATGAAAATGCCATAAGGTGTAATTTATATCCATACTGTAGTCCATCAAATGGACAAAGATTTCATCTAAAGTAACATGCCCTTTCCCATTGTGACAACGCCTATACGGACATGAATGTATATTCTCGAGAATAGTGTTACGCACATACTGCAGAAACTCTAACACCTCATCTCCATACAAATCGGTCTCAAAGTTTTTCTCCTCTATCCACTCTTTATTGATCATCAACGACATCCTGATAAACATGTGGATGTATAATGTGTTAATAAGATCACATCACATAAAATAGCATTTCAAAATTTCAACAAGAGGAACTGTGGAGAATTACTAAATTATAGAAATCAAATATAATACATTCTAATTATCCAAATTGTCCCATATGTATTCTTTAACCCCTCATTTGATAGCTATTTGTGGGCTCTCTCTCCAACAGGAGTAATAGTTTTGTGGAACTATGGATCCTTTATGCATCTTGACATAGTGAGTAAATCAGAGAAACCTAAAGTAATATAAGGGTGGACTAAGATCTAACATCCATTCTTACGTTTTAGTTATTATACAGAAACAAAACCTCCAAACCTTAGGTTTTTAGTCAAGAACACATCACGAGCAACAACTCGTGTGCTTGGACAAAACCAACCTAAATCGCTTTAAAAACTTCATATTTTAACTTAAAACCACAACCAAACATTCTACCCTAAGTCTATAAATCCACACCAAGGATAATCAAGCCATATGACCTCATCAAACAATAATTTTTCGGCATAAGAAATTAAAAAATCGAAGATGTTCTTCACCGTCCAAATACCATATCAAAAGAAACCCAAAATCCATAATCAAGATCAATTTTTATGGTTATAAATCAACGATTTATCATTTCATGGTCACACTATGGTTACGATTTGCATTTACATGTTGATTAATTCAAGTTAACAGGCGAGTGCATTACCATTATAACACATAATCAGCACCAATAGAAACGAAACTAGTGTCTAAAATTATGACACGACTGGAAAAATAATAACCACCAATTTTTAGTTCGATGGAGTATTGTAATCCCCATATACCACATCCGAACTGGCATGAACCAAGACATGGTAACAAGAAACCAGATGAACCCAACACCCGTACAATCGCCCCGAATACATCCCAAAATCAAAATTGTTCAGCTACACCCAAATCCCAAACTCATTGACTAATAACAACTAATTTGGAACCAAAAGAACCCAAAATTGCAACTGTTCAGGTACACCCAATGGTTCAGGTACCCGAAATCGCAACTCTTCATATATATATATATATATATATATATATATATATATATATATATATATATATATATATATATATAGAGAGAGAGAGAGAGAGAGAGAGAGGTAATACCTTACGATTTGGAGATAGCGATGATGATGATGAGCAGTGATGCGGGAGTAGTGATGATGCGGAGCAACGACGATGAAGCTCCAGTAGCAGCGATCATAAGGAGCAATGATGATTAAGATCCAGTAGCAACGACGATGAGGCACGGTAGCAGTGGCGATGATGAAGTCGATAGCGTGGGGAGGGAGGGAGAGAGAGAGTTAGGTTTAGAATGATTTGGCCTTGAAAATTTGGTCCCCGCTTGAAATTTTGGGGTGTTATTTTTTTAACGAAACGTACTCATATTTGGAACGATTAAAAATCGTGCCACATTTTGGCACTATTTTAAACCATTCCAGATTATGATAAAATTGCGCCAAATTCTGACACGGTTTTAAACCGTGCCAGAATGTCCTTGCCTAAGCGTGCCAGATTAGCATTTTTTTATGTAGTGACGAAGAATAAATAGTAAAACAGTAGTAATGAAGTTAAGAAGGAAGACTTACTATAGTAGGGCGGGCAGTCTGCCCATATGGTAGATGCCCAGTGGTGGGACTGTTGGTAGATGGAGAATCAGGATCAGCGGCACCCCTCTCATTCGAATAAGAAACGCCATCGTCATAGGAGGGAGTGCTTCTATAATTGACTAGTTACTCTTCCAATGAAAAAGAAGGGGAACCATCATGTGAAACACCGCAAAAGTCAATCTCACTAAGAAAAAGGGAATGAGGTGTAATACCTTCCTCGATGGAAATGGAAGTAACAGCAGGCTCCTCAACAGATAACCCTAAGGCTTCATAGTCTTGCTCTCTCACAGTCCTATATGCCTCTTCCACCCCAAGGTCATCAGTATCAAACCCTTGGTCCGGTATAGGATAAGGGACATTAGCACCAGGATCGATCTTCTTCTTCCTGCTCAATCTGGTTCTTACAGGCGAGGGAGGAGGAGTAGCAGTAGCTGCTGGGGTAATAGTGGTAGTAGGGGCAGTGGTAGCTAGTATGAAGATGGAAACATCCACATCGGGATACTTCCTCTTTGAAGAAGCATAAGCTTTGGACTTAACCTTTGACTTGGTATTAATAGGTTGAGGCTCAGGCTTCTTGGAATAAATAGACTCATCAAGTAGAGGCCTCACCAAGATCAGAGTGAGCTGCTCAAGAGGAGTCTTACGGATAGTACTCCGGTGCCACACTGAATTTTGGGTCCTCTTGCCCAAATACCTATCATTAATGGATTTTTGTGTAAAAAGTCTCATGAAGGACATCCCTCATAAAATTTTGGATTAACAAAACCTTCTTCTGACAAAGAGTGAACCACGAGCAAGTGAAGGAGGGGAGGTAATCTCAAGAAGGTATGAATGGTTACCCATATGGCCAACCCTATCAACTACCCCCTCAAAAGTAAAATTAGCAAAATCCTCAAGATATAACTGGGAAGCGAAGGTGATCGAAGGATAGGTGGGAGTATAGACCCCCTGGTCATAACCGAATTGCCTCCTCATCCTCTCAAAATGGTATAATTCCACACCTTAACCCAAGTCCGTCAGTGAGGGCAAAGTGAAGGGAAGAAGCATAATGATCACAAAAATATGGGGGCGGGTAGGAACAGACTATGCATCAACATTACAGTAGAAAGTGCCTCTAGTATCAGAGAAAGAATGCCAAGAAATATACCTCCCGCAGTTTTGCAGTAAGGCCTGAAAGAAAATTCATCAATGTTGTCTATCAAAGACCTCAGGGGAGTATTAGGAGTCTTATTGTTCCATCTTGCAGTGCGAATAGCTCCACTGTGGAAAGACCTAGCCTCCGAGGAAAAGTTAGGAAATCTCTCAAACAAGAATGACATAATGATAAAAGTGTTGGCAAAATTGACAGTGTCATATTGACCAAAAAACGCTCAACGTCCACATGAGCCCTATCTAACCAAGTGTATAAAGACCCCAAAGTCAAAGCTGCGAGGGGGACTGTCCTCCCTTGAGTAAGCCTCGGAGAAAGTTTGAATAAAAACTCACGACGAGAGTCATCAAGCCTCCCATGGAGAAGAAATCTACTCAGAAAAGTGACAAAAAAATGCTGCTAAGTGTGAGGGGGAGTTAATATTTGGGCCCTCCTAAAATTTCAAGGACCTGCTCGAGCTCTCCCCCTTGGTCAGCTGCTCGAAATATTTAAACCAATATCTCTGCCATTTAGTGAAAAAGTTCTTGGTGGTCCTAGTCAAATTGATAGCTACGTACTTCGAGCACTCACCCAAAGCAGAGTGGCGCTCACCCACCAGTCTGCTCCTCAACTTCATCCTCAAAGCCATCAGTTAGGATATGACTACCTAAGTAAGGTAGAGTAAGTAGTTCGCAAATATCTTTGAAGGTAATAGTAAATTCACTCCAACCAGAAATAAAAGTGTGAGAGTCCCTGCTCCAACGATAAGTCAACAAAGTAAAAGTGTGCTTCTGTTTAGCAATAGAGCAAGCCTTAAGACTGTCAATAGTGGTCAGAAGACCAAGACCCTCAATAACAGCTCTACATGAGGGCATGGACAAGATATGATCCACCCAGAGACCACATTCATCTGTGGCACCCCCATATGCTTTGACTTTAATGCTGGAATGAGGAAAATCACCCTTGTCTACTCGTACTTTAAGAATTGAATTAGGTAAATCAATGGAAATACCAGAAGACTCATGAGGGAGGAGGCCTTTGTGGCCAACATACCAGCAAACGAGGAGACGCCCAAATGAGGAACCTCAGCATACAAAATTTGGGCAGTTTCTAGAACCTCCGATGTTACGGTGGTGGTTTTGATGGCCAAGACGGTTGAAATAGTGACAGAAATGGGCATTGACCCCACCAAAACTTCACTAGTAGCGACGACGATGGTGGGGGTGCGGGTTTGAGAAGAGGAAGAAGTCATTTGAATGAGTAAAGGAAAGAAAGACACGAAATGGATATGGAGGATTTGAACCCTTTTGGTTTTCTTTCTCTCTCTCTAAGGAACTTGAATTTGAAAACAAATGACAAGGTGAAAAAAGGAAGAAGAGTTAAAACCTCCCTTTTTATACCTATTGCGACATGCACAGACCGCCAATAAAAAAGGGGACTGAATATTTCCCAATGATGGGATGTGTGTTACACAAGCAACACATGCCACCTTGAGACCCTTAAAATAGACTGAAGTGGAAAACTTAATTAATGCAATAGTAATGTTTCTAATTCTAAGACGGAAATGAATCATTGTGTACAAAAAAAACCTTTGGTATGCTGCCAAACACATAGATTTTTGTACGAGGGGACTAATGTAGAGGAGTACACACTTGATAACACAATATCTTGGGTGAGGAGGGACCCTAAAATGGCTCCTCTCCCCAAGATCCTCAAAGCTCGAAGAAATAAAAATGGGCAAGGAGGGACCCAGAAAGGGCTCCTCGCCCCAAGATCCTCAACGCTCAAAGAAATGAAAATGGGCGAGGAGGGCCCCAGAAAGGAATCCTCACCCCAAGATCCTCAAGGCTCACATAAATGAAAATGGGTGAGGAGGGCTCCAGAAAGGGCTCCTCGCCCCAAGATCCTTAAGGCTTATATAAATGAAAATGGGCGAGGATGGCCCCAGAAAGGGCTCCTCGCCCCAAATGAAACCAAAGCTCACAGAAAAAGAGTGTGGGCGAGAAGGGCCTCAATAGGGCTCCTCTCCCCAAGTTCCTAAAATCACATAAAATAATCAAGAGGGTGAGGAGGGCCTCAGAAAGGGCTCCTCGCCCAAAAGTCTTAAAAATTCACAAAACTAGAGTTTGGGCGAGGAGGGCCCCAGAAAGGGCTCCTAGCCCTAAAGTACCCAAGAATTCACAATTTGGAATTTGGACGAGCAGGCTCATTAGAAAAGGTCCTTCGACCCAAATAACTCAAAAAACACAGTATAGTGAGGAATCCCATTACAAAGGGCCCCTCGTCCCCAGAAATTAGATTTCCCCATAAGATAGAACTAGTTGGTGAGGAGGTTCACTTAGAATGACCTCTTCCTCAAGACTTTTTTTTTTTTTTTTTTTTTTAAACAAATCACAATTTTATTAAACTAGGTAGAAATGCCCTACCAAGGCTTTTACAAGCTAGAGAAAAAGAATTAAAAAATACATAAGAAATGCATTATTTGAAAACTTTAATGGATTGAACACCTTGCAGATCCATTTTGTAGTGGCCTCTAGCTGAGAAAGGAAGATCACTGGTTTGGTTGAAAGAAGAGTAACCTTTAGAATCCACTCCATGATTTGCTAGACTGTCTGCAACCTTGTTATTCTCCCTCCAAGTATGCTGAAATATGACTTGAATATTGCCTTGTAAGAGCTTGATTTCATAAAATACTTCAATAATGGACCAGGGAATCGACTTCGTAATACCATTAAGCATGTCAATCACCAATTTAGAATCAGATTCTACAATGATATTGTGCAGATTTAATGATATACAAAGTTTTAATCCCCTAAAAATGGCCAAAATCTCAGCTTTGTTGTTGGAAATAACACCTTCAAAAGATGAGAAAGCTTTGATAAGGCGACCACTGTGATCTCTGATTATACCACCTGATCCGGAAAAACCTGGATTCCCTTTGGAAGCTCCATCACAATTCATTTTAACAAAACCATCCGGGGGTTTGATCCAATGGAAAATGAGAAAGTAATTTGGGACATATGAGGCAACATTCAACTTGAAAGATTGGATGATGAAATCAAAGTTTCTGTTAGAAGACTTGAAGGTTTTATGATAAGCACAAGATTGGATAAGATCATAAACTTGATGAATAATATTCTTGGCTATCATTTTAGCACCATTAAAAACACATAAATTTCTGGAAATCCATATTTCCCAAATTATAGCAGCAGGAACAATGCTAAAGATGAATTTGAGATAATCTTGAGTGGGACTCCTTAACCACCAAGACATAAGCATCATGTGGAGAGAAGAATAAGAAATATGAACACCAAGCAGTTGAGCAAAGTGGTTCTAAACTGATTGCGCAATAGGGCCATTAAGAAACAAATGGTGCATATTTTCAGATGAATTATAGCAGCAACGACATCTGGACGCTAGACGGATCCCCATTCCTTGAATAGTTACATCTAAAGGGACAATATTGTGCAGACATTTCCAAAGAAATATAGATATTTTTTCTGGGATACCTGGATTCCAAATGAATTTAAACACGGCAGAGACAGGTTTAGCAGATCTGAGAAGTTGCCAAGCAGATTTAGATGAGAACAAATATCTTGAGTGGGAGTCCAATATGTGTTTCCATTGATGACAGTTGAGTATTGATCAGAGATGCTTCTAAATTTTTGAATTCTACGATGAGAAGCTGAGCCGATTTGAGTATCACCTCCCTTGTATTTAGCCCTGTATAGAGCAGACCAAAGGCTAGGACTAGTTTTCAGGTACCAATTGAGCTTCAAACTGGCTGAATTGCAAACATCTTCCATATTTCTGAACCCCAAACCACCTTCTTCAATAGGAAAACAGAGGTCAGACCATTTTTCCAGTGAAATTTAGCACCAAAATCCTTAGTATACCCCCATAAAAAATTACTGAAAAGATTATGGATAATTGAAATGGTCTTTTTTGTAGGATTTAGAGCTGCAATAGTATGAACTGGTATAGATGATAGGACAGAAGATATTAGAGTTCTTCTTCCTGGGAAAGAAAGAAATTTAGAATGCCAAGAATCGAGTCTAGCTCTGATTTTAATGATCAGGTCTTCTAAATAGGAATGCTTACTTCTCCCATAATAAATGGGACAGCCAAGGTATCTAATGGGAGGTTTTTTGAAAGATAAATTTGAAATTTTGGCAATGGTTTTAATTCTATTGGACGAGATGGAGTGATGAACAGTGAAACTGCTTTTAGAAAAATTGATTAATTGCCCAGAAGCAATTTCAAATTTTTTTAAAAACTTGATCAAGTTCTTGATGCTATGAGTACCCCCATTGCAGAACAGAATAGTGTCATCAGCAAAACTTAAGTTACTTATGAGGGGACTGTTTCTAGGGAGAGAATAAGGTTTAATAAGGCCATTGGAAACAAGCTTATGCAAGCCTTTATTAAAAGTTTCAGCTACCAAAACAAATAGACCAGGAGAGAGGGGATCCCCTTGCTTGAGACCTCTACAAGACTTGAAAAAACCAGCGCTTTGACCATTGATAATAGTTGAAAACCAGTTATTTGAAATAACCCTCCAAATTCTATCAATCCATATTTCAGAGAACCCAAATTTTCTAAGGGTTTTAATGAGGAATAACCAGGAAACTCTGGCATACGCTTTTGATAGGTCTAATTTGATGACAACATTAGAACCATAGGTCTTCTTACCAATGTTCTGCATAAGCTCTTGAGCAAGCAGAATATTATCAGTCACTTTTCTACCTTTGATGAAGCCAGCTTGAGATAGGCCAATAATGGAAGGCAGAACTTGAGAGAGTCTTGAAGCAAGGATTTTTGTAATTATCTTGAAACAGAAATTACAAAGGCTAATAGGCCTAAAATCTGTGCAAACTGAAGGATTAGATGTCTTTGGAATAAGGATAATGTTGGTGCTAGTCCAGCTTTTAGGGAGTTCACCACCTGAAAAGAAATAACAAACAGCATTTATAAGGTCAGTTTTGATGATTTCCCAAAAGGTTTTGTAAAAAATTCCATGGTAGCCATCAGGGCTAGGGCAGCCATCTTCATTAAGGTCTTGGATGGCACTCCAAATCTCCTCTGCATTTGGAATATCATCTAGCATGAAGATTTGCTCAGTGGATAAAGAGAGCTCAATATCTTGAATAATGTCATCTTCCCCATCAATGATATTAGCTTTAAAACTGTCTTCAAAGTAATCTACAAAAGCTTTTTGCACTCCTTCAAGATTTTCAATCCAAATCCCATCTTTATTTTTAACTTTGTGGATCATTTGCTTCAATCTCTTGGCCTTGACAGAGTTATGGAAAAGTTTGGAGTTAGTGTCTCCTTCCAAAAGCCATTTACCTCTCATTTTTTGCCTCCAAAAACTTTCTTCCTTGCTAAGAGCTTGGAGAAGATTTGCTTTAGAAAGAGATAGCTGGTCCCTATTAGCAGCAGTTGGGGAGTTTTCAAAAATAATCTCCTTTGACAGCACCTCATCTTCAAATCTGGAGATTTCTTCAAAAACATTCTTGTATGAACTTTTATTCCAAGACACTAGAGAAGATTTGAGTCTTTGCAGCTTGGTAGAGAATATTCTGAGAGGGTTCGCAAAAGCCTCAACATTCCAAGAATTTTCAATAACAGATTTAATGTCCCTATGCTGGCACCAAAAATTTAAGAATTTGAAAGGTTTTTTAATTAAATCAGATTTGGAAAGAATAGAGAAAAGAAGAGGGCAATGATCAGAACAGGTCTTGTTTAAATGAGATAAAGAAAAGTTAGGAAAGGTAACACCCCACTCAATTGATGCTAGCCCTCTATCAAGTCTAGAGCAAATTTTATCACTATCTCTATTATTGTGCCATGTGAACTTAGAACCAGAGAAATTTACTTCCAAAAGAGCAGCTGTAGAGATGAAATTGTTGAAATCTTCTACAGCTCTGAAGTCAATCTCCTGACCTCCCAACTTTTCATCACTCTTAGTAACAATATTGAAATCTCCAGTAATCAACCAAGGCTGGTTATTTGAGATATTTTTGTGCTGCAACAAGCTAGCCCACAAATCAGTTCTTTCCTGCCTGGAGCATTTCGCGTAAATAATGGAGATGAAAACTTCACATTGGATATGAGGATGAGTGATTTTGACTAAAATGGACTGGTCATCATTCAATAATTCAACACAGGTAGTTCCAAACCTCCATAGAAACCATATTTTATTATTGGAATTAGTCACTCCTCCATCAAACTTAATGGTCCTACGCAACTGATCAAGCTGATCCAATTTGGATTTAGGTTCTAATATGGCCATAAATGGAAGAGAATGAATCTTGCAAAGTTTTTTGAGTCTCCTTTTAGAGGGATTGTTAGACAACCCTCTAATATTCCAACATAGGAAATTTATCATTGAGAGGCAGTAGGTGAAATACCTTTTGAGAACTTGGAAGCAACTCTAGTTAATCTCTTGAACATAGGATCAGGGGGCCTGCGATTTGGAGCTGTGTTTTTTTTCAAGTCTGCTTCAGTACCAACCACAGTAATGTTTTGTAAAGCTAATTTCTTATCAATCTCTTTAGAGAAACAAATAAATTCCTCTATAAAGGGGGGGCTAAGTGACTGATCCACTTCAGTATCAGATAAGACAATGGGTTTCATCAAGGCATCTTGGTTTTTAGCTGGCATTACAGTTCCTTTGGGAGAAAGCATAAGGTTATCCAGAATCATCAAGTCAGAATTGTCTAGATCTTCATCTTGGATTTTATTTATAAATTTTTGGATGACTGGGAAAATTTTGTTTGGGTTAAAGGTCTTGATCAAAGTTTGGTTGGGAAGATTTGATGGAGTTGATTGAGCACAAAGGTCTTGAATAGGTTTTGGGTTAGGGTCGTGGATATTTTTTGGAGAAGGGATTGATTCAATAGAGAGGATAGTGGTGTTAAGATCAGTTTTTGAAGGAGATTGGATGCTATGGGGAAGGTTGGATTGACTTGGAGATAAATTTTTGGAGGATTCACCATTGGTAATGAGAGGATTCAAGGGTTTGGGTATAGGGATTTTTTAAAGTACTGATATTTTACTTTCTTGTATAGGTATCCTAGTTGAGCAAGCAGGGATTAAAAAGGCAAGTTGGGATCTCTTGGGAGTTTTGGCTTGGTGGCTGAGGAACAAGATTTGTTCAGTAAGCTCAACCACTTAGCACTTTAATATTGAGAGAATACTAGTAGAAATACCTTAGGGGTCACCCAGTTCTTACACAGTCCACACCTAGTGTCAAAGTAAGGAATAATTTATCAAAGATTTTAGAGGAGGTGATCCTTGATACCTCCATCCTCAAATTTACAAAGATTTACAAAGATTTTAGAGGAGGTGGTCCTCGAGACCTCCCTCCTCAAGCTTACAAAGATTTTAGAGGAGGTGGTCCTCGAGACCGCCCTCTTCAAGTTTACAAAGATTTTAGAGGATGTTGTCCTTGAGTTCCCACTAAGGTTGTAAAGTTTGTACAATAATTTACCATTTTAAAATGATATTCACCAAATCAGATATTTTGTCTTCAAGCGCAGACACATTTGCTTTTTGACTTTGGTTTGCACTAGGTGGCACCTGTCAGAGGAGACAGACGGTTGCACACAGGTAGGGACAAAAGGTACATTGAAGACTTTGTCCCTCACCCCTCCTCAGTTTTGGCGCCCCAAAAGTGCCAACTCATCCCTAGTTTCCAAGTATAAATTGGACCCTGGGCAGGGTCAAGGGTACTAAGAACTCAAGACATACCGTTTCGCAGTCAAAATTACACCAGACCACCTATTATTCTCTCTATGCTCTCTCTCTCTCTACGTGCTGAGTGCCTTGTTCTTTCACTCCACACTGACAACCATCACTCTCAGGAGCATCTCTTGAGAAAAGTTACTATTATTGTTAAGAAGTTCATCTTCTTGAAGGGAATGAGTTCAAGCTTGAGCTCCATTTTTTACCAAAAGGAGAAGGTTTTATCACAAGCTGCTCCAAAAGTTCTTGAGAACATTCTAGACAGCGTCCATTAGAGTGGGTCACGCCTCACCTTTTCTAGTTATTCATAGACCCCAGTCTCACCACCCTCTTACACAAACTAATAAGTGGTTGCGATTAGGATGAGGGAGATTTTTGTAAGAAGGTCATGGAGTTCTAATTTCTGGTATGATTTTGTTTTAATTTATACTAATTTGTTCTAATTTGTTGGATTTTCAAGTATCATCCATGTTCAAATTATTGTTTCAGTTAGTTCTTTACTTTGTTATTGATTGTTTGTAAGTTAAGTATTTTGGTAGGTGTGCAAAGCTATTAGTTAATTTTATATTTGTGGAGGTTGATTTGCGTTAAAATGTGTAACTCTGATAAGTTATTAGAGTTATACATTTCGGTAGAGTTCTTTACTTCTTTACACCATTCCATTATCAATTATCGACTTCTTTACTTGTTTACAGCAAGTTTCAATATAAAATTAATTGATCCAATTCAAGTTTCACATTTTGACATCAAGTCCATAAAGATTATATTTGCGTCAATGAATCTGAAGTGTTTCTCTCCTAAATCAGCTCTTTTTCAGTGGAATGTACTTCACATCTCCTCAAATATGATTAAATTCACATCATCTGGTAACTCTAGTGTCTTCAAAGATGGATAATTTTCAAAAATTTAAATCATTGCATGTTTGCTGTATCTGCTTGGTACCAAAACCTTTGTAGCACATCCATGGTTACGCTTGACTACGTTTTTAACAAATGAAGTGAAAGGAAAATCCCAATTCCCTTGATGCTCATCCATTAGTCTTGACTCATCAGAAGACTTAATATCAGGTATATAAGGAAAGAGAGGATGTTGCCAACATAGCGGGTTGAGATTGTATGTGTACCATGATTTGCAAGCCAAAGGAATATCCAAAATTAATGATTCTATTCCAACTCTACCAAACACATTCACTAAATAGTCTATGTTTAGAACCTCCCAATTTGGTGTTTTCATCTGTTACACATGACAGAAGGGTGGATGACAATATGCGAAGAATCTTCAATTTTAACATCCTTTGAACATCACTTATGAATACTTTGTTCCATCTCACTAACAGAAGAACCCATTTGGGCTTGATTTACTTAATTTTAGTCATTTGAAGATGTTCGATTTTTTAATTTCTCTCTTTGTTCTGACATTACGAATTCAAGATAATCAGAGATTTTTTTTTTGTTTTGTTAAATTGTTTGTTTGTTTGTAAATTATTTTTTTGTTTATTCAATAATGGTTTGTTCAACCAATGATTTGTTTCGAAAAAATTATTACGAATTCAAGGTACACGAACATCATACATTATTTTTGTATTTACATTGCTCGGCGGTTCAAAATTTTGGGGTTTAGGTAATATATACAATAGCAGATGTGAGTCACTTTGTTTCATGTAGCCCTATCCTACCTAAGTCAAAGTTCACATTGAAAGAAAATATCTTTATCCTTCATCATTTTCCATATTGAAAATTATGTTTACCTTTAACCTTCTCTTAATAGATTTTGTGATTAAAATAATTGTTCTTGGTGTTCTATATGTTTGTTCATTGAGGCGTAGACTTAATCTTTTGCTTTTCTTCACGAGGTGATTTTTATAAAAACCTTCAATTTCCTGCCCTACTCATTAATACATTCCCTAAATTTGGTGGGATTTATTTAATTTAGTGACTAGAACATGAGTATCCTCAAAACCAGTAAAAAATTGCCCTGTAAAAAACTGCCCTGGTACGCTCTTCACTTTAGGTCCTGTAGAATATTGTCTACCTGAATAGAAAATTGGCTACGTGAATTCGTGTTCTGTAGTACCCTGACTTTTGATTAATTAGTTAAAACAAAAACTACACGGTGTGGGTGGAGTAACAATGAAAAGTTTACGTAAAATATGCACAAACAAGCGGTCATTTAGACTTTACACATTTTAGAGGGCATATGTCCGCGTGCATGACATTGCATGGTAATTAATAGATAGTATTGGTGAAATATATTAGTTATGTGAATAATGAAAAGTCTATTAAATTAAGAAGAATTTAGGGTGATAAATTGGAAATTTATGAGATTAGATGTTCATAGTCGATTTTAATGGGTTATGATCCTTTTTTTATGTAAAACACTATAAGAAAACATAAAAGAAAAAAAATATGTTGTGGCGGCGTGGGCATAAAAGGAATGGGTTATAGGACAAGTCTACATGGAAGTAAATAGTACCAAATTCCATAACAACAACAATGATTCGTGGTTTCCAAGAGAAGAACATGTAAAATACATGTGGGTTACTTAAGTCAATAATTGTTGGTGGTACGGTGTCATATATATATATAGTTTATAACAAAGAAATGTAATTCGTTGTTTTCCTAAGAGGAGAGAAATACGCGCGGGTTCTTAAACAACTTAGCAAGTAGGTAGGACCAAATCCATCAGAAGTTAATGGAGATAAAACCTTTAACAACAAATGAATTTTGTTTGTAGCTTCCAAGAAAAAAAATATGGGTCTCTTAATCAAAAAAATGTAGGCGGTTGTGTGGAGCAAGAACCTACACCTGTCAACCAATTATGAGAATTTGGATAAGTAAAAGAAATATGAGGATAAATATCTCCACGTGAAAAAAAATATATATATATATATATATATATATATATATATATATATATATATATATATATAACGAAAGCATGAGGATGTAAATCGAGGAGGGGCGCACACTGGCCATCGTGCGAAACATGGCCCTTAAAATAAATCTCATCCATCGGTCCACTTCTTGATTTTAATATATAACACTAATAGGTTTGGTCCCTTAAGAAAGATCTCGTCCAAATAACAATAGGGAAGTTTCCTCTCCAAGCAAAAACAGTAAAATAAAGACTGGCATACCAAATATTTTATGGAGTGTTGAAGAGGGGTTTTAATGGATCTTTTCTAGAGATAAATTTGGTGGGGCTAGACAACCCCTTTAAAGGTCACCTTAGGAGGTCGGGGTTGTCATATTCTTTTATCTTTCATGCCATCCATTGTTGAGCTTCATTAGTGTGGGAAAGACTAACTTTGGTTTAAGTTTAATTTGAGTATATTTCAGCATGTTATTTATATTTATTAGATTAAATATATGTGTGTAGTTTATTAACTTGCATCATAGTGTTGATTATTAGCCATATTATCATTGCATGAAGTGGAATCAATAGGATGATATAAAATAGGTCTTGAAAAAAAATCAAAATATAATAATAGACATTTTTATGGAATAAAAATGTAAGAAAATATTATTTTTTATTATTTCTAGTAAAAAGAAGTAATAAACATTTTTACGGAATAAAAATGTAAGAAAATGTCATTTTGGTACATTTATAGTAAAAAAAATAGTAAATATTTTTATAAAATAAAAATGTAAGAAAACAGTATTTTGTGTATTTCTAGTAAAAAAATAATAAACGTTTTTATCGAATAAAAATGCCGAAAAATATTATTTTTGTGTATTTCTAGTAAAAAAAATAATAAACATTTTTATGAAATAAAAATGTAAGAAAACATTAGTTTTGTGTATTTCTAGTGAAAATGAATAATGGACATTTTAATGCAATAAAAATGTAAGAAACGTTATTTTAGTGCATTTCCAATAAAAATAAATAATGGACATTTTTATGGAATAAAAGTGTGTGACAATATTATTTTAGTATGCTTTCTTGTAAAACTAATAATGAGGATTTTAGGAATTTAAAATCCACTTTCTATCACATATAAACTTGTAGTAGTTTAATAAATATGTGAAGAAGTTTAAGGAAAGTTTTTTATTGCGCCTAAGCATGAAATAAGACATATGGAAATCTTAGTATTTAAAGAATATGTGTAAAATGGAAGTTTATTATGTAAAGGTTATTTTACATATTCAAAGTGTAAAAGTGTCAGTTGTGAGAGTGGGTTAATATTGTGGTATTAAACAAGTCTCAAAATGGCTAAAGGTGTTTTAAATATAAAGTTGAAAACTTAATAACCATTTTGAGAAATAATACTTGTTAAAGGATTAAAGTGCAAGTTTGCTAAAAAAAATGGGTAAATTGGTAATTTACTTAAAGTATAACATTTTTATGGAGTAAAAATGTCAAAGAACGTCTTTACACTAGTATGGGTGAAATTGAATTTAAGTTCTAAGGCGTGAATGACTTTAGTATAAATCACGTGTGTGTGTGTGTGTGTGTGTGTGTGTGTGTGTGTGTGCGTTTGTGTGTGTGTTTGTGTGTGTGTGTGTGAATAAGGGACTTAAAGGCAAAATGAAATAATTTTTCAAGTGTTAACGGAAAAACGGACGTCTAAGTCCGAGTTTTGGCTTCGGCCGAGTAAAGGTTAAAAACAAGAATAATGTGAACATGTGTAAAGTGTTAAACACATTAATAAGGGCTCGAATGCAATCGAAAAATAGCAAGAAGGGGCCGGAGCCCTTAGGTGAAAATCCCTAAATCACTGGCCAAAGCATATGGTGCACATAGCCGACAGTGTGGAGCCCGTTGAAGTATGTGGTTATGTGGAATAATTCCAAGAAAAATTAATGGGATGTGGAACATATCAAGAAATAGGTTGTGTGGTGAAACGTGTGAGTACAGCCTAACTCGAATGAAATAAAAAGTGTTGCGATATGGCATATGTGGACTAGTAATATGCAAATATAATATTGTCTATAACGAAGCATGAAAACATTAGGTATAGGAGTAAATGGGTGAGTTAGGAGACCTTTAAAATTCAATCTGTAATTAACACGAGAATGTGTTCATGAATGTTTTCCAAATGTTAAATAAGTATTTTACAACGTGGTGGTCGCGTGTGTTGAATGTGTGCTTTCAATGAAAATACTAAAATAGGGTAGTCATGTAAAAAGGGCAATTTTAGTAAAGACACGAAGGAAAAATCGTTACGTATTTACAAAAGGTTCCTTTATGAGATTGCGGTGAATTAATCTAAACAAGAAATGTTTTTGCATAAAGCGGTTTCACGCATTAAGGTATATATATAAGAAAGTTGCATGTATACGTAGTTATAACATGTTCAGTATCTTTCACCCATTCGTTTCTATATTGCTTTGTATATTACCATTGGGCATCGGCTCACACCCTCGCTTTGTCACGATTGGTTGGTAGCATTTTCGTATTTCGAGAGCGTTGTACAGGTAAGTACTTTATTTAGTTTACGTTAGTAACTCTCTTTACGGGACTTCGGGGTACTCCTCCGTGGGTCTCACACGTAGTTTATCTTGAAACTAGAACCGCATGCTAAACAAGTGAAACGTTAATTAAAATAAAACTAGACTAGCAACGTTGTAATACCCCACCCTAGAAAATAGGCATTTAACGTTATTTGAAGTGTTTTTTCCAAGGGAAAATTCGAGGAATAAATAATCCAAGTGTAACATGTCAAGTAATACGTAAGGTGGCGTATTACATAAATGGTTCAAACGATAAAAATTCCATGATGCATGTGTCGAATGAAGGCATATTTAATCTCTAATAATATTAGCTAGGATCTCCGTTAAGTTTAAGGAAAAAATGTCAAGGAACGGATGTGACACGGGCAAGGTTAATACAACGCGATATTTAAAGGGTAGGAAAAACAAAGTATCACAATATGGATTAAATGAGAAAGTTTTACGTTGAATGATTCACATGAGTTTTATTTTGAGTTTATAAAATTACTTTAAGTACTTCGGTTATGTTTCACTCGATTCAGACAAGCAACGAGCGCTACGCGAGCCTGGGTACAAATTGTCTGATGGTGCGCGAGACTGCAAAAGTTCAGTTTTGCGAAAATTATTTAGGACAATTGGTGCGTCAAAAAAAATATTCCGACTATACATTTAGACTCATAAAAATATAAGGAATATTACCATATGAAGAAAAATCTAAAAAATATATATTTTATACGGATGTCCCGATTCTTGTACGATTTGTGTAGGACGTTTCGAAAGGTAAAAAAAATATTGCGAATATGTTTTTTGACTTAAAAATGCAAGGAAGAAGGTCAAATGGTTTAAAATTGCAAACAAAATATTTTTAGAGAGAGAACGCAAATCAACATTTTGTGGGTGGTTAAGGGCATTGTTCAAATGAGTTTTTAAAGTCACGTGTTGGTGCATTGTGTTGTCATTTTTTGACCTTGATTTGCAGGTCTTGGTAAGTATTTTACATATTTTTTAACATACCAACACTTGTTATTTGGGTCATAAGTTGAAGACTTCCCAGAATAGCATAAGAGAGAGAGAGAGAGAGAGAGAGAGAGAGAGAGAGGTGAGTGCATAGGCTCCATGTTCAATTCCCATTAGATCTATCATCGCTATTTCTCTCCCCTTGAATTCCCTTAAACTAGTAGGCATCCCCAAAATTCGAAGCTACCCTTGAGCCACCCCCAAAACCACCATTTTATGGCATAGAAACACCTTATTTCATTATGTGTAACCATATGAAGTATTTTGGGTTGTTATAGATGTTATTCTTGGAAGTTGGTTGAGGTTTATAAAAGCTTGGAGATGGATTTTTGGAGAAAAAGAAGGTAAGCTTGGAGGTAGCTTCCATGAAGGGCTTTCTTATAACCCCTTGAGGCCACCTTTGGAGGTGGAGGCTACTCCTCTTACACCAACATTTGTACCGTGATTTGAGGATATTTAGGTGAGATTTACTAACCTTGGTTTAGGTTTATTGATGAGTATAATTTTAGCTAGTTATTTACATATATTAGGCATAATATATGTAGGATTTGTGAATAGCTTGCACCCTTGTGATAAATTAGTGAATTTCTATGATTTCATGTGTAAATGGGTTTCAAAGAGGTACTTTAAAATGAGTTTTGAAATGGATAAAAATTTAGATTACTCTTTTATACGTTTTGGGGTTAAAAATGTATAAGAAAATGGTTATAGTAAATTTATGGGTTTATTAATTGCATCCTTAGTGTTTTGAATAAAATAGGGCATTTAAAGGAAGGTTTAAATGTGTTTAAAGGGTGTATAAATTTTTAGAATACTATTCATGGACTTTTTTTTAAATCAAATGTGCTAGTGTGATGTCTTAAAGATAAACAATGCGATTTTATGCAAAGATGTGTATTAGGCATGGGTGAGACATTTTATGAGATAACAATGTGACTTTATACATGAATAATGAAGATACATTTAAAAGAAAACTTTCACTTTAATATGTTAATTATAGTAGGTAAAGCTCACATGGGAAATAAAGTGGGTTTAATACGTAAACATATGAAACTAAGGTCTTCATACAAATAGTAAAGTAAAGAAGGCTAAATGTGAAATAAATGGTTATGTAGGTGTTGAAAGGAAAAATGCCATAAATAAAGTGTGTAAACTCATAATGAGAGAATTGTGCGGGTTAATGAGAAAATATTGGTAAATTGGGTGTTGAGATGTAAAAACCCAAAATTTAAGTGTGTTATCAAGTATGTGAAAAAAAATGAGGTTTTAATATATAAAATGCATCAGTTTATGTACTAAAAAGGTATAAAGTGGAAAATATGAAAGTTGAGTAAAGTACGCTAAGTAAATAAGTATTTTTTATAGCTAAATGTGTTTAAGTGTTGAATAACAATTTAAACTACTTTTTGAAAAATAGCATTTGTTAAAGGGCCAAATTGCGAGTTTGCGTAAATAAAGGGTAAATTGGTAATTTACTTAAAATGTGAATTTTTTTTATGAAGTAAAAATGTTAATGAATGTTTTACACTAGTGTGGGTGAAAATGTATTAAATCCTAAAGCGGGAATAATTTTTGGTATAAAAATCAACGTGTGTGTGAATAAAGGACCTAGAGAAGAAGAAACCATTTTCCAAGTATTAACGGAAAAATGGGTTGTTAAGTCTGGACTTTTGTCTTCGGCGAAACCGTTGTCCAAGTATTAACGGAAAAATGGGTTGTTAAGTCTGGACTTTTGGCTTCGGCCCGTAAATGCTGAATAATGTGAATATTGGAATAATGTTGAGCACATTAAAAAGATAATGGGACATTCGGATGATGTCGGAGAAATAATTAAGGAGGGCATGACGTCCCTAGTGGTGAAAGACCCCAAACTAACTGAAGTAGCATATGGCGGTGGAAAGCGGTGGCGAGAGGCCACAAAGTCCGTAGTTGTTGGCTAAATACCAAAGATAATGATGTAATCGAAACATGATGAGAAATGGGTTATAAAATAAAAAATAACCTAACTTGTGTGACTAATTAAAGTTCCGATTAACGAATGTGGACAAGTAAATTGAGAATAATGACAAATGTCCAAAAGGGAAGTGAAGTGGTTAAGCAAAGTGACTTAATGGGTAATCAAGCTACCTGATTAGGTTTAAACCCATAATAATACAAGTTTGCGTAAGGCTTTCAATGTAAATAAACTATCCTTAACATGATATTCGCGTGTATTGAAAGAAAGTCATAAGTAAAGATTAAGCAACTCTGGTGTGAGTTAATGTACATTGAGTAATAAACATTTGAAACTGAATGAAATGTTTTTTCAGCAATTATAAACAGCTTAACTGCGTGAGTTGATGAGAAGAATATTCTAGTTTTAAGCATAAAATACAAAATGATTATTTTGTAAAGACAAGGAGAACAAATCGTATCAAATAACATTTTTAAAGTAAAATAGTTTAATATATTGGGACTTGTATTTTCAAAGGTATATATGTAGATATATACGTATATTCGCATGCTTTTTGTTGTAGCGTGTGATTGTTCTTTCTGTTGTTCGTTTCTATACTGCATTTGTTTAAGTTCCCACTAAGCAATTGGCTCACATCCCTCTTTTTTGTTACAACAAGTTATATGTTATTAAGCATAATGTTAAATAATAATACAACTAGATTAGAAATATTATTTAGGTTGTTCCATTGCACTTCATAATTAACGTTCGGGTCGTACCGGGTTGATCTTTTGTTAACCCTTAAATTTGGGTCGGGACGTTACAACTTGGTATCAGAGCTTTGAGTTCATGTTCCTTTCAGGTGTGATGTGGTGAGGTCAGTAGTGGATATTTCTATGTCGACGTTGGTTGGATCTAGTCAAGCTTGATTGGTGACGGTTTCGTCTTATACCTAGATACTAAAGTTGAGGGTCTTGAGCACATTATACCATTATCTTTGAGTTGGTGATCGGCTAAGTTAGTATCCATTCTTATTTCAATTCATTTGTTCTGGTAGTGTTAGCTAGCAAGTATCGAGTTTTGGTATAGGCCATTAGGTGGTGGCACCTTAAACTTGTGTGAGATGTATCATGTGGAAGTTTGATGATTAGAAAGTGCTAATGATTTCTGTTGCATCTTAGTTGGTATGCTTGTGGTTTCATCTATGGGATTAAGTGACTAAGTAGTGTGACTCGTGAATAAATAATTCTATAGAAATTAGAATGCCTAAGTGACTTGATTATGATTTGGGTTTAAATAATCATATTGATTTGGAGTAATTTAAGAACGGGTCAATAAAGTCCTTGGGACGTAGTATTAGAAATGGTGATATTGAATTATGGTTTTAGAAAAATGAAGTGGTATTAAGGAATAGTATCTCTTGTGGCGTCAAAGGTATTGGCCCAAAGTTTTATATGTAATACCTGATGCCCCGTATCCTACCAAAATTTTATAGTGGTGATAGCTTGTGATCTAGCTAATGAGTGTGATGGATATGTAGTGAGACAAGTTAGTTGTCATGGCTGAGTGTTCAATAAGGTTAAGTGATACGCTATGATGAGCTTGATCTCTGGTTATAGTCATAAATAGACATATGAATCCATACTGATAATGCCTTAGAGATATGTGTTAAGGATTAGCTAATGAATTATTAGTACAAGTTATAGACACTCCGTAGTAATAGTGAACTTTAGATTGCGCTTCATGTATTACGATAACAAGGATGTATTTCTTTGAACTTTAGGGATTTCTTATGATGTCAACGACATAGATTTACAGTTGGTATAACACGTAGTAATTGGGTTAGTGTTCGGCCATTGAAAAAACAAATAACGGCCATGATCGGTTGTTATACTTGGTAGGATTTTGTCGTGATCACTCATACTCTAGAATGTGTGTGATCGTTGGAGATGATTGAATCGGTGTCCTTTCCATGGAGCATTGATAAATTTATCGTGTGGATGTATAGGTTGTTGATGTTGTAGTACGATTTAGTCGTATCGTTTTGTGGCAATACTTAGGAGTTAGCGCCATAGCTTGTTTATAAGCTTATGTTAAGTTATGAACCTTGTGGATAACATCGAAAATAGATTAATACGTGCTAGGTTTTATACTTGGAAAATTTATAAAACGATGACGTTCATTCTAATTTTAGAGATAGCACTCGGGGTGGAGAGTTAGGCTTGATTATAGCACCTACATGGGCCACTTATGTGGTTGGTATGTTTTCAGTGAGGAGAATCATTAGGTATTGGGTAGGGATAATGCTTGAAAAATCGAGATGTCATTATAACTTGTCCGATAGTTATGATTTGGGATCATATAAGAAGTTGTTAAGGATTGTAGAGAAGGTCTATGGGGTGAAATTATGTGAGTGTCATGTTTCACTAGATGAGAAAGATCTCGAGGTTCGAAAGTTAGCAATCGCATGTGGAGATTATGGAGACTTGAGTATGTAGGACAATGATTAATATTCAGAAATAAAAAATGTAACTTCGCTTTGATATGAAGGATAAAAAGTAACCCAGTCTTAAGGAGGGAAGCCTAACACTTTATCTTCCCAAGTCGTTGTCTTTGGAAATAGGTGGTCTTGATTAGCGAGTCGATGCAGGGCGCGTGTCATGACTAAGACTTTAGCACACGTATAGGCCAGTGAAATTTTAGACTTCAAGTGTACGTTGTGGTTCTTTCTTCGCGTGGGATGGTTCTTGCCCGAATTCAATTATTTCATTCTGACGTGGCTGTTGCCTGATCCATTGCATCTTATTGTGTCTTACTTGATCCCAGTGATGGAAAGTTATTGTGTTAGTTATGGGTTTGTATTCAGGCGTAGCATTGTATAAGCTCAGTAGTGATGCGGTATATGTCGGGTTTAGGCTAATGCATCACGGTACATGAGTACGCTCCTATTCGGAGGCACCTTTATTTTATATCGATTGGTCTATGCGTATGGTCTCGCGATTTGTTGCATGTAGTTTACATGTGTACTTGATAGCCTTAGGTTAATACACTCGCTAGTTAACAGGTATAACTGGTTACAATGTATACCGTGGATTTGAGGTCACGACTCTAAGATATGAATATTAGAACTTGATGGAACATTAAATGCTAGTGTTCCACTCCATTTGGAATTTGTGGATTGAGAATGTAGTCTCTCATGTGTATTTGGGTTATCGTACTTAGGATAACTCTAGCTTAATGTGTAGTCTCGTAGGAGGTATCGGTCGGAGGGACCATTGGGATTAAATGACTATCTTAAAATCATTTATGTGAATAGTTTTTGATGTTGAGGATGTATCTTCCTAGGCTAGGCAAGATCCAAATTGTTTGATGATGTGTAGGCCTGTAAATCCCGATGTTCTGAGTAATTTATGATAAAGAGTTCTTTGGGGTGTTACCATGATATTTACTGACTATTAACTCCTTAGAGGTATTTTTTAGATGAACATGCTAGTCATGTTTTGGAGTTAGCAATAATACCTTAGGATTCACCATGGTTGTATCAAATTAATGGTATGAAATCTTTGGGTTAGACTACAACGTTGAGGACATCTAAGATTGGAATTAAATTATTGGATGAATGATTTGTGAGCTTGATGATCATAAATTTCGTGGATGGAATTTCCTGAGGAGGCAAGAATGTAATACCCCACCACTAAAAATATGCATTTGATGTTATTTGAAGTGTTTTGTCCAAAGAAAAATTCAAGGAATAAATAATCCAAGTGTTGATACCAAAAATCATCCTCTTACGTGGACCAAGTAGAAATGGACATGTGTTATCCATCGTGACATTAGTCCTAGTCAGCAAGGCGTAATTCCCCAATTAAGTTTAGGAATTTCGACCAACAAGTTATAATGTTGACCAACATATTAAGAAGCCCGACCAACAGCAGGAAGACCGATCAACCAGGCCAGCAAAGCTCCATCAGTTATATACATTATGAACGTTGTACTAATGTAAATGACTAATTTATAAAGGCGTTCCATCCTTTGATATTCCAAATCTTGTACTCCCTAAGGGACTATAAATACATGGTAATCCCTGCATCCAAGGGACATGACACAACTCAACGAAAGCAAGGTAATACAAGATAATTGAGGTCGGTTTTTCCCTTTAGTCGAACCACTTTACAAAATCTTTTGTCTCTCATATTTACTTATTTATATGTTATCAAATAATTAGATATAGTCTAGTTTCATTAACAAATTGGCGTCGTCGGTGGGAACGTGTTTATAAGAGTTTTCACTCATTCACTTATTCAACATGGTTGATATTCCTGAACCAAGTACCAGGAATGATGGCATCCCGCTTGTTCCTTCTTCTCCACCAACAACTAATGAATTAACTGGAATCTTGGCTAGTCTTTCTAGAGGCAATGCAAGATACCATTAGGCAAATAGCACAAACCCTGCAAGCGGTATCACCTACTTTGTTCTCTCTTGAAAACATGCCACCATCGCTTCTAAGAGGTAGCAGGAATCGTCAATCGAGGACTACTAGAGATATTTCTTATCACCCAGGGGAAAATTCACTGCTCAGAGCGTCTAAGCCCTATAATGAACAGTCCTACTCTTCTGAAAGATTGAGTGCCTTATAGAGGCTAAGTCAAGCATCTCCTTTTGAACGTTTGGGACCTAGGGGGAAAATAAATGTTTCCAGGGCATTGTTGAGAAACACTTGATGACCAACCGGTCAATGGGAGGCCTCATCCCAGTCTAGATCAGACGCCCGACAAACTGCCCGTGCCTAACAATAATCACAAAAATAAAGTCAATAAACAACCGAGCAATAATGCATAGATTTGACACTGTCAGTAATGCGTGGAAAGGCTCTATCCAGCGATTGGAAGATGGATTGGGAGAAATGGCTAAGGACAAGAATCATTTACAAAGAAGCTTTGTGAAAGGATCTCCTTTCGTACAGACTATTATGGATTTCCCCACTCTTGCGAAGTTCAAAGCTCCTGTGGTTACCCCAAATGTGATGGAAAAACTGATCATGTTCTTCATATAGAGCAATATCAGGCAGCATCTTATATCCATGTCATCCCCAATGAGATGAGATGTAGATCATTCTCGAGGACAATTACCGACCCTGCTCAAATCTGGTACAACAACCTTTCTTAGGGGAAAAGTTCCTTTATTAGTCAACTGATCGAGCTATTCATTAGCAACTTTGTTTTGGGGCTAAACAAGTGAAAAGGGTAGCTCATTTGCTCAATGTGAGACATAAGGTGGGGGAAAGTACCAAAGATTACATCACTCGGTTCAATAACGAAAAGTTGGTGGTTGTGGACTACGAGGAGAAAACATTTATTACAGCTCTTATGAGTGAAATGCTCTCCAAGAAACTCTACTACATGCTTACTAAAGATCCTCCAAAGACAATGATAGAATTTATGGTAAAAGCAGCCAAAATTATGAATGTCAGGGAGGCAATGGCAGCTAAGCAGAGCTCGGAGGTAAAAGTTGAAGGTAAAGTTGACTAAAAGGGGCACAAAGATTCCAAGGAGCACAGGGAGTCAAAGCAAAAAGGGATTATTGATCGACTCAAGAAGTAAAATAATTACACCCCATCAGTAATGAACATATACCATGTTTTGGAATAAATCAAGCATAACAAGGATGTATATTGGCCTGAAAAGCTAAGGCCATCCCCTACCAAAAGGGATAGATCCAAACATTGTGAATTTCATAAAGACCATGGTCACATGACAGATCGCTGCATTGTTCTTCAGAACAAAATTAAAACTCTCATCCAAAGAGGAAAGTTAAACATATTTATTGATAGGCAGAATAAAGATGGAGCTCGTAGAAGATCAAAGTCTCCTTATAAGCCCAGAGACGATAAAAAGAGTACTCATGAATATGATCAAGAGAATGACCCCGACCTAACCCAAAAGCCCAGGCAACCAGAACATGAGGTATTCATGCTCAGTTTTGGTTCTTTCAATTGCCAAATGATTACAGGTGGAGACGCGGGAGGAGGAGATCATACTAGTGAGAAGAAGTCTTACCTCAATGAGGCACAAGCTTGCTCCTAAATACCGATGATTAATCTAGCTAAAGAAGATTGACCGAGTAAGGTATACAAAGACAAGCTGGTGATCGACTTCTCTAAAAATAACCTCTCAGGGGTGTTGTTCCCCCATGATGAACTTCTTGCAGTCAAAGTCAGAAAGGAGGATATAATTGTGTCTAGAGTACTAATTGATAATGGCAGCTCGATAGATATTATGTTATATCCTTTCTTTGATAGTTTGGACTTCAAGCTTAGCCAATTGGATCCCTACCACAAACATTTGTTAGGTTTTCTGCCGAAAAGGTATTCCTTTTAGGAATAATTAAGGTGGATGTGTTGATCAGTACATGGCCAGCCAGCTAAATAGAGAAGATACATTTCTTTGTAATGTATAAAAATTTTCATTCTGCTTACAACATGATAATGGGAAGAGTATAGTTTAAGAAGCTTGAGGTTGTGTCATCTACAGTCCATCAATGTTTAAAGTTCTCCACCAACTTTAGAGTAGGTGTTGTAAAGGGCGACCAAAAAGTAGATCGGGAATGCTACTACTCATTTGCCAAGCAATAAGATTTAGCAAAAATGAAGAAGAGAACCATCACTTACCAGGTGGACACCTTTAAACCCCATAATGAATTTGAGGTTGAAACCTTAGACCCAAGAGAATAAATGAAATTGGTAAAGGGTCAGATAGTTAAGGCCACGAAGAGCATTGTGTTAGACGATGACAATCTAGAATGCACCACTCAAATAGGAATAACGCTAGATCATGTTCTTAAATAGGAGCTAGTGACTTTCTTTAGACATAAAAATCATGTGTTCACATGAAGTCATGAAGATATGCCAGGTATTGATCCTAATTTTCTTTGCCATGAGCTCAATGTTAATAAAAACATCAAATATGTGAAGCAGAGACGAAGAGTGTTTAGCCCCGAGAAGAACCAAGCAATTCAGGAGGAAGTTGAAAAGCTTCAAAAAATTTCTTTCAAATGGTCAAGAAGAAGAATAACAAGTGGAGAATATGTGTAGATTTCACAGATTTAAACAAAGCGTGCCCAAAGGATGATTTTGCTCTACCCTGAATTGATTAGCTGGTGTACGCCACTTCAAGACATGAACTGCTCAGTTTCATGAATGCTTATTCTAGTTATAACCATATCAAAATGAAGCCTGAAGATGGGCAAATCACTTCTTTCATTACTCCTCGAAGAACTTATTGCTATTATGTTATGACATTTGGTTTGAAAAATACAGGTGCCACTTATCAGAGATTGGTGAACAAAGTCTTTGAGGAGAAGATAAGCAAAAATATGGATGTTTATATGGATGATATACTGACGAAGAGTAAAAAAGCGTCCGATCATATTACCGACCTCAGCCAAACCTTTGGCCAAATGAGATTAAACCCTACCAAGTGCATGTTTGGAGTACAGGTAAGAATGTTACTTGGGTATATAGTAAATCAGAAGGGAATTGAGGCAAATCCGAATAAGATCAATGCACTTATTGAGATGTAGTCCCCTACTTGCAAGAAAGAGGTACAAAGGCTAACTGGGCGAGTAACAGCTCTGAACAAATTTTTGTCCCGAGCTACAGATAGGTGTCTACCATTCTTCAAAGTGCTCATAAAAAGTTTTGAGTGGAACGAAAAATGCAAAAAGGCCTTTTTGGAGTTGAAAGAGTTCCTGGGGTCACTCCCATTGCTTTCCCGACCAATTTTAGGAGAAATATTGTACTTGTACTTAGCTATTTCTAAGTCAGCTGTAAGTTCTGTTTTCATCCGAGAAGAGAACGGAGTTCAAAAACAAGTCTATTACACCAGTAAAGCTTTCTGAGGAGCAAAAATAAGATACCCACGTCTGAAGAAGTTAACATTGGCATTGATTTAAGCGTCCAAATGGATGAAGCCCTAATTTTAAGCCCATATGATTGTGGGGTATACTTATATGCCTCTCAGGCAAGTCTTCCACAAACTAGAGAAGTCTGGCAAATTAATGTACTGGGGAGTAGAATTGGGGGAGTATGATATCGTGTATGAACCAAGGCCTTCATTAAAAGGCCAAGTTGTGGCATATTTTATTATCGACTTCACTTATCCAGAGGTCTCCGAGCAATAGGGAATACAGCATAACAAGACATGGGAATGGATAGTCCAACTAAGGTTGTTACTGACCAATCGTTCGAGAAATCCTCATCGGAGGAAAAATCAAAAGAAATCCCTGCCGGCCTATAAGATTCCTCTTCTAAAGCTAAAGAGATTTCAGGGAAGTATCAGGAAGCAAGAATAAAAACATTCCATCATGGGATTCTGACATACCAAGTGTTTGATGATGATATCCCGATATGGAACTTGTACATTGATGGATCATCTTCTGCAATCGGGAGCAGATGTAATTCTTAACACTCCTAATGGGATAGAAATTGAATATGCTTTGCGATTACAGTTCTAGGCCTCAAATAATGAAGCAGAGTACAAAGCACTCATTATGGGCTTAAGTTTATCCCAGTCACTGAACATCGAGCAAGTTGTGTCACTCGGTGACTCTCAATTGGTGGTGAACCAAATATTGAACTTGTATGGAGCTAAATAAGAACTGATGATCAGATATCTGTCCAAAGCATTGGAGGTGATAACAAAATTATTGACTTTTTAAACGAACAGAATCCTAAAGTTGGAAAATCACCGAGTAGATGCACTTGCTTGGCTAGCTTCAATGATAAGAATTGAGCTCCGAAGACCTATTCTCATCGATATTCTAGCAAACAAGAGTATAAATGAAGACCTTATGATCAATTTTATCGCAGTAGATATGGGTCCATCTTGGATGGATCCCATAAGAGCTTACATTGAAAAAGGAACCCTGACAGCAGATACAATTGAGGCCAAAAAACAAAAGTACAAAGCAACAAGATATGTTCTGGACAAAAGGGTGTTATACATGAGAGGATTGACAGCTAGCTTGTTGCGTTGTGTTCATCCAACAGAGGTTCAAGCCCTAATCCAGGAAGTGCATGAAGGATTTTGTGATGCTCACATAGCAGGCAAGACACTACTGTAGCGGATTAGTACACAGGGATACTATTGGCCCACTATGCGAGCAGATTGTGCAGCCTTTGCTAAAAAATGTGACAAGTGCCAAAGGTATTCCAGCATTCGTAAAAATACGCAGGCTTGTTTTACTCCAATCACTTCACCATGGCCATGTGCAATTTGGGGAATAAATTTGGTCGTGCCACTGCCAAATACCCGAGGAAGATTCAGGTACTTGGTTATTTTTGTGAACTACTTTACAAAATAGGTGGAGGCATAAACCTTGATAGACATGCCGTATAAAAAGGTCTACCAATTCATTTGGAAGAATATCATTTGCAGATATGGGTTGCCTTATTCCTTCATTATCAACCACGACATACAATTCGATAATGAAAAATTTATCGCTTATTGGGATAAGTCCAATATCTAAAAGCTGCCCTCTACTCTAGATCATCCTCAGAGTAATGGGAAAACTAAAGTTACGAATAAAACTCTACTTAATGGGTTGAAAATAAGAATCGATGATGCCAAAGGAAATTGGATCAATGAGTTGCACTCTGTTCTATGGGCATATCGAACAACTCCAAGGACTACAACTGGAGAATCTCTATATATGTTGGCATTTAGGATGGAGGTAGTAATACCCACTGAATTAGGCCTCCCATCCCATAAAGTATTGAACTTTAACTCTCCTGTAAGTGATTTAATGCGAAGACTAGATCTGGATATGCTGGAAGAGGTACGTGAAGATGCCGCTTTAAGAAATATTGCGTACCAACAAATAACAACCCATTTTCACAATAAAAGGATGAAGCAAACCAACTTGAAGGAAGGATATTATGTGTTGAAGAAGGTAATCCATAAGAACAATGATGTTAATAAGAATTAACAGTGATGTAATGAAATAAGTATCTTAATAAGTATTAATAAGTATTAACAGTGATGGAGGGAGAAGAGTTCAAGAATCCATGGCATGCCGAGCATCTTAATAAGTATTAACAGTGATGTAATGAAATAAATTGCACTTAAGTTATTTCAGTATTAATAAAAATGATGATTTCCTCCATTTATTTTTTCAATTTTTTAGGAGTACTAGTCTTATGCACTATTATATACTTGATCGGTGAAAGTTGAAAGTTGTCAGAAAAACTTCAACAGTTAGTCAAAAATAATGATCCTTTGAAACAACAAACATATGGTTGGTTAACGCCCAGAAGAGATCCTTCGTAACAACAATCACATAGTTGATTACTGATGCTCAAGTGTTGGTTGGCATAAGCAAGAAGTTGCTCGGTATAAGCAAAACTTGGTCGGCAGCAGACAAAAACCCAAGTAAAGTAGGATTTTAAGTCCTCAAGAAGTTTGTTCAGTGAAAACAAAGATAAAACAAGAATTTATCTACAACAAAGATAAAGATAAAACAATATTTTATCCAATTGGGAAAAGTGAAGGAAGGACAATGTGAAGATTCCTAAAAAGGAATGTAGACACATATTCCACATATGCCTGGCCACTACTGATAACTAATGCAAAACCCTAAAAATTTAGATGCATTAGTAAAACATATGGAAACACATGGGTAACTAGTGCCAAACCTGGATTTTAATATAAGTGTACTATTAAAACATATGATCTCATTGGCAATTGATGCTAAACTTAGGCAAAAGCTTAAGTGTGTCAATAGAACTAATGAAGAGAATAAGCCATTCACATTCATAGATTAGCAAGATAAGTTAATCAAACATATATCACTCATTTAAATAGTCATCACATGATTTTTATCATAACTGAATTACAAGAATAAAATTTATTCTAAGGGACGTTTCCCCTTAGCTTTAGAAGAATTGGAAGTTGGGTCCATGCCTGTTGGAGGATCATCCAATGTGTAAGGGGAGTTGATAAAATTGAAGTCCATGAGAATTCTTCTATTATTATTGCTCGGTATATCTAGAAGATGAGGAGGGCGAAAAATATCTAGCTCGTCATGAAGGCCATAATCCCCTAAATACTTTGAAATCAGGCACTGGGGAATTGTGTTGGCAGGAATCCAATCAACATCCAATTTGAAAGGGGGATATTCATAGTTCGATAAGCCAGGATCATACCAGTTCCAAAATGGGTTGTTCTACTCCACCTTTATCACTGTCAAGCAATTGGTCCAACCCCACTTGTAGCCTTCATTATGAGATTGCTTGAACCGCTCATCAAAATGACCCAGAGCTTCATTGTATCCCTCCATCCAGATCTCCCTAGGTTGTTTATGGTATTAAACGGTTAGCCTCTAAACCTGGTGGTGCAACTTTTTCAGCACTCCATCATTGGCTTGTAATTAAGAAGATGTGACACCCCGACTAATTAAATACCCGGTAGATACTCCTTTATGAAATTAATATAGAATATCAAGTTGGTTCAGTCGTAGTATCACTGTTGAAAACATTTAATTTATTACTATCCACCTTATATTTAAAAAAGAGAGATGCCAAATTTTATAAATTAAATTAACATCAACTAAGTAATTAAATCAACAGCCATTAACCGTATAAAAAATCTCATGTAGATAACCAACGAAATGAAATAAACTGAGTCGGGAGTAAACAGTCCACTAATAATATTACCAGAGTAAATAAAATCCTGATACAAGAGTCTGAATAAACTAACATCTGAAATAATGAAAGTCTGTATCTACAATCTCTAGATAAGAATGGGCACCATTCCCTAACTGATATGAATGACCCTAATGGAACCAAGGATAAATGTGGAGGCGTCTAATACAAAAAACCTGTAACTTCCACAACAACTACAGCACGTCATCAGAATGGAACTCCTACGCTTGGCGTCCCTGTGGCTAGGCACCTAAAATGTTTTTACAAAAAGAGATAGATTTGAAAGCAAACGGGTCAGAGCCCGAGGTGAAAATATTTTAAAACTGCAAGTGTTTAAATCACAATATTAAACAACACATATATTAAACATGTTAGTCATGTGCCCTCACTTGAGACCCTCACCTCTCAATTAATCTGCATGTCTAACGTATACCCTTAATCCATCCTAGTTATGTCGCTAACTAACTCGTCTGTACCACTCCTGCTTTCGCATTCTAACATAGGATATCTACTCGTAACACCCAAACAAGTCATATTCATAACCCATTGTGACTCCCCTCCTAATTAAATATCAGGCGATCACTCCTTTATTAAATTAAAATAAAGGTGAACAGTTGGTTCATTCTTAGCATCACTGTCGAAAAAATAACTTTTCCAATTTAAATACCCTAAATAATTAAGCTAAGTGTCAAAACCATTTTAAACATTACTTTCCAAATTTTATTTTATAAACCAACATTTAAACTTTACATAATTCACAATTTAAATAATCGCATAACAATAATCCTGTAACTTATAATCCCAAAGAAGTAAACATTCAACAAATAACTCCCAACATTAAAACTTAAAGGAAAGCATCCTGACTGTAATAAAATCCAAAGCGTAAATACTGGAAATAAAAGAATTACAATGTCCAATAAAACAACTGAATAATGGGAAAGGGAGACACATGCCAAACTGAATAAATAAATGCTACGAACGGAATCAAGAAATGAGGTCGTCTAAACAAGAGTCCTACAACTCCCACCTAAGATATAGCAGATTCCTTCCAAAGGATCCTATGCAAGACGCCCCTGTGGCTGGGCACCTGTAATATATACATATATATACAAGAGAGAAAAGAAAATGTAAACGGGGCAGAGCCCGATTGTAAAAACGATTTACAATTTATTTAGCAAGTATTTAAAATGTTTACTGGACAATGCAACAACATATTAGGGCGACACTCCCTTGAGAATTTATCACCACTCTTCTAATGTGCACGCCTATCGTACTAACCTTCCCAACGGTTTAACTTATCTTATCTTAGGTTTCTCGTAAGATTTAGATTGACAATTTCAACTGGTTAAGAGGTAAAATCCGTTTAACACCAAAGTTCTCATTTAAGCTTTATTTGCTAATAAAGTTTCTCAATAACATATCGTACTAACCTTCTAATGTGCAAGCCTATCGTACTAACCTTCCCAAGGGACTCGATCGATCGATGCGTCGATCGATCGACACTCCTGGTTCGATCGATCGATCAAACAGGTATGGCGAATTCTGCAGATTAACAGTTACGGGTTCTATCATCCAACATCAACCAAATCCAAATTTTTAACACCCAAACTCCCATAAATTCGTACTACAAACATTATAAACCCAAATTAAACATCTTCTACGTAAAGCATGCGAATTTTCATCAATATCCATGGATTAATAGGCCAAAACTTACATCAATCTCAAGAACCCTAGAAATTTCTTTAACTTTGTTTTAATCAGTCTTTTTTCCAAAATTTCTACTTCTAATCCATCATAAATCCGTGGTTAAACCTCTACATATGAAGGGGATTTCCAGATTATCATTCATATCATTACTACATGCAATTTTCCTATCTCCAACATGGGTTTTCTTCTATGAAACTCATCCTAATCATCCCTAGACTAACATGAGTGATGCATTAACGAAATTAAGCAAGATAAATACTTGCCTGGGAATTTCAGAGTTCTGATTTGTGGACAAATTTGGTGTGGTTGCGTTCCCTGTCGCGCGATTTACGTGTTGGTGGTGGTGGCGGTGCAATCGGATGAGTTTTTGGCCTTGGATAGCTTGGAAAGCTTTCCACCTTCCTCTCTAATGGTCGTTCTAAGGTTTTGAGTCTTCTAACCCTAAGGGAATGGCTTATATAACCTAATAAATTTCGTGGGTTTAATTACGCAAAAATACAAAATGTCCAAAATGCCCTCCCGGGGTGCTAAATAGGCCTAAAAACGCTCTGAGACCCAAACTAAACCCCCGGGTACACTTTTTTTACTATCTCGACCCTTCCGGACACTTTGGCGCACTAAAAACGACCATACGAGTGACTTATAATTTATTCACTTTTATTAATCAATATTTAGTCCCGACATGACACAAGCGCGTCCCAACTCAAATTTCCAAAATTGTCATTTTATTCACTCGTGACATTTAATAGTACCAATTTCATATATATATATATATATATATATATATATATATATATATATATATATATATATATATATATATATATATATATATATATATATATACTTTGCTCATTAGTAATATTCAACAAGTTTCCCATACTTACTAACTCACGTCACGTTAGTAAATAAAAAAATAATTAATTTCCGGATTTATATTAAATTAATAACTCATATTAAATTTAATAAGTCCCCAAATTCTGAAAGCATAAAAATACGGGGTATTGCACCCATATTCACATTCATTAAATAACGTATCTCAAGTGTTAATTAAATTCTCACATTCTTAGGCCATTCAATTATCTTAGTTATTCGCATCTACTAAGCAACAGTGAACCAGTCACAAGTATATATATAAATCACTCTCAGTACTTATATACATATAAGTCACCCCGACGCTAAGCTGAGGTGCACGCATACTCTGCTATCAAATCCATGTACATCACGTACGTAAGGATCACGTGTTCTGAATCTCCCAGGAACCGTCTCAATACAAATCACACATATTAGAGGCGAGCATAGTTCACATACCCATGGGTCACACAAATACCTATGCTCCTAAGGTCAGCAGACTTATCCATTCAAAGATAAGCCCTTCCAAGTCCTATGTTCTGAGGTATCAATCTAAAGTCGCCCCGAAGGCACACCGAGACCAAACTATCCTCTTACAAACGACCTCCCGTGATAGCAAGCATGGTAGGTATGTTATACACACAATAATCCATATACTAGTAAATCACACAGCCGGTATATATACAATTTCAATATAGGCATACACCTCCCCTTTATATTAAGTCTCACCCACAATATTTATGTTCCAGATATTCTACATAATATTTATTTAACGTGGCAAGTCTCGTCATACGGATTCAGGTACTTATACCTATCCCAAGTGAATACTAGTTCTCCTATTTGTTCCTAAGGTTATCTCAACAAATATAAAATCCCTCTGCAACTATTCACACCCTTACATTATCTTTCATTCCACTTTCAGTCCCAAATCGAAATATTTCAAACTGTTCTCACTCGGTAACCGCTCGTAATTATAGCGTCCAATCCCATAAGTTATAACATTTTTCGGGCAATAACTAAGACCCTACTGACCTTAACTAAGTCCCACAATATTATATTAATCACCCTAAGAATCAATATCGTCTTTGGAATTTTAATTAAACCTTAAAGAAAAACAATTACCAAAAATCAGAAGAGGTCGATCGATCGAGAAAAAAGATCGATCGACATTCTTGGATCGATCGATCGATCAAGCAGGTATTCGCCCATAATTTCTTAACAGTTACAGGATTATCCATTTTTATACCTCCAAATCATATTAGAACGTCCCAAACTCCACAAATGAATATAATAATCATGAACCAACATTACTACACCAGTCTTAACATTCAAGATTTATCAAAACATCACAGATTATTTATTTCTTGGATTAGAAGTCATTAAAATACTATAACCCTAGTTTTTCCTCATCTCTTCAAAAATCATTAAAAATCCCAATTTAATTTCGTGATTTCCTAACTCTTAGTTTATAATTCATTCCCTTAATGATTCCAGAAGGTCCACTACATACAAACCTACCCAAGTTCATGATTTAGTCTCCAATTTCACATTATCACAATTATTCATAATTTGTCTCCAAATCTAATTTATCATGTAGAACATATGCCATAAATCTTTACAACATAAATCACTTGCCTGGAAAAATAAAGATTCTTATACGTTGGTGATGTTGATGGTTGGTTCTCCTTCTAACTCTGGTGACATATCCGGTGAATAATGGTGGTGTGTGGTGGTTATGGCTTGGAAACCATCTTTGTAACTTGTCCTCTTTCTCACGTTGCCCACTCCTTACTTTTTGGCTGATAATGGCCCTAATATTGTCTGATAAATATCACCTAATTTTCTTGGGTCACTATTCATTAAAAATTAAAATGACTAAAATACCCTCCCGGGTTGCCGGTTAGGCCTAAAAATGCCTGGGACCCAATCGAAACCCCCGACTAGTGTTTTCTGAAAATTTTGACCCTTCCGGATACGTTGGCGCACTCAAAATGATCATACATATGACATCAAATTAAAATACTTTTAAATCCATTAAATTTGGTCCTGACGCGACTGACACGCACGTTCCAACGTAGTTACCGAAACTGTCGTATTTTCAACTCACGATAATTTTAATAAATTCAATAATCACATATTACCATTCTCACTCAGCTATATTCAACATTATCATCATATTTAAATACTAACTCTCATCTCTCTAGCTATTTAAATCCGAATTAATTTCCAATTAATTATCCCAAATGAATTTAATTAATCCCACAATTAAAAGAAATTTCATTTAATTAATCTCATAATTAAAAGCCATAAAATTATGGGGTATTACAGAAGACTGGTAGAAATTTTCTCGGACTGGTCTTGAAGCTTTTGGGACATATCGATAATGGCCAAATTTTTTGCCTTCAACTGAGTCGCCTGATTAATAAGAGTTTGCTGCATCCTAGCCTCATTTGTAGTAGCTCGGTCAGGTTTTGTTTTTACTTGGGATGAGGAAGCAGACTTAATTTTCTTTAAAGCCTCAACTTATTCCCTCAAAGTGGCATTTTTTATCTCCAAGAAATAAACCCCTTCATCAGTAGAAGCAGCAGTGGAAGAAGAAGTCTTCAATGAATTCAATTCCTCCCATAAACTATTATTTTCTTCCTCTAGCATCTTGAAAATTTCTCTAGCCTCCTCCATTTCATGATTGAGTAAAAATTCTTGCCTCCTGAAGCGAGAAGCATGTTTCTCCAATTTCTGCTAAAAACCCCAGCCTTCACTCAAAGCTTATACTTCTGCTCGTAGTCGGCATGCAAAAGATCCTTAGATTCCTTATGATCTTATTAAAGCTCTTCAATCAATTTATAATAAGCCAAATTATTGACCACTATCCGATTAAAAAGACACTTCAAAAAAAGGTAGGCTTCTCTAGCTTGATTTGAAGCACCCTCTCCGAGAAACTTGGATAATTCTTGCTCGGTCAAAGTCAAGTGATCAGCCTTGAAGAGATCATTGCATCTTTAAAGTAGCTCGGAGTCAGTTGAGGAAAATTAATTTAGTTTATCTATAAACTATAAAAAGCAAAGAAAAATTCCTAATCAACAAAATAATGCAGAATGTAAAACAGAAGAAAAAGGCAAGTGTAAAGAAATGTTCATTTTCATTGATAAAATGTTGATTACAAATACATCAGCATAGAATAAAAAAAGTACAACTGAAGAGAAAATAAAAGATTCTCGGCGAACTAGTCTATACATTCTTTATGTCTGAGGTAGACCTAGAAGGGTTAGAAGCAGAAGCAGGAAGAGTAACTTGGTTATCAGAATGAGGGATTGAAGAATCAACTGCAGTTGCCTGTGGTTAGTCGGTAGAGCCCAAAATAAGGGTAGATTCATCTGAACCTCCATCATCCTCAATCTTCTCATCTATATTAGGAGGAGAACTAGGATCATATCTCAGAAATAACTTAGAGTCTTAGCGAGTGTCGACCTCTACAAGAGTTACCGACCAACCATACTTGAAACATTTATTCTTGGTGAACTCAATTTTAGTAGAGGCAGTGCTAATAGCTTTCTCCCAACCCCTATTGAATGCAGATTCCTCGTCCTTTAACCTTCTGGCCTTCTCAGCACCCAACTTCTTCTGCAGCTAGGAAACCTGCCCCCGAACAGCTGCAACATTGCCCTCTACAGTCTTTATATTGTTCTCCCATTTCTTTTGCTCATTATCCCATGCTTGTTGGTAGTTAATCAAGGACTTATTAAGCTCCTCAAAGGCCTCCTCAACTTCATTTGAAGAAGAACGAAAAACATCATCCTTCTCAAGTATATTGTTGAAGTTAACCAAGAACTACAAAAAAAATCAGAGCAAGTCAGTACAAGAAATAATAAATAGATGAATAAAAAGGAGGAGAAGTAACATCATTTACCAATGAAAGGCTTTGAGCAGCCCTTTTAGAAATTTTAGATCGGGGCATTGCAGAAGAAGAACCCCTATGGTCTATCAGAGTACCATACTTTATTAATTATCTGGTTAAACTAGGGCCAATGTCCATTAGTGAGCTAGAATCAGATAAGTAGACCAACTCTTATTGGTCAGAGCCAGTAGAAGATAGCCTTTTTTATCCTCTTGTACTGGGCTTCATCATTTTTCTTAGTTGGAGGCTTTTTACCAACTTCTTCTTTTTTTGTGGCCCCGCCAGTAGAAACAATATCACCCAAGATATTGGGGAATTTTCTTTTCACCATGGGTGTGGCAAGAGGCAAGTTTGAATCAACGGAAGAGGATGGAGCAGCAGCAAGTTCACCACTGCCAGTTACAGTGGTAGAGGAAGTAGAGATGGGGTTTTGATCAAGATCAATCACCAAGGAGGCAATAGCAACAGTAGGGCGAGCAACAAAAGAAGTGATGGTATTTTTGTACTCCAACAAGTATGAGGCAGACCTAGTGTGCTCCTCTCCTATTTTTTTATGAATGCCACAAAGAAACTTCAACTCCCTCGGATTGATATAACTCTCCTTGGGACACTTCCTCTTCCAATCAACTGCAACCAAAATCAATAAATAAATAAAAGTCACATCAATAATTAGTAAAATATTCAAAAAAAAGTTATACAAAATGTTGCAACCTATCACATTGCCATATTGTGGGCATATGGGCCCCTGATATTCAGTATCCCTTGTCATGGGTGCATATTGCCAATTTTTTGCAATTACTCCATGATCAATGTAATCTCTGTTGGAGTACGGGAGGTTAACTACTAAAGCCTTATTTACATCTTTACTCTTTAAATAGTAAGTGTTGTCACTTATGACCCACTTATAGCAAAACATATATTCTGGTATTCCTATATGGGTCCCATGGAGATGATTTAACCTATAAACCCCATTAACTACTCTCTAAGTATTGGGGGCTACTCTAGCACGATCCACATCAAAATAACGGTAAAACTCAAGGTAAAATGGGTTTAGGGGAAAAGTGAACCCACACTTAGCAATAAAAATAGAAGGGATCCAATGGCCCTCAGACAAAGAAAAAAGGTCTGTAAGAGGACCGAAAATCTCCAATTCCACCCACGAATGGATATTTCACTCATTCTTAAATTCCTCTAGAGAAACTACTGAATAAACCATGTTCAAAGATAAAGAAAAGGAAAAGAAAGAAGATTCTTACAAGGATTTAAGGTTTCAGCAAGAACTGAGGGACTGAAGGAACGATCACACAGAAAGCTCAAGAAGATAGGAGCAGAAACTCACAAGGTTTGAGGTAGAAGACAATCGTGATTTTCCCCACCTTTGATAGATTGCCTCGAAAACGGGCGAAGGTAATGATTAAAGGGAGCATCGATTGAAATGTTGGTGGCTAAGCCAAAAAAGACATATATACCCAAAAAAGATTCGTCAAAACATTGGATAATTGCAAAAATGCCATCCGCGTTATGAGACATCAATAAAACCAATAATTTCATAAGTATGGGAAGTTGGTAACCGACCAAGCATCAGAATTGTTATCCAAGCAACTTTAGAATTAAATGTACCATACTTTTTTACAAAAACCTCAAGCATGAAACATTAGGGGCTTCTGTTGATACCAAAAATCATCCTCTTACATGGACCAATCAGAAATGGACACGTGTTATTTATCATGACATTAGTCCTAGTTAGCATAGCGTAATTCTCCGACCAAGTCTAGGAATGCCGACTAACGTATTAATAAGCCCAACTAACAACGGGAAGACCTATCAACCTAGCCATCAAAGCACCAACATTTGTATATATTATGAACGTTGCAATGATATAAATGCCTAATTTATAAAGCCATTCCATCCTTTTATATTCCAACTCTTGTACTCCCTAAAGGGCTATAAATACATGGTAATCCCTGCATCCAAGGGACACGACACAACTGAATGAAAGCAAGGCAATACAAGACAGTGGACGTCGATTTTTTCCTTAAGCCGAACCACTTTAAAAATCTTTTGTCTCTCTTATTTACTTATTTAACTGTGATCAAATAATTAGATATAGTCTAGTTTTTTGTATCAACACCAAGTGTAACACGTCAAGTAATACGTAAGGTGGCGTATTACATAAATGGTTTAAACAAAAAATATCCCATGATGCATGTGTCGCATTAATGCATATTAAATCTCTAATAACATTAGCTAGGATGGTCGTTAAGTTTGAGGAAAAAATATCAAGGAACGGATGTGACATGGACAAGGTTAATATAACGCGACATTTAAATGGTACGAAAATCAAAGTATCGCAACATGGATTAAACGAGAAAGTTTTACGTTGCATGGTTCACATGAGTTTTATTTTAAGTTAATATAATTACTTTAAGTACTTCGGTTAAGTTTCACACGATTCAGACAAGCAACCAGCGCTACGTGAGCCTGAGTACGAATTGTCTGGCGGTGTACGACACTGCAAAAGTCCAGTTTTGCACGAATTATTTAGGACAATTGGTGAGTCAAAAAAATATTCTGACCATATATTTAGACTCATAAAAATATAAGGAATATTACCATGCGAAGAAAAATCGAAAAAATATATATTTTGTACGGAGGTCCCGATTCTTGTACATTTCATGTAAAACATTTCAGAAGGTTAAAAAAATATTGCAAATATGTTTTTTGACTCTAAAAATGCAAGGAAGAAGTTCCAAGGGTTTAAAATTACAAAAAAAATAAAGAGAGAAAGTGGCGCAAATCAACATTTTGTGGGTGGTTTTGGGCATTTTTAAAATGGGTTTTTGGAGTCACATGTTGATGCATTGTGTTGTCATTTTCTCACATTGGTTTGCAGTTCTTGATAAGTGTTGTACACAATTTTTAACACACCAACACTTATTATTTGTGTCATATGTTGAAGACTTCCCAAAATAGCTTATAAGAGAGAGAGAGAGAGAAGTGCATAAGCACCATGTTCAATTCCCATCAAATCTATCATCACTCTCTCCCCCTTGAACTCCCTTAAACTAATAGGCATCCACAAAATTCATAGCTACCCTTGAGCCACACACAAAACCAACATGAAACCACCATTTTATGGCATAGAAACACCTTATTTCACCATGTGTAACCATATGAAGGATGTTGGGTTGTTAGAGATGTTATTCTTAGAAGTTGGTTGAGGTTTATAGAAGCTTGAAGATGGATTTTTGGAGAAGAAGAAGGTAAGCTTAGACATAGCTTCCACATAGGGCTTTCCTGTAACCCCTTGAGGCCACCTTTGAAGGTGGGAGTTACTCCTCCTACACCAATATTTCTACCCTTATTTGAGGACATTTAGGTTGGATTTACTAGCTTTAGTTTAGATTTATTGATGAGTATAATTACAACTAGTTATTTACATATATTAGGATTAATGTATGTAGGATTTGTGATTAGCTTGCGCCCTAGTGATAAATTAGTGGATTTCATGAGTAAATAGAAAATAAGTACTTTAAAATGGGTTATGAAATGGATAAAAATTCAGATTACTCTTTTATACATTTGGGTTTGAAAATGTGTTAGAAAATGGTTATAGTAAATTTGTGGGTTTATTAATTGCATCCTTAGTGCTTTGAATAAAAGGGGGAATTTAAAGGAAGGTTTACATGTGTTTAAAGGGTGTGTAAATTTTCAAAATACTATTTATGGGATTTTTGTGACATAAAATGTGCTAGTGTGATGCTTTAAAGATAAAAATGAGATTTTATGTAAAGAATTGTATTAGGCATGTTTGAGCCTTTTTATGAGATTAAAATGTGACTTTCTACTTGAATAATGAATATATGTTTAAAAGGAAACTTTCACTTTAATGGGTTAATTTTAGTAGGCAAAACTCACATGGGAAAAGTGGGCTTATTGCATAAACATATGAAACTAAGGTCTTCATACAAATAGTAAAGTAAAGAAGGCTAAATGTGAAATAAATGGCTAAGTAGTTGTTGAAAGGCAAAATGTCATAAATAAAGTGTGTAAACTCATAATAAGAGAATTGTATGGGTTAATGTGCAAATATTGGTAAATTGGATGTTGAGATGTAAAAACTCAAACTTTAAGTGTGTTATCAAGTATGTGAAAAAATGAGGTTTTAAATATAAAATGCATGAGTTTATGTACTAAAAAGGTGAAAAGTGGAAAATGTGAAAGTTGAGTAAAGTATGCTAAGTGAATAAGTATTTTTTTTAATGGTTAAATGTGTTTAAGTGTTGAATAACAACTTAAACTATGTTTTGGAAAATAACATTTGTTAAAGGGCCAAATTGCGAGTTTGGGTAAATAAAGGGTAAATTGGTAATTTACTTAAAGTGTGACATTTTTTTTGAAGTAAAATGTTGGTGAATGTTTTACACTAGTGTGGGTGGAAATGTATTATGTCCTAAAGAGGGAATGATTTTTGGTATAAAAATCAACGTTTGTGTGAATAAAGGACTTGGAGAAGACGAAACCATTTTTCAAGTATTAACGGAAAAATGGACTGTTAAGTCCGGGCTTTTGGCTTCGGCCCGTAAATGTTAAATAATGTGAATATTGGTATAATGTTGAGCACATTGAAAAGATAATGGAACAATCGTATGATAACGGAGAAATAATTAAGTGGTGCATGATGTCCTTAGTGGTGAAAGACCCCAAAGTAACTACAGTCGCATATGGCGGAGGACACCGGGTGAGACGCCACGAAGTCCATGGTTGTTGGTTAAATCCTGAAGATAATGATGTAATCGGAACATGATAAGAAATGGGTTATAAGATAAAAAAAATAACCTAACTTGTATGAGTGATTAAAGTTCCGATTAACGAATGTGGACAAGTAAATTGAAAATAATGACAAATGTCCATACGGGAAGTGAAGTGGTTAAGCAAAGTGACTTAATGGGTAATCAAGCCACCTAATTAGGTTTAAACCCATAATAATACAGGTGTCAGTAAGGCTTTCAATGTAAATAAACATTCCTTAACATGATATTCGCTTGTGTTGAAAGAAAGTCATAAGTAAAGATTAAATAAGTTTGGTGTGAGTTAATGTAAATTGAGTAATAAACATTTGAAACTGAATGAAATGTTTTTCCAGCAATTATAAACTGCTTAACTGTGTGAGTTGATGAGAAGAATATGCTAGTTTTAAGCATAAAATACAAAATGATTTTTTTTTTAAAGACAAGGAGAACAAACCGTATCAAATAACATTTTTAATGTAAAATAGTTTAATATATTGGGACTTGTATTTTCAAAGGTATATATGTAGATATATACGTATATTAACATGCTTTTTGTTTTAGCGTGTGAGTGTTCTTTCTATTGTTCGTTTCTATATTGCATTTTTTTAAGTTCCCACTAAGTATTTGGCTCACATCCCTCTTTTTTGTTACAGCAAGTTATATGTTATTCCGTATTTTGAGGGCCTTATACAGATAAGTAACTATTTGCATTTACGATTAGTCGATCTTTTTACTTGTTTTTGGGGGCACTTACCTTGGGTCATATCACGTAGTTTCATAAAATTGGTAGCATATTCTAATAAGCACAACATTAAATAATAATAAAACTGAATTAAAAACATTATTTAGGTTGTTCCATTGCAGTTCACAATTAACGTTCGGACCGAACCGGGTTGATCTTTTATTAACCGTTAAATTCAGGTTGGGGTGTTACAAACATTATATTGGTTTCACTTCACACCTAACGCTCGGTTCAAACCAGGTTGACTCATGGGTAACCCATATATTCGGATCAGGGCATTACAAATGGTATTAGAGCTCTAGGTTCAAGGTTTCTTTCTAGAGTGACATAGTGAGGTCGGTAGTGGGTCTTTCGATGTCGGTGTGGGTTTGGACCAGTCATGTCAGTTTAATGACAGGTTAGCTTGTGTCCTCAACTATAGGGTCAAAGAGGTTAGCACGAGAAGTAAGTTAGTGCCAAGCAGCATACGATCAAGTTAGTTGTTATAAATCTCTTACGCATTTCTAATTAAGTTTATAATAATTTCCAGGTGTCCATATAAGCCAGTAAGTGGGAACACCGTGGTTTCTAGTGTGAGGGGTTTGTTTCAACGTTTGATGAGGTATAGTCTTTGGAAATATTGATAGAATGAGATAACGCCCATTGGGGAAGTAACAAAATTGTATGTAACCAATGGTGGGGATTGATAGTTAGAGTGTCATAATTGGGAAATCGTGATTTCAAATTATATGCGATCATTGGTGTGAAACCTATGAGGATTCCATATCAATGTTATGATTAAGTAAATTTGATCCTTGGGGTAACCCCATGATTGATGGATAGTTGATATGATGTTGTCCTTGTGGAAGAATGCCTTAGTGATTGTTAGCATATGAGAATATCATATAAGCCTTGAGTAGGGCCATGGAGTGACAGTAAGGAGTAATGTGTTAGAATAGGACCTCTTACATCATCATTAGGGTGGACCTCCTCTTGGGCAATACCCGATGTCCTACGTCCTACCAGAACCTATATGTTATCAATCTATATTTTGGTGATTTTAGCGTGACTTTGAGAAATAGGATCCTTTGTGGAGTTCGTGGGCATGGGCCTTAGTGTTTATAAGCAATATCGGACGTCCCTTATCCTACCAATAAAAAATATGTAATTATGTTAACTGGTAGATTAACACGTAGCATGAGGTTTGCATGGTAAGGTAATTTGATTATAATGATTGGATACTCATTGAGGATTGAAGGATACATGCTTGTGAAATTGTATTGAAGATTTCCTTGGATATATATACTAAGGTTTATCTAATTAGATATTAATGCGGGTGATAGTCATTCCCTAGTAGTAAGTGAATCGAGGTTATGTACCACATGTTATGGTATGACTCGTGGTTTCTTGTAATAGATGTGTAAGTTGTTTAGATAAATAACTTAGTTGACATCGTCACCCGTAAGACATTTGGGAATCATTATTGTATTTGTAAGGACATAATTCTATAAATGTCCGGGGTAGAATCTAGGAATTTTCTGTTTTCTCCTAGATCACTGTACATATGTCTGATATCGTTACATTCGACACGTCAACACGATCATCCTCGACGACCTGTATCCGAATTCATTACATCCACTTTCTTCACGTGCATCGTGCTTCGTGCAACGTGTTGCTCAGATCATTCCAACTACTTCACTACACTCTATCGGTAAAACGTTATTTTGGAGTTTTAAATATTTGTATAAATATTTGGGAAATATTTTTTAAAAATTATTTTTGAAGACTGGGTTAATTTTTTATCAAAAGCAGAATTTTTCTAAGTGTAGAAGCAAATGGCCTCGATCGACGAGATCACTCGAGCGACTTTGCAAGTCGTTCGCGCGAGATAGAATGTCGCGCGATATCGTTCGAACGACTTCTGTCTTCGTTCGAGCGACATACTATCTCGTTCGAGCGACATGTCATCTCGTTCGAACGAGCCACCGCCTCGATTTTTGTATATATATATGATCTCCTTCTACACGGTTTTTCAAGTCACTTTGCAATCACGAAAATCTGCAAAAACTATCCAGAATAAGACTTCACCTTTTAAGGTTTTCTAAACCTTTTTGATTCACAAAACCATTCCCATATATGTGTGTGAATCTTTAAACCTTCAAGAAGATCGTTTACTCATCTGGAGTATTGTGTGAGGAAGCCGTTCTCTTCGTCACTACTGCCCTACTGGAAAGGGATTGTTCCAGCCGTCGACAACAGAATCGACACCCGAGGGTATTTCTGTGTCACTGTATTTTCATTGTAATCCGTTGTAAGCCGTTCTCTTACAAATATTATTGTGAAAATAAAAGGTTTTGCCCCGTTGGGGATTTTTCCTCATATATGTGTTCTTGCATGTTTCATCATCGCACTTAATATCATATAGATGCATGCTTAGGAATTGTTCGGTAAAAACTGTGTTTAATTAAATAACTTCATTATTTGAATGCAAGCGCACTCTTCAAATTGGTATCATAGCTAGTTACACAAATTTACCGTGTAATTTTCCGCAAAATTTTTCTAAGATATCAATTTTCTGAAAAATTGATTTTTTTTTAAAACGAGTGTGTTCATTATGGAGAAGTTATATAATAAAATGCCACTTTTTGACGGGACAAACTATGCATATTGGAAAGCCCATGTCAGATCTGCATTAAAAGCCATTGATGAACGTGTCTGGATTTTGGTTGAAATAGGGTGGACACCTCCCTCCGTGACTGTAGAGAATGTGATTAATTTGACACCTGTCACTTCTTGGACTGAAGAAGAATTTAAATTGTCGTCTTTTAATTCTAAGGGTCTAAGTGCTATTTCTGGGTCTGTCACACCTGATGACTTCAAACGCATAATGACGTGCACCACGTCAAAAGAGGCATGGGATGTTTTACAACTCGTCCATGAAGGAACTAATGCTGTGAAAGAGTCTAAATTGCTAAATTTGACAACTCAATTTGAAACAATCACCATGCATGAGACTGAGTGTTTTGATGATTTTTATGCTAGACTTTATGACATTTTTAATACTAGCTTTAATCTGGGTGAACATATTCCTAATGCTAGAGTTGTTAAAAAGATTCTTCGTTCTTTGCCGAAGCGTTTTATCCCTAAAGTCATTGTGCTAAATTCTATGGGTAATTTAAATACGCTAAAATTGGAAGAACTGAGATTTGCAAACATATGAAATTGATATGTTCCCTAAAACTGCTAAGTCTAAAGATAAGGGAATTGCACTTAATGCCCAAGAGAGAAAGAGTGAGGGGTTAGTTAGAAAGAGAGTAGAGTCATCTAGAAAAAGAGAGACTGACACGTCTGACTCTGATTGTGATTTTGACTTAAATGATTTGGCTCTTTTTGCAAAAAAATTCAAAAGGATTCTCAAATTTAAGAAAAATGGCAATTTTAAAGATAAAAAGAAATTTGAGAAAAATAAGTTTGAAAAGAAAAATGAAAAAGTTTTTAAAGATCCTCCTAAGAAAGAAAGTGAGAGATGCTTTGAGTGCGACGGTAGGGGTCATAGAGCCTTTGAGTGTGCCACTTGTCTTAATAGAGAGAAAGGGAAAGTTGTCCTTAATGCTACTCTTAGAGACGACAGTGAGGTCGAGACGGTGGATTCAGGAGATGAGTCACCGCATGAGTGTAACTTCACCGCATTCATGGCCAGTCATGTGAGCACTCCCTAGTTCTCCTCACGACGATGAGGATGATGCTTCACAGGGATACCTCGACAGTGAGATCGACGTGAGTGAGGGGGAGGATGACACAAGTGAGAGCGAGAGTGATATTCAACGCGCCTACGCTGAGTTGTATTCTGAGTCATTTAAAACTAAAAAGAGAAACAAAGCGTTAGTTCTTAAGATCACCGGCTTAGAGGAAGATTTAAGAAAAGCGAGAGAAAGAAAGTCCTCCACCTGCACCGCCCTGAGAGAGAGTGAATCTGCCTGTGTTGAGACTGTGTTGAGAAAGAGAGTGTGTTTAAAGAGAGAGAGTAATTTTGAGAAAGAGAAAGGGGACTTGACTAAACAAGTGGCTATTCTTACGAGTGAGCTCCATTCCTCCATGGAGACTCGGAAGAAACTTGAAGCCCTTGTTGCCCAGCTGACTCATGATCTTGAGAAAGCACGGGAAGTCAAGGTACAAATCGAGGACAGATCAGGGAAAATGGGAAAGATGCTCCTCGGCCCCGCTTTAGGTTTTGGTGATCGGCAGGGAATTGGTTATGATGGTGCCTCCACGTCCCAAATTGCACCTGGACCAGTCCCTGAGTTTACTACGACTCCTTATGGACATCGTCAAAAACCTTGAAGGAGAGTTGGACCAAGAAAGGCAAATCAAGGTCCGCCTTTGACTGTGTTCTTTTGTACTTATTTCAAAAGAAAAGGCCACCTTAGGGAGTTTTGCTATAGCATGGGTCGGACACGACATACTACTACTCCACCACATCATACTGATGAGTTTTCTAGTCTGAGAGAGCAAGTTGAGTTCTTAGCTGCCACGTCCCAGAGTTTAATGGAAGAATTTTGACGGATGTCTTTGCCGTTAGTGAATGCTTCTCACATTCCAGCTAAAACCAACAACAACAAAGGCAAACAAAAGGTTACCACTTCTTGGGTACCTAAGAAAGATAAAAAGGCCTTCGTTGTTCATGTTGCTCTCAAAGCACATAATACCTCACAGTGGTATTTTGATAGTGGGTGCTCCAGACACATGACAGATGATGCCTCATTTTTTATGACTCTTGAGGACTATCAGGATGGCAGAGTCACCTTTGGAGATGGGAGAAAGTCTAGCATTGTAGGACGAGGTACTGTAGAGTTACCAGGATTTCCTAAGCTAAAGAATGTGTTGTACGTCAAAGGTTTGAAAGCAAACCTTCTCAGTATTAGCCAACTGTGCGACACTGAATTTGCAGTAAAGTTTGACCGGGATGCTTGTAAAGTCTATAATCAAGTCGGTAAACTATTAATGCAAGGGGTGAGGACAAAGGATAATTGCTATGGGACTGAGCCCACATCCTCACTTGTCTGCAACAACGCCATGATCACTCCTATAGATCTGTGGCACCAACGTCTTGGTCATGTTAATATTGGAGATCTCACTCGCTTAGCTAAAAAGGACCTAGTATGTGGCTTACCATCTCTTGGAAGGCCAACTTCGACGGTTTGTGGACCCTGTCAGTTAGGAAAATAAATTCGTAGTCCACATAGGAAGTTGCATTCCATTACCACCTCTCGTGTTCTTGAGTTTATACACATGGATCTTATGGGTCCCACCCATAACGAAAGTCTAGGTGGTAAAAGGTATATCCTTGTGATGGTGGATGATTTCTCCAGGTACTCCATTGTAGGTTTTCTGAGAGAGAAATCCGATGCTGTAGAGTTTTTAACGACCAAGTGCTGTGTCCTATAAAATCAACACAGAGTCACTATTAACAGAATACGTAGTGACAACGGAACTGAATTTAAGGTAGCAAAGGTGGATTTGTATTGTGATAGCCTTGGAATCAAACATGAGTTTTTTGCTGTGAAGAATCCTGAGCAAAATGGGATTGTTGAGAGAAATAATAGAACGATCCAGGAAATGGCTAGATTTATGCTTCTAGGTCGTAAAGTTTCTAGGAGATTTTGGACAGAGGCAGTGTCTACTGCATGCCACACGGTGAATAGGGTTTATTTGCGTCTACACACACTTCAGACTCCTTATGAGTTGTGGACTGGCAAGAAGCCCAACCAGGCATATTTTCGTGTTTTTGGGAGTAAATGCTACATCCTACGGGATAGAGAGAAATTAGGAAAGTTCGACTCCCGGAGCGACGAGGGAATATTTCTAGGATATTCATCGAATAGCAGAGCGTACCTGGTTTTTAACCTGAAGAGATCTAAGGTTATGGAATCAATAAACGTCACCGTGCAAGATGACGAACCTCAGACGTTTATTGATCCTAACCTTCAGTGTGAGGATGAGGACACATCTGATAGTGATCCACTTGTCCCCCACCCACACTCTGTGGTCCCCACTCCTGTGTTAGGGGACACACCTGCTTGGGTTCGCAAGAGTCATGACCCGTCTGCCATTGTTGGCGATCCCACTCTAGGGGTCAAGACTCATGCTCAGCTAGAGAACGTTGTTAGCCATCTTTGCTACACGTCTAAAGTCGATCCCAATAACCATAAAGAAGCACTCAAAGATGAACACTGGATATCTGCTATGCAGGATGAGTTGCTTCAGTTTAAAAAGAACAATGTCTGGGAACTTGTCCCCCGACCTAGTGAGACTAATGTGATAGGTACCTGGTGGATTTTTAAGAATAAAATGGATGAAAATGGTACCATGATCCGAAACAAAGCTAGGTTGGTTGCTCAAGGCTACACACAGATAGAGGGTGTAGACTTTGGGGAGACATATGCTCCTGTTGCGAGGCTTGAGTCCGTCCGCCTACTACTCGCCATCGCATGTTATCTGCGCTTCAAGTTATATCAGATGGATGTCAAGAGTGCCTTTTTGAATGGCATTCTACAGGAGGAGGTTTAGTGAAACAACCAAAAGGGTTTGAAGACCCTCAGCACCCAGAGCACGTCTACTATCTGAGAAAAGCCTTGTATGATTTGAAGCAAGCACCCCGTGCTTGGTATGAGAGGCTTACTTCCTATCTCTTAGCCCGTGGCTTCAAGAGAGGGGGAGTTGATATGACATTGTTCGTGAGGAGAGATGATGGTGCTATTTTGGTTGCCCAAGTCTATGTGGACGACATAGTCTTTGGATCCACGTGCTCCCAACATACTCATCACTTTGAGGAGGAGATGAAAAGTAAGTTTGAGATGAGCATGGTTGGTGAGCTTACTTTCTTCCTTGGTCTCCAGGTTCGTCAGCTAGAGGATGGGATGTTCATCTCCCAATCCAAGTATCCTAGATACCTAGTGAAGAAATTTGGTTTAGACTCCGCTAATCATGCACGTACACCTATGAGTACCACTACCAAGCTTAGTAAGGACACTTCAGGCAAGGACGTAGAGCAAACCTTATATCGGAGTATGATAGGTAGTCTTCTCTACTTGACTGCCAGTAGTCCCGACATCGCCTTTAGTGTTGGAGTCTGTGCGCGATATCAGGCATCCCCTAAAGAGTCACACTTACTTGATCTAAAACGTATTAAATACGTGAGTGGGACTCTCTCATACTGTATTTGGTATTCCTTTGATACTGATGACCGTTTATCCGCCTATTCAGATGTTGATTGGGTCGGGGATGTAGATGGTTGTAGGAGCACTTCTGGTGGGTGTTTCTATTTTGGTTCTGCTCTTATCTCCTGGCCGAGCAAGAAACAAAATTCCATCTCTTTCTCCACAGCGGAGGCTGAGTACATAGCCACTGGGAGTTGTTGCACGCAACTCATGTGGATGAAGCAAATGCTGGAAGATTATGGGATTTCACAGGACACCATGACCATTTCCTATGATAACACGAGCGCGATACACCTATCCCGTAATCCTATCTAGCATTCCCGCACAAAGCACATCATGATACGTGAGCTCTTTATACGTCAGTTAGTTGAGGAGAAAGTCGTATCCTTGAGTTTTGTTCCCACCGACCGTCAGTTAGCCGATATTTTCACGAAACCTTTAGATGCCCTTAGATTTGAGAGTCTTAGGAAGTCTTTGGGGATTTGCACAGTTGACTGAGGGGTTGGTCTGTGTCTAGAATATGATGCTTTTTCATGTTCATATCATATGCTTCCTATTGTTAGTATGTTTTATATGTACCATTGCTATGTTGTACAGCTATTTATTTATTCTTTTGAAAAATCAAAAAAGATTTTTGTTTTCGTATATAAATATTTCAGAAAAGCCCAAAAAGATTTTTGTATTTTTTTATATATAAACACCTTTTATGGATGAACATTTAAGATATCCAAGTCACAATTTCATTCCATTTATTCCTGTGACTGTTTGATAGAGATTTGAGACGCTTCATCATTTCATCCATGTGATTTACTTTGATTGGAGTGTTTGAGATGTGATTAGTGATATCTTTCTACATGTTTGACTCTTATCTCCTTTATTGCACACATGCACGGATTTATTTGATTATTGTACTTTTCGATCACATGTTGCCTTGAGTGTTTCCATCTCAATTATGTCTATACAACTTGCAATATGCGATAAAACTTGACAAGATTGGAATGCATGTAAAAACCGTTTTTGTGAGATTGAGTGAGTGTTTAAGAACGGGGAGGGGCTGCGAAAGGTAATTCTCTTCTTTGCGCAAAAGCCACCGTTCAAAAGGACCTAAAAAATGGAGGAATTTTATTATCCGGGGTCCAAAGAGGTTAAATGAGCCCGAAAAAATTTAAAACCAATAAAAAGAAATTCATGCCAAATATGGGCCACTTAGGTTTCATCTTCAATTCTCCAAAGTTTGAGAATTTAGAAAGCCTCTATTCAAAATAAAAATATGAGGGAGTTTAGTTGAAGAATATAAACGGGTTTTTACTTCCTTGAAAGTCCTGAAAATGCATGAAAGTGTTTTGGACGTTATTGGTGTGAAAATCACTTTGAGCTTTGATTTGTTGATTTAATTGAGTCAATGTCTTATATTTCCATTTTTTTTACACCAAAGGAAGAATTTGATTTCATTCGTTAGGAGTATCCAATATTCATCGTGCACATATGTCATGTTTGTATGCATTGATTTTCCTATCCAATTTGTTCACACCCATTCATTTTCGCAATCATTGACTTGGTTGTTTTTATAATCTTTCATGGTGTGATTCTTTGTTGTATATTATGTGTGAAATTTTTTGACAAATATCCGTTTATTCCCGTGTGTCATTCTCCATGTGCATTCATTTCTACTTCTCATATTTGTCTATTTGGGGACATCATAAAAAGGGGGAGAAGAATTATGGGGGAGAATTGTTTTTGGTGTTTGGTTGATTTATGAATAATTTGCTTAAGCTTAATTGATCATCAATTTTGCATTTCATTATATTTCAAATTGTTGCTTGTCATGGGTATTTGCTTTATCTCATTTGTAGGTACATCATTGTTCATTATTGGATTGCACACCCTGATGAGAAAAGCTTTGAAAGTTTCCGAAGAGCTAAAGATTTGACAGACATGTCATTTAGTATTCTCGGTTTGAGGGTTTAATGGGGATATTATCTTATATGTCATTTGAGTTCATAATTCGGATTTTTATGTATGTACCGTCATAGACATAGGGGGAGATTTGTAAGGACATAATTCTATAAATGTCCGGGGTAAAATCTAGGAATTTTCTGTTTTCTCCTAGATCACAGTACATATGTCTGATACCGTTACACTCGGCACATCAACACGATCATCCTCGACGGCCTGTATCCGAATTCATTGCATCCACTTTCTTCACGTGCATCATGCTTCATGCAAAGTGTTTCTCAGCTCATTCCCACTACTCCACTACACTCTATCGGTAAAATGTTATTTTGGAGTTTTAAATATTTGCATAAATATTTGGGAAATATTTTTTGAAAATTATTTTTGAAGACTGGGTTATTTTTTTATCAAAAGAAGAATTTTTCTAAGTGTAGAAGCGAATGGCCTCGATCGACGAGATCGCTCGAGCGACTTTGCAAGTCGTTCGCGCGACATAGAATGTCACGCGATATCGTTCAAACGACTTCTGTCTTCGTTCAAGCGACATGCTATCTCGTTCGAGCAACATGTCATCTTGTTCAAACAAGCCACCGCCTCGATTTTTGTATATATATCTGATCTCCTTCTACACGGTTTTTCAAGTCTCTTTGCAATCACGAAAATCTGCAAAAACTGCCCAGAATAAGACTTCACCTTTTAAGGTTTTCTAAACCTTTTTGATTCACAAAGCCATTCCCATATATGTGTGTGAATCTTTAAACTTTCAAGAAGATCGTTTAATCATCTGGAGAACTGTGTGAGGAAGCCGTTCTCTTTGTCACTACTGCCCTACTAGAAAGGGATTGTTCCAGCCGCCGATAACAGAATCGACACCCGAGGGTATTTCTGTGTCACTGTATTTTCATTGTAATCCGTTGTAAGCCGTTTTCTTACAAATATTATTGTGAAGATAAAAGGTTTTTCCCCGTTGGGGATTTTTCCTCATATATGTGCTCTTGCATGTTTCATCATCGCACTTAATATCATATAGATGCATGCTTAGGAATTGTTTGGTAAAAACTGTGTTTAATTAAATAACTTCATTATTTGAACGCAAGCGCACTCTTCAGTATTTAAGTTTACATAAATGATGGTATATCAATAATGATTGTAGTACGGTTAGATCATGTTGGCTTATGACGGTGACTTGGAGATTAGTGTTATGGCTTTGTTTATAAGCATACGTCACGATATGACCTTCAATGATAGTTTCGAAATTAGGTTGATCAATGCTATGTGGTGCACCTGGGAGACTTAAAACATGATGGTCTTCGTTATGGCTTTAAAGATAGAACTAAGGATAAAGTGTTAGGTTTGACTATAGTACCATGAGTGTTATTGGTATAGTTAGTAATGACCCTATTGAGGGAAATCATTAGGCAAGAGTAATAATTGAAATTTTAAGATTCTATACAATTGTTATGATTTGGAAAATGGGGCAATAGTCCTAAGGAGGGAAGCGTAGCATTTCAGCCTCCCGAATAGAGTGGTTTTGTGTTATGTCCATCCGACATGGGTGGGTGATTCGCGATTAGGACTCGTCAGGATTAAGAGGCTAAGCTAAGGTACGCATCAAGGCAAAGGGGCATAATAGGTACCGGTAAGGGTTAGAAACTTCAAGTGTGCATCATGGGTTCGCACTTCATGTGGGTTAATTCAGTGTCAAAATTTGATTGTCTACCTTTGGCACGGTAGTCACCCAATTCGTTGCATTTCTCTTGTCTTCTTCGATTCCGATGAAGGGGAAGTTGTTTATTAGTTTTGATTCAGGTGCAGTGTTGTGTAAGCTCAGTAGTGATGCAGGCGCCTCTTTCGGTCACGATCATTGGAATTTGTACCCCAACAAGTATGATATTTCTGAATATGTACCACGATATGGTACGACACGGTTTGTCCTAGTAGGACGCAATAGGATCTGGCTTGATCTATGTAGCTCGATAACTGAGTGCGCCCTTGTCAAAAAGTTTGTTTGATATTGCATTAAGTTTTGTGTGCGGGTGACTGCGTTTTTGGCCGCGCAGTTGCTCTTAGTATTCATTTTTTCTAGGATGGAAATCTAAGGTTTGGCCGACACGGCCTTTAGAGGCTCCAATATGGAGAGCATGATGATGACTTAAGGACATCGTATAATGTTGAGACTTGAAGAAGTTAGCACTAATGATTATTTTTCTCTATGAGTAGATTGTGTAATCCTCAAGTATGCGTTCAATAGTTATCCGCCCAGAATGACCCTAGGTTCGTGAAAAATCCCAAATAGGGAATCATTCAGACGGTTGGGTTGTGACGTAGTAAGGTATCACCTTTGATGCAAGGAATCAGAATTTGAGGTAAATATCAAACATAAATAAGGTTACGGTGTTCAAAAATTTAGAACAAGCAGGGTGTGTAATCCTAAGATCTGAGGTGATTAGGGATAATGAATCGGTTATTGATTGTGTTGCGGTTTACTCTTGGGCGAGTATCGATCACAAGAGAGTGTTACCAGTAGGGACACCGTTATGCTTTGGGTATTAGAAAAGTTAGTCTTAGGACTCGACTAAGTATGATCACTAAACAAAAAGAGATTCGAGGATGGTTAGGTGAACTTGATGACGTAAACTTGAGAGATTTTTTGGTGACTTAGAGTAGAAATTTATGGATTTCTTAGGCTCGAGGATGATAAAAGTCAAGAATTTCAAGGATAAAATTCCCTAAGGAGGGAAGTTTGTAATACCCGTACTTTTGATTAATTAGTTAAAAAAATAACGTTGTGTGGGTGGAGGAACTATGAAAAGTTTAAGTAAAATATTCACAGACAATGGGTCATTTGGATATTTTAAAGGTCATACATTCACATGCATGACATTGCTTGGGAATTAATAAATGTTATTGGGGGAAATATAGTAATTATGCGAATATTGAAAAGTTTATTAAATTAAGAAGAATTTAGGATGCGACATTGGAAATTTATGAGGTTAGATGTTCATAGTCGATTTTAATGGGTTATGATCCTTTTTTTCAGTAAAACACTATAAGAAAACATATATATATATATATATATATATATGTTGCGTCGGCGTGGGCATATGAGGAAGGGGTTATATGACAAGTCTACATGGAAGTAAATAATACCAAATGCCTTAACAACAAGAATGATTCGCAATTTCCAAGAGAAGAACAAATAAAATACATGTGGGTTCCTTAAGTCAATAATTGTAGGTGGTATGGTGTCATATATATAGTTTATAGTAAAGAAATGTAATTCGTTGTTTTCCTAAGAGGATATAAATAGGCACGATTTCTTAAACAACTAAGCAAGTAGATAGGACCAAATCCATTAGAAGTTAATGGAGCCAAAAACTTTAGTAGCAAATGAGTTTGGTTCGCAGCTTCCAAGAAATGAAAGAAAACAAATGTGGGTCTCTTAGTAAAAAAATGTAGGCGGGTGTGTGGGACAAGGACCTACACCTGTCAACTAATTATGAGTAGTTGGATGAGTAAAAGAAATATGAGGATAAATACCTCCACATGAAAAAATATATATAACAGAAGCAAGAGGATGCAAATCGAGGGGGGCGGACACTAGCCATCGTGCAAACGTGGAACTTAATATAAATCTCATCCGTTGGTCCACTTCTTAATTTTAATATATAACACTAATAGGTTTGGTCCCTTGAGAAAGATCTCGGCCAAATAATAATAAGGCAGTTTCCTCTCTAAGACGAAACAATTAAATAAATATGGTCATACCAAATATTTTATGGAGTGTTGATAAGGGGTTTTAATGGACCTTTTCCTAGAGACAAATTTGGTGGAGCTAGACAACACCTTTAAAGGCCACTTTAAGAGGTGGGGGTTGTCATATTATTTGATCTTTCACGCCATCCATTGTTGAGCTTTGTTGATACCAAATTTATTCTCCTGATATGGACCTATTATTTGAAGATGCGTGTCATCCTAGGTGGCAACTGTAAATGTTTATACCGAGCTACTCAACCCCCCGAGGAACTACTATACTGCAAATAACTCAAGATCACCGAGCAACTAAAAATCCACGAGAAGTCCAGGGGCCCCGAGCAGCTCAAGCGTGTCGAGCTACTTAGGCGGTCCTAGCTACTAAGTCGGTCCGAGCAACTCAAATACTTGTGGCGTACGCATCAAGGAAAATCGAAAAATAACTGCCCATTAAATGCACAGTTATTATCGTACAGATGTATACGCCTACTGGATAGCTATGCATTATTCTTTCACATGTACAGCCTCAAGGCTATAAATACATTATAATCTCCCCATTAGAGGGACACGGTGAATCTCTTGGTAAAATCATTTATCGAGAATTCCAGGCAAAACAATCAGTAATACAAAAATAGTGGATGTAGGCCATTTTCTTAAGGTTGAACCACTTTAAAAACCTATTGTCTTATTTCTTTACTCATTTTTATCTGTGATTAAAATAATTAAGTCAAATCTAATTTTTTACATCAACAGATTGGCGCCGACTGTGGAAATCGACTGTAATTAGCGTTTTCACCAAAACAGTTCATCATTAATGGCTGATAATCCGGAGTCCAGTAATCGAAACACTGGGATTCCCCCAAATCCTTCTGCTCCCCCAAGTTTTTTAGATCTGGCTGGTATAATAGCTAATTTGGCCCAAGGGCAAACGGCCATGCAGGAAACCATGCGTCAACTTATACACATCGTTCAAGGCGGAGTGCCAACCCAATCAGGACAACAAAGTGTTCAAAGAAATATTCGTTTGTTATCTTTGCGAACTAGAAACGCATATCGTACTGAGAGATCTAATGATCCTTCTTATCAGCCTAGATGAACTTCCTCGGTACGAGCTACAGACACTCAACAAAACATCACTCTATCTCCAGAGAGGACAAGTGCTCTTGAAAGGTTGAGTAGAGTCTCTCCTTTTGATCGTCTAGGTCCTAGAAGGAATAGAAGTCCCCCTAGGATTGTGTCGAGGACTTCTCAATGACCATTTGATATGAAGGAAGGCTCTTCCCAATCACGACCAGCTGCTCATCATGAAAGATCCCAAGAGGCTAATTCAACACGATCAGTTGCTTGAACCAATAGGATCAAAGAGGGAAATGATGCATGGAAAGGCTCAATTCAAAGGTTGGAGGATAGATTAGGGGAGATGGCTAAAACCAAGAATCCTCTACAAAGGACCTTTGTCCGAGGAACACTATTCATACAAGAGATTGTGGACTTTCCCACACCGTTGAAATTCAAAGCCCCAGTAGTAACACCAAAATATGATGGCAAAACTGATCCTGTTCTCCATATAGAACAATACCAAGCAGCTGCTGATATCTATGCTGTTCCAGACGAGATGCGATGCCGAGCATTTTCAGGAACCCTTACTGGATATGCTCAGATGTGGTACAATAACCTTCCTCGGGAGAAAATTGCGACTTTCTTTCAGCTAGCAGAGCTCTTCATTGGAAATTTTTGTTTTGGAGCTAAGCCAGTCAAATGAGTAGCACACTTGTTAAGTGTTGGACAGAAGGCAGGTGAGAGCACCAGGATTATATTACTCATTTTAATAACGAGAAACTGGAAGTAATTGATTACGAGGAGAAAACTGCAATTACTGCTTTGATGAGTGGATTGTTGCCCAATAAATTGTACTATACTTTAGCCAAAGATCCACCAGGACCATGGCGGAACTGATGGCAAAAGTAGCAAAAATCATGAATGCCGAGGAAGCCATGGCTGTGAATTAGTACGCAGATACTAAGGAGATTAAGGTGGAAGATAGTAAAACTGAAAAGAAGGAACAAAAGAATAATGGTGGTAACAGGTAATCAAAGGGTAAGCAAGCATTGGAACAGATGAAGAAATACGGAAATTATACTCCCTTAAAGGTGGATATAAATCACATTCTGGAAGAGATCAAGAGCAGCGAGGAACTAGCTTGGCCTGTAAAAATGAAGGCATATCCTGATAAGAGAGACAAGTCCAAATACTGCGAATTCCATAAAGATCATGGTCACACAACCAAGCGTTGTATAGCTCTTCAGAATGAAATTGAAGCACTCATTAGACGAGGAAAACTATCCAAGTATGTTGATCGTCAAAACGTTTGTCAAACCAATGAACGAGGAAGGCAAAGGTCTAAATCTCATCTTCGAGCAAAAGATGATAAGAAAAGGGATCATGAAGATGATCCAGGAGATGACCCCGATCTCCCCAAAAGACCGAGACAACCAGAACGTGAGGTATTTTCAATTCGTTTTGGATCATTTGATTGTAATGTCATTACAGGTGGAGATGCAGGAGGTGGAGACCTTACTGTAGAGAGGAAAGCTTACCTCAGTGAGGCTCAAGCTTGTTCGTACATTCAACGAATAAATCTAGCTGAAGATGATTGCCCGAGGAAGGTGAAGAAAGATAAACTGGTCATCAGTTTTTCTAAGAACGACCTCGCAGGTGTGTTAGATCCTCATGATGACCCATTGGTGATCAAAATGAGGATGAAGGAAGTAGTGATTTCACGAGTATTGGAAGATAATGGCAGCTCGGTAGATATTATGTTCTACCCATGTTTTGATAGTTTGAACCTAAAACTATCCCAGTTGGAGCCATATCATAGGCCCCTCCTCAGTTTTACTGGCGAGAAAGTTTTTCCACTCGGGACGACCAAGTTGGATATGTTCATCGGTACATGGCCTGCTTGTCGAACAGAAAGAGTGCGCTTTTTTGTGATGGATAAAAATGTCCAGTCAGCTTACAATATCATCATGGGAAGAGTAGGTTTGAAGAAGCTCAAAGCAGTACCATCTACTGTACATCAATGTTTAAAATTCCCAACCAACTTTAGAGTAGGAGTGGTGAAGGGCGACCAAAAAGTAGCTCGAGAATGCTACTATTTATCTGCCGAGTAGGAAGATCGGGAAGAATCCAGGAAGAAGACTACTACTTATCAGGTAGATGAGATAGAAGATGCGGAGATTGAGACTTTAGACCCAAGAGATGAGTCTCAGATCGTTAAGGGTCAAGTCATGGAGGCTACTGAAAATATCATTCTGGACGACGAACACCCAAAACGAACAACTCAAATCGGTGCGTCATTGGATGCCCCATTAAAACAGGAATTGATAGCTTTCCTAAGAAGAAGGAAACAAACTTTTGCATGGAGCCACAAAGACATGTCAAGGATAGACCCAGCCTTCCTATGTCACGAGCTTAATGTGAACAAGGAAATCAAGCCAGTGAAGCAAAAAAGAAGAGTGTTCAGCCCTGAAAAGAACCAAGCTATACAAGAAGAGGTCGAGAAGCTTCAGAAAGCCTGTTTTATTGAGGATGTCAAATATCCTGATTGGCTAGCTAATGTGGTGATGGTAAAGAAGAAAAACAATAAGTGGAGGATGTGTGTGGACTTTACTGATCTTAATAAAGCTTGTCCAAAAGATCATTTACCTCTGCCTCGAATCGATCAATTGGTGGATGCTACCTCGGGACACGAATTGTTGAGTTTCATGGATGCTTATTCTGGTTACAACCAGATTAAAATGAAGCCTGAAGACAGGGAGAGTACCTCTTTTATCACCCCAAGGGGAACTTAATATTATAATGTTATGCCTTTTGGACTTAAAAATGCAGGTGCAACGTATCAGCGGTTGATGAACAAGGTGTTTGCAGAGCAAATCAGTCACAAATGGAGGTTTAAGTTGACGATATGCTGACGAAGAGCATGAAAGTTGCTGATCATCTATTTGACCTAGGCCACACCTTTGATCAACTAGATAAATATCAAATGAAGTTGAACCCTACCAAATGCACATTCGGAGTACGAGAAGGCATGTTTCTCGGGTATATTGTCAACCAACTAGGTATTGAAGCGAAACCTGAAAAGATCAAGGCTCTATTGGGGCTACGATCTCGGACGACGAAGAAGGAAGTGCAAAGTCTCACAGGGCGAGTTGCAGCACTTAATAGATTTGTGTCACGAGCAACTGATAGATATCTCCCATTCTTCAAAATACTTCCAAAAACATTTGAATCGAATGATGCATGCGAGAAGGCCTTTCAAGATTTGAAGAAATACCTAGGAGCACCTCTATTATTGTCCAGACCAGTGATGGGAGAAAGACTATACTTGTATCTCGCAGTTTCAGAAAATGCAGTGAGCTCGGCATTAATAAGAATGGAGGATGGAGTACAAAAACCAATCTATTACACTAACAAGGCCTTCCAAGGAGAAGACATCAGATATCCAACACTGGAAAAGTTGGCACTAGCATTGATCGAAGCGAGTAGAAGAATGAGGCCATATTTCCAAGCTCATACCATAGTCGTGTATACTGATATGCCGTTAAGGCATGCTCTTCATAAACCAGAAAAATCAGGGAGATTGATGTACTGGGCCGTAGAACTTGGTGAATATGACATAGTTTATGAGCCTAGATCATCGCTTAAAGGGCAGGTAGTGGCAGATTTTATCGCAGAGTTCACCAATCCTGATACCTCTGAAGAGCAGAAGTTGAATACCGACCAGCCTGTGGATGTTACAGGATCATCAAATTTAAACCCCGACTAACTTAAGTTGGTTGACGAGCAAGAGAACATGGTCGACGAGAAGCAAGAAGTGCTAAAGGAGGATATAAAAAAGCAACAAATATTTCACCGACGAATTTTGTTCGATCAAAAATTTGATGATCAGTTACCCATATGGAATTTGTATGTAGATGGCTCTTCGTGCAATGCAGGTAGTGGAGCAGGGATTGTTTTGAAAAGTCCAGATGAGGTTGATATGGAGTATGCTCTGCGCTTTCAATTTAAAGCTTCTAATAATGAGGCCGAATATGAAGCAATGATTGCAGGTTTGAGTCTAGACAGAACTATGAAGGCAGAGCAGGTTGTTGTATTCATCGATTCGCAGTTAATCGTAAATCAGATTCTTGGAGTATATGCGATAAAAGGACAGTTAATGATCAAGTACCACGCGAAAGCAATAGAATTGGTATCGAGTTTTATTATTGTTCAGCTGGTCAGAGTACTAAGACTAGAGAATGCAAGAGCAAATGCACTAACCCGATTAGCATCAGCCACACGCACCGAGCTACGAAGAACAATCCTAATAGAGATTCAAACTGGTCGAAGCATAGAAGAAGATCTGGCATGAACTTCATTGCTCTTGATTTGGGACCATCATGGATGGATCCCATCAGGGGGTATATTGAAGTGGGAACCTTACCAATTGACAAACTCGCAGCTAAGAAATTGAAGTTCAAAGTTGCTCTTTATGTACTAACCAATGGTATTTTATATAGACGAGGAGTTATAGCAGCGCTACAAAGATGTGTTCATCCCTCTGAAGTGAAAGAGTTGATCGAATAAGTTCATGAGGGGTATTGTGGAGCCCATGTAGCTGGTCGAACACTCTTACGAAGGATAACCACGCAGGGATATTACTGGCCGACGATGAGGGCTGACTGCGCAGCTTAAGCTAAAAATGTGACAAATGCCAACGCTTATTGTCCATCCGAAGAACTCATCAGGCATTGTTAACACCCATAACATCCCCTTGGCCATTCGCTATATGGGGAATAGACTTGGTCGGACCACTACCAACAACTAAAGGAAGATTCAAATACTTAGTGGTCGCAGTGGATTATTTTACTAAATGGGTGGAAGCTGAACCTCTCATTGATATGACATACAGCAAAGTCTATCAATTTATTTGGAAAAATATAATTTGCAGATACGGCCTCCAACATGCGTTCATTACTGACCATGGAACCCAGTTTGACAACGAAGAATTCACTGCATATTATCAACAATCGAATGTATTGAAGGTCCATTCTGCACCAGGTCATCCCCAAAGCAATGGACAAACTGAGGTGACAAAAAGAATGTTGCTAAATGGTTTGAAAAAATGACTGGATAATGCAAAGGCAAATTGGATTAACGAGCTACAGTCTGTGCTTTGGGCATACTGCACCACACCACGAACAGCAACTAGAGAGTTCTCATGCATGTTGGCATTTGGGAGTGAAGCTGTCATACCTGTTGAATTAGGTCTACCTACACATAGGGTACTTAATTTCAATTATCCTATTAGTGATTTGATGAGAAGATTAGATCTAGATATGCTAGAAGAAGTCAGAGAAGAAGCAGCTATAAGAAATGTTGCGTATCAACAACGAACAACTTCGTTCTACAATAAAAGAGTCAAGAAATGTGATTTGAAGGAAGGGGATTATGTGTTGAAGAAAGTCATCCAAAAGCATAATAAACTAGAAGCCAACTGGAACGGACCCTACAGAGTGACAGAAGTTGTTCGTCCAGGGACATACAGGATTGAAACCTTGGAAGGAGAAGAATTCAAGAATGTATGGAATGCAGAGCATCTTCGAAAGTATTATCAGTAGTTGAAATTTCTATGTAATACAATTTCTTCAATAAGAATAAAATAAGGTTTTCCCATTTTCTTTGTTCGTTAAATTTTTTTCGGAATATTAGTGCTACACACTATACAAATCAATTACCACCAACTTTGGTTGGTCGGCAAATCAATTACAACCAACTCTAAGTTGGTCGGGAAGCAATTACCACCAACTCCGATTGGTCAGTAAATCAATTACCACCAACTCTAGGTTGGTCGGGAAGCAATTACCACCAACTCCGATTGGTCGGCAAATTAATTACCACCAACTCTAGGTTGGTCGAGAAGCAATTACCACCAACTCCGGTTGGTCAAAAAATCAATTACCACCAACTCCGATTGGTCAGAAAATCAATTACCACCAACTCTAGGTTGGTCGGGAAGCAATTACCACCAACTCCGGTTGGTCGGCAAATCAATTACCACCAACTCCAGTTGGTCGGTAAATAAATCAATTACCACCAACTCTAAGTTGGTCGGGAAGCAAATTACCAACTCCGGTTGGTCGACAAATAAATCAATTATCACCAACTCTAAGTTATTCGGGAAGCAAATTACCAACTCCGATTGGTCGGCAAATAAATCAATTACTACCAACTCTAAGTTGGTCGGGAAGAAAATGACCACCAACTCCGGTTGGTCGGTAATTTAAAATAACACAGGACATTTTTGTCTTTTTTTATAGATATACATACGTATTCGTTATTAAATAAACGAGATATTTCATAAAATATTTCCAAACCAATAACAATTAAAATTGCAAAGAAAACTAAAGATCTCTTCATTAAAACCAGAATAAATTACATATGATAAATTGCAGATTACATGAATGAAGTTCATTACATAAACAACCCATATTCAATAGGTTTCTTTCCCTCTTCCTTTGACGCAGGGTCTACCCCAGCTGGAGGACCATCAAGACTATAAGGAGAATTTATGAAGTTCATATCTTGCAACATTCTGACGTTCATTATAGAAGGACGATCAAGCAGATGTTCTGGCTGAGATATTTCAAAGTTTGAATGGAGACTATAGTCATCAATATGATTGGATATTAAAACACAAGGAATGGACCGGGCTGGAATCCAACTAAGGTCAAGCTTAAAAGGAGACACAGGTAGATCAAGAACTCCAGGAGTGTAGTAATCCCACAAAAAATGACCTCTCTCCAATTTTAGAACACAAAGAGCATTCAGCTATCCCTGTTTGTACCCTTCGTTGTTCGACTGTTCTAAACGAGCATCAAGATGGCAGAGTGCTTCATTGTAACCAGCCATCCAAAACTCTCTAGGCTGTTTATGGAACTGGTAAGTTAACCTCTCTAGTTGCTCGTAGAGATTCTTCACCAGGATTTCCTTATTTTCCAAGGCAGAGCTTTGTGTGGAAAGTTGCTCGCTGAGGTTCAAATTCTTCTTAGACATCTCTGCTAAAGCCTAGTTCTTTGCCATCAATTAAACTGCCTGATTTTCCAAAGCTGCTTGAGTTCTTGCATCTTTAATAGAGATCCGACCAGCCCTTGCTCATCCACGAGAAGAAGATCTTGCTCGTTCGCGAGTAGAAGTGGAAGGTCCAACTCTTTTCAAAGTTTCCAATTCATCTCGTAAGTTGGCGTTCTCTACTTTCAAAAAAGAGAAACCTTCGTCATTGACAGGGACCAAAGCTCCCGAGGAAGATGATGCAGATTTTAGTTGGGATATCTCCTCTTGAAAAACATTGTTTTCCTCCTCTAATAGTTTAGCGATTTGCCTATGCTCCTCAACCTCAAGCTTAAGAATGCTCTCTTTCTTCTCGTAAGCAATGATGAATTTATCATACCCTTTTTCAGCATTTAACTGTTGATATTTCTTCTCGTACCCTTGGTGCAAAAGCAGGGAGGAATCTTTATACTGTTGCTGGAGTTCCTCTATAGTTCCTTGAAGATCCTCAATCATCTCATAATAAGCTACATTATTGGCAACAGCTCGGTCGAGCAAGCACTTCAGATATTGGTAAGCCTCAACTGCTCAGTTAGAAACACCTGATCCGAGGATGTCAATTATCTGAGCCTCATTCAGATCTGCATGATCAGCTTTGAAGTAGTCATTGCAATTCTTCATTAATTCTGTGTCATGAGTTGATAATAACTCCATCCTAGCCATAAACTAGTAAAGAGAAGCCATAAACAGGATCAATAATGATAAAGACAGGGCAAGAAGAAGAAAGTCGATATGAATAACCAAAAGTTTGAATTTTTATTCATCAAAAGGTAAACACAAAGCTCAAGGTTACATTCAAAAGGAATAATAAAATTAAACCCGAGCAACTTTACACCTTCTCCTTGTGTTTTACAACTTCCTCGAAAAGATGGGATGAGGAGGTTGGTTGCTCGGAAGATAGTGGAAGTTGCTCGACTGAGGTACTAGTGGGTTGAAGTTGCTCGTTGAAAGTTTGAACAACTGGAACAGGAGGAACTTGATCTCCAATCATCATGGAAGATTCATCTGAGGCAGCTTCATCCTCTTCTTCTTCCCCGGGAGAGGGAGGAGGGCCATGAATGTGTTGCTGGAACAATTCTGAATTCTCAGTAATTTTCATCTCTTTCAAAGAAGCAACCCATCCATCCCTAAAGTACTTGAGGCTGGCATACTCCATTTGCCAAGTCATAGCAGCCAAGCCCTTGTTCCAGCCCTTATCCCAACCAGCACTGAACGATTTTTTGACAGTTTTTTTCCTCTTTTATTTCTCCAAGGAGGTCCTTTCCCTAAGGAGCTCCTCGACTGCTTTCAACTTCCCTTCCACGTCTTCCTTCTGGCGATCAACCTCATGAAGTCTACCAACTTCCTCTTTAGCAGTTTTGAGCTTATTCTCAAGCTCTTCAGCATTTTTGAGCTTCTCCTCAAGCTTTTTATTATTCTTCTTAAATTCTTTCATTTTCTGCTCCAACTCCTTGGAGGCCTCCACAGCTCGATCTCTCTCTTGCTCGATGGACTTGACTTACTTCTCCCAATCCACTTTATCTTCTTCATACTTCTGACGAGAGTCCTTTAAGGACTGAGTTAGACCAACAAAAGCTTCCTCTACACCTCCTGAGGAGCTTGAAGCTTTAATAGCCTCATCCTTCTTCAGAATACTGTTGAAACATGTTACCAGCTGAAGAAATAAATAATTTTGAGTCAATACAGGGACATATCAGTGAAAAGTGAAAACTTAGACTAGTAATACTTACTGAGGCAATATGTTGAGCTGCCAAGGCAGTGACCCTGTCACGAGGAAGAGTGTCTTCAATACCTTGGATTTCTGGGATAATCCAAGACTTCACAGAGCCCATGGTAGATGCCGGAGGAACAAAAGTGGGAACACCACTTTCAACATTTAAAGGTTGAAGGACAGGCCCAACAGGTCTCTCAGACGAACTTTTCTTCAATCTCCTCGGGGGAAGGAACAGTTTCAACTAAATACGATGTCTTTTTTGGAGATATAATGATAACCTCACTTTGAGGAGAGATAGCAACAACCTTGCTCGGAGACACAGGGGCTTCTCAACAACTTTCTCAGTACCAACAGGAGGAGGCGCATCAATAATTTTTTTCCCTTCTTTTGGGACATTTTATTTGCTTTTCTTTGCCTCCACATTGGCAGAGTCTGATTTGTCAAAGAAGGTAGGAGCTCTTCTTCTCTTCATTATGTTACTAAGGGGAATATTCGATTCAGGGGAGGAACCTTCCACACCAGTTTCAGAAGCTGGTACTTAGTCGACGTTAACCACCACTGGACGGAAGTGAAGGACGAAGTATAGCTCTTGTACTGCAACAAATAAGAGGCTGATCTAATATGTTCGTCAGCAACGGATTGGTGTAAACTCCAGATAAGTTTCAAAAGCCTTAAATTAACATCAGTTTCTTTGGGAGACTTTATTATGCTGTCAATTACAAATAATAAAAAATTAAATGTCAGTGATACATTTTATCAAACGTCAAGAAAACTAGATTTTAAAAAATAAAAAATAACCTATTCCATTGCCATGAGGGGGACACCTGGGACCCTGATATACATCATCTCCATTTAATGGAGCATGTTGCCAATTTTTCATAACAACCCCATGTTCAAAGTAATCCCTATTGGCGTCTGCAAGATTGACAACTTATGCCCTATTCAAAAACCTAGTTTTTAAATAAAAAGTACTATCGCTGACAACCCATCTGTAGCAAAACATAATTTCTGTAATTCCTAAACGGGTTCCATGAATTTGGTTTAACCTATGGACCCCATTAACTATTCTCCAGGTATTTGGAGCTATTTTTGTAGGTACAACGTCAAAATACTGACAGAATTCCAAACATAAAGGATTTGGAGGAAAAGAAAAGCCAAATTCGGCCACAAAAAGACTTGGGAACCAATGTCCCTCAGCCAAAGAAAAATAGTCAGAAGGTTCAGAAAGTTCTTCCAGTATGACCCATAAAGGAATTGAAAATTCAGAGCGAAACTTGTCAAGAGATTCAACAAAGTAAACCATGATGAACAAAGTAAATAAAAGAAAAGGAAGAAAATCTTACAAGAAAGGAGTGAATCAGTTGACAATGAACGATGGAAGAAACGAACGCACAAGATAGAGAAGAAATGAATAGTTCAAAGATACAGATTTAAAAAAGTAAAAGATGATAGGATTTTCTACAGCGCTTAAATACCTTACCTTGGGAATGGGTAAAAATAATGATTACAAAGAAAGACGTTTGTGTTACCGGCGCCTAAAAGGAGAAAAAGGGCACGAAAACCGAAGCAGTTAGAAAAATTCAAAATATTCGTGAAGTCTGATTCTATGAATTCAAAGAAGAAAGAAATACAAGGAAAACACTCCTAAAATTCAGGATGACTATTTAATCCCGCCATATTTTGAGAAGAATGTTCCACACTCCTCCTCAACCTCGAACTGTGAAACATTGGGGGCTTCTGTTGATACCAAATTTATTCTGATGATATGGACCTATTATTTGAAGACGCGTGTCATCCTAGGTGGCAACTGTAAATGTTTATACCCAGCTACTCAACCCCCCGAGGAACTACTATACTCCAAATAACTCAAGATCACCGAGCAACTAAAAAGCCACAAGGAGTCCAAGGGCCGCGAGCAGCTCAAGCGTGTCGAGTTACTTAGGCGGTCCGAGCTACTAAGTCGGTCCGAGCAACTCAAATACTTGTGGCGTACGCATCAAGGAAAATCAAAAAATAACTGCGCATTAAATGTACACTTATTATCGTACAAATGTATACGCCTACTGGATAGCTATGCATTATTCTTTCACATGTACAGCCTCAAGGCTATAAATACATTGTAATCTCCCCATTAGAGGGACACACTGAATCTCTTGGTAAAATCGTTTATCGAGAATTCCAGGCAAAACAATCAGTAATACAAAAACAATGGATGTAGGCCATTCTCTTAAGGCTGAACCACTTTAAAAATCTATTGTCTTATTTCTTTACTCATTTTTATCTGTGATTAAAATAATTAGGTCAAATCTAATTTTTCACATCAACAAGCTTCATTAAGGTGTGAGAGACTAACTTTGGTTTAGGTTTAATGGTGAGTATATTTTAGCATGTTATTAATATTTATTAGATAAAATATATGTGTGTAGTTTATTGGCTTGTATCTTATTGTTGATTATTAGCCATATTAGCATTGCATGAAGTGGAATCAATATGACGATATAAAATAGGTCTTTAAAACCGAATAACTTTCAGAATATAATAATAAACATTTTTATGGAATAAAAATGTAAGAAAATATTCTTTTGTGTATTTATAGTAAAAATAATAAATATTTTTATGGAATAAAAATGTAAGAAACATTATTTTGTGTATTTCTAGTAAAAAGAATTAAATAAACGTTTTTATCAAATAAAAAAAATATTATTTTTGTGTGTTTCTAGTAAAAAGAAATAATAAACATTTTTATGGAATAAAAATATAAGAAAACATTAGTTTTGTGTATTTCTAGTATAAAAAATAATGGACATTTTAATGGAATAAGAATGTAAGAAAATATTATTTTAGTGCATTTCTAGTAAAAAGAAATAATGGGCATTTTTATGGAATAAAAATGCGTGACAATATTATTTTAGTGTGTTTTCTAGTAAACAATGGATAAATTTTTAATGGAGTAAAAATATCAAAGAATTTATTTACACTAGTATGGGTGAAATTGAATTTAAGTCCTAAGGCGTGAATGATTTTAGTCTAAATCACCTGTGTGTGTGAATAAGGGACTTAAAGGAGAAAAGAAATAATTTTCCAAGTGTTAACGGAAAAACAGACGATTAAGTCCGGGTTTTTGCTTCCGCCCGGTAAAGGTAAAGAAATGGAATAATGTGAACATGTGTAAAATGTTAAACACATTAGTAAGGACTCGGCTGCAACCGAAAAATAAGCAAGAAGGGCCTGGAGCCCTTGGGTGAAAAGCCTAAATCACGGGCCAAATCATATGGTGCACATAGCCGGCAGTGTAGAGCCCGTTGAAGTATGTGGTTAAGTGGAATAATTCCTAGAAAAGTTAATAGGATGTGGAACATATCAAGAAATGGGTTGTGTGGTCAAAAGTGTGAGTATAACCTAACTTGAATGAAATAAAAAGTGTTGTAGTATGGTTTAAGTGGTTAGTAATATGCAAGTATAATATTGTCCATAACGAAGCATGAAAACGTAAGGTATAGGGGTAAATGGGTGAGTTAAGAGACCTTAAAGGTTCAACACGTAATTAACACGAGAATGTGTTCATGAATGTTTTCCAAAGGTTAAATAAGTATTTTCCAACATGGTGGTGGCGTGTGTTGAATGAGTGCTTTCAATGAAAATACTAAAATGGGCTAGTCGTATAAAAAGGGCAATTTTAGTAAAGACATGATTTTTTGTTAAACAAGGGTGGTTGTTTAAGTATTTAATCATGTGAGTTAAATTAAGAAAAAATAGTTAAGTATTAACAAAAGGTTCATTTACGAGATTTCGGTGAATTAATCTAAATCAGCAATGTTTTTTCATAAAGCGGTTTCACGCGTTAAGGTATATATATATATATATATAGATAGAGAGAGAGAGAGAGAGAGAGAGAGAGGCTGGATCATATACGGACCTAATTTACGGACCGCTACCGTCCAAGAATTATCTAGGGACTGTTTTATCTTTTTAGGACCACCTTTTGGGACCGCGATGTCTTTTAACTTCTTGTAAGTTTTAAGGAATATCAATTTTTACCCCAATGATTTCTAAGGTCTTGTAAGCTTATTTTAACGCTTAATTAATCTGGAAGTCTAAGTGTGGAAGTTTCAGGGCTACTGCTACTTCTCAAGCTTCTTCTGTCACTATCGTACTGGAGTTCTGAATAGCGAGGATTATCTATATAAATAATTTCTTCAGGGAGTCTAGAAACTGAAAGAGGTTTTGATGGAAATATTCTAGTCTTAAATACCTTATACGGTATCGTGGATTTATCTGTCTAATTTCTTTATATATTTGATTAACAATATCAATTATATCGTTATCTATAAATTCGTCTAAATTATTATCACCATAAGATGACAAAAATCTACGGTATGTTCTAGGGGCAGCTGTCTCCACGTTTTTAAGGAGAGGGTTGATTCCTCCGGCTCTAATTAAAGTAGCCATTGTTTTAGCTAACCTTTTTCGTCTAATAAATTTTAATACGTCTATACTATCTTCAAGTATCCTAGTGTATACTTGATATTTTTTAGGTCTTGATAGTTCTTCTGCAAAATCTTCAGTTCTTAGTTTTTGTCTAAAGAGATCTCGGATCTCTGTTCTAATTATTTATATTCTAGGTATTTCTCTTCCTAACCACTCAATGATCTGGTCTATGTATTTAAAAGTACCACCTGTATATACTAAAGCAGATTCTATAAGTTCTTTATCTTTAGGGTCTGTAAGAGTCCAGTCTTGAATTTCTCTAGTTAAGTCTAAACTTGTTTGATTAACAAATTCTAAAAAGTCTTTAGTGATTTGTAAGCTCATATAAGATTCTTCTTAAAACAATAATATGTAAAATAGTTAAGGTTTTGGTTCGAGTTTATACCTTCCTTCTGGGCTGCAATATCTTTATCTTCTTCCCATTGTCTCTTCAGCCTTATTACTATTCTTCTCCGGTCTCGGCCTCCTACAACTCTCTCTTTATGTGTCGCACCTCAATCCACTACTTTGGCGGTTGACCCGTTTCCTGCCTATACACCTTCACGCCTAACGCCCACCTGGCTAACGACTCACGGCTAATCGGCACCTGACGGCGGTTCACTAGTATAACACCTTGTGTGCTACACTAGAGGTTCCACACAATAGTCCTCTATGAACAGAAAGTTGGAGACAGTTTGGAAAATAATAACAACTTAGCATAAGAGATTTCTGGAAAAGAAAATACTTTTATTGTATTGCATAAGTAAATACAACTCTCCCCTCTCCCCTAACTATGAGAGGTTTACTCACTCATATACATATTACTCTCTACAAGCATATTCTCTCTAAAAGTCTAACAATCTCTCACTCTCTAACTACTTATTTCTAAAACACATTGACTAAAAATCGGCTATCAAAAGTGATCCGATTGAAAGCGTAATTATTAAAGCAATAATGTCTTCAGAATGTTTATCAGCTGGGTCTACAAGCTTTTATCGTCTTTTGATAATTTGGGGGGACCTCTTTCTTTATGAAAAGAAAGGCGTGCCAAGTATTCATCATGAGTCTTGTCGTTTTGTAATAATGCAAGAGCATCAAACAAAGTCTTCGTCTTTTTCATCAGTCTGGTGGCCCATATAGGGCAAGCATCCTTTTGCTTTATGGAAAGCATGGTCTAGGAAAATGATTCTTCCATCTTTAATAATTCATCCACCACTGAGGGGCCCTTTGTTGTATCTGTGTCTTCTTCTTCCTTGTCTTGGTTTGGTAAGGCATTATTGAAAAATTCATCAATGAGGCCTAACGTTCTAATGCTAGCTGGCAAAGCTATTTCTACAATTTCTTTGGATTCTTTCTTGAGCCTTCCATTGAATGGCTCATCAGCTTGGATTATCAGATCTTCTTTGTGGTAGGAAGTGTACCACCTGTCTTCTCCTGTTAATATCTCCATGATTTATATGGTCTCCATGGCTTGAGCAATCTGGAACTTGGACTTATCAACAATAAATTCTTTGGTCTCATCATCTGATAGAATCTCAACGTCTTCGAATATATAACTGGAAAATCTAATAAGTCTAAATCCTTTAACTCTCATTCCTCTACAGGAACTTGGAGCAATTTGGTAGATTCTGGCAAATAGAGGAAGGAAGTCTTCTACCTTTTTAATATACTCGTGGACTATTTTTCCAAGAGCAACAGAGTCTTCAATGACTTTTATCTGGACGAGTCCAATAAACCCGTGGTCTGCAAGACTTATATGAGCCATTTCTAATTTTCCAAAAAGATATATTTTTGAAACGTCTTTGAAGAAACCTTTAATTATTAAGGCATCTCCATTTATTTCTGATAATAACATTTTAAAATGATCAATAATGTTATTAGTTTCTTTTTTAAAGTCTTCGGTTAATGGTAGATTATTATGAACAAATGGTATAACAATCTTAGTCTTAAAGGTCTTTTTCTGATAACAGAAATCAGTAGGTCTAGTTTTGGAGGTTTCTCCAAGAGTCTGAGCATAGGTCTGAGTCTGAGGTCTAGGCACAGCAGTACCACTAAGCTGGGTGACTGCAAGTCTTTGAGTCCTCATGAATCTGGCGATGGCTACCAAATTTTGTTTGAACTCGATCCATAGTCTATTCTTTACATTCCACCAAATGGCGTCTATAAGAGTATTTTCGTCTTCTAAAAATTCTCGTCTAAATTTGATCAAGTCTGGGTATCTTTGATCAGGTCTATATTGGGGAAAATACATCTTCCCAATGAGTCTATTTTGAGAAATAATCTCTTGTCTAGATTTTCTAGGAGGAACTAAGATATCATCAAAGTTCTCTAGGATTGGTCTTTCTTGAGAGTCTTGAATATGAGTCTATCTTTGCGTTATACCGAAATTTGGTCTTACGCGTCTAAGATAGTCTGCAACGTCTTCCCTGTTCAGTCTATTCGTTCCAGAGGAACTCATATCTTCTAGGTCTTATGTTTGCAACTTAAAACATGAAATTATATTAGTGTTAGCAAACATTAGCTCTCTTGATATAATATCTGGAATGGTATTTTTACTTCCCTTAATATGTATAACAGAGAAGTCATAACCATTAAGCAATTGTTGCCATCTAATTAGTCTATTAGTCCTTGATTTGGACAATTCTAAATATCTAAATTTTACTGCCTAAGAAGAGTCAGTATAAACAGTAAAATGTTTAGGTCTAAGAAACAACATATATTTTTCTATTGCCCTTACTATGGCTAAAACTTCTTTTTCATGGGCAGTGTATCTTGTTTCTGGGTCTGTAAAGGTTCCAGAACTATGTCTACAAAGTTTCTTCTTTTTTGTCTGATGATCAATGGCAAAGTATACTGCTCCCCATTGTTTATCAGAGGCATCTGTTTCTACTATAAACTGGTCTTCTGCATTAGGCAATTCAAGTAAAGGAATATTCTTGACTGCGTCTTTAATTTGTCTTATTACTTCAAAATCATCTTTAGTCCACTAAAAGGGATTGGTTTTGTCAGTTCCTTTTAATTTGGATGTTAAGCTTTGTCTTTTTGAAGCAAGATCTTTAATAAAGTCTGCAGCACAATTAAGCAATACTAAAAATGATTGTAATTGTTTTCTATCTTTAAGTTGGTCTGGAAACTCAAGAATCTTCTTAGTTATGTGTTCTGCTAAGGATAATTTTCCTTTGTTAATATGCATTCCCACAAAGTCTATCTCAGTCTGAAATAATTGCATTTTCCTTTCGAAAATAACAATACCATGTTTATCTAATTCTAAAATAATCTTTTTAAGATGGTCTACATGCTCTATCTCAGTCTTACTTGCTATAAGAATATCATCTATGTAAACAAGACAAAATTATGAATAAGTTCTAAATATATTATCCATTCTTCTTTGGAAAACTTGAGGAGCATTCAAGTATCCAAATGGCATGACTACCATTCGTATTTTCCTTGGGGCACACTAAAGGTTGTCCAAGTAATACTGTCTGGATGCATCTTAATTTGCCAGAAGCCTGATTTGCAATCAAACTTACTAAATATAATTATGTCTTCAATTAAATTAATCAAATTATTCTTGTCTGGTATCTTATAAGAATCAAATTCACAATTCTTATTTAATTGTCTATAATCTATAACCATTCGTCTTTTTCCTCTTTTACGTTCAGATTCATTTTGAACATAGAAGACTATGCTATTATGTCTACTTTTACTTTCTCTAATAATGCCTAACTTAAGCATTTCGTCTATGTCTTTCTTGAATTCTTCCCTATCTTCTTGTGAGTATCCTTTCTTATAGGTTCCACCATTAATAGTGGCGTCTGGGTTAATAGGGATAATTTCACAATAACTCTGGTCTTTATCCCACTTAGCGATGGGATTTTCTCCTAAAGTAGGCTCAGCTAGTTTCCTAATCTTTTCCTTTTCTACTTCTGTATCCATTTTCTTCTGTTTGGATATGGCTTGAATCTGTAATAAGGTCTGCTGGGCTTGATCTAAAATGTCTTGTTGTATAAGCGCTATTGGCTTATAACACTTTTGGTCTGGACACTTACACTCTTTTTGAAAGGGTTTAGTAATTTCTAATGCTTCTTGTTGGGTTGTAGGTCTAGGTCTAGGTCCACCATGCTCAGCTAAAGAACTCTGATGTTTTATGGGTCTATAATTGGGCTTGACCTGCATAAGGTCAAAGGCAGTCTTATGATCTATTAGGGGAGCTTTAATATTAAATTCCTCTTGATCACTAATTAATATCTTATCGTTATACTGAGTATAAGGATGATATTTACTAATAAAGTCTTGTCCTAAAATAATGTTTCCTGTGAAACTAGGACGAGGATCCATTATCCAAAACCGATGATTAACGATTTTGTTGGTCTGATTTCCTAATTTAAAATAAATAGGAATAGTCTGGAAATATAAGGTAAATGGATCTCCATTAGCCACTTTACCATATATTTCTTGAGTACTTTCTAGAAAATAGTCTTCAGGGAAGGCATTAGCCTTGCAAATACTCTAAGAGCACCCTGTGTCTATAAAGGCTGAAAGTCTTTTAGGATAGTCTTTATGTTGAACAAATAATTCTACAAAACAAGCATATGGTTTAGTAGAAATTCTTAAATTGTTCTTTTCTAAAATAGATATTCCTTTCTGAGGTTTATCTATAAAATCTAAGGGTATTTGGTCTTCTGAACTACTATCAGAATGGTATTCGTCTAAGTTATAGGAAATTCCTTTTCCTTTGAAGTCTTCATTTTCTTGCAATCTTTTGGCTATATTTCTATCAATGTCTTGATAATACGTGTTTATATCTAAGTCTATTTGAGCGTCATACTGGCTAGTACAAATTGCTCTAAATCTAGTTTTCCTACAGTCTTCATGGTAGTGTAATTGACAAATAATACAAACCATAAATATTCTGTTTGTATAGTCTCAAAGCATTCTATGCATGTAAAGTCTTTTTTGCAACATTTCATCTCAAATGTGCAATAATGTCTTTCATCAAAGTAGCATCTAGGTATATATGTTAGTAACTCGGGATTACTAACTGTTCATCTTTTCTTTAAAAATGGGCTTAATATACATTTATACCAAGCGTCTTCAAAGTCTATATATTCATCATCTAGATCGCCTTGATCAATCTGCATTATATATAAGTCTAGGGTATCCTGAGAGTCTTCATACTCATCAGTATCACTATAGTCTTCAGAATCACTGTCTGTATATGCACTATAGATACTAGTATTATCATCATCTTCTATGTCTGATATTTCTATAGCATATGGGATATCTAATTCTTCTTGATTTTCATATTCTAATATCGTATTAATGATTTTAATACTTTTTTTATCTTTCTTATTAGGGCAGTCTTTAGCAAAGTGTCCTTCTTTGCCACAAGTCCAACATTCTTTGGTGGCAGTCTTAGATTGAGCTACATCTTTTTTTTTCCTATAATTAGGAACCTTATTATGTTTACTAGTATTTTTCTTAAAATATCTTCTTTGATTAAATCTATTTTTCTTAGTATTAGGATTCTTTTCTCTAAAGGTAGTAGATTGTCTAAATTTATACTTCTTTTGAAATCCTAAAGGTCTAGTCTTAAACTTCCTATGTTTCCATTCTACTTTCTTTTTTAATTTCTTAGATTCACTTCCACATCCCCATTGGATTGGAGCGATGTCTCTTTCGTCTCTGATTGGTGGGATATACTTGAAAGTTTCTTCTATTAACTTTCCTTGAGTTATATCACGTCTCTTAGATATGATATAGTCTTTGGCAAAATTGATTCTTTCACCAAGGGAGTTATTCTTAACTCCAGCTACTCCTGGCCAATTCCTATATTCATTAATTAGGATTTGTCCTATGGCTGGTATCTTCCTAAAGTATTCATCTTTTAAGGTCTCTCCAAATTCTTTAATTTGGTAATATAGTTGCTCGTAATTATTGCTATATTCATTTATCTTATCTAATTTGCAAATGCTAAGGAGGGCTAACTTAGTTTTTGCTAGGTCTTGTTCATTGATTTGAGCTAGATGTCCAGCTCCAATGAATTCCGAAGTGAACAATTGAATATATTCTTCAATTGATCTTTCTTCTAAGTTTTCTTTCATCTTCTCAATCTTAGCTAAGGAGTCTTCATCTGTAGCCTTTCTTAAACTATCTAAGTAGTCTTTTGCAATACCTCTAATGGATTGCTCAGCGTACTGCTTACATGAACTTGCATCCCATTGTTCATTAGATGCGAAACACATATTTATCTGATTACGCAATTCATCTAAGGCTTTCTTCCTATCTTGAACGTTGTCTAGGTTAAGGTATATACCAACTGGATTTATGGCTTGGCTTGCCATTGTCTTAACAGGAGTGAAAATCTTGTCACTGATTGGGAAGTCTTTTATATAATCAAGTTTAGTCTTTACTACGGTGCTTGAGTATATAGGAATATTTATTCCTATTGGTTTACTAAAAAGTCTAGAAGCATATTCTAGCCTACTACTACTTCCTATTTCTTGTTTACTAGGTTCTACTTGTGTAGCTGGCATTAATCTTTATTCTCCTTCTTCTATTAGTCTTAAGTTTCTAAGAAGTTCTTTAGTATTCTTAGATTCTTTTAATTTTAATATGCGGTCTTGGTCTATCATATTAAATCTTTCTCTTTCTTGAAATCTAACAGAGTGACTTTTCTTAAGGTTATCTTTAAATATCTTCATATCCAATTCTGAGGGTTCATGTCCAAAGTTTTGGATCCTAGATTTTTCTTTAATTAAGTCTTTTTGTTCAAATGATCTTCTGGGTCTAATTACCGGGGCTTATCTTAGTAAACTAGCACTAGTCTTATTACTACATTCTCCTTCTGAAGGATCATTAATTATGGCTTCTCCCATATTCCTAAATCTAATTTCTTCGGTCTGGATATTCTTATTGACAATCTTAGGAGGACCAAATTGGATGGTAACATTTCCAGTGACGTCGTCTTGATTAATAAACAAAGGTTTATTTTGTATAGTCTTAGTTTCTTGAAATTTTGGCAATTGCCAGAGGGTCTTAGCTTTCTGTTTCATAGGTCCAGTATTCCTAATACTGTAAGTATGATTATAGTATGAAACATTGGTTCTAACTAAGATTTCTTCATTAAGTCTACCGCTAGTAATTCCCGCTTGCATTCCTTCATAAGGAAATTGGGAGAACTTCACATAGCTTTGAAATTCTATATTTATATTAGCATCTGGGATAATATAGTCTTCATAGCCACAAGCATATAAGATTAACTTAAAATGTTTGGCTGTGTCTACGGTTACTGTAAATGCCAGAATGACATTAAAGTATCCTATGTTGTCTGACATTTCTAATTGGGCTATCCCAATAAGGCTTTTCTCAAAGTCCTTCCATCTTTTGTCTACTAAACAACATAATATGTTAATGTTATTTTGAGGTCTATGTAATCCCTGGATTCTTGCTTGAAAGAGTCCAAAGGTTAAGAATTGGAACTTCCTATCAGTTCCTCTAGATCTAAGCCATTCTGAGTCAAAAACTTGGAGCTCAGTATAGGATTTGTCTAACACATGATTTCTACAATGGTAGGTCATGTTATAATTGGGGGTCTTAGGAGTGGCACCTTCTTTAAATAAGTTTATGTATCTAACGGCTGAAAGTTGTCCATTATGAATGGAATCTTCAACAATCTTCCAGTCAACTTTACCCCATTCTTTCCATTGGAGCGGATTGGTGAAATTTCTTTCTTTCGATCATGTCCTAACATTGGAGGATGAATACTTAAGTCTTTGGAGCATATGATTACTCTGTCCAATATTTGGGATAGAGATGGCTATCTTATTAGTCTTATCTAATCCATCATTTATGATTCGTCTACCTATGGTATTTATTTCTCTAGTTTCTATAGGAGGGTATTCTTTAAACTTACAGGTGGTTACCTGTTTTTGTTCAAGTCTATTTTCAATTCTTTCTAAGAAGTCTGAATAATCTTTTTGTCTTTTTATCTGATTAAGGATTTCTTCTTTAAAATTCTTATTCTCTTTTCTAGTCTTTTCAGAAGTTTCTTCACTATGTCTAGATAGAGAATTAATAATGGTTTTACCAACGTTAGTGATATAGTCTTTTACTTCATTATCTTTTTCTAGTTGTTGCATAGTTCTAACTTATATGGCTTCTACAGTCTTTTCAATTTTATCTAACCTAGTTAGAATAAAAGGAGAGTCTATTTCTGCCTGAGAAGGTTTATTATATACGGCCTTAATTCCGCTTATAATTTCTTTGTATTTTTCTTCTACTTTGGCCATGTCTAGTATAAGTTCATTAATAATACTATCCATTTTGGATAGGTTATGGCTTTCCCTATTATTAAGGTAATTTGCTAAATTTTGTTGGAATTTAACAAAGTCTGTGTAGAAGGTAGTTAATCCTTCTGTCTTAGCCTTTAAATCTAAATGCAAGTCTTTTATAAAGCTACTATTATAGTCTTGGGTAGCTGCTATAGATGGGGAAATTAAATTTAATCTTTCTAATATAAGTCTAGTTGCATTGGCAATCTCATTTTCATTTATCTTATCATAAAATCTATCATCATTTATCTTTTCTAAAATTCTTTGATAAAAGTCTGATAAAGTCTGGATGGAGAGGTCTTTTGGTACCTCATTCCAGTCTGATCTAACTATCTCCATTAGGAAGATAACTATCTAGTCTAGGGATAAGCTTAGCTTGTTCTTTAGTAAGTTTAATTAACTCACTATCTTGATTCTTAATTAAAGTTTTAATTTCTAAAATGTCTTTGTTAAGGACTTCTATATGATTAGTCTTAATATTTATTTCTTGTAACACGTGTACTAAGTCTATTGGAATTTGATTATCTATGTCTAGTAATCTCTTAGAGATATTTTTTATCTATGTTTCTAAAGTTTGAGTGTCTTTTATTAATTGTCTTAATATAAGGAGTATACACTTATTTTGTTCTATTATGCTATTAATAGCACTAGCAGTGACTTGTCTACTGTCTATGTGTTTGGCTGGGATATGTTCAATATGTGAACAACCGTCTATTTGTGTGGTTAAACAACCTTCTGAGTCTAAATCAGTTATGGGTATAGGTTGGTAGTCTGGGTTGATTCCAAAAATATCTTGGTAAATGCGATGGGTAAATCCCAAGGGCATTAAAGTCTTTTTACCGTATGTCTAAAAGGAACGTCTTATGGCTCTGATACCAGAATTAGGGTTTTGGTCAGAATTTGGTGAGGTTCAAAAATCTTTAAGGTCTTGATACCAATTTTGGGTCTAAATTATAAATCTTTTAATTATATAGTCTTAAGCTAAGGTTTTAGTATAAGACAAGAGGGGGACCATCTAGAGTAAATAATAAAAGTCTTTTGGGACCACGAGGGGACCCTTTCGGGATAAGGACAAAGTCCACACGAAAAGTCCGCACGGGAAGTCCGCACCTGAGCCTATCTATATATATATATATATATACATAAGAAAGTTGCATGTGTGCGTAGTTATAACATGTTGAGTCTTATTCTGTCATTCGTTTCTATACTGCTTTGTATATTCCCACTGGGCATCGGCTCACACCCTTGCTTTTGTCATGGCAGGTTGGTAGCAGTTTCATATTTCGAGAGGGTTGTACGGGAAAGTTCTTTATTTATTTTACGTTAGTTGCTCTATTTACTGGACTTCGAGGTACTCCTCCGTGGGTCCCACACGTAGTTTATCTTGAAACTAGAATCGCATGTTAAACAAGTGAAATGTTAATTAAAATAAAACTAGACTAGCAACGTTGTGTAGGTTATTCCATTGTACTGCACACCTAATGCTCGGTTCGAACCGGGTTGACTCACGGGTAACCCATATATTTGGGTCGGGGCATTACACGTTCTCTCTTACGCTCTTTACTTTATGCCCCTCTTTTTTCTCAATACTAGCGCTTCTTGTTGCTTCTAATTTATATTTTAATCAATACTACCTTGTTATAACAATTTCAATTATATCATTTAATTATTGTAGTGTTCAATCTTAGATATCAAGTTGTTGTTTTTAGGCTAATACTTTCAACTACATAACTCAAAATATAAAGGTTTTACTGGTTAAAGTGTGCATAACTTATTGAAAATATGCACTCATTCATTTGTTGTAGTGTTCAAGATTAGATATCAATACTTCACTAAAATGAAAAAAATAATTACTACGCAATGCTCTATTTTTTATTTTTTAGTGTGTGCGTGTCTGTGAAGACCTTTCGTATGGGATTTTTGATATTGCATTGCTACAGTGAGTGATGTTGTAATTTTTTCCATGGGTACAAGGCTGACTTGGATACGGGGTGACTTGAATAGTTGATGCTCCAGTAAGGAAGAGAAAGGAAAAATTGTCCAATGCTTCCAGGTTTTGCACTATGATGTGAAAGTAAAAAGTTACACTATACATTATGTAAATGCGGTAGCTCATACTGGAAGCAAACTTCGTCCCTCTTACTTCTTTAGAGTAACTCCACCACTAATGCAACCATTGAGGTAACATTTCATTCTCTTTCAAACTTTGTCTCTTTTATCATGCCAAATTATTTGGTTAAATATTTTGCATTACATAATATAAATGCTCTGTTTTATAATACTACATAAATTAATTGAAATTTAGGATACGATAGCTTTGTTTTTTCATTAGTTAGATCAGAGGATGATGGGGCATTTGTACTAACTTTTTGTGTTTAAATCTACCCCGATTAGGGGTTGGCTCGGATGAAATTGATGGAGTTGATTGAGTAAAGTATATAGAGAAGGTTATCTTGACATATATAACAGTGAATACATGGTGTCTATTCCTTGGGTAATATGAAATCATAAGAAATTGATTGACATATTCATTTACATGATGATTGGCGTACTTTTAAACTTTATTATCTTAATTGATATATTATACTGAGACTTTTTTTTTCTCTTGAATTGTATAAAAGGTGGGATGATCTTGATTGTAGAGAGTTGTGGCGGTTTCTTGGACAATTGTAAAACAAGATTTTTTTATACCAATTCCATAGCTGCAGTAGAAGTTAATGCATTGCTTTATGTAATTTACATTTTGTGGTTAGTAAATTGAAATAACGCAATTGTACATTTTAAAACCAAACATTATATGAAGATATTTACACTTTACGTTTTTTGCCTTTACGGTATTGTTGTTATGAACTATTAGTTTTGTTATTGGAGTATTTTATATTTTTTAAACATGGTGGATAGTCCTATAAAGAGAAGAAATTCTGCCCAAAATTTTTAAATTATTTACAATTATCTGTGTTGTATAAAAGATATTTTCGACTTAAATTGTACTTGACTTAATACTTAGGAAATTTTTCTTCGTGCCTTCAAGCACGTACAATACGTTAGTGTATATATATATATATATATATATATATATGACCAAAGATAATAACAATGAAGAAAATATAAAGAGACACAAGGTCCTTTTACTTGGTTCAGCTCAAGAATGGAACCTACATCCACATGGCAACACTACTATTTGTTTAGGGCTTATTCGGATCTTGTGTTTACAATTCTAGGGCATACTGTATAGGTTTTTTTCTTATCTTCACCGCAGTTGGGGATAATAGCATATTTATACCCCTTAAAGACTCAAGAGAAGGAATGCCTTTATTCACGTGTATGCGCATGGTGACCCTTGAATATCCCACATACGACTTCTCATATAATTGATGGTTTATATTTTGAGCTATGGTCGGCTGGTCGATCGACCGAGGATTTCGAGAGCCGATCGGGCGTACCCATTATAGAAGGCCAAATGGATGTGTGGATAGTTATCACTAACTCATTAGTCCACGTGGCCTTGTTAATTTTATGTTATAACTTTATTCACTGATCAACCTTCTTCTTCAGTAGTAGAGCATCGGCTACACAAATCAGTAGTAAAGATGAACTCTACAAGGGTTCTTGAACACGGGTTGTGTTCTTCATGAGTTGGTAAAGTGGTATTTAAAGATCTAAGGGGGTTTGGATGAAAATTTGATAGAATTTGATCATAAACGACTCTAAAATGGCTTAGAAAATAGTCCAATCCCGTATCTCTATTATAGGTAAAGTAGTTGCAAATAAATAGGCATTAGAGACTTTGATAAATTTAAAAAAAAATGAAAACTTGAGCTCACGTTCCGTTCGAACGACTTACCCTTTTTTTTTAACAAGTTTTCAACAAAACTTCGAAGGACATTATAGATCTCGCCAAAAGGCGTCGCTTTAAATCTCGTTCGAACGTGGAAAACTCATTCAAACGATGTGACAATCTTATTCTAACGAGTTAGAAAGATTTCAAAAATTCTTTAAAAAATCATTTTAAATTTTTTGAAAACATTTAAAGCAAACTCTTCCTTAAAAAATACTGTTGATACCAAATTTAGCCTGCTGACATGGCTCAATTAAGTACAAACACTTGGCAATCTACCTGGCAATAATAAAAATTTTCGAACAGCTCCTTGACTCCGAGGACCCCTACTGCAACGAGGAGCTCCATTTCCCCGACTAACTCAAATTCTCCGACTTACAAGAATCCTTCGAGGAACTCTACTACTCCGAGGAACTCCACTGCACCGAGATACTCAGGCGGTCCGAGCTACACCTCGTACAAAGCATTAATAGCGGGAAAACCAACAGATAGACTACGCATTAAATACATACAGATGTATACATTTAAGGGGCATTAATGAATTACCCTTTCACATGTACAGTCTAGAGGCTATAAATACATTGTATCACCCTCATTGTAGGGGGACTGGAATTTCTTGATCAAACCTGTAATCGAGAATTCCTTAACACTCAGCAATAACAGAAACAGTGGACGTAGGCCATTCTTATAAGGCTGAACCACTTTAAAAATTCTTTGTCCCATTTAAAATTATCTGTGATTATCTGTGATTAAATAATTAGATACAATCTAATTTTTTACATCAACAGATTGGCGCCGTCTATGGGAAACGATTGGTAATATCGTTTTTCACCAAAAATAATTCATCATCAATGGCTGATAATCCTGAATCCAGCAATCAAAACGCTGGAAATCCCCCAAATCCATCTGCTCCGCCGAATGTTCCAGATCTGGGTGGAATAATGACAAATCTGGCCCAAGGCCAGACCGCCATGCAAGAAACTATACGGAAACTCATACAAACCCTTCATGGCGGTGCATCAGCCCATTCAGGACAACGCAGTGATCAAAGAAACACTCATTTGCTTCCTTCGCGTATCGGGCATACAATTTCATATCGTAATGAGGAATCTAATGATTTCTCTTATCAACCCGGGAGAACTTCATCAGTACGGGCCACAGATACTGAACAACGTATCACTCTCTCCTCAGAGAGGACTAGCGCATTGGAAAGATTAAGTAGAGTTTCTCCTTTCAGCCGATTAGGCCCTAGGAGGAACAAAAGTCCTCCTGGAGCTGTATCGAGGAGTTTTCGACGACCAACAGATCTAAGGGAAGGATCTTCCCAGTCGTGACCAGCTGCTCGTCAAGATAGATCTCAGGAAGCTACATCAACACGATCAGTTGCTCGAACCAACAAGCCCGAAGAAGGAAATGATGCGTGGAAAGGTTCTATCCAAAGACTAGAGTATAGATTGGGAGAAATGGCTAAGTCCAGGAACCCCCTACAACGAACTTTTATTCAAGGGACGCCTTTTATCCAAGCTATTGTGGATTTTCCCACACCATCGAAGTTCAAAGCACCTGTGGTAACCCCCAAATATGATGGAAAGACCGATCATGTTCTTCATATAAAGCAATATCAAGCTGCCACCAACATCTATGCTGTCCCCGACGAGATGAGATATAGAGCATTCTCGGGAACTCTTACCGAATCTGCTCAAATATGGTACAACAATCTTCCTCGGGGTAAGATCTCAACTTTCTTACAACTAGCTGAGTTATTCATTGGAAATTTCTATTTTGGGGCCAAACCAGTAAAACAAGTAGTGCATTTATTAAGTGTTAGACAAAAGGCTGGTGAAAGCACCAGAGATTACATAACTCGTTTTAATAACGAGAAGCTTGAGGTCATAGATTATGAGGAAAAGACAGCGATCACCGCCTTGATGAGTGGGTTATTGCCCAACAAGTTGTATTACACTTTGGCTAAAGATCCACCCACAACCATGTCAGAATTGATGGCAAAAGCGGACAAAATCATGAATGCCGAGGAGGCTATGGCCGCAAAGAAGAATATGGATAAAGAAACCAAGGTGGAAGTAGACAAAGCTAAGAAGATGGAGCATAAGAATAATGGTGGTGATAAACAATCCAAAAATCGGTCGTCATGGGAAGTATTGAAAAAAATTGATAATTATACTCCTTTGAAGATGGGAATCAACCATGTTCTGGAAGAAATCAAGAACAGCGAAGAGTTAAAATGGCCAAAGAAGATGAAGTCAGACCCTGACAGGAGGAATGGGGAAAAATATTATGAGTTTCACAAAGATCATGGCCATATGACTAAAAATTGCATAGCTCTTCAGAACGAGATCGAAACACTCATTAGACGAGGAAAACTGACAAAGTATGTTGATCATAGAAATGAAAGAAGAAATGACGACCGAACAAGAGAGAGGTCTAGATCTCCTCGTCGAGCAGAGGAGAACTGGAAAAGAGACCATGAAGAGGACACGGAAGACGACCCCGATCTTCCAAAAAGACCAAGGCAACCAGAACGTGAGGTATTTTCAATACGTTTTGGGTCATTTGATTGTAATGTCATTACAGGTGGAGATGCAGGAGGAGGAGATATTAATGCAGAAAGAAAGGCTTACCTCTGTGAGGCTCAAGCTTGCTCATATATTCAACGGATAAATCTGGCCGAGGAGGATCGACCGAGAAAGGTAAACAAAGAGAAGTTGGTTATTAGTTTTTCAAAGAACGACCTCGCAGGTGTCTTATATCCTCATGATGACTCGTTGGTGATCAAAATGAGGATGAAAGAAGTGATGATTTCAAGAGTTCTGGTAGATAATGGTAGCTCGGCAGACATCATGTTCTACTCGTGCTTCGATAGTTTAAACTTAAAATTATCTCAACTGGAGCCTTATCACGGACCTCTCCTCGGTTTTGCTGGCGAGAAAGTTTTTCCACTTGGGACAATCAAGTTGGACATATTCATTGGCACATGGCCTGCTTTTCGAACAGAAAGAATACGTTTCTTCGTGATGGACAAGAATATTCAATCGACCTACAACATCATCATGGGAAGGGTCGGATTGAAGAAGTTCGAAGCAGTACCATCTACAGTACATCAATGCCTAAAGTTCCCAACAAATTTTGGAGTAGGAGTTGTGAAAGGTGATCAAAAAGTAGCTCGAGAATGCTATTATTCATCTGCCGAACAAGAGGAGCTGGAGGAATCGAGGAAAAAGACTACTACCTATCAAGTGGATGAAGGTACAGAAATTGAAACATTGGATCCTAGAGATGAATCCCAAATTGTAAAAGGTCAGGTAGTGGAAGCTATAGAAAATGCCATTCTGGACGACGAGCACCCTGAACGAACAACGCAAATAGGTTCGTCGTTGGATGCCTCACTAAAACAGGAATTGATAACTTTCCTAAAAAGCAGAAAGAAAACTTTTGCGTGGAGTCATGAGGATATGCCCGGAATCGACCCAAATTTCCTATGTCACGAACTCAACGTGAATAAGTAGATTAAACCAGTAAAACAGAGAGGAAGAGTATTCAGTCCCGAGAAGAATCAAGCTATACAAGAGGAGGTCTAGAAGCTCCAGAAAGCTTGCTTCATCGAAGATGTTAAATATCCAGACTGGTTATCCAATGTGGTAATGGTAAAGAAGAAAAACAATAAATGGAGGATGTGTGTAGACTTCACCGACCTCAACAAAGCATGCCCAAAGGATCATTTTCCGTTGACCCGTATTGATCAACTAGTTGATCCTACCTCGGGACATGAGTTGCTGAGCTTCATGGATGCTTATTCAGGTTACAACCAAATTAAAATGAAACCTGAAGACAGGGAGAGTACTTCTTTTATTACCCCTAGGGGAACTTATTGTTATAATGTTATGCCTTTTGGTTTGAAAAATGCAGGTGCGACATATCAGCGGCTGATGAACAAGGTCTTTGCTGAACAAATCAGTTGCAATATGGAAGTCTATGTTCACGATATGCTGACAAAGAGCAAGAAAGCTGCTGACCATCTAGTTGACTTAGGCCAAACCTTTGATTAATTGGATAAATATCAAATGAAGTTGAACCCGACGAAATGCATATTTGGAGTACGAGAAGGCATGTTTCTCGGGTACATTATCAATCAACGAGGTATAGAGGCAAATCCTGAAAAGATCAAAGCTCTATTAGGGCTACGATCTCCAACGACGAAGAAAGAAGTGCAGAGTCTCACGGGACAAGTAGCAGCACTCAACAGATTTGTATCGCGAGCAACTGATAGATGTCTCCCATTCTTCAAAACACTCCAAAAGACTTTTGAGTGGAATGATGAATTCGAGAAGGCTTTTCAAGACTTGAAGAAATATTTGGAAGCACCTCCACTATTGTCCAGACCGGTGATGGGAGAAAAATTGTACCTGTATCTAGCAGTATCGGAGAATGCAGTTAGCTCAGCATTGATCAGACTGGAGAATGGAGTGCAAAAACCAATTCTTACACGAGTAAGGCCTTCCGAGGAGAAGAGATCAGATATCCAAAACTGGAAAAGTTAGCACTGGCGCTAATTGAGGCGAGCAGGAGAATGAGGCCATACTTCCAGGCTCATACCATAGTCGTATATACTGACATGCCGTTGAGACAAGCCCTTCATAAACTAGAAAAATCTGGGAGATTGATGTACTGGGCAATAGAAATCGGTGAATATGATATAGTTTATGAACCCAGATCATAGTTTAAAGGGCAAGCAGTAGCCGATTTCATAGCAGATTTTACAAATCCTGATATCCCCGAGGAGCAAAAACTGCTAACTGATGAACCTGTGGATGTTACACGATCAACAAACACTAGCTCAGACCAACTTAAGTTGGTAAAAGAGCAAGTGGATGTTACGGGATCATCAAATTCGAGTTCAGACCAACTTAGGTTGGTAAAAGGGCGAGAAAAGATGGTCGACGAAGAGCAAGAAGTATCAGGAAATGATGAAAGAAAGCAATAAATATTCCACCGAGGAACTCTGTCAAATCAAAAATTAGAAGACGAGTTGCCTATATGGAAGCTATATGTAGATGGATCATCTTGCACAATAGGCTCTGGGGCAGGGATCATTTTGAACAGCCCAGATGAGGTGGACATGGAATACGCCTTATGATTCTAATTCAAAGCTTCCAATAATGAGGCTGAGTATGAGGCCATTATTGCAGGTCTCAATTTGACAAAAACTATGGAGGCACAGCAGGTTATTGTCTTTAGTGATTCTCAATTGATCGTAAATCAAATGTTGGGAATATACGCAGACAAAGGAGAATTGATGATCAAGTATCATGCAAAGGTGATGGAGTTGGTATCAGAATTTGTTGCTGTTAAGTTGGTCAGAATACCAAGAATGGAGAATGCGAGAGCAGACGCCCTAGCCCGATTAGCATCAGCTACTCGTACCGAGTTACGAAGAACAATACCAATTGAAGTGTTAGCTAGTCGAAGTATAGATAAAGACTTGATGATGAATTTTATTACCCTTGATTTAGGACCATCTTGGATGGATCCCATCAGGGCGTATATTGAGGAGGGAGAATTACCAATTGATAAGCTCGCTGCCAAGAAATTAAAGTTCAAAGCTGCTCGGTATGTATTGACTAATGGTATTCTGTACAGACGAGGAATTATGGTCGGTTTACAAAGATGTGTACATCCCTTCGAAGTGAAAGAATTGATTGAAGAGATCCATGAAGGGTCTTGTGGAGCCCATGTAGCAGGTCGGACACTTTTGCAAAGGGTAATGATGTAGCGATACTATTGGCCAACGATGAGGGCTGATTGTATAGCCTATGCTAAGAAATGTGACAACTGCCAGCGCTTTTCCTCCATCCGAAGAACTCCACAAGAATTGTTGACACCTATCACTTCCCATTGGCCATTCGCCATGTGGGGAATAGATTTGGTCGGGCCACTACCAACGACCAGAGGAAGGTTCAAATATCTCGTCGTCGCAGTGGATTATTTTACTAAGTGGGTAGAAGCTGAGCCTCTTGTCGACATGACTTACGAGAAGGTATATCAATTTGTCTGGAAAAATATCATTTGTAGATATGGTCTTCCCCATGCATTCATCACCGACCATGGAAAGCAATTTGATAATGAGGAGTTCGCTGCCTATTGCCACCAATCCAATATTTTGAAGCTACACTCACCACCAGGTCATCCCCAAAGCAATGGATAGACTAAAGTGACGAATAGAACACTGCTAAATGGATTGAAGAAAAGACTAAGTGAATCAAAATAAAATTAGATCAACGAGTTACAGTCAGTACTGTGGGTTTATCGCACTACTCCCCGAGCAGCAACTGGAGAATCCCCATATATGCTGGCGTTTGGAAGTGAGGCTGTTATACCTGCCGAGTTAGGTCTCCCAACGCACAGGGTACTAAATTTCAACTCCCCAGTCAGCGACTTAATAAGAAGATTGGATTTGGACATGCTCGAGGAAGTTAGAGAAGAAGCATCCATTAGGAATGCTGTGTAACACCCCGCCCGCCCGGGGAGAGCGAACGAAGCGCTAATGCGATAAAATAAATCAAAATCCACAAGTGACAAGGTATAGAGCATCTAAATAAACCCATAATAATATAAATCCACTAATCTCAATCTCTTAAATTACAACGAGTCTCTCGAATTAAAATTACAACTATCTAACTCGAATAAAAATACAAATCTCCAATGCTCTATACATCAAAATAATACAATCTTCCAAAAATACTCTTCCCAAAATAATCCACGCTAAAATAATCCCAATTGGTCCATAGCGTCCCAATCCACGCTAACCTGCCAACTAAAAGAAAATATGGGGAAGTACACAATACGACAAGAAAGATACTCAATAAATATATGTTAGCGATGAATAAAATGTAACAACACGAGTACGAATATTCAAATCAAAATTCAAATCTCAAAGCATTTATCAATATAATTTCTCAACAACACTTTAACCGGGTCACCAGGCCTCACCACATCCGTATATGCTTTATCAAGCCATAGCCCGGGAAACAGGAATTTCGGCGGGTGCCCAACATTCGTGCCATATTAAAATCTCATGACAACGTGCTCATCAACAATATAATGATACCACATGAATCAAAATAATTTCAACAATTATTTTCCAGATTTCAATGAATTTATCAATTCAAATATGAGTTCAATTAAACAAGAATTCAAAGAGAATGACACTCGCGAGATTTAAGGAGCATATTGTGTAAAACCCCATACCTCAAACCATGATGAGAAACCAATGATCACATCCTCAAGATCAACTCAAAACATCTATAAAAGCTCCTCCAAGAACCTCCAACAAAATAGCCCCAAGAACACCTCTAATCTAAGGTTGGAACTCACAAATCTCAAGGGCCAATGTGTATATAAAAAGAAGAGGCATATAAAATATATTTGCTGGCAAAATTTGTGCCAAAAGTATGTTAAAAGGCTTGCCCAAGACTTCCTTTATAATGCAAAGAAATGAAAAGTTGGAATCCAAAAGACTCCTTTAAATAAGGCAATTAAATGAAGAGTTAGAATTCCAAGAGTTAAAAATATTTAAAAATCATTTTAAAATCCGTTTTAACTCCGTTTTCGAAACCGTTTGAAATTCTCGCCTTTAAAAATAATAACCAACATATTTGACCAATAAAAATAATTTTATCAAAAACTTTATTTTCCTCCATTTTCCAGAAATTAATTAAAATAGCCCAAAATTACGCGGGTTGTTACACTTCCCCACTAACAATGGAATTTCACCCTCGAAATTCGCCGAATGCCTAACTCTAAAAAATCAGGCCAACAATCTCCAAAAATAATTTTGTCTCCAAAAATAAATTCCTCACATCTAATCTAGATGCCTATCACGAATATCACCTAAAATTTTCTATCTCCAAAAATTTCTAACCACGCAATGAACCCAAAACCCAAGCCCCGAGGGTTGCCGTAAACCTAAGCTCTTATACCATTTGTAACACCCCGCCCGCCCGGGGAGAGCGAACGGAGCGCTAATGCGATAAAATAAATCCAAATCCACAAGTGACAAGTGACAAGGTATAGAGCATCTAAATAAACCCATAATAATATAAATCCACTAATCTCAATCTCTTAAATTACAACAAGTCTCTCGAATTAAAATTACAACTATCTAACTCGAATAAAAATACAAATCTCCAATGCTCTATACATCAAAATAATACAATCTTCCAAAAATACTCTTCCCAAAATAATCCACGCTAAAATAATCCCAATTGGTCCATAGTGTCCCAATCCACGCTAACCTGCCAACTAAAAGAAAATATGGGGAAGTACACAATACGACAAGAAAGATACTCAACAAATATATGTTAGCGATGAATAAAACGTAACAACACGAGTACGAATATTCAAATCAAAATTCAAATCTCAAAGCATTTATCAATATAATTTCTCAACAACACTTTAATCGGGTCACCAGGCCTCACCACATCCGTATATGCTTTATCAAGCCATAGCCCGGGAAACAGAAATTTCGGCGGGTGCCCAACATTCGTGCCATATTAAAATCTCATGACAACGTGCTCATCAACAATATAATGATACCACATGAATCAAAATAATTTTAACAATTATTTTCCAGATTTCAATGAGTTTGTCAATTCAAATATGAGTTCAATTAAACAAGAATTCAAAGAGAATGACACTCGCGAGATTTAAGGAGCATATTGTGTAAAACCCCATACCTCAAACCATGATGAGAAACCAATGATCACATCCTCAAGATCAACTCAAAAGATCTATAAATGCTCCTCCAAGAACATCCAACAAAATAGCCCCAAGAACACCTCTAATCTAAGGTTGGAACTCACAAATCTCAAGGGCCAATGTGTATATAAAAAGAAGAGGAATATAAAATATATTTGCTGCCAAAATTTGTGCCATAAGTATGTTAAAAGGCTTTCCCAAGACTTCCTTTAAAATGCAAAGAAATGAAAAGTTGGAATCCAAAAGACTCCTTTAAATAAGGCAATTAAATGAAGAGTTAGAATTCCAAGAGTTAAAAATATTTAAAAATCATTTTAAAATCCGTTTTAACTCCGTTTTCGAAACCGTTTGAAATTCTTGCCTTTAAAAATAATAACCAGCATATTTGACCAATAAAAATAATTTTATCAAAAACTTTATTTTCCTCCATTTTCCAGAAATTAATTAAAATAGCCCAAAATTAGGCGGGTTGTTACATGCTGCTTACCAACAACGAACAGCTTTGTTCTACAATAAAAGGGTTAAGAAGTGCGACCTAAAAGAGGGAGATTATGTGCTAAATAAAGTCATTCAAAAGCACAACAAACTGGAGGAAAACTGGCATGGACTATACCGAGTTACAGAAGTTGTTCGACCAGGAACATACCGAATAGCAACATTAGAGGGGGAGGAGTTTAAGAATGCATGGAATGCAGAACACCTGCGCAAGTACTATCAGTGATGTAAATTCCCATGTAATGCAGTTCCATCAGTATGAAATAAAATGAAGATATTCTGTCAGATTCTCTCCTTTTATTGAAATTTTTTTGGGAATACTAGTGATACACACTACTCGGCTCAGACTACTCGGCAAATAACCCTAAAAATGCCAACTCGGTTTGGTTAGGGAAAGATATTCCTAAAAATGCCAACTTCGGTTGGTTAGGAAACAAAATAACCCTAAAAATGCCAACTCGGTTTGGTTAGGGAACGATATTCCTAAAAATGCCAACTTCGGTTGGTTAGGAAACAAAATAAGAAAAAATATTTTCCAAAAGTACCAAAGATGGTCGGGAGAGAAAAGTTCACCAATTTAGGTTGGTCGAGAATTAAAAGATGTTGATCATTGTTGGTCGGATACATTTTTATGATTATATGAGAAAAAGATCAAGTTAAATTTTTATTACTTGTGATTTTTGCCTGCCAAATTGGTCGTGAAGCAAAACATCATTAATTTTGATCAGTTAAATGATTACCATAAATTCAAGTTAGTCGACAAGATATATAATATTGTTATCTTTTTAACAGATATACATACACCAATGTAAAGTGTTTTACAACTACAAGACAATGGCAATCAACATTTGCAAACAAAATAAAGGTCTTTCATTAAATCCAAAAAACAAAATACATTGATAGTGAAATGTATAAATAATTATTACATCAAGTTCCCTACTCTATTGGCTTCTTCCCCTCTGCTTTTGAAACAGGTTCCTCGCCAGCTGAAGGATCATCTAAAGCATAAGGGGAGTTTATAAAGTTGAGGTCTTGAAGCATCCTGATATTCATTACAGAGGGTCTATCTAGCAGGTGCTCGGGGCGAGATATCTCGGCATTAGAATGGAGATTATAATCACCGAGATACTTAGAAATCAAGCACCGAGGAATGGCACGAGCAGGGATCCAGCTCATATCAAGCTTGAATGGTGGCACTGGTAGGTCGAGCAGTCCAAGATTATGGTAATCCCACAGGTAGTGACCCTGCTCCAGCTGCAGTACCCCTAAGGCAGTCAACCATCCCTGTTTGTAACCCTTATTGTTTGCATTCTCAATGCGATCATCCAAATGACATAGAGCCTCGTTATAACCAGCCATCCAGAATTCTCTGAGCTACTTATGGAATTGATATGTCAATCTGTCCAGTTTCTCATGAAGACTTTTTGCAAAGAGTTCCTTATTCTCCAAGGCAGACTTATGGGAAGAAAGTTGCTCCTCGAGATTTATAATCTTTTTAGACATTTCAGCCAATGCCTGGTTCTTTGCCATCAATTTAAAGGCCTGATTTTCCAGAGCTGATTGGGTTCTTTGTTCTTCGATGGTAATTCGAGCAGCTCTTGCTCATCCCCGAGGAGCTCTTGCTCGTCCTCGAGCAGAAGAAGAAGGCCCAATCCTCTTAAGGGTTTCTAGCTCATCCCTCAAGTTGGCATTTTCAACTTCCAGAAAAGAGAATCCTTCATTGTTTACAGGGACCAAAGTACTTGATGAAGATGCAGCAGACTTCAATTGAGCTACTTCCCTTTGCAGGTTATTATTTTCTTGCTCCAATAGCTCAGCTATTTGCATGTGTTCCTCGACCTCAGTTTTCAGAGTTCTCTCTCTCACTTCGTAAGCAACAAACCTCTTGTCATAGCCCTTGTCAGCATTGAGTTGTTGATATTTCTTCTCATATCCCTCATGCAAAGAGCTGAAGACTCCTTGTATTACTGTTGAAGTTCATCGAGAGTGCCTTGTAAATCTTCAATCATTTAGTAATAAGCCACATTATTGGCCACTGCACGATCAAGCAGACACTTCAAATATTGGTAAGCTTCAATTGCCTTCTCTGAAGCATCTTAACCGAGGATGTTGACGATTTGGGATTCACTCAGATCTATGTGACCAGCCTTAAAGTACTCGTTACATTGATTCAATAGCTTTGTATCATGAGCAGACAATAACTCCATCCTGGCCACAAACTAATAAAAGAGGAGAAGGCAAAAATTAATAAGAATGTAAACAGAGCATCAACAATAACCGAAAGTTCAAATTTTATTACATCATAGAAGAGGAGTACAAGGTTCAAAGTTACATGTTCCAGAGGAAAATAAAACAAAGAGAAAAACCCGAACAACTTTACACCTTTTCCTTGTCTCCCAAAATTTTCTCGGGAGCTTAAGACGAGGAGCTAGGTTGCTCGGGGGGAATAGAGAGTTGCTCGGGGAGTGCAGGAGGTTGCTCGGATGGGGCAGGCAGAAGTTGAAGTTGCTCGCTGGTTGATTGGATAATAGGGGGAGTAGGGACTTGATCCCCCACAACCATGGAAGACTCCTCAGAGGCAGCTTCGTCCTCTTCTTCTTCTTCAGGAGTTGGAGGAGGACCTGGGATATGTCGCTGGAATAGGTCAGAGCCTTCATCAACCTTCATTTCTTATAGAGCAGCAACCCAGCCATCTCTAAAGTATTTGAGACTGCCATACTCCACTTGCGACATCATCGCAGCCACACCTAATTCCATCCCTTGTCCCAGCCAACGCTGAAAGACTTCTTCACAGCCAACTTTCTTTTTACTTTCTCTGAGGAGAGCTTCTCGGACAGAAGTTCCTCGACAGCCTTCAGCTTATTCTCAGCTTCCTCTTTCTAGCGACCAACTTCGCGAAGCCGGATTAATTCCTCCTCAGCAACTTTGAGCTTATCCCCAAGCTCTCCAACATTTTTGAGCTTCTTATCGAGCTCTTTGTTCTTCTCTTCCAGATCCCTTACTCTATTCTCCAACCCCTTGGAGACTTCGACAATCTGAGCTTTCTCCTCCTCAACCGAAGTGAGTTTCTTCTCCCAGGCAGCCTTGTCTTCATCATATTTCTGACGAGAATCTTTCAGAGATTGCGTCAGGCTTACCAGAGCTTCCTCCACACCAAACGAGGAGCTTGAAGCTTTAATAGCTTCATCTTTTTTCAGGATGGTATTAAAATAAGTCACCAACAGGAAAAAGAAGATAATGTTAAGTCAATACAAAGACATATGTAACAAGGGAAAGATGGAAAGTTCAAGATAGTAAAACATACAGAAGCAATATAGCGAGCAGCCAATGAGGTGACCATGTCCCGAGGAAGGTTTTCTTCAATACCTTAGATCTCGGGAATGATCTAAGTCTTCACCGATCTCATGGCAGAGCTCGGGGGAATAAAGGTAGGAACACCAGTTCCAGTAGTTGGGGGCTGAGAGATGGTTTCAGCCAAATTGACCGAGGATCCCTTCTTCAGCCTCCTCGGGGGAACAGGAATAGTTTCGACCAAGGAGGAACTCTTGGTCGGTGATATGATAATTACCTCTGTTGGAACATCAGTCTTACTCGGAGCCACTGGGGGCTTCTCAGCAGCCTTCTTGGTTGCAGCAGGAGGAGCATCAATTTTCTTTGTCCCCTCTGGAGGCAGATTTCTCAAAGATAGACGGAACACTTCTTTTACCCATTCTTTCACTAAGGGGAATATGTGATTCAGAAGAAGAATCTTCAGGAACTGGCACCGGTTCAATATCGCTGATCACCGGACGAGCAGTAAAAGAAGATATGTAGCTCTTATACTGCAGCAAGTATGAGGCAGACCTAATATGCTCGTCGGCAACAGTCTGATGCAAGCTCCAGATAAGTTTTAAGTGCTTTATGTTAACTTCTGTCTCCTTTGGAGACTTTCTTTTACTATCAACTGCAAATAAATAAACATTGAAATATCAGTGTAACATTTTATCAGACAATGAAAGCGTAATTTCAAAAATAAAATAAAATCAAAATAACCTATCACATTTCCATGAGGGGGCATCTGGGACCCTGGTATACTTCATCTCCAGTTAAAGGAGCACGTTGCCAATTTTTTATAACAACCCCATGTTCAAAATAGTCCCTATTAGCATCTGGGAGATTGACCACTAAAGCCCTATTTAAAAATCTAGTTTTTAAATAAAAAGTATTATCCCCAACTGCCCATCTATAACAGAACATGATTTTTAGAATTCCTAAGCGAGTTTCATGAATTTGATTTAGCGTATGCACCCCATTAACTATCCTCCATGTATTAGGGCTAATCTTGCAGGAACAACGGCAAAGTATTGACAGAATTTCAGACATAAAGGATTTGACGAAAAGGAAAATACACACTCAGCAACAAAAAGACTGGGGAACCAATGTCCCTCAACCAAACGGAAGTAATCTGAAGGTTCAGAAAGTTCCTCCAGAACAACCCACGAAGGAATAGAGAAGTCAGAACGAAACTTATTAATTGATTCTACAGCATAAACCATGATGAAAGAAGAAGGAAATCAAAGAGAAAGAAGAAAATCTTACAGGAAAAGGATGAGTCTGTGACAACGAACGATGGAAAGGATGAACGCACAAGAGAGAGAGACAAGGGAAAACTCAAGAAACAAATTTGAAAAAGCAGAAGACGATGGGATTTTTTGCGATGCTTAAATACCTTACCTTGGGAAGGGGTAAAGATAATGATTACAAAAAGAGACGGTTACACTACCGGCGACTATAAAGACAAAAAGGCGCGGGAATTGAAGAGGTTATAAAAATTCAAAAAGTCCGATTCTATGGATTTGGAAGAAGAAATAAATACAAAGGAAAATACTCCTAAAAATTAGGAAGACCATTTAAAATCGCCATATTTCGAGAAAGAATGTTCCACACTCCTCAAATTTCAAACTGTGAAACATTGGGGGCTTCTGTTGATACCAAATTTAGCCTGCTGACATGGCTCAATTAAGTACAGACACGTGGCAATCTACCTGGCAATAATAAAATTTTCCGAATAGCTCCTTGACTCCGAGGAGCTCCATTTCCCCGACTAACTCAAATGCTCCGACTTACAAGAATCCTTCGAGGAACTCTACTACTCCGAGGAACTCCACTGCACCGAGATACTCAGGCGGTTCGAGATGCACCTCGTACAAAGCATTAATAGCGGGAAAACCAACAGATAGACTACACATTAAATACATATAGATGTATACATTTAAGGGGCATTAATGAATTACCCTTTCACATGTACAGTCTAGAGGCTATAAATACATTGTATCATCCTCATTGTAGGGGGACTGGACTTTCTTGATCAAACCTGTAATCGAGAATTCCTTAACACTCAGTAATAACAGAAACAGTGGACGTAGGCCATTCTTATAAGGCTGAACCACTTTAAAAATTCTTTATCTCATTTAAAATTATCTGTGATTAAATAATTAGATACAATCTAATTTTTTACATCAACAAATACCCTGAATAAATAAAGACTTTATCAAAACTCCTCGTAACTCTTTTGAATGTTGTTGGGACGAACATCTTTAATCTTCTAACAATTCATTTTGAGCCGATTTTTGTCAAACTTTGTCAGTTTTTTAGCAACTTAAAAAGTGACAAAGTTTGACCGATTTTTTTAAAATAGCGAATCAATTCATTTTGAGCCGATTTTTTTATGATCCTATTGAAATGTTTAAAAGTCATAAAAAAAATCAGCCAAAAAATATATTTTTTACTAAAGGTATGCAAGTTGAGTATGCATGAGATAATACATAATTTTGGGGCGTCAAACCAGTTCAAGCAGAACTAAGAATGCATGTCGAAATTCGTTTATAAAAAGATTGGGCATATAAAATTTTACCAAGTCCCATTCCAAAATATTAGGCCTGTAAACGGTTCAGATTCGGATCGGATCAGGCCAATCGAAATCCAAATCCGTTTATGTTAAACGGATTCGGATCCGATCCAATTATCCGACGGATTATCTGTTAGGATTTCGAATCCGAATTCGTTAAGAATCTGTTTATTCGACCCGATCTGATTATAATATTATAAATAACTATTATAAATTTCAAAATACAGTATATATATTATAAATAACTAATATAATATATATATTTCAAAAAATATATTTAAATAACTATTATATTATAAATAACTATTAAAATAAATACAATATATATTAATATAGGACTATTATAAATAACTATTAAAATATATATTTAAAATATTAATAAAGTTCTAAATACAATATATATAAATTAAAAATTTTTTTTTTTGGTAAAATGTAATTATAATTACCAAATGGAACAAGCCCATGAAAGATACACAAAGATCCTACCACTACCCAAATACAACAATGCACGGCCTGCAAAAGGCACGCAGGCCCAAAAAAGAAAACAACCTAATCCACAAATTAAGTCACACTGGTCATCCAAGCCAATCCAATTAGGAAAACTCAAAGTCCGGCCCAAACAACAAAAATACCTGATCCAATACAAAGATAGACTCACGAAATTATTAAGAGAATTCTCAACACGTGTTGTCCACCTCCACTCAACCCAATAGTGTCAGCACGATTCAACAAAGCTATGTGCTAATCCATTATCTCAACACAGACTACAGCTCCAAACCAAACCAGGTACTACCAAAAACCACTTTACTTCCTACCATAATCTTCTATTGATGACCAAACTCTAATATTATATATATAGATATATATTAACCGGATCAGATTATTAACGGATCGAATCATATGAATCCACATCTGCTTCATTTAACAAACGAGTAATCGGGTAATCGTATTTCAAGCGTGATTCAAATTCATGTCAATGGATCGATTTCAAATTCGAATTCACATAAAATTCGATGCGTTGAGAGGGTGAGAGGCTACAAAACATAAAACACCAACTTTTCTTTTCAATATTTCCACCACTGATTCTCACATCTACTTTCCATTTTGTTGCTCAACAGGGAATGATTAAGACAATTAATGTCAACAAATTAATCTCTGATGGCTGCAGAGTCAAGATTTTGATGAAAGATCGGTCTGAACTGGGGGAAGATGCAAATAAAATTGAAGTTGCAGCACAATCCAAGATTGAGATATGGAAAGCTTTGGGGATGGACCCGGCGGTAGAGTTTCTGCCGTCTTTTGCGGAGATCAATTCTCGAGCGCACGAGTACTGGCCCCTAGTAATGGATATTGCTACTGTTAACGACGCTTGTAGGATGGAAAGGTACTGTTCGTGGGATGATTTATTCCTTTGAAAAATTGTAATGGTACTTAGAGCTTGATTTTTTGTTTCTTTCAGATGTGCTGAACCCATGGGTCACAGAAATAAAGATATAATGACGGGAGGCCAAATTTTAGACCAGTGCTTCAACTGTGCTGATATTTTGTTTTTTCAGGTCATCTTACTGCTTAAATGAAATGAAATTAAGATTTCTTTTATAATGGTGTTTTAATAGAGCAATTCCTTTTTTTTGGCTTGAGGGGTTAATGTGAATACAAATACAGCCTTCATTTTATCCTAGCATAACAACTGCTATTGCACATGGCCTGTGGGTTGAGAGTGATGTCCAATCATGTGTTCCCCTGGGGTGAAGTGTTATTATTATTCAGGACTCTAGAGTGTAGCATGCATTATTTAGGTCCTTTTGGGGGGTTTATGTCCCATTTGGGGATTCAGACATTTGTGAGTGATGGGAGGAATTGGCGTCGGCCTATTCTATTTATTGAAAACACCAAGGGCGGAGCCATGCCTTGGGTATGGTGGGAAGTTGCCCACCTTAAGTTGGGAAAATTTCGTACATTACTACTATAAAGTTTGAAAATTTTAGAGGAAAACATAACAAAATTTGAAAATTATAACATATTGCCCACCTTAATATTTGAAAAAGTATTAACCTTAATATAAAGTTCTGGATCCACCCCTGAACAACACGAAATGTTTTCGGGTGTTTCCTTTTTCGTGTTGTACATGATAGGTATGTCACACCCAAAGAAACCACACATGTATTCTACAAAACCCAATTGTTGTCTGTTTGTGCTAATTTGTTATCATTCTTTGCTTTCTAATGGACTGTGTTAGCTCACTTGTGCATGTGCATTATCTGTTTTTATTTAGGATGTTATTTTTTTCCTTTGAATTGCTCATTCTGGTTGACTGTAACATATAATACAAGCTGTTTATCTTGCAGGCTGACGTATGTATATTGGGGATGGATCATCAGGATGTTGCTGTGCTTGCACGAGAGTTTTGCGATATCAACAGAAAAAACAAACCCGTCATATTATGTCATCGTAGGGTTCTTTTGAGTTCTTTGACGCTTTACACTATTATGTTAGTTTTCTGTTGTGGTCCAATTCTCGTTGTTACTTGACATGTAGACATGCTTCCTGGTTTGCTGCAAGGGAAACAGAAGATGTCAAAGAATGATCCATCATCTTCCATCTTCATGGAGGATAATGAGGTATTTTTTTATACCAAAATTTTGATATCTGAAATATTAATGTTCAACGAAATCCATCTTCTTTGTTATTTCGAAGCCATAGATGTGATGTAATAATGTGTGATGAATATTGTAGGAAGATATCGTCGGCCTACTGTCCTCCGAATGTTGTTGACGGAAATCCATGCCTGGAGTACGTCAAGTACCATATCTTACCCTGGTTTAACGAATTCAAGGTTGAAAGAAGTGCTGACCAAGGTGGTGACAAGTGAGTTTATGTTGGGTTTTGATGAACCCTAGTATTTAAGATTGGTCTTATTGATGCAACAGTTATTTTCCCCATCTCTTTTAAGATGGGTCGGGACAAGCCTGCCATTGCATCGGCTACATTTCTATAGTATATTTCATTTTATGATTATTTTTTGTCTTCTCAACCATAATGACTAATGTTAACGGGTTTTGCATTTTGACATAATTCAGAACCTTCATCGGTTTTGAAGATCTGGCTGCGAACTACGAGTGTGGGGAGCTGGATCACAAATACTTGAAGCCTGCTTTATCAAAATCCATAAATGCTATTCTGCAGGTGCACAAAATATCTAGTATTTGGTGTTCACATATCTATGCCGTGTCTTTGTGAAAATGTATTGTCAATTTATGTTGATGTGCAACTACATTTGGAATCAATTTGGGCAGACTCATCCTTTATGAATTTGTTTTTGCCTTGATACTTCTTTAGTGACGCGCCACCTATAGAACACATGCATTTCCATGTGAGTAGTTAGTTTATTTTCTGCATGCAATTATGCATGTACTCGTGACCTTTTCCTTCTGTCATCTAGGCATATAATTTTCCCTCATCATTTAATACTGATTCATGATCAGAAATCAAACCTCGTGATGCAGAACATAGGAGGAATAGAAGGGGAGAGGGGGGATGAAAGAGAAGACATCAATAGTCAAATCTTTAGCCTTCAAGTCCTTTATTTACTCGTCGCTGACTATGGTAGTACGCATATCTTCGATATGTAAGCCGATACCAAACCCAACATCAAAACAAATAAAATTTCACTAATTGGGGTAACACTAACAAGCCTTAAATAAAAGAATGGCCAGAATAAGAAAGTTTCGACAATTAAAAAACAATGCCAGAAGAAAAGGAGGAGACGAAATCAATTGCCAAATCTTTAGCCTTCAAGTCCTTTATTTACTTGACGCTGACTATGATAGTACGCATTTCTTCGATATGTAAGCAGATACCAAACTCAACGTAAAAACAAATAAAATTCTAGTAATTGGGGAGATACTAACAAGCCTTAAATAACACAATGACTAAAATAAAAAAGTATCTACAATTAAAAAAAACATGACAGGATGTGGTCACCATTAAAGGTACTCAAGAAATTGTGTCTGGAAAGATGGATTAACTTGGCAGAGCATTCCCTATACGCGGGTAGTGCGCTCCATTAGAATTGGGATTTTCTTTAATGAATATGGGCAGGGCATACCGTTAGCCAATATACGTTATTTTAGGAACATTGGGTTGACTTTATCGTATCTTTGTCGGAGCAATCTCAGAACTGAGAAAGGCATTCTTATAGGAACATGGTCCAGGTGCGACTTTTTCGTATCCTTGCCGGAGCCTTCTCATGAAACAACACCCGGTAAGGATACGCTCGTGTGTGACTTTCAAGACTCCACCCACCACCGGATACAACCCCTCCCTCTCCTCTCCCCTCGCTAGGACCATACAACCACGTGTGACTTTTAAGACTCCACCCGCCACCGACACTCGGCAACCCTTGGAATCCAAACGGCTAATGGATATCAAATTTTTTTGCAACTTTGGGACATAGGCCACACCACCCAATGTGCGTTTCACCCCATTGAACATCTTGAGTTTCACCGTCCCAACACCCTCAACGAAAACCTTCTCTCCGTTAGCCAAAGACATGGAACCTTTTCCATTTTCTGTGAAAGTATCAAAATATTCCCTCTTATAGAAAACGTGATCCGACGATCCCGAATCTAATATCCAATCATCTTGGGAAAGAGAGTTAACCTTGGAGATTATGAGAAGTTCTCCATGTTCATCTTCATAATTCGCACTTGCTACCGTTGCCCTCTCGGAATCAACCTTGCCCTTAATCTTGTCGTTCCACAAAGGACATTCTCGGATCATATGACCCCATTCCCGGCACTTGTAGCATTTCGGCCCTTCACCACCAACACCTCTCGATCTAGACCTACTACCGTCATTAAATCCGCGATTGGAGTTCCTCTCGCCATTTTCCCACCTCCGTCTCTCTTCGTAAGGCCTTCATTATGGGAATACCCGTCACCTCCACCTTCCTTCTTTCTCATCGTGACGTGAGATTGAATATCTTGCACGACCTCATTGCACCGGAGCGTAGACTTTCCAAACATGAGAGTGGTCACAAAATGCTTGTATGAATCGGGTAATGATGCAAGCAACAACAATGCTCAATCCTCAACAATGAATTGAACATCTATCCGGTTCAAGTCATTTATCAAGCCATTAAAAACGTTGATATGCTTCATCATAACCTCACCCTCCTTCATCTCAAGCTTGAAGAGTTTCTTCTTGAGGAACAATTTATTCGACAACGACTTTCCCAAATAAATCTCTCCTAGATTATCCCACATGCCTTTAGCCGTGGTCTCCGCTATCATATTATTCAACACATCAACCGTGATAAGCATCTCAATACACGAAGCAGCTCTTTGATCAATGTCAATCCACTCGGCATCGGTCATGCCTACCGATCGTCCCTCTACCCCCAACAATATTAATTGCAACCTCTGTTGGACAAGAACGCCTCGCATTCGTCTTTGCCATAACATGAAATTGATCTCTCATCAAAAGGCTTCGTGTCCATCTTCATTGAGCCACTCGATTCATAACTCGGATCCCATCTCCTGGAGCCTCCGCTCGTAGAGGTTGATTCTCGAGTGCTTTCCACATTTTTCGTCATTTGGAACAAAAATAAAAGCTATGCCAAAATTGCCAAAATTGATTCAACCTCAAACCAAAATACCGGGCAAACAATGCAACTAAAGCTCTGATACCACTTGTTGCGCTAAAGCAAGACTATCTTTAGCGACCAAGACGATAAAACTCACTCGGAAATTTTATCAAACACTTGGTGTGCGAAAAACACCCAAGACCTTGTTCCGAAAATGAACTAGTGTGCCAACTCCCAATCAATTCAACCAAGAATCAATGAAGAGACAATAAGAATATACAAGCAATCATCAAAGCAAAACAACAACGATATACTGTGGTTCACCCAAATTTGGGCTACATCAACCAAGGAGATTTTTTCTTTCTATAGATAAATGGAAGAACCCAAAGGTTATACACACACACAATTTATCTCTCTTAGAAAGTCACTCACAACCTCACAAGAACTCACCCCTCAACTTAGCTCTCTATATCTCTTTGCCTTTGATTAAAAAATATGCCCACTCTTGTCCTCTCCCAAAACCTAGAAATAACACTTGTAATTATAGATTTGAGCCAAAATGGCAAATTTGTAAATAAACCAAAACTGAAAAAATAGGAGAGCCAAAACCAACAAACTCCACCTTGGCGATCCTGACAATCCAACCAATCTCTAAAATACTGAAATTGAACCCGCTTGAAGACTGTCCCACCATCTACTAAGCTAATGCAATTCCCCCAGGCGATCCTTACGATCCAACCGAACTCGGAATGCAAACATCAAATCCGCTCGAAGATCATCCCGACATCTAACAAGCCAATACGCCCACCCGACGCTAAGCCACCTCAAACTTCAACCATGAAGTGAGATACCGCAAGTCTTCACTCCAAAACTCCAAACGACTCCACCTGAATGCTTCCCATGTAACCATACGGTGAAGCTTGCTCCTCATGTAACCCGGTGAGTTCACCCCCACACAATACATATAGCATACACCTTCTTTACACGAAACATTCAAACACATCAGCACCATCTTCTACCATGAGAAATAACCACGGATGAGAGGGAAAATTCCTCACCTCTCATACCCTCCAAATCTCACCCTCGAAAGATGTACCAAGTCTTTGTCACGAAAAACTCCCGTTTGCCAATGCTCGCAAACAATAACTCATCGGCCCTCCTTGAACTAGCTACACCATGGTTCAAAGACTCGGCCGAGTCAACTCGGTATCGGCCGAGTTGACTCGGAATCGCAGCTAGCCGATCCGATTACGAGTCACGATTCAAAAAAAACAAAAATCGGGCGGATGCGGTAAGAATCGGCGTAATAGCGCCCGTTTCGAGTTATCTCGGGTGCTATTTCGGCCGAGACAAACATATATCCCCGAGATAAGAAAATTTTACCCAAAAAAAAGAGAAAAAGAAAAAATAATTGAAGAGATACAGAAATAATTGAAGGAATCTTACCTGTTGCAACTGATTTGGTCGTATGTGTCACGGACTAAAGTTAGGGTTGAAAAAGGCTATAAAACTTATTGAATATCTTTTCTTTTCAAACCAAAAACGTTTCGTCTGCAGCCTTTGTAGATTTCTGCTGGAAACCCCTCTCTTTCTTCTCCGATTTGAGCCGGAATCACCATTAAGCTGCCCACTTTTGTCGGCCGGAGGTGTTTTTTTGGTAAGAATGGAAACCCTCTCAACTTGAGAGTCTTACGCCTTCTGTTTTGTTTTTTTCATATGAAGATTTGTGTTTGGTTTTTGTTATTTTGAGTCTTACGAAGACTTATGTTTGATTTTTGTTTTGTTATACATCTATGTTTTTGTTAAAAATGTACATTTTTATTCCTTATGTACAATTTTTGTTACTTATGTAAAAAAATGTATATTTTTATAAAAAAATGTACAAATTTGTAAAAATGTTCTTTTGTTCTTGTCTTAAAAAGACATTTATGTAAAAAATGTAAAAAAAATGTTATAATTTGTGCAAAATGTTTAATATTGTACGTTTTTGTTAAAAAAATTATAAAGTTATTTTTTCAAAAATGTTATCTTTTCAAAAATTGTAACGTTATTTTTTCAAAAATGTACATTTTTATACATTTTTGTAAAAATGTTCTTTTGTTCTCGTCTTAAAAAGATATTTATGTAAAAAAAATGTTATAATTTGTGCAAAATGTTTAATATTGTACGTTATTGTTAAAAAAATTGTAACGTTATTTTTTCAAAAACGTTATCTTTTCAAAAATTGTAACGTTATTTTTTCAAAAATGTACATTTTTATACATTTTTGTGAAAATGTTCTTTTTTTCACGTCTTAAAAAGACATTTATGTAAAAAAAATGTTATAATTTGTGCAAAATGTTTAATATTGTACGTTTTTGTTAAAAAAAATTGTAACGTTATTTTTTCAAAAATGTTATCTTTTCAAAAATTGTAACGTTATTTTTTCAAAAATGTACATTTTTATAAAAAAAATGTACATTTTTGTAAAAATGTTCTTTTTTCTCGTCTTAAAAAGACATTTATGTAAAAAATGTAAAAAAATGTTATAATTTGTGCAAAATGTTTAATATTATACGTTTTTGTTAAAAAAAATTGTAACGTTATTTTTTCAAAAATGGATCATCTAGCCAGTCATCCTAACCATTTAAGGAGCAATATGGGTCATATTTCTTTCCTTACCCAACTTAGAGTTATTTTTTTAGTACAATTTAAAATTCAAATACATTTAATTAATATTCTTTTATTTTTAGTACAAAAAAATAAAATTTAGTAAAAAAAATACATTTAGCCAAAGAGTATACAACTTAGAGTTATTTTTTAATAAAAGTAGACTTATTTTTTCAGTAGACTTATTTTTTAATAAAAGTAGACTTGGCCGAGTTGACTCGGATTAAAAATGCTATTTTTTTAAATGTTATTTTTTAAAACGTTATAAAAAATGTTACAAAAATGTTATAAAAATGCTATTTTTTTAAATGTTATAAAAAATGTTACTAAAAATATTAAATATTACAAAAATGTTATAAAAATATTTTTTAAAGGAAATGATATTTTTTTAAATGTTATAAAAAAAGTTACAAAAAATCGTTAGAAAATATTACAAAAAAATGTTACAAAAAATATTAAATGTTACAAAAATGTTATAAAACTGTGAAATGTTATAAAAATATTTTTTTTAAAGAAAATGTTATAAAAATCTTATTAATTAAAATGTTATAAAAAAAGTTACAAAAAATATTGGATATTTTAACTCTATTTTTTTAATGTTATTTTGTAGAATGGCTCCAAAATTAGATATTGGATGGGAACATGGCACTACCATTGGTGGAGATAAGAGGAAGGTTGCTTGCAATTATTGTGGCAAGGTTTGTAGTGGTGGTGTAACAAGACTAAAAGAACACTTAGCAGGTGTATAAGGGAATGTCGAACCTTGTCGTCATGTACCTCGGGGGATAGCAACTAATATTAAAAAAAATCTAGCAGATGGTATGAAGCAACGGGCCCTTGAGAAGAGGAAGAATGAGAAACAAGTAGAGAATTTGCGAGAGCAAACCCCTCTCTCTCCTCTCCCCTCGCTAGGACCATACAACCGCGTGTGACTTTCAAGACTCCACCCGCCACCGACACCCGGCAATCCTTGGAATCCAAACGGCTAATGGATATCAAATTCTTTCGCAACTTTGGGACATATACCACACTACCCAATGTGTGTTCCACCCCATCGAACATCTTGAGTTTCACCGTCCCGACACCCTCAACAGAAACCTTCTCTCCGTTAGCCAAAGACATGGAACCTTTTCCATTTTCTGTGAAAGTATCAAAATATTCCCTCTTAGAGCAAACGTGATCCGATGATCCCGAATCTAATATCCAATCATCTTGGGAAAGAGAGTTAACCTTGGAGATTGTGAGAAGTTCTCCTAGTTCATCTTCATAATTTTCACTTGCTAATATTTCCCTCTCGGAATCGACCTTGCCCTTAACCTTGTCGTTCCACAAAGGACATTCTCGGATCATATAACCCCATTCCCGGCTCTTGTAGCATTTCGGCCCTTTACCACCAACACCTCTCGATCTAGACCTACTACCGTCATTAAATCCCCGGTTGGAGTTCCTCCCACCATTTTGCCCACCTCCATCTCTCTCCGTAAGGCCTTCATTATGGGAATACCCGTCACCTCCACCTTCCTTCTTTTTCATCGTGACATGACATCGGATCCCATCTCTTAGAGCCTCCGCTCGTAGAGGTTGATTCACGAGTACTCTCCACATTTTTCGTCATTTGGAACAAAAATAAAAGCTATGCCAAAATTGCCAAAATTGATTCAACCTCGAACCAAAATACCGGGCAAACAATGCAACCAAAACTCTGATACCACTTTTTGCGCTAAAGCAAGACTATCTTTAGCGACTAAGACGTTAAAACTCACTCGGGAATTTTATCAAACACTTGGACCTTGTTTTGAAAATGAACTAGTATGCAAACTCCCAATCAATTCAACCAAGATTCAATGAAGAGACAATAAGAACATACAAGCAATCATCAAAGCAAAACAACAACAATATACCGTGGTTCACCCAAATTTGGGCTACATCCATCAAGGAGGATTTCTTCTTTCTATAGATAAATGGAGGAACCCAAAGGTTATACACACACACAATTTATCTCTCTTAGAAATTCACTCACAACCTCACAAGAACTCACCCCTCAAATTATCTCTCTATCTCTCTTTGCCTTTGATTAGCTCTCAAATATGCCCACTCTTGTCCTCTCCCAAACCCTAGAAATAACACTTGTATTTATAGATTTGAGCCAAAATCGTAAATTTGTAAATAAACCAAAACTGAAAAAATAGGAGAGCCAACGCCAACAAAATATTAGTAAAATAAAATTTCAAATTTTCTCTTTTGTACATTTAAAACAGTCTATTTTTTTGTCTTTATAGAAATTTGATAGCTTTTACAATCTTTTCCGTGTGAATTATCAACATGATAATGCTATACTACTCCATTGTGTTGTAGCTGGTCCGTGATCATTTAAAGAAGAATGCGAGTGCCTGTAAAGATCTCGGTAGCAATAACAACCACCAGTAAGTCTATTTTACCTATGTTTCTCTTATATTTTTTATGCCTGCCTGCCCTCTTTTCTATTCATAAGAATAAGAATGAAGAATAGTACTAATATTCTCCCACTGCAACATCATTGTATCCATCATCCCCATGTTTTCCCTGCCTTAGTTATGTACATTGATTGAGCGTACACACTTCTATTACCCTATTGAACATATATATATTTGAAGTTTTTTATTATTATTTGGCACCACACCTCGGGTTCACGTTTTTTAGAAAGAACTGATGGTGTTGGTACCCTTGGATCTTTACCTTTGTCATTACCTGTTCAATCATGTTTAGTTTTGTTGATATCTGATTTTTTCATGTGAAAATGAAAATAGGATGACCGCGGGCGAAAATTTCATACGTGAAAATTGGATGTCTGTAGGCGAAAAATTCAGCCGTGAAAATGGGATGACCGTGGAGGAAAAATTCAGGATCGTGAGGAGTATAGGTGAAGAGTGCATAAAAGACCAGGAGTTATTCACTCTTCTGGCCAACTGCAATCAACCTATATGCTATGATGGCTTCGAATCTTCTGCCCGAATGCATATCGCCCAGGTCCACAATTCAACTATTCCTTTGTTTTCTTTTTAATATTTCCACGACTTATATATAAAACGCCACCTAATTGTGTTTTAGTCGTCCTCCATACCGAATTTAAATACTTATTTCTGGTCAAAAGGAAATGGTATTGAATTTATCTGAAATAACTCGATCGATTAAGGCTTTGTTGAGTTGAGTAATTCGGTGGATTGCTTATATAAAAAACACATCCTTGTAGTGATCCTTAACTTTGGCTATCGCTGCAAGGATATGTTCTCCAAACACCTTTAATACTGCATTTCTTCTAGTTTTTTTTCTCGTTGCCTGAACCACTGTTTCTCACATCTAGAGAGGCTACTTTCCATTTTGTTGCTCAACAGGAAATCATGAAGACAATAAATGTCAACAAATTAATCTCTGCTGGCTGCAGAGTCAAGATTTTGATTGCCGATTGGTTCTCTTTCTTAAATAATAAGATGGGGAAGGATCGAACGAAAATTGAAGCTGCTGGACGTTACATGATTGAGGTATGGAAAGCTTTGGGAATGGACCCGGGGGTAGAATTTCTTTGGTCTTCTGCAGAGATCAATTCTCGAGCCCAGGAGTATTGGCCCCTGGTAAAGGATATCGCTAACCGTAACAGTCGTAGCAGGTTAACGAGGTACTGTTAATGAGACGATTTACTCCTTATCAAACACTGAAAATTGTAATGGTACTTATAGCATGAGTTTTTGTCTCTTTCAGGTGTGCGCAAATAATTGGGTGGTAAAGATAAAGATACATTGACTGTGGCACAAATTTTATACACCTGCATGCAGTGTGCGGACATTTTTTTTCTTCAGGTCGTTCTACTTCTTAAATGAAATGAAACTAATATTTATTTCCTAACATTTTTTTAAGAGGGAAATTTCTGTTTTTTTTAGCTCGTGGTTAAATGTGAATACAAATACGTCCTTTATTTTATCCTACTTGAAGAGGCATCACTCTTTGAAAATTAAGGTCTATTGGCTCCACCTAGAACGACAACTGCTATTGCACATGGTGGTTAGGGGGTAGAGTGTTGTCCAGATGAATTTTGCCCACAAGTGAGGTATCATTATTCTTTGGGACTCCAAGGTGGAACATGGATTCTTATGGTCCTTTTTAGGGGTTCATGGCCCAGTAGGGGATCGAACATGTGTGAATTGTGGGAGTAATTGGTGTTTACTTTTCTTTTTACTGAAAACTATTCGAAATAGTTTTGGCTGTGTCTTTATACATGTAGTACATGATAGGTATGTCCCACCCGATGCAACCGTCCATTTGTGTGTATTCCATGAAACCGTATTTTAATCTGTTTTTGCCTATTTGTGATCATTCTTTGCTACATGCATGAGCATTATCTATTTGAATTGCTCAATCTGGATGAATGTAACTTATAATACAAGTCGTTTATCTTATAGGCCAACATATGTCAGTTAGGAATGGATCAGAGGAAGGTTAATGTTCTTGCACGGGAGTATTGTCGTGCTATTAAGAGGAAAGACAAGCCCGTCATAATATCGCATCGTAGGGTTTTTTTGAGTTCTTTCGCGATCTTCTTTATGTTGTTATTTTTCTGTTGTACTCAAATTCGTGTTGTTGCTTGTAATGCAGACATGCTTGCTGGTTTGCTGCAAGGGCAAGCAAAGATGTCAAAGAGTGATCCTTCATCTTCCATCTTTATGGAGGATAACGAGGTATTTTTTGATTTAAAAGTTTGATATTTGAGATATTAATGTTCAACAAATCCAACTTTTTTGTAGTTTTGAAGCCATAGATATGATGTAATTCTGTGTAATGAATATTGTAGGAAGATGTAAATAGGAAGATAACGTCAGCCTACTGCCCTCCGAATGTTGTTGAAGGAAATTCATGTCTGGAGTACATCAAGTACCTTATCTTTCCATGGTTTAACGAATTCAAGGTTGAAAGAAGTGCTGACCAAGGTGGTGACAAGTGAGAATATGATGGCTTTTAATGAGCACTGTTTTTTAGACTCACCTCATTGATGCACAATTATTTCCCCCATCTCTGTTAAGATGGTCCTACCAATTTTGGACCGGCCACATTCCAATAGTAGATTTTCATTCTATGATTTTTTTGTCTTCTCAACCATAGTGACTAGTGTTAACTGGTTTGCATTTTGATATTTTTTTTTGTAATTCAGAGCGTTCTCTCATTTTGAAGATCTAGCTGCTGACTATGAGTGTGGGGAGCTGGATCCTAAATACCTGAAACCCGCTTTATCAAAGTCCATAAATTCTATTCTGCAGGTACCCAAAATTTTCTACTATTTGACGTTAACATAGCTGTGTCTTTTTTTTATTAGGCTTTCTTGTAAGTTATATGTTGATGTGCTTGCATCTGGAAGCATTTTGGGCAGACTCGTTCTTTCTTAATTTTTTTTAGCCTTGGTTCTTCTGTAGTTTATTTGTTAGTGATGTGTCATCTATAGGACACATGCATGTGAGTGTTAATTTATTCCCTGTGCGCAATAAAGAAGTAGAAGAAATCAATGTTCAAATCTTTAGCCTTAAGTCCTTGACGCTGACTATGATGTACGCATGCCTTTGATGTTTGGCCGATACCAAGTCCAACATCAAAATGAATAAATTTCCACTAATTGCGGTAATGCTAACTAGCCTTAAATAACCCAATACCTAAAATAAGAAAATACCTACAATTAAAAAAAACATGCCAGCAAATGTGGTCACCATCATAGTTACTCAAGATAGTGTCTGGAGAGGTGGATTAACTCGGCAGTTCGTTATATACGGGTACTATGCGCCATTTGTAATGGGGATCTTCTTTAATGATTTTGGGTAGGTAGGGCATGTCATCAGCCGATATACATTTTTATAGGAACATGGTTGACGGAGCTGTAGAAAGACGGTCCCCAAGTATATAGTCTTATAAATGTTTCCCCATTTTTTTTATTTGTTATCTATCTATCTATTGAGGCTCCTAAACGGATGCCCACTCAAAATTAACTTACGGACGTCTTTTTAAAACTCATCTTCTTCATTCTTTGTGCCTGCTCTCTATCGCTTCCCTTTTCCAATGTGAAAGTCTTCTAATTGGGCAGGAATATGTTAAGAGGGCTTCCCTGATTTAACAATTTATTTATATGGCTGATTTTCCTTGTTTCATCTGATTCTTTGTTTGCTGAGAAATTATAGTGAAATAGAATTTTAATTACTCTTTTTGTACATATGAAATAATCTCTATTCCAGTATCCTTGTAGAAATTTGATTGCTTTTACAATCTTTTCCTTGTGAATGTCAACATGATAATGTTATACTACATTGTGTTGTAGCCTCTCCGTGATCATTTCAAAAATAACGAGAGTGCGAAGGAGCTTCTAGATCTGATGAAAGGTATGTATTTGTTCTTAAATTGCATTCATCCTTGGCTAAAGTTTTGAAGCTACATCTTGATTTCCTTAGAGATCCAAGCACACAGCATACTTTTTGTTCATCTTTTGTGAGGAGTTCGCATTAAATGTCTCTGTCCTTTGTGGCGCAGGGTGACAGTGACTTGAGATGGGTTGGTGTTCAGTGCATCTTACTAACAAGGACTGAGAGAACCACCAAAAGATGCACTTGTTAGACAGTTTTTTCGTAACATTTTGAGTTGGTTTTAATATTGTTTTGCTTTGGTAATTATTAGCGATTGCTATTTATAGTTGGGGATGTAGTGATTGATATTCATAAGACGACAAAAAAGCTCGTCACTAGTTTAAATTTGTTGACCTCCCTAAGCAAGGGTTCATGACCGTTAACTATTACAGGGGCCTTCCCTTACCATCAAATTTAAATTCTTTGGTAGCCGTTCAACCTTTCTAATTAAATGTGACCTTGAGACATTAGATAGGGCTTTGTAAATTTAGGACATATTGTACAATAAAATTATGTGTACCCCCACCCATACTCTCTGCTTTAAATGCTTATATTTTGTTGTTGTCGTCCCCCGCCAGCGCATAGAGTACAACATGTTATTGCCCTGTCTTATTATAATCATCGAAGTCTAATATATATTGATCACATTTGCTGTTTTATTTTTGCGAGATCATGTCTTCGACAAGGAATCTCGAATATCTCCAAAAAAAAACTCAATAGTCTCTCTTTTAATTTATTTACTTGATTAAATGATCCATCATTCTAATTGACATAAAAATGTATTTTTGTCAACGAAATAAAGAGTTTAAATGAATCACAAAAGTCATAATCCAAACTCTCATTTAAACAAGTTCTCGTTTGAACGAGCACTTTGCACGAGTTGCCCACTATTTCATGTAAAGATAGCTTCCAACGGGCTTCTAACGATGCATATGTTCTTGGAAAAAAAAATCTTTTGGGAAGTCCTCGTTTGAACAAGTTTATAACATCTTTACATGGGCTTCACTATTTTATAAATTACTTTTGACCCAATGTGTTAAAATGATGCACAATTTTTGTGTTACAAAGATTATTCAGAAACATACATTTTCATGATTTGATAAGTCCAAAATTCCAACATTTGATTGTCGTAAAAACTTTCCAATGATTACTAAAATAGTTTTTGTGATTTTAAACACATTCACAAGGATGTTCAAAGTTTTCAAAAGCTGGTTTTCACTCATAATATGGTTGCCAACCCATATTGCAATGGGTATCACCATATCTTACTTAATTATTTATTTGTTGGTATTTGTATATATATGTGCGTAATAAAGTGAATGATGAAGGCAGGGACCTCTCAAATAACTCACGAGACAAAAGCCTATATCTATGTTTTGTCCACTTTAAATTAACTCAACAAAACTATGTTTTTATAAATTCCCCCCTTTAAATGATGAACACACAAACACACAAAAAAAAGAGATCCAAAAAATTATGGATAAAAAAGTCTATACATCAAATCTACCTGGACCCAAATCCTGCAAGACTCAAAATTTGGTCAGCTTGAAAACGATACACTTTATTGTGCTTTATACTCACAAACCCCGTATCATGCACGTGCAGCACACCCATAACATATAAACATACAGAGGACAAAATAAATCAAAAAGTATAAGAAAATGTCGTGCATGTAATAAATATAATGGGAGAGTAGAAGTATACTCATTTGTCACCTCGATAATTGGATTATCGTATTACGTGTTACAAAATATATTTTGAATATCTTGCCATTGAGGTCAATATGGAAAATCTTCATGAATAGTCATATTTATCGAAAAGCTTCAACACTTCTCAATTGAACATCATTCACGATCACATTCATTTGAGTGCCACTTTAATTAAGGTAACAGACTTAAGACTTTCACCTTTGTCATATTCATATTAAGTTTTTCATAATAGGACAATAATTTTTTTTCTGTGATTTGATAATTTTGTATTAGTGATACAAGTACACAAATATTTGTTCCTATAAGTCTTTTCAAAAGGAACATTACACAAGTATTCACCTTTTTTTTCCTTTACCAAAATTCCAGTGTCTTTCGCGACTTGGTTGCATCAACGGACGAGTGCTTTGCAACCGTGAAGTCTTTTTGCAGTTCATGGCATATTCCAAATATTTTTTTTCCAATTTCACAAGTGTTATGCACGACCTCCCTTTACGAGGATCATGAGTGACAATAAAGACTTTTCTCACAACAATGACAATTCTTCGGGACTCGCAGACTTTCTCGATGTAAAGAGATCTTTAAAATATCAATTTTCTTTTCTTTGGGAGCCTATGCAAGACTTTCTTGCATTCACATCCCTCCTTATTTAAACACTTAAGTATGAGATATGTATGATGGGATTACCCTCCTCGCTTGTGGTTCATCTATTTTGTATTTTGAGATTTTTTTTAGCATTGATTATAAGTTTTATAGAAGCTTAAAACACTTATACCTTTATTCTTAAGCTAATATGTTTTTCTCTTTGTTCTTGAGATACAAGTGTGAATATATCAAAAATTCATTGTGAGGTTTGAGTAAGCCAATTTTTTCCTCGAAAGTGGTACCAAAGCATTTGGTGTAAGCATGGCCTCAGAGTCTTAGAGAGTTCTGTTTTAAGCTAGTGCGAGTTTCTCATATGTATGTTCCCCTCTATGCTCCCACACGAGCTACTACATATGTTCCCCCATGCACTCCCACACATATTACTTAGCATGCTCCCACACACCATCTTAGACATTGGTAGAGTTTTTAAAAGCGAGTAGAGTTTTTAATCAAAACTTCACACAATGGCAACTTGTTGTATCTTAACTTGTTGACCAGTAGGAAGGGTGATATGAGAAGCCATGGTATGTGGATTAAAAGAAGTAAACATATTCAAATCATGGCACACGTGGTGAGTGGATCCACTGTAAAAAATCCATAAATGAGTGGGAATAGAGGGGACATTACCAGTGAAATTGGAAACAACTAGTGGTTGTTCTTGAGATACATTGTTCTGATTTCGAAGATGATTGCTTGGAAGAGAAATAATTTGTTGACATTGGCTTGAGGATAACATAGATGACAAATCGGAAATGGAATCTTCAAGTTGATTATGGGAAAGGGAAGTTTGATTAATAATTGGCTTCATATGCTTGTTTTGTAGATCATTTGTCTTGCCACGATCTTTGTAGCCAGGAGGAAAACCATGAAGAACATAGCATTTCTCCATAGTATGCCCACTCCTTTTGTAATGAGTACAAAATGGTCTATCCCTTTTGTTCGTATTTCCAGAATTATAGGTAGAAGAGTTGGTAGCAGCAGTTGTGGGTTGTAAAATAGGTAATGTGGCAATGGATCTTTGCCCCTCTTCTTGGACAACCAAAGAGAAGACCTTGTTTATATGTGGTAATGGATCTACCATGAGAATTTGGGTTCTAATCTGACTGTATGACTCATTTAGACCCATCAAGAATTGAGGTACTTGATCTTGTTGCTGATAATTCATGAATTCCTTCATACTTCCACAATTGTAAATTGCAGGTGGCCTGAATTATTTAAATTCATCCCATATAACTTTCATCTTGGTGAAGTAACTGCTAACATCATTTGAACCTTGCACCAAATTGTTCAACATTTATTCGATTTCAAATATACGTGGCCCATTTCTTTGATGACACCTATTATAAAGGTTACTCCACATTTCAGCAGCATTATCCAAATACATAACACTTTCTGATATGTCTTTTGAAACAGAATGACTAATCTAAGACATAACCATGCTGTTACATCTAGACAGGCAGTTATAAGTAACATCATCAATGGCTGGTTGAATCAGAGTTCCATCAACAAACCCTAGTTTGTTCTTGGCCACTAGAGCCATGGTCATAGATCTCTTCCAAGAATTTTAATTAGTTCCAATCAGATGAGATGAAACCAAATTTAATCCTGGATGATCACCATTGCTCAAATAAAAAGGACTATTTGAATCATCAAGAATAGATCGATCTGGTATTTCCATATTTGCAAATATATTGAAAAAATTTCCACCTCCTGGAGCAACATTGGCTCCATTATTGGCCCCTCGACCAGCTGCTTGACCACGAGTCATAACGAAGAAGAAAATAGAGGATATGTTTGAAAGAGAAATCAGTGATTGCAACTCAAGCATGAGAAATGCACTGATACCATATTACTGAACATAATAAAGAACAAAGAAACAACAGAGTAAAGAATAGAAGGAATGAACAATCAATTTCTCATTCAAAAACTAAAAACGATTACATCTTGAGAATTGCTTATTTATAAGCTATCTTGTAACTAACTATATAGCTACATATAATTAACTAAACAAACTAACTGAATTAATAACTACTAATTTAACTAATCGATGTTGTTTATTAATAGCAGCTATAAAAAGGAAACCTTCACTTAATAAAACATTACGAAGAGTTACAGAAATTGAGTATTGAGTTATTGAATGATATTTCATGGTATCAGAGCCCCATGTTTCAACTATGGTTGTCACAAACTTAAACTCAGGACTATCATTATCTGTCAAATCTTTACATTAACTAATAACTATATTCCCCATTAAACATAGACCTACAAATTATCTTATTTGGAGAAACCAAATGTTACAAATAATGCAAACCATGAAGGTGGATGACTTGATTCAAGAAGACTAAAAAAATATGAAGGCTGGGAAGATAAGGATCTACTTCTTTGATGTTGGATCTTTGTCGCAATCACAGAAGAATGTGTGTATGGTGTGGCCCCTCGTCCCAAGATTTGTTTACTTTTTGAGAAATAAAGTACTAATGTTTATTTTCTTGCACAGGTAGCCTAGTTGAGCACGCAGGGTTCAAATAGGCCAGTTGGGATCTCCAGGTAGTTTTGGTTTGGTGGCTGAGAGACAAGGTTTGTTGAGCAAGGTCAACCAGTTGGCACTTTAAAATAGAGAGAATACTAGTAGAAGGACTCTAGGAGTCACTCAAACCCTTACACAACCCACACTTAGTTATAATGGAAGTGAGTCGCCAAGAGGCTGCTCACAAGAAAATGTACTTTTACATAGTGATTTTAGAGAGGGTGACCCTCAAGGTAACTCTTAAGGTTTACAAAGTTTGTACAACAAGTTATCGTTTGAAACGATATTTACCAAATCACATATTTTGTCACCATTATCAGACATATTTGCCTTTTGACTTTGGTTTGCACCAAGTGTCGTCTATCAGAGGGGACATGCGGTTGTAGATATGTAGGGACAAAACTTACATTGCAAACCTTATCCCCCAAGTTTCCTATCATTTTTTGTGACCAAAAGTGCCATGTCAACCCTAGCTTGTATCTATAAATAGGATCCTTGGGAAACGTTAAAAGGGATCAGAAACTCAAGTTTAAGTCATTACTCTGGCAAAATCACACCAGACCTAGTATTTTTTCACTTCTCTCTCCAAGTGCTAAGTTATCGTCTCTTCACTACCATCATTACATCCATCACTCTCAGGAGATCTCCATCTCCAAATTACCATTATTATTTGTGAAGTTCATATTCTTGAAGGAGGAGGTCATAACATTTACAATATTTTTATCAAAAGAGGGAGGTTTTTGTAACAACCCGCCTAATGGGATACCGGGCGATCACTCCTATATCAAATTAAAACAGGAGTCACATATGGATCATCCTTAGCATCACTGTCGAAAATCCATTTTTTTACTAATATCCTATTAGGCGAGCGTTAAAAACTTTTACTTAACTACTCTTTTAACGATTAAAATAAAACATCCACAATTTAATGCGTAAATGAAACTGAAATATATTAAAATAACCGAACACTCGGTTCAAATTATACAACCATATCGAACGTTGTACTGAAAGAGTAAATAAATGCAATTGAACCATTGGCCCGAATATTTATACAGTACCTCCTATCTAGAGTACAAGGATGGAAGCGGCTATCAAAAACCTGTACGCATCCACAGCTGCTGCAGCTGACGTCTGACTCGAAGGAATTGTCATCCAGGCGTCCCTGTGTCTGGACACCATTGTATATATATATATAATATAGCAAGAAAGGAAAAGTAGATAAACGGGTCAGAGCCCGAGTTTTGAAAATATTTTTCAAGTGCATAAATGCCTTATTATTTTGAAAAAGGTTTTATCTCATATTTAAGTTTGGTATCGCACTCCCATGAGATACCCCTCACCTCTCCGCTAATAGTGCACTCCTAGCGCATCCCTCTAAACATCCTAGTCAAGCTACCCTGCTAGACTAGTCTATCACCCAACCACTATCAACCCTATATAGTCCAAGTAATGTACTAAGGGCTAAGCTTCACCCAAGTCTGAACGCTATGCCATGTTCGTGCGTGGGGTGTCTCGCAAAGCGAAATCCAAACAAGGAACCCCCCCGATACACTACTACGCGGCACGGTCGATCGTCGGGATCCGCCAGTCCCTCAGTACATAAAGATATATAAATATATATATATATATATATATATATATATATATATATATATATATATATCATACGCATTTATAATATTAGAGAACTAAGGATTAAACTTTTCCCCAGTCTCAACACATTGCCATATTCGTGCGTGGGGTGTCTCGCAAAGCGAAATCCAAACAAGGAACCCCCCCCCCCCCCCCGATACTATATGGACTAAAAATGATTCAATTACCTTGTTCGAGATATTAAATTCACTAACTTAAGGGGCTAAATTCAGAAGAATTTACGCTTGGTCAAATCCCCCTAACTTAGGACTTTGCACGTCCCGGGCAATGTATCTGAATCTAACCAAAATTCTACTCTAGAAAATTCCTTTATTAAAATAAAATTCCACTTTCGCAGGCACGCGATTGCATTGAGCATATGCAACAAGCCTTTAAACCCCTAGGTTACCCTAGTAGGACGAGTTTTGTCTCGTGAGGGTTTGCAGTGAATACACCCACAAAATTCTTTATTGACTCAAATATCAAAATACTTAAAAATTGTATAATTTAAACTTTTCGAAAAAATAATCACCATCAACTCATATTCAACTGTCTCAAACCATAGTGTGTGTGTGTAAAGCCAAAAATTTAACCTCAAATTTCCACCGATTGAGCATTACGTTACTTTCCGAAAATTCGTTTTGATTCAAATTTTTACGGATGCACTCACAAACGAATCACTCGGATTGTGGTTATTTTCTCTCGGTATGCATGATATAAAGAGTAAATATAATGGACACAAATTCATACATACAAAATTGAAAAGAAGAAAATATATGGTGAAAAGATCTCATCATCGGGATACAGTTATTTGAAAATGGGAACATCACCTCTAGTTCACACCATTTTAATCTCTCATATTATCTTTTCATGTCTTAGCTCTCCATGCAGTAATTAATTTCGCCATTCGGACTCAGTTAGGACTTTTCGGATTAAAAGGTGTAAAGGGTAAAATTGGGAATAGACGGAATGTTCGGAATTGGAAAATTTTCGCATGACGTCCATTAGTGCTTTTTTTTTCCGGGCATTTGCTCATTTTTCTCTTTTTCTTTCTCTTTCTATTTTTTTTCTTGATATTTTTCTTTGAGCATTTTTTTTTCTTGCCCTTTTTCTTGCACTTTTCGAACTTAATGAATATTCCATTTTCGCAATTCCGGGCTATTTGGGTTTTTCGGGTTATCAAACAAAAGGGAAATATTTATATTAGGCTCAAAGTGGGTTGCAAAGGGATAATTTTTCACAACGTTTTTATGGCTAATATTTTTGGGTAACAAATGAGGGCCTACTTCATTGTCCAAATTTCTAATCACATTACCATATGCATCTCGAGATTAATTAAGTTTAGAGATATATTTAGCACGAATTTCGAGACAATAATTCACACATTTCCCATAACCGATCAAAACAAAGGATTGAGATCATCAACGACTTATTAAAACGCTGAAAAGAACTTTGAGTTAATCATAAACTCGGATTGATTTAAAAACTCATAAAAAATTGATAGGCTCGAAATCTCACCGGGTTTGATCAATCTCCACACTTATTCGTTAAGTCGTCAATTTTCTTTCAATTTCCATCTTCGGTCAATTTTGGCTTAGTGCATTTTGATTCTTAACAATTTGAGACTTCAAACAGAATAAAGGTGATATTTTTGATAGATTTAAATTCCAATTTTTATTTATTTTGAACAAAAATATTTTTGGCTTTTCAACATTTTTTTTAAAAAAAAAAAAAAACACACTTGGAAAGAACATGTGATCGAATCAATGAATCTAAACAATAAACGGGAAGAATATCCCACACCCCCTAACTTAAATGTTGCATTGTCCTCAATGCGAAGCAAGAACACAACATAAAGAGAGGAAAAGAAAGATATTACCCAAATGGAGCGATCCCCGATGAGTACGAGTCCATTGAATCTACAAAACATGTTAGAACCAAGCATAAAAAAAATAACAAAACTTGAACTGATGACTCTAAATGCAACAAGACACTATATAGCACATATACATGACTCAAAAATACAACAAAAATCACCCCATACGCGTCGGGGGTGCGACGACCTCTCATCTCTATCCACAAATCACCCGACCCCTTTCACTGGGTACGAGGCACTCCTCGGCTCTCCCATCTTACCATCATAAGTGAATAGCCGGAACAAATTGGGCCCGTGCCCAGAGATAAAGGAAAGACCGGGAGATTGATTAACCGAAAAAGGATCCTCTTGTTGCATAACACATGGGTGGGTCTCTAAGTCGGACGAGATGTGAGTCGTATCTTCAAGTACCTCCGAAGACGCAAATGGTATGGGTGGAGGTTTGGGAAGGAGGAATGCATCAATTCTATCGTCCCACTCGCTTTCGTCTAAATGACGAAATGAGGCCCAGAAAGATTGAACTTCATCATTGAGACTCGCATCCACCGTTCCGAACTCGCGCTCAAACTCTGCTAGGCTCAACTCCTCTAGCTCTCTCTCTTGCTTGGTGTCCTCAACCTGCAGGTCGTGCTCACTCGCCGAATTATAGGGTGGTGTTGGTGGGTGGTAATCGAGGAGAAATGTATCGATAGTGTCCTGCCATTCGGTTTCCTCCAAGTATTTCGACGAGCCTCTCCCGACACACTCTAAATCTCCTTTTTCACTCTTGTTCATGGGATCACTCATGCTCTCAAATGCATTAACTAAACATACATCTCCTACCTTGCTCTCAATTTTGCAACCACTCCTCTCACTGTGCATAACACAATCTTCCCCTAATGGCTCTTCCTTGTAAGTTCTTTCTTGCCCGTGTGCTTCCCCCAAAAGATCCAACCCTCGCGGTTCTCCTTCATCACCCTCTCTCTTGGAATTATTAAAGATATTTGTTTCGAGAGTCATGTTCCCGAAAGTTAATTGCATACGCCCACTTCGGGTATTGATAAGAGCATTAGATGTAGCTAAAAATGGGCGGCCAAGGATAATGGGAACATGATTACTTGGGAGAACGGAGGGTTCTTCGTCCCAAATGACAAAATCCACCGGGAAGTAGAAAGTGTCTATTTGGACAATCACATCCTCAACAATTCCCCGAGGAAACTTCACAGAACGATTCGCGAGCTGGAGAGTCATATTTGTGGGCTTAAGGGCCCCCAGTTCTAGTTGTTTATAGATGGAATAGGGCATAATGTTAACACTCACCCCTAGATCTATTAGAACTCTCTCGATTCGGTTCTTCCCCATGATACACGAAATAGTGGGTGCACCCGGATCTTTATATTTTAATGGAAAGTCACTCGACAAGAGTGCACTGACATTTTGGGCCAAAGAGACGTTCTGGTTTACCTTTAGCTTGCGTTTCACCGTGAGTAAGTCCTTAATAAACTTGGCATACGCGGGAATTCTCTGTATAGTCTCGAGAAAAGGTAAATTAATTTTTACTTGTTTAAGGACTTCCAGAACTTCATCACGGGAGGTCGTTTTCGAGTGAGAGACCAACTGTTGAGGGTATGGGGCAGCGGTGGGGGTGATGGCCTTGGGTCCACTAGTATTTTCCTCCTCCTCACTCTCAATTAAAGGGGCATCTTTGGCCTCTCTTGTGCCGGGCGAAACCTCTTTATCTTTAGGTGCATTGCATGGGTGAGGTGACAAATCAACTACTCTCCCACTACGTAGAGTGGTAATAGCGCTACATTGCTCTTGATGGTCATGGGAAGTAATGCCAACACTGGTTAGTCCTTGGGAAGTTCGATGGCTTTGAGCAGGAAAATTGTCCTTCTCTTGGACATTCGATGCAGTTTGCAACCTTGAGATGCTAGTATGTATGTCATGGAACATTCGCTCATACTTATCACTTGTCTCCTTTTGAGATTGTATGAGGTGATTTAAGTTATCCTCAAGAGATCGCCTCGGTGGAGCAACATACGGACCAGGAGGTGGTACCTGCATAGGGGGATTTGACATTGGAGGAGCCACTTGCTGAAATTGAGGAGGTGGTGGTAGAGTCATTTGTGGGTTAGGAACCATCCCACCTTGGGGTTGTCCATAATTGAACCGAGGATTCCCCCACGATTGATTATATGCATTCCCTTGCTGTGCATTATAATTTCCTCGAAAACCCCCTATTGCCTCAACCTGTTCAGTGTACCTTGCCTTGTTTGCAGGAATGGTAGGACATCCTTTGGTAGAATGTCCCGCATTACAAATGGCACACACTTTCTCCTTTCTAGCTTGTACGGGTCCAGCTACTTCTCTCAATCGCACTTCAAGCATATCTCTGAAATTCTTCTCCAATTGGTCAAATTTTCGATCCAACAAAGTGTCCTTGTCCAAGTGATAAATACCGGACGCAGCAGGAAAGTTGGACATTTGTCGATTTCAATTTTGACTATTGGGATCAGAAATATCCCATGCTTGGGTAGTCTCTGCTACATATCTCAAATGAGCTTCAGCATCGCTCGAATTTAACTCCCAAAAAGGTCTTTCACACATGGTTTGAATAATTTTTTTAAACGCTAAAGTAAGGCCTTGATGGAAAAATGAAATCAGATGATGCTTTTCAAAACCATGGTGTGGGCATGCGCTAACTAACTCCTGAAATCTCTCCCAACATTTATCAAAAGCCTCATTCTCATTTTGACGAAAAGCTTGAATTTGGGCCTTAAAAGAATTGGTTTTGTGTTGTGGAAATTTTTTTGATATAAACTTGGATTGCATATCTCTCCAAGATAACACAGAATTTGGGGGTAAGGACCATAACCAAGTTTTAGCTTTATCCTTTAAGGAAAAAGGGAAGAGCTTCAACCGGATTACATCTTGTGGACAAGCTTGGTCTCCAAAAGTCTCACATGTATCTTCGAATTCTCGAATATGGAGATATGGTTTTTCAGAATCCATCCCATGAAATGTAGGAAGAATTTGGATCATACCATTCCGAAAGTGGAACTGACCGGCATTATACGGGAGTAAAATGCAACCAGGGGTAACAGTTCGCTCCGGAAATAAAAGATCTTTCATGGGAAGATATGGTATCTCATCCTCTCCAGCACCAACACCGACGCTACCATGATCCGACATATCGCTACCAAAAGGTTCAGAATTCTCACTCTGGGTTTGACTCAATGAAAGACTTGTGATGGAATTATTAGGCGAAGGAGGTGGAACCAAAAAATGAGGAGACTCAGAATTTTCAGAACTTGCTTCGGCTATAGGATTTTCGTGAACTTGGGTGGGAGATGAATTCTGCATATAAGCACATAAGATATGAAATGAATTTTTTTTTTTTTCGAAATCACTTGTAGATAAAAATAACTTTTTCTTGAAAATTTAACAATTTTCGGGTCCCCGGCAACGGCGCCAAAAACTTGACGCGACTTATAATTTGTCTCAAAAGTGCGTTCACTCTAGGCTCAAGTGCAAGCCTGTAGCTCAAGTAATAACCCGGTAAGTCGGGATCGTATCCACAGGGATCGAGATTGTCAAATAGTAATCAGAAAAATTATTAAATCTTGAAATGATTTCTCAAAAGAAACAAAAAGATGATTAATGATTGGGAAAATTTCTAGTGAAATAAAACTTTACTTAATAAAAGCAAACTGAAAATTGCAGAAAAAATATTAGATCTAACAAATGGGAGAAAATAGGGTAGGGTACAATCCCTCAATCCTTAACAAATTATCCTACAGAATACTAGAATTGTAAATTAAAATTATTGATTAGATCCAGTCTTTATAAATTCTAAGCATTACATATATGAGGGATCTAGCCCGCATCATATGAAATCAAAGATAGATATAAAGCGGTGAATGATAAATCATACTCGCAAAGCGTTCTTAAACATCTCAAGTACCTAGGGCAAGAGAGATTAAAAGATTGACAATGTTTGTATGAGTTTCTTTCACGATTCAATCAATATTTTAATTTAATCTCTATTTTCTACATAAATAATTTGCTTTGGATTGAGTTCATGTACCCCAACCCTTGGGAATTTAGCTACTCATGATTTGATTAAAGAACAAATTCATACACAAAATTATGGATCTACAAGACATTGGAAATAATTTGCAATTAATAAAAACAAGAGAATGGAAAGATTTTACATGAATTCAGCAACAAGAAAGTAATTGGGAGCTCGAAATCCTTACAAACCAGGGTTCATGAAAGAAATTGAAAACTTTTGAATTGCTCTCTCAAAAACTAACTCTTGAATTCCTTAGCTATTTTGTAACCTAGCCTCTCTTTTTTGCAACAACCTAGCAACCCTTCAAATGATGTAGGGCATGGGCTTTTATAGCACAAAGTCTCGAAATTGACAGCCAATAGTGCTTGTGGCACAAGTTTCCCTAAGAGTTGCACTGCTTTAACTGCATAATTAATGACAGGATTTCGCATGACCGGACCGGTCCGGCTCCAACCCTCGGATCGGTCCGATATCCACCGGATCGGTTCTTTTATTTTTACCGAATCGGTCCGGTACTAGTCGGATTGGTCCGGTTTTTGCTTCCATCGGTTTGCTATCCATCCGGGGTATACTGGACTTGGTCATTTCGGATCGGTCCGAGTTTCTTCTATTTTGACTTTTTCCTTGCAACTTTGACTGACCATATCTTTTGATCTAGAACTCCGATTTGAGTACCGTTTCTTCCTATGCTCTTGTGAACTCATGCTCTTCAACTTCACTTTTGGCGTCGCTTTCGAATTCTGAATGGAATTTACACTTTTGCCCTTTGACATTTCTTCTGGTTTTCTTCTTTTCCTTTCTTGCATTCCATTCCTGAAAACTTCATCACAATTACACAAAAACTAAGGAATTTTGTTAGAAACAAACAATAGAGTGATATGGACTAAAAATGATTCAATTACCTTGTTCGAGATATTAAATTCACTAACTTAAGGGGCTAAATTCAGAAGAATTTACGCTTGGTCAACTACTATGCGGCAAGGTCGATCGTAGGGATCCATTAGACCCTCGGTACTCAATTCATCCATATATATATAATCATATTTTACCATAACCATCCGGATCTATCTCTCGGACTGAGGATTCATATATCAAGTATTTATCAATACCTTTATTTTTCTCAAAATTTCCCATTTCCCTTTTTATACTCAGGAAATGTAAATATAAAAGCCAATTCATTATCATGAATTACTTTAACAAATCATATACCTTTTAAAAGCCAATTTTATTATCATAAAAATGCTTTTCCTTTATATATCATCCCATTTCCCTTTTTATACTCAGGAAATGTACCCAAAGCCATTTCCATTATCATGAAAATGCTTTGATCAAATCATGCTTCCACATCCCTTCTTCAATCCGGGAGTGTTACCGAAGCCAAACCTTTATCCCATTTCCCTTTTTATACTCAGGAAATGTAAATTAAAGCCAATCCATTATCATGAATTGCTTTAATAAATCTAAGACCGCCCCTCCGGGTTTCCCCACTGGGCGCGTCCCTAAATGGCTATCATCTTCCAGGGCCTATCTATACAAGACAACCTGGGAACCTAACAACGTCGGGAAGCGGCCAAATGCCTGCGGGATAGTCAAGACCACACCCAGAATCTCCTAACCAGTGCAGTACAAATAAACGCCCATATGGCCTAGGGACTATATCCAACCTGCTCAACAGCCAGGAAGGCTTCACCACAACGCGCGCAACTTCCCTTATGATAGCGATTTAGGGAGGTGTGTATAATCCATATTTTCATTAATTATGAAAATCATTTATCTTTCCATTTTGAAAATATTCATTTTTATATTTTCAAAATCATTTCTATCATATCATATATATATACCTAAATCACACAGTATATACATATCCTATATATTCTTCCTAGAATATATATAAACAGCCATAGTGGCCTATAGCATCTAGCGATGACCACAAATCCCAAGGATTCTCTCAAAGAATCATAATCATGCTTTCATATGAGCATGATACTAAACCCAAAGTTTTTTCTTACTTCGACAAATAATAATAACCTTAATCACCTCTTAAGGATTTATTGGATATTCCTAACTATACTAATTCACTCTAAGTGAATATACATATATATACTTTCAAATCCACAAGTCCCTTAGGACATAACCCTCTAATATACTTTAATTTAGAAGGCCCTTAAACTTTAATCTCAAAGAGGAGAAATAATAATAATCTCTAAAATCTTGGGCTAAAAACAGGGCACCGGTCGACCGGTCCTAGACCCCCGGTCGACCGCGGGTTGTAAATAAGCCTACGAAACAAAGCAGTAGGCCCTTTCTCCTTGACGCGGTCGACCGGCCATAGGGGCGCGGTCAACCGGTCACACCAGGTCTCCCAAAATTAAAATCCTTAAGTCCCTTATCCAACAACCCAAATTCATTTTTGGGGTTTTTAAACTACCCCAAAAATTATCCCGAACATCTACGACATTAATTCTAGCCGTAATTTTTCCAATTCCCAATTTGATTTCCGAGTTGATGATTTCACCCCGGAGCTGTCATCTTGTAAAAATCATATCAAATCGTAGAAAAATCAGAAAAATACGCGGTGGGTTCCCACGCGACTGTATCGAAAAGATCTATAACTTTCGTGTTTTGGCCGAAAGCTAAATCAATTCTTTTCATGGCCAAAAATGCCCCCTAAAGTGACGGGTTACTATTCATCATCTTCTCCGAGACGATTTCGGCCATTAAAGCTTCTCCCAAGCTTTTGTCGCCTCACCCAACATCCTACAACCTCAACCAACTACAACTACACATATATCAAGGGTTTTAAACATCCTAGAACCCAAAACCATCAATTAATTTAGGTTAAAACCTAAGTTCCACAAAATTGAAATATTATTGGGGTTTAATTGTTTTAACTCCCAAAAACCCGTTTTATCCACGATAACCCACCCCAAAACCATTAGGGTTTGTTTATACCAAACTACGGTATGATATATTTATGCAAAAATATAAATAAAGCAAGTAAACACTTGCCTCGTGGATAAAATCCGACGTCCTCGAGTCGAATCCGGCGGAGTTTGGCCGGAATCTCCCCTTTTCTTCCTCTTTTCTTCTTCCTCTCTCTCTTCTCTCTCTTTTCTCTTCTTTATTTCTCTTTTCTTTCCCTCTCTCCCTCTTTATATAGGAAGAAAAGGGTTTTAACCCTTAAAACCCAAAAACGACTCGTTTACCCAATTACGAGTTACTTTTACCTCTAAAATTACCCGGAACTCAATTTTTACAATCGGACACTCTTTTACGACTATCTCAGATATTCTGAGACTCATGGCGCAGTCAAAATTTCCATCCGAGGTACTTGACCGCAAATCACTATTCCAACCCAAAATAATTAAATGCGGTCTTCTACTCAAAATCTTACCTCTTTTGTCGCAATACTCCACGGCGACATATAATTAAATTACTTCGACCTATATAGTCCCAAAATAATTTATAACACCCTTCGAAAATTATTAAATCCTCGAAAATCCCAAAAATTACTATTTCGAGAAATTCTCCAAATTCCAAATTATACTTAATTATGGAATTTAATTGTCCCCAAAAGGACGGGTTGTTACATGCCCCCCTTACAACGAAATTTCGTCCTCGAAATTCAGATACGACCTACACCACCAATCTTAGGATCACTCCAAATCCTAATACCTCAAGGGAAACGATACTAACCCAACGGTTCCCAACCATATGCTACACGAATACCACGATCGTAAGGTGACTCTAATACGTCACATAATACCCATCATCTATATTGCCTATCGGCATGAATTTTAACCTTATATACTACGCCCATTCTATTTCAGGCGGTATATAAACCAACTTACCAAGGTGCCCATACACCTTTCTAACTTGTGCATATCTGCACATCCGGAGTGAACGATCGACACGTAACACTCTCTCCTAAATAAGGAGCTCATTTCCTCGGTGTAATACTCATCTATGGGTCCTCCCGACCCTTGAAAATTCAATCCTCCTAACCTCGGCGCCATTAACTCCAGCGAACCTACATCCTACTAATGCTACGGTCTAAGCGTTACCCTACTTAAGGGAAACGAGAATCCTAAATATGTCCCTAGTGCCCAAGGCCTGTCTCGAATCCCGACATTTGCTCGGTTTTGTGCGTGGGACGTCTCGCCAAGGAGAAATCCAAACAAGGAACCCTCCCGTTACACTACTCCCTCGCGTCGTCGGTCATTGAGATGTAACGGCCCAAGGCACACCAGCGGGACGTCCTAAATCCTGCCTACGCTAACCTACGAATGCATTTCTAGTATCTTATCCTTCCACCCATACGGAAGGAAACCTAATCAATCGAAGTGCCCACTTTATGCAAAAGTTTCACGTACATAATACCCAAAACATACCTTCTCACAATTTACCTTTTCATTAAGGCTGGTTATCATCCTCAACCCAATTTCTCTAAGTCCAACCTCATCCACCCACTTGTGGCGAGGGGACCACTTTAGTGCTTTTCCATAGCACAATCTTTCCATAGGCATACCATCATCATAGGGCTCATATTCTATAGTGGTTCATCCACACTATAAGACTAACCCACATCCTTGCATCCTATAACAGCTCTCCACGCCCGACGCCATTAAGAGTCATGTGTGGAGTGTCTCGCAAAGCGAAATCCAAACAAGGAACCCCTCCACACATTAACCCTTGACTTCGTTGGTCACGGAGTCCCGTTATTTCAGACATGCAACCGGGATAATCCTATCCCTTATCATCGAAAGGTGGTCTGAACTCCTATCTCTAACTAAGAGTCACACCATCCAGCGCTCGCACTAATATTCAGTCCTCACGCACACAAACCCTGAGCTTAATCTTACCGCTCACTAATAATCCCGTGGGCCTTAAATTATATCAATAAGGTTGCCACATATACAAACCAAAATAAGGAAGCCTCTGCTTATCGAGGTTCCGTCAACCTATAACAAATAAAGTGAACTCAACATATATCTAGGTGAGACACCGCAACTACAACCCGTTCCCTCCAGGAACCATGGACACAATAGTCTTGCCATCATTAGCCTGCTATCGTTCCGAAAATACCATCATCTTATACAATATATATAAAATATAAACATCTGCCTCTATGACGAGTGATGGAAAACGAAATCCTGCTATTGCGGAAAAATACATAGATACACATGATATTATATTATCGAGACTGCCACAACTCAAATTACACACACGAGTCTAGGGATAACTAATACCGCGACTTTATCTAGTCACGCCAAATATACCTCCTCGATTGAGGTAAAACTCAGAACAACATCTTCGCCTTTATTCACTGTCGGCCTCTAGCCGAACCTTCTGTGAATAACCCAAAACAGCATTCTTCTCATTCATGCTGAATCATGGGGACTCACGGTTAAGACTATCCGTAAGATCCCTTACGAACCCTCAACTTAAATGAAGAATTCAACTTTAGTACCACTCTCTACCTCAGCGGTACTGCGGTACCCCTAACTACTATTATTTAGTAGTCGCCACCGAAATCCTTAGCAATTGCCACAAGGAGAGTGACCTCTACTAAGGTCCTCATCCCAACCTTCTACCAGCTGCTCTAGCTAAGCCTCACATCCTGCTGACATCCAAGCTCCGCACACGATTCTCAAACGAGTGCGCAAAAGATTTCTATAATCTCATAATATGGCAGGAGAACGAAATCTCACAAGAGAAATCAACAATCCTAATCCTGAGGCTCTATAACAAATGAGAGCAACGCTGAAAGCGTAGTACGTCCGTACAGATTCCTAAGGACACTAGAACCTGATGCTCTGATACCATTTGTAACAACCCGCCTAATGGGATACCGGGCGATCACTCCTATATCAAATTAAAACAGGAGTCACATATGGATCATCCTTAGCATCACTGTCGAAAATCCATTTTTTTACTAATATCCTATTAGGCGAGCGTTAAAAACTTTTACTTAACTACTCTTTTAACGATTAAAATAAAACATCCCCAATTTAATGCGTAAATGAAACTGAAATAAATTAAAATAACCGAACACTCGGTTCAAATTATACAACCATATCGAATGCTGTACTGAAAGAGTAAATAAATGCAATTGGACCATTGGCCCGAATATTTATACAGTACTTCCTATCTAGAGTACAAGGATGGAAGCGGCTATCAAAAACTTGCACGCATCCACAGCTGCTGCAGCTGACGTCTGACTCGAAGGAATTGTCATCCAGGCATCCCTGTGTCTGGACACCTATGTATATATATATATATATAATATAGCAAGAAAGGAAAAGTAGATAAACGGGTCAGAGCCCGAGTTTTGAAAATATTTTGCAAGTGCATAAATGCCTTATTATTTTGAAAAAGGTTTTATCTCATATTTAAGTTTGGTATCGCACTCCCATGAGATACCCCTCACCTCTCCGCTAATAGTGCACTCCTAGCGCATCCCTCTAAATATCCTAGTCAAGCTACCCTGCTAGACTAGTCTATCACCCAACCACTATCAACCCTAGATAGTCCAAGTAATATACTAAGGGCTAAGCTTCACCCCAGTCTCAACGCTATGCCATGTTCGTGCGTGGGGTGTCTCGCAAAGCGAAATCCAAACAAGGAACCCCCCCCCCCCCCGATACACTACTACGCGGCACGGTCGATCGTCGGGATCAGCCAGTTCCTCAGTATATATATATATATATATATATATATATATATATATATATATATATATATATATATATATATATATATATATATATATATCATACGCATTTACAATATTAGAGAACTAAGGATTAAACTTTTCCCCAGTCTCAACACATTGCCATATTCGTGTGTGGGGTGTCTTGCAAAGCGAAATCCAAACAAGGAACCCCCCCCCGATACACTACAATGCGGCAAGGTCGATCGTCGGGATCCATTAGACCCTCGGTACTCAATTCATCCATATATATATAATCATATTTTACCATAACCATCTGGATCTATCTCCCGGACTGAGGATTCATATATCAAGTATTTATCAATACCTTTATTTTTCTCAAAATATCCCATTTCCATTTTTATACTTAGGAAATGTAAATATAAAAGCCAATTCATTATCATGAATTGCTTTAACAAATCATATACCTTTTAAAAGCCAATTTTATTATCATAAAAATGCTTTTCCTTTATATGTCATCCCATTTCCCTTTTTATACTCAGGAAATTGTAATAACCCTCTCTTCTGATAGCCTATTTTATATTTATTTACTATGTGTAGTAATTAATTATAAAATGATAGATGTTGAGTAAATATTAATTTAATATGGAAAAGGTTAATATTTACAAAATTGTTGTATGATTTCCTGATGAGTGGGTAAAAATATCCATGTGGTGATTTTTGTGTCATAAGATATAAAATGACAATTCGATTTAATATGAAACCGGAAGTAAAATGAGTTATAAAATTTCCAAATGATAATTTGGAGGGTGTAGTTAGTCCCGGTAGGTGCGAGACAGTCAAAATAAGTGCCATATTGCATTTTGGTATTTTGGGCACTTTTGACTGTTTATAGCTTAATTGTGTACTTACGATTTATTATATCGCGTATTAGTCATTAAAGTTGAGCTTTTACACTTAAGCCACGTTTAAGTCCCCTATCCTATTTCTATTCTTCCATTACACACAATTTAGCCTTAGAGAGAAAGAGAGAGGAAGAGAACTTTGGAGAAAAAGAGAGATTTGAGCTTGGATTGTGCTTGCATCTTCACCAAATCTGCATTTTCATGATCAAGGCAAGTAATTTACTTGCTATTATATGATTTAAGTTGATTAATTAGCATTTATAGTGGTGGATTGTTATGGTTTATCATTTTAGGGTTTTATTGGATTTATGGGTATTAAGCCCTTAGAAATTGATTTGGATGATAAATGTTGTTGATGATGGTAGTTGGGTGTATTTATGGAGTTTTAGTTTCATTATAATAGCTTGGTTTGGTTGGTTTTTAGTTTGGGTAGAAATTTGGAGTTCAAGACTCCATAGCCATTCTTGGCATTTTCGCAGGGGCGAATCGATTCGGCCCCTAGGGCGAATCGATTCGCATTGAAGCAGCTTTCCAGGTCTATGCTTCCGAATCGATTCGGGTTAAGGCCGAATCGATTCGACAAATGCAGAAACTTGAAATTTTCTACCGAACCGATTCGCTTTCAGAGCGAATCGATTCGCTGGGGCGAATCGATTCGGCCCTTAGGGCGAATCGATTCGGTTCCAGCAGTTTTGAGTCTTTTTCCTTTTAATTTTCATCCTTCTTCTTTAGGATTAGGACCTACGAAACTTCTTGAATGAAGTAAACTTAGAGTCCTAGAGTATTAGTTGAGTTTGGTCGCCACCCTAGACTAGAATTGGGTCGTCTGGGGTTTATTCCAGGGAGGTTTAAAGTAATGTTAAGGCATTACTTCTTTTATTATATTGGTAGAAGTTAGGAGTTTGAAAGCCCATGCTTGGAGACTTTAGGGGCTTATTGAGATTATATGAACTTTGGGGATTCGTAGAATCATAGCGATCATTGGGAGATTTAGTCTGGACTTGAAATTTGAGGAATATCAATGATAATATTCGATGGTGATAGGTTCGCAGAAGTGAACCAAATTATTAAAGGTATTAGGTTTGAATAATATGAACCAAATTGTTTAATAGTTATGGGTTCGAATAAAATGAACCTAAAACATGGATAATGGAAATGGAATTGGTAAATGAGATTGAAAAATGTAAATAATCATTTACTCAATCATGAAATGGAAATTAATAAAATATGGTTGAACACACCTCTCTAAATGACATCATAAGGTAAGTTCGCTCGTGAGGTGAAGCCCCCTGGCAAATTAACGCAGGGTGGATATAGTCCTAGGCCATGTGAGCGTTTGTTATATGTATATTTTCTGCGATGGGTTGGAGATTCCGAGTGTGGTCTTGACTATCCCGCAGGCACATGGCCGCTTCCCGACGTATTGCGATAGGTGCCCAGGTTGTCTTATGTTAGGCCCTGGAAGATGATGGTCATTTAGGGGCGCGCACAGTGGGGAAACCCGGACGAGCGATCTTAAAATCGTTATATGTATATGAATATAACTATATTTTCATCAAGTGGGACTTGATAGTTGTTAAACGCCACAAAGAGCGTATGATAAATGCCATAAAAAGCATGGTTGCGTGCCATAAAGAGCACGGGATTGAAATTTATGTGCCATAAAGAGCACTTGATATTAATGATATTCCTATTAAGGAATGGAAAGATAATTAACTATAAAAGTTAATAAGTGAAAGGAAATGATATCTTCTTGATTTAACCAAAGAAATGGTTTTATTCCTATTAAGGAATGTAAGAAGGATATGGTAATTGGATTTATGAGGAAAGGTTTTAAACTTAAGTTATTTACTTTTCTTTCTTTTACGTACATGCCATTTCACTTCCTCATTTTGTTAAATTGTAATGTAAGTTTATCATCCTTATTATTCATGCATAACTGTTGATTTCTATCATGCTTTTTATTCTTCTGGTGATCATATAAAACCCGTCCCTGACCGGTTTACTTTCCTTGTTGTATATATATGATTGTATCCGCTCAGGTGCTCCACCGCAAGGACGCCCGTTATGATATTCCCATCCCCCTTGGCTTTCGACGAGCTGTTAGATTTTGCAAGTTATTACAGGTCATTGAATTAGACGCCTCCATTTTGGTATTCTAGATACGATCGGGTCTTTTCTTCGGGCGTGTGGCCCAAATTTTTGTACTTGTTTAATGAATGTATTATGTAAGATATTAAATTGATGTACAATGTTCTATGTAGATGTGGACCGACAGCTTATTCGGTCCATTTGTGTACATTCGTTTTAGTTGTACTATATATATTTTTATGGAATTCCACTTGCTTATCAGATTGGGTTGTTTAAATTTAATTTTCATAACTGCATTTTTTAAAATTTTACATTTTTGGCAACCCGTTTTCTAATTTATTGGGTGGTTTTCCCGTATACTCAGTTTATATTGTTGATGCTGAGGATGATATCTATCCATGATTCCTGTTACGTTTGAGTATCGGGATGGCCACCCCATATCTCGGATCGCGGGTTGTCACAGATGGTATCAGAGGCTCAGGTTCTAGAGTACTAGGATCTGTGTGGACTTGTCTCGTTCTACCGTAGAGTTTTTTGATGTAGGGCCTAATGTTAGGACTTCTTTGTTTCTTATGGTTGCGATCTTCTGCAAGATAGATTATTCTAACTAGTATTCTAATACTATTGTTCTTCCATCTCAGATGCCGCCTAGGAGAGGTCGCCCAGTGAGACGTAATAGAGTTGTTGAAGAGGAGGTAGGTCCTCCACTGTCGCCATAAAGGACTATTAACGTTGCGGATATAGCAAACATAGTGGCTGAAGCGGTTAATGCCACCATGACCGTAGTGGTCCAACAATTGCCACGGGCTCCAGGTGTTCAAGCTCCTACGGGACTTACTCCGTGGGAAAGGGTTAGGGAGTCCTTTCTAAAGGGAAATCCCCTGGAATTCAAGGGAGGCACGGATGCGATTAAAGCCAATCAATGGAAGAAAAACATGCAACGCCACCTTTAAATGATAGAATGTAGTGAGGATAAGAAACAAGTCCTTACCACCTTCAAGCTTGTTGGATCTGCGTTACACTGGTGGGAGACGATGACCACACCAAAGCATAGAGACACAATGACGATCACAGAGTTCTGGGCTTTGTTTGATCTTAAGTATTTTCCTCCCGCAGTTCAGAGGGAGATGAAGAGGAAGTTACAAGATGTAGTGTAAGGGGAGAGATATGTAGCGGAGTATGAAGAGGAGTTCACCCGGTTGGAAAGTTTTGTACCGCATGAGGTGACTCCGGAAGAGAGGAAGATCTCGAAGTTTATGGGAGGTCTAAACTGGAGAATCCGACAACACTTATTGGGTAACCCAGCTTTATAAACTTTTGGTGAGGTTATGAATGCAGCCTTACTCCATTGCCAGGAGCATCGATTATATATGCAGGGTAGCAAGAAAGCTACTGAAATGAGACAAGTAGGAAAGCCTGGAGGGTTTATTACGAGTGGCAATAATAACAATAGACACGGACAGGGTGCTTTGCAACAGGCAGGTCGGGGTGGCCCTGAAGGTAGAGGTCATCCGGGCCGAGGCATTTCCCAGTTTAGGAATAACAGAGGTCGAGGTCAGGAGGATATGAAGGGACGGTGCTTCCAATGTGGGGAGCCAGGTCATTACAAGAAGGAGTGTCCTCAGATGATTGGGGGTCAGTTTCCTAGGGCTCCGCAGCAGCCATATGTTCAGTTTCCACCTTCGATACCTATTATGGTTGTTCCTCCGCAGCGGGGACAACTGCAGTATGGACGTGTTTGTCATATTCAGGAGGCTATGCTTCCTCCAGCTCTGCCGGCACCGCCCGTTATTGAGGGTAAGTTTTTATTCAGAGATACGTGAGTTATGTGTTATTCGATGCGGGTGTTACGCGCCCATTTGTTTATGAGCTCTTCTCAGATTACAGATTTGATAAGATTTGCTGAGAGTATTTTTCTATCGTTGAGTTTTCTACGAGTAATGGTTCGCAAAATTCCTTGTTTGTAAACATATAGGGACTTCTTGTGATTCTTGTGGTACTTTTTGTTTTGAGGCCGATTTACTCGTCCTTAATATGGTCAAGTATGATGTGATATTGGTATGTGATTTTTATGAATTATCTCCACGACCAACAAAGTTGATTAGTAGCGTATAGGAGGGGTTCCTTGTTTGGATTCCGCTTCTGCGGGACGCTCCACGCGTGAACCTTAACGACGTTGGAAGTGGAGAGATGCCACCTTTTTCTTTCCTTCATTTTATGCTTATTATGCTCTATCTTCATAATCAACTAGTTAAGTAGGCATGTGTCGGAGGGGTTCCTTGTTTGGATTTTGCTTTGCGAGACACTCCGCTGCATGAACACTTAATGATGTTGTGAGTGGAGAGATGCTATTCTGTTCTTTTTCTTTTATTTTATTTTAAATTTTTCATTGGAGATGGGTTGAAAAGTTTTGCCGAATCACGTAGAAGAGTGATTAAGGGCTATTAAAGTGCGAAATAGAAGCACTGCATATAGTTCTCTCCTTTGATTGATGTGAGGGAGACTGAGATACAAAGTCGAATTGAGACTTCGGGTTATGCCTTGATAAGAAGGCTATTTAATAAGATGTATATATGTTGCGGGGTAAATAGTTATAAGGCTTTATGGAAAGTGAATGTTGAATTTGTTAAGTTTTCAGTTATTTATGTGGTAATGTATATAAGTAGAATCTTTTCGGTCCCGAACATGTGTCTTAGACCTGTACACCTTGATGACTGACAACGCAAGGTAGTAGTGTAACGGGAGGGTTCCTTGTTTGGATTTCGCTTCGGCGAGACGTTCCACGCACGAAACCGAGAAAATGTCGGGAGTTGAGGAAGGTTTTAGGCACTAGGGATATACTTAGTATTAGGTGTATACGACTTAGGTAGGTTATAGGTAGATAGATTTTAGGATCGTTTGGATATAAGGCCTTTAGTTTATGTGACATTAGTTAGGAAGGCTGTTGGGAGTTGACCATGAATAAGTCATGTGTAAACTCTAAGAGGGATTGGTTCCCTGATAATGAGAAGTGGGAGGATTTAGAGAAAGTTGGTAGTTAAGGCCGAAGGAGATGAGGCCTCTCGTAGTAGAGTGTTACGGAGGTGACGAAAAGGGTGAATTGACTCGCACCCTTGAGCCACGTGGTTAAGCTCGAGGGTGGAGTTAATGATCAAGTCTCTGCCATGATGGGGAGTAATAATAACGAAGTATCGACTTATTGTGATGCGCCTCATAAGTTTAAACTTATGAGAGGTATTATCCCATGTTTGAATTAAAATTCATCGTGGGGGTGATCGCCGTAGGAAAAAGGGGGTATTACTTCCTTGGGAATCAAATTACGGTTAAGCACTTCTTATCCTTTTCCACAGATGGCCAGACCAAAAGAGTAAATCATATGTTAGGGCATATACTCCTTATATACGTGCTTAATTTTAAGAGTAGTCGGGAATAGTGTCTCCCACTAGTTGAATTCGTTTATAAGAATTTGTATCAATTCACTATTGGGATGGCGCTTTAAAAGAAGCCTTGTATGGTGGGCCTTGTGGAACTCCCGCTTGTTGGTTAGAGGTGCGAAAGGATAAGTCTCTCGGACCTGGAATAATCCGAGATATTTCTTCAAAAATCGAGTTCATTCAAAATCGATTCGGAATCGCATTCGTATAACTAAGATCGACATAAGAACTAAGTCGATGCAGGGAGAAGGCATCTGTAGATTGAGGTCATTGGACCGAGTGTTGATGCGAGTATCGCCTATGAAAGGCATTAAGCATTTTGGAAACTTGCACCATGTTACGTTGGACCTTTTCCTAATATTGTTAGGGTGGGTCCGGTAGTCTATTAACTTGCTCTATCGAAACACTTGCAGCAAGTTCATAACTTATTCCATATCTCTCATGCAAGGGAGTACAAGAGATGCGATGGTGCCTTTAGGCACATTCCTTATAAAGGAATGGAGTTGCAACTTGACGATTCTTATGAGGAGTAGTCGGTATCTCTTTTTGAGCATGGAGAGAGGCGTTTGAGATCGCTGGTAGTACCTTGGGGTTGAGTTCAATGTAGTCATTACAGTGTCAAGGAATCGACATGGGGGAGCGAGGATGGTATGCGGGAATAGAATTCGCATCTCTTCCTGCGAGGTACGCTTGAATTTTGGGGGCAAAATTCCCTCATAAGGGGGGGAGTATGTAATAACCCTCTCTTCTGATAGCCTATTTTATATTTATTTACTATGTGTAGTAATTAATTATAAAATGATAGATGTTGAGTAAATATTAATTTAATATGGAAAAGGTTAATATTTACAAAAATGTTGTATGATTTCCTGATGAGTGGGTAAAAATATCCATGTGGTGATTTATGTGTCATAAGATATAAAATGACAATTCGATTTAATATGAAACCGGAAGTAAAAAGAGTTATAAAATTTCCAAATGATAATTTGGAGGGTGTAGTTAGTCCCGGTAGGTGCGAGACAGTCAAAATAAGTGCCATATTGCATTTTGGTATTTGGGGCACTTTTGACTGTTTATAGCTTAATTGTGTAGTTGCGATTTATTATATCGCGTATTAGCCATTAAAGTTGAGCTTTTAGACTTAAGCCACGTTTAATTCCCCTATCATATTTCTATTCTTCCATTACACACAATTTAGCCTTAGAGAGAAAGCGAGAGGAAGAGAACTTTGGAGAAAAAGAGAGATTTGAGCTTGGATTGTGCTTGCATCTTCACCAAATCTTCATTTTCATGATCAAGGCAAGTAATTTACTTGCTATTATATGATTTAAGTTGATTAATTAGCATTGATAGTGGTGTATTGTTATGGTTTATCATTTTAGGGTTTTATTGGATTTATGGGTATTAAGCCCTTAGAAATTGATTTGGATGATAAATGTTGTTGATGATGGTAGTTGGGTGTATTTATGGAGTTTTAGTTCCATTATATTAGCTTGGTTTGGTTGGTTTTTAGTTTGGGTAGAAATTTGGAGTTCAAGACTCCATAGCCATTCTTGGCATTTTCGCAGGGGCGAATCGATTCGGCCCCTAGGGCGAATCGATTCGCATTGAAGCAGCTTTCCAGGTCTATGCTTCCGAATCGATTCGGGTTAAGGCCGAATCGATTCGGCAAATGCAGAAACTTGAAATTTTCTACCGAACCGATTCGCTTTCAGAGCGAATCGATTCGCTGGGGCGAATCGATTCGGCCCTTAGTGCGAATCGATTCGGTTCCAGCAGTTTTGAGTCTTTTTCCTTTTAATTTTCATCCTTCTTCTTTAGGATTAGGACCTACAAAACTTCTTGAATGAAGTAAACTTAGAGTCCTAGAGTATTAGTTGAGTTTGGTCGCCACCCTAGACTAGAATTGGGTCGTCTGGGGTTTATCCGGGGAGGTTTAAAGTAATGTAAAGGCATTACTTCTTTTATTATATTGGTATAAGTTAGGAGTTTGAAAGCCCATGCTTGGAGACTTTAGGGGATTATTGAGATTATATGAACTTTGGGGATTCGTAGAATCATAGCGATCATTGGGAGATTTAGTCTGGACTTGAAATTTGAGGAATATCAATGATAATATTCGATGGTGATAGGTTCGCAGAAGTGAACCAAATTATTAAAGGTATTAGGTTTGAATAATATGAACCAAATTGTTTAATAGTTATGGGTTCGAATAAAATGAACCTAAAACATGGATAATGGAAATGGAATTGGTAAATGAGATTGAAAAATGTAAATAATCATTTACTCAATCATGAAATGGAAATTAATAAAATATGGTTGACCACACCTCTCTAAATGACATCATAAGGGAAGTTCGCTCGTGAGGTGAAGCCCCCTGGCAAATTAACGCAGGGTGGATATAGTCCTAGGCCATGTGAGCGTTTGTTATATGTATATTTTCTGCAATGGGTAGGAGATTCCTGGTGTGGTCTTGACTATCCCGCAGGCACATGGCTGCTTCCCGACGTATTGCGATAGGTGCCCAGGTTGTCTTATGTTAGGCCCTGGAAGATGATGGTCATTTAGGGGCACGCACAGTGGGGAAACCCGGACGGGCGGTCTTAGAATCGTTATATGTATATGAATATAACTATATTTTCATCAAGTGCGACTTGATGGTTGTTAAACGCCACAAAGAGCGTATGATAAATGCCATAAAGAGCATGGTTGCGTGCCATAAAGAGCACGGGATTGAAATTTATGTGCCATAAAGAGCACTTGATATTAATGATATTCCTATTAAGGAATGGAAAGATAATTAACTATAATAGTTAATAAGTGAAAGGAAATTATATCTTCTTGATTTAACCAAAGAAATGGTTTTATTCCTGTTAAGGAATGTAAGAAGGATATGGTAATTGGATTTATGAGGAAAGGTTTTAAACTTAAGTTATTTACTTTTCTTTCTTTTATGTACATGCCATTTCACTTCCTCATTTAGTTAAATTGTAATGTAAGTTTATCATCCTTATTATTCATGCATAACTGTTGATTTCTATCATGCTTTTTATTCTTCTGGTGATCATATAAAACCCGGCCCTGACCGGTTTACTTTCCTTGTTGTATATATATGATTGTATCCGCTCAGGTGCTCCACCGCAAGGACGCCCGTTATGATATTCCCATCCCCCTTGGCTTTCGACGAGCTGTTAGATTTTGCAAGTTATTACAGGTCATTGAATTAGACGCCTCCATTTTGGTATTCTAGATACGATCGGGTCTTTTCTTCGGGCGTGTGGCCCAACTTTTTGTACTTGTTTAATGAATGTATTATGTAAGATATTAAATTGATGTACCATGTTCTATTTAGTTGTGGACCGACAGCTTATTCGTTCCATTTGTGTACATTCGTTTTAGTTGTACTATATATATTTTTATGGAATTCCACTTGCTTATCAGATTGGGTTGTTTAAATTTAATTTTCATAACTGCATTTTTTAAAATTTTACATTTTTGGCAACCCATTTTCTGATTTATTGGGTGGTTTTCCCATATACTCAGTTTATATTGTTGATGCTGAGGATGATATCTATCCATGATTCCTGTTACGTTTGAGTATCGGGCTGGACACCCCTTATCTCGGATCGCGGGTTGTCACATAAATGTACCCAAATCCATTTCCATTATCATGAAAATGCTTTGATCAAATCATGCTTCCACATCCCTTCCTCCATCCTGGAGTGTTACCGAAGCCAAACCTTTATCCCATTTCCCTTTTTATACTCACGAAATGTCAATTAAAGCCAATCCATTATCATGAATTGCTTTAATAAATCTAAGACCGCGCCTTCGGGTTTCCCCACTGGACGCGCCCCTAAATGGCTATCATCTTCCAGGGCCTATCTATACAAGACAACCTGGGAACCTAACAACGTCGAGAAGCGGCCATATGCGTGCGGGATAGTCAAGACCACACCCGGAATCTCCTAACCAGCGCAGTACAAATAAACACCCATATGGCCTAGGGACTATATCCAACCTGCTCAACAGCCAGGAAGGATTCACCACAACGCGCGCAACTTCCCTTGTGATAGCGATTTAGGGAGGTGTGTATAATCCATATTTTCATTAATTATGAAAATCATTTATCTTTCCATTTTGAAAATATTCATTTTTATATTTTCAAAATCATTTCCATCATATCATATATATATACCTAAATCACACAGTATATACATATCCTATATATTCTTCCTAAAATATATATAAACAGCCATAGTGGCCTATAGCATCTAGCGATGACCACAAATCCCAAGGATTCTCTCAAAGAATCATAATCATGCTTTCATATGAGCATGATACTAAACCCAAAGTTTTTTCTTACTTCGACAAATAATAATAACCTTAATCACCTCTTAAGGATTTAATGGATATTCCCAACTATACTAATTCACTCTAAGTGAATATACATATATATACTCTCAAATCCACAAGTCCCTTAGGACATAACCCTCTAATATACTTTAATTTAGAAGGCCCTTAAACTTTAATCTCAAAGAGGAGAAATAATAATAATCTCCAAAATCTTGGGCTGAAAACAGGGCACCGGTTGACCGGTCCTAGACCCCCGGTCGACCGCGGGTTGTAAATAAGCCTACGAAACAAAGCAGTAGGCCTTTTCTCCTTGACGCGGTCGACCGGCCATAGGGGCGCGGTCGACCGGTCACACCAGGTCTCCCAAAATTAAAATCTTTAAGACCCTTATCCAACAACCCAAATTCATTTTTGGGGTTTTTAAACTACCCCAAAAATTATCCCGAACATCTACGACATTAATTCTAGCCGTAATTTTTTCAATTCCCAATTTAATTTTCGAGTTGATGATTTCAACCCGGAGCTGTCATCTTGTAAAAATCATATCAAATCGTAGCAAAATCATAAAAATACACCATCGGTACTCACGCGACCGTATCGAAAAGATCTACAACTTTTGTGTTTTGGCCGAAAGCTAAATCAATTCTTTTCCTGGCCAAAAATTCCCCCTAATGTGACGGGTTACTATTTATCATCTTCTCCGAGACGATTTCGGCCATTAAAGCTTCTCCCAAGCTTTTGTCGCCTCACCCAACATCCTACAACCTCAACCAACTACAACTACACATATATCAAGGGTTCTAAACATCCTAGAACCCAAAACCATCAATTAATTTAGGTTAAAACCTAAGTTCCACAAAATTGAAATATTATTGGGGTTTAATTGTTTTAACTCCCAAAAACCCGTTTTATCCACGATAACCCACCCCAAAACCATTAGGGTTTGTTTATACCAAACTACGGTATGAGATATTTATGCAAAAAGATAAATAAAGCAAGTAAACACTTGCCTCGTAGATAAAATCCGACGTCCTCGAGTCGAATCGGGCGGAGTTTGGCCGGAATCTCCCCTTTTCTTCTTCCTCTCTCTCTTCTCTCTCTTTTCTCTTCTTTCTTTCTCTTTTCTTTCCCTCTCTCCCTCTTTATATAGGAAGAAAAGGGTTTTAACCCTTAAAACCCAAAAACGACTCGTTTACCCAATTACGATTTACTTTTACCTCTAAAATTACCCGAAACTCAATTTCGACAATCGGACACTCTTTTCCGACTATCTCAGATATTCTGAGACTCATGGCGCAGTCGAAATTTCCATCCGAGGTACTTGACCGCAAATCACTATTCCAACCCAAAATAATTAAATGCGGTCTTCTACTCAAAATCTTACCTCTTTTGTCGCAATACTCCACGGCGACATATAATTAAATTACTTCGACCTATATAGTCCCAAAATAATTTATAACACCCTTTAAAAATTATTAAATCCTCGAAAATCCCAAAAATTACTATTTCGAGAAATTCTCCAAATTCCAAATTATACTTAATTATGGAATTTAATTGTCCCCAAAAGGACGGGTTGTTACAGTTTTCTACCAGAGCTGCTCTTAAGACTTTGCGGACCTTGAAGATAGAGTCTATCAGAGTAGGTCATGCCTCACTCTTTCCAGTTCTTCACAGACCACAGTCAGACTACGCTCCTACACCCACAAAAGAATCAAGTTAATTTTTTACTATGTTAAAATAAATGGTCCAATTTTTCAGCCCTTCTTTTTCCCCCTTTCTACCACATATCTCTCTCTCCCCCTTTCTCTCTCTCTCTCTATATATATATATATGGGTGGTGGTGGAGGCAAGGCAATGCTTTTTCATGCCCCATGGGTTAATCTCGTGGAGTGAAGAGGATATATGTGATCAAAGTTATTAAAGAAAAATAAAAGATAAAAATGTAATGCTAAAGTATATATGAATAAAATAAAAACAAAAATGGTCAAACATTAATATACATACAACAATAGTTCACAGTTATTGCTCATTAAGGACAATGAATTTCACGTCAGGTGAAGTCTAATAGAAGGGAGGGAGGGAGAGAGAGGGGGGCTTTGAAAAATTAACATCTCACCTTTAACATTCCAAATTTATACTTAGACCCCTAAAAAAATTATTCGATTAAAGAATTGGAAATTTCGGGAGCGGCGGGTACCCAACCCGACCCTGGACACATCCACCCATATTGGCATTACAATACTAGAATGCCAATTAGACCTAGTAAAATGAGATACGAGACAATAAAACGACACCAAGCATATATAATTGTTAGTTAAGGACAAAGTCGTAATCTGTTTTATATCAGAATTGGTTTACCTGCTAAACACATTTACACACAAAACCCAGACATACACAACACAAACCCGATATATTACTAATACACTATTTAAACACAACAAAAGTCTGATGTGACGTGACCCAAACTATGTAAGACTCTTAAAGAATCTGGCATAGATGGAAATTTTTTCACAAGAACCTAATATACCATGAGGCTATGACCTAGCATAACATAACCCGTTGCTAGGTCTAATTATAGTATATAACTAAAATTGACAGCGGAATCCAGTATTGACATTTGTCGCACCCACATGATGACACGTGTACATTTCATAAATGTTTTAATTATTTTACTTTGTCCCAGAATTTGAAGAGGCCTTGTTTATTTCATCCCATGACTCTTTATCTCACTTCCTTTTGGATTACCTTATTTACCTCCTCTTTTCCATTCATCTAAAATCCCACAAACTACCCAATTAATTCATCCCTAATGCATTTGTCTCTCTACATTCCACCTGCCAACTTCCACATACATAAGGAGGCGATTTATTTTTTTATAGAAGTTATAAAACTTATGTCTTTTGAGTAGAAACTACATAATATATCGAAATAAATTGTGAAGGCTCACAAGGAGAGAAATATGATCGGGAAGATTGAAGGCAATTGAAAGTTAATTCCAATGGTAAGGGTTTTTTTAACTCTTCATTTCCATCAAAAAAAGAAATTGATTAGGATTTGAGATTTTTTTATAGCGATCCTAGATATCTACAAGTAAGGCAATGAGCAAATCTGTATTATAAGGTATCAAGAGAACTTTGCACAAATAACTCCACCCAACAGGGGACAACTCCCGTTGTTACCGTGGTTAATAAGGTATTCAAATTGATATTTAATGTCATTAATTAATTATATCAATTTCTATCACATTTTTACTAACTGTCTTTGGATTGTTTCAGATGGGATTTTTTGCTGAAGCTGGCCCAGTTCAAATTTTCGTCTCAAATCACGTGGGTATTTTTTTGTTTTTCCCATTTCATATTGTGCTTGATTTTCCTTGATTGCTACAAAATGTACATACCTCCTAATTCCTTTGTTTTGCACTTTGTGGTGATAATGATTTTAAGTAGGTATAACCTAAATCATGGTTTTTTTTAGTCGGAGACCCATTTAACTTTTTTAATCAATATTTTGTCAACTTTTGGATCCGCATGCTCTCTTTATATATGTACACATAGTTGGTTCTTTATCTATTTTTTTTTTAATTTTTTAGCTATATTTTCTTATACGTCCGCGCATCGCGCGGGTTACATGCTAGTATAAAGTAAAACTACTACAAAAAGGTTCATATGACAGCTATAAATCCTCCTTTCCAAATTATTATTGTTCTTTAGGAGCACTTCATGTACATAAGATGTCTTTTTATATGAGTTACAGGCATACCATGAAAATAATTTGGCTAATAACTGTAATAATATATTTAACAATAAAAACTGTAACAGTATGATATCAAATAATACCAGCCATTATTGCATATTCTAAGCCAAAAATAGTGACATATGGAGAACATAGTGAAGGTTTTGTAAGAGATCACGCAAACCCAATGCCACATTAGAGATTGCCAGTAGTTCAACTATTGTAATGAACATTTTAGAAGAAAAAAAAAGTTGTATCCTCGACTAGAAGCCATCGACGTCGAAGAAAAAACAATCATAATTGAAAATGGATTTTTTAAAGTTGTAGAGGAAGGGTGTGTTTAGTTCAAGGATGATACTAATCAGACAAACCGATAAGGTCAAAATGTTGTATCCTCGACTCAAGAAGCTAAGGCCAATGAAGAAAAAAATTGAAAATTTCAACATGATAATAACTCGTCTTACATTAAAACTTGAAGGATCTAGATTGTTAGCTTCAAATGTGTATGCTCATGCCTCTCTTTTCATTTCTTTTTCAATAGTTTTTTATTAAATTTCCTTTGAGAGCGACATATCTTTAAAAATTAAATAAAAGAGTCAAGGAAAAAGAAATCTATGTTATTCACTAGTTGAGATCAATTCAACTTTGAAGACTTTTTAACGGAAGAAAAGAAAACCCCCCAAAAAGGAAAACTTACTTGTATCCACCAAAACCGTGTCTAATTGAAAATTTGAGAATTACGATCTTATTGCTTGATTAGTATTTCTTGTGGGAACAATATTATAATTTAAAGAGCTTAAATACAACAAAATTTACAATGTGAGATATTTCTCCACAAAGACAAATGGGTGGTGGGTGCTTTAAAGGGAACGATTTTTAATTCCACTTATGTGGCCAAGGACTTGTTCATCTTAAACCCCAATATAAGAGCATCTACAATGGTGGGGGAAAAAGCCAACAAAATTTGCAAGTTTATAAAATGAGATGTCTGCAGTGGTGGGTGAAACTCAACAAATTCTTTAGTTCGATTTGTAGTGGTTCTGCAAAGATACAAATGTGAAACAGAATTTGCAAAGGTTCCTACGAACTTCATTTGTTTGTAGGAATTTCTACGAAGAAATAAGGTCCGTAGGAAATATAAATATTCGTTTTTATTATATTTGTGGGATCCTATAAACAACAAAAGATCGTAAGAATTCTTACGAACTTCTGTTGTTCGTAAGAAATATTATTTTGTTTCCTACGAACAACAAAAGTTAGTAGGAATTGCTTTACAAATTTTGAAGCTTTCCCCCATTGTAGACGTTGCTTCAGGATGAAAGGTAAACCCACTTTTCGTTTTGTAAATCTACCTTTGGGGAGCCTTCACCACTACACATGCTCTAAGGGAACTGAAAGCATCAAGTATATCACAGACAACTTTTCGAATATTAAATCCATTATGAAAATAAATTTTGACTCCTAAATTTCAGAAAAAAGGGGTTTGCTAACATCCCATGGTATATATATTGTATCTAATTTTCTAAAAAAATAAAGGCACATTCCTGGGAAATAGTATAGGATCAAATATTGTATCAAAGTAGGCCCCAAAGTGTCCCTGGCAGTCGAATAAGTTCCTTCCAGAAGTCGGTGCCATTTAAGGTGAGAAGTTGGAAGGTTGCAAATTTCGTGTGAAAAGAGGAGGGCATTTCGTGTGTGAAGAAGAGTCAGATGTAACGCCCCGATCCGGATTAGAGTTACCGTTGGAATAACTCATATCCGAACCAAGGTGTTAAGGGGGAGGGGATAAAACATTTTATTAATTTGGAAAATAGTTGCCACATTATACTTCAAGAAAACCTTTAATTTCTTTTATTATGAAAAGGTGAGGTCCATATATTGCAAGTTAATATTCATTTAACAATTTAACAAGTAAACCTTTAACAAGATTTAAGCCATAAATAAATCCCTGTATTATTATAATTTCTATTTATGTTTCCAAAATAAGTTGTACACACTTTAAATACTCATTTAGTCACTATCAACACATTTGACTTCTTTATTTTATTTACTTACACTTAAGTATCAATTTAAAAGTAAGCATTTTATACTTTGATTGTTTACATATCAACCCCAGATATTTCTTATTATGAGTTTATGCATCTCAAAAACACCCATTTAAGTAAAAGTCCAATTTCTTCTTCTACTTCACCATTTTGGTATGGAAGTCCCATTTTTATTTCGTAAAAATGGCCTATATTAGCTCAATATTTTTCTAAACATGAAATTACATTATTTACCTTTGAAACATCATTTTAACACATTTTATTTCATAAAATATTCAAGGCTAATATTCTGAAATCTATCCACCTTTTGAACCCATCAAAATTACTTCTTAAAAACTCATTTCTACACACCAAATGATGATATGATGACTAAACAACATAAAGTTGTAAAGTAGCTAAAATTCTACATATATCAAGTCTACTATATGTAAATATTATTCTAAAAATTATCAAACTCTAAACCTCAATCAAAGTAAGATTTTTCCACCTCTTATGACTCCAAAATGGTGGTGTAGGAGGAGCAACCCCCACCATCAAAGGTGGCCTCAAGGGGTTACCAAATGCATCTTCCCTGAGAGCTCTATATGCGCACTAGGAACTCCTTCATTCAAGTAGGGTTTTCCTCACTCTTAAACTCTTTTATTTCAAATGCTAATATGAATAAGATGATGAAAAAATGTGACTTTTTAGCTCTTCTCCTTTATTTTTCATATGCTATGAAAAACCCATTTTGTGAAAAAATGATAAATGGAGAGGATGATGTTAGATAAATTTTTAGATTATTATATATGTTGAAATCATGCTATAAATGTAATAACCTCGTGAAATAAACATAGAAAATGGAATACTACAAGAAAATGACTAGTCAATGCATTGTTGGGTTTTCTATGGAAGAAGACCCATTTTCATGAAATAGTGTATGTAGTATGTGTTAATCTTGACATTAAGATGACTAATGTTGAAATATAGTGGTTTAAATATATGATTGGTAATCTCATAAAAATAGCCCCAAAATCTAATATGTTGAAATATTAGTTTAAGCCTCTTGAATATGTTAAATAAGGCTTATAATTATGTAAATGGCTTTATATGTAAAAGTGTGCTAAAATGAGTTGTACATCACTAATAAAGGTTTAAATGTTGGTGGAAACATGTAGTACATTAAAGAATGATTTTGTGCATAAGATCCACTTAAAAAAATGATTTTTGGTTAAAAATGCCTTAGTGGCAGATTTGGTAAATATGAGAAAAAGTCACTTAAATGGTGTTTTTACATGAAAAATACTTGAAAAATGCTAAGGAAATGATTTTTAGATAATAAAAGTGTAAGATAGCATTTTGGTAAATCAAAGTATAGTAATGGTGACTTAGCATATTTTAGTGTTCGACATTGACACTAGAATGTCTCCTCGGCTCGTAGGATGCAAGGACTAATAACGGGTTTAATAATAAAACCGAATAAGTTGAATGTGAACATTGAGAATAATGTTAAACACATGAAATATATGATATTCGGATGACACCGGAAGAAAATAATTAAGGAGGGCATGACGTCCCTAGTGGTGAAAGACCCCAAACAAATTGCAGCAGTATATGGTGGCGGAGACCGGTGGTGTGAGGCCACGAAGTCCGTGAGTGTTTGTTGGCAAAATTCCAAAAAAATAATGTTAAGTAATGAATGAGAAAAATTCATGAAAATTAAACTAATGAATAAATATGAATTCATTAATAATTATGTTATTGACATAATTGGAATTGGGCACGTAGTCCAGTGCATTGCATATAGGTACATTTATGACTAAGTTAAAGAATCTTGTTAGTATAGACACATGATAACTTAGTTGAATATAATGAAGGCTTCTTAAATATTGTTAGCATAGTTAAATGTTAACGAAAATAATCATTAATGATAATTAATGAATATGGGAAAATGCTGGTTTTCGGAATTACTAAAATGCATTGTATATGTATAGTATTTTGCTATGAAATTATTTCTTAGTATTTCCCACCCTACTGGGCATTTAGCTCATACCCTATTTTCCAAAACCCCAGGTACAATAGGTGGTACGTCAGGTAAGGACGTTGGAAAGGCTGCGGAAAGCGCTAGTCGTCGTTAGAGGCTCTGTAACCGATTTTAATCCATAGACTTATTTTGAATTGTAATCCCTTATGTTTTGTTAAGACAATTTGGTTTGAACTAGAACTATGTGGAATTTATTACTGAAATTATGTTGAAAATATCAGAAATATACTTTGAGAAGTTATAAATTGGTTTTTGGCAAAAATTAGTATTTTTAAACCGATTTAAAAGTATAATATTTGTGTGAAACAAATAATAGTGGCATTGTCGTAAATACAGTGAATAGTGTGCTGTCAAGAAAATATTTGGCAATTAAATGTATTAATTAAGTTTGATAAAAGGAGATTAATGATATATTTTTGCTAAGTGAAAATAATGAGTTGCGCTAAAATGATAAGTGTGAAATATGGGTAAAAATATAGTTTTTGACAAGTGTTAAGTGGTTAAAAGTGTTTTGAGAATTAAGTTGGAAAGTTAGTAACTATTTTGGGAACAACACTTGTTAAATGACTAAATGCGCATTTGAATAAAAATGGGTAAATTGGTAAATTTACGTAAAGTGAAACATTTTTATGAAATAAAAATGTCAATGAATAGTTTGGAAGAAAAAAAGAAAGAATTGATTTTCCAAGTAAGAATTAATGTGAACGTAAGAAAATGTTGAACACATTGGCAAGATAATGATATTAGATGATGCCGGGAAGAAGAATTAAGCAGGGTTATGCTGTCCCTAGTGATGAAAGACCCCAAACCAACTGCAGGATGCTTGACGCTTGGTGCCGGACGGTGAAATTCCGTGAAATCGTGGGTGTGCGTGTGTTGACGAATTCCCTAAAGATAATGCTAAGTAATGAATCGTATACTCATGAAAAAGGCATAAATGGATGGTAATGATCCAAAGATTTATTGATGCAAGAATAGCGCATTAAAATATTTAATGTTCATGTGGTAACATGGGATGGTTAAATAAAGTGACTTAATGATATTAAGCTACCTAATAATGCTTGAATCAAAATAAACACAAGCGTGTGTTACATGAGGCTTCAAAGGAAAAAGAGTATTTTTCTAAAACACAGTATGTGCGTGTGTTAAATGAAAGTAATCAAATATTACAAAGTAATTCTAGCGTGAGTTAATAAACGTTGAATAGATGAATATTTTCAAGAAAAGAAATGGTTTTCCTATAGATGATTAACCGTGTGCGTTAATGGGGAAAATGTGATTTTTAAGGAAAGATTATCCAAAATGACTATTTTTGGGAAAGAAAAAGAGGATGAACGGGGATAAATAATATTTTTGGAATAAAATGATTTAATACATCGGAGCATGTATTTTCAAAAGTATATATGTAGATATATACATATTTTCATGAGCATATTGTGAGTGAATATTCTTTTCTGCCATTCGTTTCTATGTTGCATTTGTATAAATCCCACTAAGCCTTTCGCTCACTTCCTCCTCTTTGTTACGGCAGTTGTATGCGGTTCCGTACCTTGAGAGCGTTATACAGGTAATATTTACTTGCATTAACGTTAGTAGCTCTGTTTGTTTGGCCTTGGGGGCACTTTCCTTGGGTCCTGCACGTAGTCTATTTTATATTGGAATCGCATGCTAAGCAAAGCATAATCTTATTTAATAATAAAACTGAAATAGTAATATTATTTAGGTTGTTCATTTCACCCCACACTTGACACTCGAATCGGATCAGGGTCGTTCCTATAACAACCCTTAAATCCGGTTCGGGGAGTCACAGGTCTAAAGTCTATAAATAAATAAGAATCAATATAGTGGGCACCCAACCTAGCTAACTGCAGATGCCAAGATGAGACACTAAAGGAATCCAAGCCTTAGTCCATAATTGATCTAAAAAATGGTGGTAAAAAAATATCTACTTGATCTAAATTTTCGATCCATGTTTGTTATTGTAACTTATATGTCGCGCATTGCACCTCGCCCACACATCACGCGGATTTAGACCTAGTCTATTATCAAATGCTCTACAGTGAGTTAATTCCCTATCTATCTATATTGTCCGCGTGGCAAGTCATAACTTTAATATTGCTCTTTATTTAAGGTGTCCACATGGACACATGTATTCAAGCCTTCCTAAACCAGTCAGATCTATGTGCCTCTCTTTATCTCCATTGTCTTCAATTTCTATCTTTTCAATTTCTAGATTCTCTTCCCCTCCCCATAACTTTTGCACTCCCCAAAAATATATATTATTGAACCAACAATACAAGTCTATCATAATAACTCATTGCATCAGCAACACAACTCTATTAGTTTCACAACAACCTGCTCCGAACAGCTCTACACATTTAAATTTTCTCCATCCAACCCCGGGGTTCACAGGGGACTCCTTTGTCGTTTGACCAAAGATGCCTACATGTGTATATATATGTGTGGATTTTAGGCTGGATTTTGTATAATCTGTTTCAATAGCTATATCATTATCTTTTCTACATTTTCTCCGTTGGTTGAAGAGTATGAAAAGTTTAGTGAAGTTGTGTGTAGGCGTCAAGATTAGACTTTTGAGAGTGAGATATATTTTTATTATTATTTACAAGTATGAACTACAAATTTTGATGTCATCTTACTCTTTAGGTTTGGATCTTATGAACTCTCAACAAATTTTAAAATATGTTTCCTCTACAAATATTGAGTTTTTTTTTTAAATCCAAAATATACGAGTAAAGTGGTGAGACATGAAGGATTTGTCCTCGTGAGAGAGAGCACTCCTTCTATTATATATTGGTGACTCTGACTTCCATTTCCTTATTACTTTATGTGGCTGGTTTTGGTGAAACTTAGTTCTCTTATATGTATTGTTTGTGGGTTATATGTGTTTTCATGGGTTTGGTGTCATAACGTTTGAGGTGAAGAGTTAGATAATTACATTAACTATGTAAATGTACTTAATTTGAATTCTATATACTCCTCTAAAAGGCTTTACAAATATTTAATTTTACGTTGCATCTAGATTTCTACGTGGACACTAAAATGAAAAACCCAAAAACACCTCTGGTGTAATACCCGCACCTTTAAATTATACTTGCATGATTATCCTTTATTTAGCGACGCTCCGTTAATGAAATTTTTATGTTGCATGTTCCCACATGAGTTATGATTTATGTTTGAATAATTATTTTAAGTACTTTGGTTAAGTTTCACGCGATTCGGACAAGCAACGAACGCTACGCGAACTTGTGTACTAATTGTGTTACGACGCGCGACACAGTGAAAATCTAGTTTTGCGTGTATTGTTTAGGATGCCTCGGAAGGTCAAAAAAATATTCCGACCATATATTTAGGCTCACAAAAATATAAGGTATATTACCACGCGAAGACAAATCTAAAAAAATATGTTTTGCGCGGAGGTCCCGTTTCTTGCGCGTATTGTTTAGGATGCCTCGGAAGGTCAAAAAAATATTGTGAATATGTTTTTTGACTCAAAAAAATATAAGAAATATTATTATGGAAAGAAAAATCGAAAAAAAATACTTTTGCGCAGAGGTCCCGTTTTTGCGCGCCTTGTATAGGACATTTCGGGAGGTCAAAAAAATTGTTTGAATATGATTTTTCACTAAAAAAATACAAGGAATAAGACCCTTAGGTTAAAAGTTTCAAAAAAAAAATTAGATAGAGAAAGTGACGCTAGTACTATTGATAGCACTTTAACCTTGGTTTTGGGTGGTTGAGTGTAGTCTCTTTCAACTCCAGAAATCAGACTTTGGGAGGAGTGATACGCGGTTTAGGAAATACAATTTTTGAGGCTATGGGCCTAGAGTTGAAGGTCCCTCAAAATGTCTTTTAAAAGAGAGAGAAGGAGAGGATGATGTTAGATAAATTTTCAGACTATTATATTTGATTTTTGCGCCGCTAAAATTTATTATATTCAATGTTAGATAAATCATCTTCGACAACGGAGGTGGATCGAGCTTTTAGAGGACTATGATTTCACATTAGAGTATCATCCGGGGAAGTCCAATGTGGTCGTCGCTGCTCTTAGTAGGAAGCCAAGTCCCACCGTAGAGGCAATGAGGTGCTACCGTAGGAAGATGTATGGGGAGCTTCAGAGATGTGAGCTTCTTATTCAGCGGAACAACGACAGAGCATATTTTTGGGGTATGATGGCTAAGCCAGTGGTTCACCAAAAGGTTCTTGATGCGCAACTATGTGATGAGGAAATTATGCATTTTCGGAACCGCATTTAGAATGGTGAGGAATTTGATACTCTTACGGTTGATCAGGATGGTTTCGAGGTGATTCTTGATATGGATTGACTGTCTACCTTTGGCGCCACTATCGAGTGCCATCGACATAGTGTTTCGGTGTCTCTTCCCAATGGATCCTCTCCCTCTCTCTCTTTTAAAAGACCTTTTGAGGGACCTTCAACTCTAGATCCATATCCTCAAAAGTTGCATTTCCTAAACCACATATCACTCCTCCCAAAGTCTGATTTCTGGAGTTGAAAGAGACAACACTCAACCACCCAAAACCAAGGTTAAAGTGCTCTCAATAGTACCAGCGTCACTTTCTCTCTCTAAATTTTTTTTTGAAACTTTTAACCTAAGGGTCTTATTCCTTGTATTTTTTTGAGTGAAAAATCATATTCAAACTAATTTTTTGGCCTCCCTAAATGTCCTATACAAGGCGCGCAAAAACGGGACCTCCGCACAAAAGTATTTTTTTTTGCGATTTTTCTTTCCATAATAATATTCCTTATATTTTTGTGAGTCAAAAAATATATTCACAATATTTTTTTGACCTTCCGAGGCATCCTAAACAATACGCGCAAGAAACGGGACCTCCGCGCAAAGCATATTTTTTTTAGATTTTTCTTCGCGTGGTAATATTCCTTATATTTTTGTGAGCCTAAATATATGGTCGAAATATTTTTTTGACCTTCTGAGGCATCCTAAACAATACACGCAAAACTAGACTTTTATTGTGTCGCGCGTCCTAACACAATTAGTACACAAGTTCGCGTAGCATTCGTTGCTTGTCCGAATTGCATAACACTTAACCAAAGTACTTAAAATAATTATACAAACATAAATCATAACTCATGCGGGAACATGCAATGTAAAAATTTCATTAACGGAGCGATACTAAATAAAGGATAATCATGCAAGTATAATTTTAAGGTGCGGGTATTACAAGACCTATTCCTCTCGATGATCTTTCAACTTTCTCTCGGTTTAAACCTTTCGTTAGTGGATCCGCTATATTATCTTTTGACTTTACATAGTCAATTGAGATAATTCCATTTGAGAGAAGTTGTCTAACGATATTATGTCTACGATGAATATGTCATGACTTTCTATCATACATGTGATTTAGTGCGCTTCCAATCGCCGATTGACTATCACAATGTATACATATTGTGGGCACAGGTTTGGACCAATTTGGAACATCCTCTAAGAAGTTTTGAATCTATTCAACTTCTTTTCCAGCTTTGTCTAGTTCAATGAATTTAGATTCCACCGTTAATCTAGCAATGCACGTTTGTTTTGAGGATTTTCAAAATACGACTGCACCTCCAAGGGTAAACACATACCCCACACGTAGACTTAGAGTCGTTTGTATCAGATATCCAATTTGAATCACAATGTCCTTCAAGAACAGCCGGATATTTTGAGTAGTGCAGTCCATAGTTTTGAGTGTATTTTAAATAACCCATAACTCTTAATATTGCCTTCCAGTGAACTCTCCCCGGATTACTCGTAAATCGACTTAGCTTATTTATCGAGTATGCTATGTCTGGTTGTGTATAGTTCATGATATACATTAAACCGCCGATAATACGAGAGTATTCTAGTTGAGATATGCTTTCACCATTATTTCTTACTATATGCAAATTTATATCTACATGTGTCTTGGTGGGACTAATATGATACTTCTTGAATTTTTCAAGTACTTTCTCCATGTAATGAGATTGAGATAATATAAGTCCATCCGATGTTTTAGAAATTTTAATTCCTAATATAACATCGGCGCTACCCAAATCTGTCATGTCAAACCGACTACTCAATATTTATTTTGTAGTTTAGACAATTTTCAGGTTACTACCCATGATAAGCATATCATCAACATATAGGCATACAATGACATATCCATTTTGAATGTACTTAAAATAAACACATTTATCGCATTAATTAATTTTGAAACCATTTGATAACATTGCATTATCAAATTTTTCATGCCATTGCTTAGGTGCTTGTTTTAATCTATAAAGTGATTTAATAAGCTTACATAATTTTCGTTCTTGTTCGGGAGCCTTGAACCCTTCAGGTTGCTCCATATAAATTTCCTTATCTAGTTCACCGTTTAAGAATGCGGTTTTTTCATCCATTTGATGTATTTCAAGTCCATTAATAGAAGTTATTGCTATTAACATTCGAATGGACATAATTCTTGTTAGCTGTGAATATGGAGCGGTGGTTTGATGAATAATTCTATTTTCGGAACAAAATTCCTCAAACGGATATTCATATTCACCTCCTCTATCACTCATAATAGCCTTTATCTTTTTTCTTAATTGATTCTCAACTTCATTCTTATATTGTTTAAATGCATTAATAGTCTCATCTTTACTATGTAATAAATATACATAACAATATTTTGTGCAATCGTCAATAAAAGTAATAAAATATTTTTTCCACCTCTAGTGTGTACAAATTTTAAATCACAGATATCCGTGTGAATTAAATCTAGTGGTTCGGTGATCCTTTCAATAGAATGAAAAGGTAATCTAGCTAATTTTGATTCCACACAAATATCACATTTATGATTTTTAACAATATTAAATTTTGGCAAAAATTCCAAGTTAATTAATCTATGCAAGGTATCAAAATTAACATGTCCTAGTCTAGCATGCCATATATTAGATGACTCAATCATATAAGTAGAACTAGAAATTTCATTCATAGGGGATGCTTTAGGCATCAATGTCATTACATTCATTTTAAAGAGCCCCTCAGACAAGTAGCCCTTTTCCACATACACATCATTTTTGGACACACAAACTTATCAGAAACAAACAAAGTTTAAACCCTTTCTTGCTTAGAAGTGATCCAAAAATCAGAATTTTATGGATGTCAGACACGTGCAACACATTATTGAGAGTGAGTTCCTTTCCCGAAGTCAGTTTCAGAATAACCTTTCCTTGTCCCACGACTTTAGAACTCGAATAGTTCGCCATAAAGAGGGTCTCCTCATTTTCTAAAGCCTTATATTTAGTGAACATCCATTTGTTTGCACAAATGTGGCGTGTAGCCCCAGTATCCACCCACCATTCCTTGGTATTTCCTACAAAGTTGTATTCAGAGACAACATCAGAAAGATTTAAGTCTGCGATACCATCAGAAATGTTCTCAACCTCCGTCAGATTTTCTTGAGCATTATGTTTTTAGCGTTTTTAGGTTTGCGACTCCTGGCTTGCCGCAATTGTAGCATTTGCCTTTGAACTTCTTCCTTTGCTTAGAAGTGCCTTCCCCATCACACTTACATTTGAATTTAGGACCTTCAACCACATAAGCCTTGGACTCCATGATGCTATTCCCACTTTTCTTTTGAGATTCATGATTGTCTTCTTCAATCCGAAGTCGCACTACCAATTCTTCAACATTCATCTCCTTGCATTTGTGCTTGAGATAATTTTTGAACAAATTCCAATATGAAGGCTATTTTACAATTATCACCGCCACTTGAAAAGTATCACTGACTGACATTCCTTCAGCATGAATGTCATGAAGAATAACCTGAAGTTCTTGAACTTGGGCAATAATCGGCTTGGAATCAACCATTTTAAAGTCTAGAAAACGGCCTACGATGAATTTCTTCATACCCGCATCTTCAGTTTTGTACTTCTTCTCCAAAGGATTCCATAATTTCTTAGCGGTTGTCATGGTGTTGTACACATGGTACAACGTCTTGTCCAAGTATGTCAGGATGTAGTTTCGGCACAGAAAGTTAGAATGTTTATATGTTTCCACGTCAACAACTTTTTCAGTTTCATCTCCTTCTTGGAAAGAGGGACAATAGTCATAAATGAACCTTGCCAATTGGAAGGTTGTGAGATAAAAGTACATCTGTCCTTACCATCGCTTGAAATCGGCCCCGAATTTTTTTTCGGTTTCTCCCCATGTGGAACGTTCACGGGGGCAGCAATAGTCGCACGTGTAACATTCACGGTTGGTGGGACTGTGGTCGTACTTTGTGATTCCATATCACAGAATTAAACTAAATATCAAACACTAGTTTTTACTAGTCCAAATTAAGAAAAAAATTTGTGTCAAACTGTTTTTAATATTGAAAAAAATATCGTACAAAACAGAATTAAAATAAAAAAATCTTATAAAAAGAGATTTCCAAAAAAAAAAATTATTTTCTGAAACATAATACAATGAACAGTGTAGAAATTTAATTTTCTGTAACACTAAATGTTTTATTAAATTTCTGGAATAAAACAATAATTTATAAAAAAAATTGTAAAACAAATTTGTATGACACTAATAAATTTTTGTAATTTGAAATTGTTATGTACTCATTATAAACAGTAGTCAAAACACCGCGGCAAAACCCAGCTAATCAATTGCCCCATTATGACCTGCAGGTCATAGATTCGAGTAGCGGAAACAACCTCTCTATGCATGTATAGGGATAAGGCTGCGTACATTCACCCCCTAATACCCCTCGGTGTCGGGAACCTCATGCACTAGCAGGGGCGAAGCCAGGATTACTTTTTTGGGGGGACCAAAAGTTAGCGGGGGTTCGGGGGCAGGAGCCCTCGAAGCGAATTTTTTGTTGGGTTATTTATAATTGGGACATATACCAAATAGTCCCTCGAATATTTTTTAACACTCATTTACTCCAAGCTTTTTTGTTTTCCTTTAAAAAGTCCTTTGTCACATATTTAGGAGAGGGAGTGTCGCTGACGCGGACCTCTAAAAATAAGAGAATATTGAGTGCTTGAGGGACTAAATGTGTTAAACTAAAAATAAGTGTCCTTTTTAAAAAATATATATTTATAGTAGAGACTATTAAATAATTGACCCTTTATAGTTTTATGCAAGTTTTTAGCACTAAAAATATATTAATTGATTGCCAAATACTTATTTAAGTTGTAATATAATAATTACACATTCAACTTATATTTTAGCTGTAAAATTTCATGAAACAAAAATTTAAGCAATTAAAAAATAAGTATTTCACCAATTAAAACTATATATTTCCATTCAACAATTATTCACCAAACAAGCAACAACCCGATAACAGATAATTAATAAATCACAGAAATTTAACATTTAAGCTAATTTAACAACCCAACAAATCAATTTTTCAAAAATTATACCTTTAGAGTTGAAACTAAGATCCATTAATATAATCCATTAAACTAAAAATTTAAGATTTAATAAACTTTTTAAACTAAACAATTAAACATTCAAACTATAAATAAATATTTGATTTTTGACTATAAACATATAACTTTGAAACTTTAAAAAAAAAAACATAATAACATTGGGTCACAAATCACTAATTACAAGTGAGAGAGAAAGAGAGAGAGAGAGAGAAAGAGAGAGACTAACCTCTAAGGATTTGTTGTTTTATATATCACAATGGCTATGTTGGTGGGACTCTCTTTAAACAAAACAAAGGCTCCAGACGGAGGGAGGTAGGGCTGTCAATGGACCGGGTCTAGACCTGGACCCGGACCGGATCCGAATTAACGGATCTGAGCAAATTTTATAGACCCGATTATTCGATTACCCGATTATCCGATTATCCGATTAGTTAATGGATCGGATCTGGATATACATGACTCCGATCCAATAAGGACCCGATCCGAATATGTATATATATAATATAATAAATATATATTTATATATAATGTTATATATATATATATATAGTCTTAAATATAGTTACTATATATATATATATATATATATATATATATATATATATATATATATATATATATATATATAAGTTAATTAGTTTATACATATAGTTATATAAACTTAAGTTTAGTAGCAGTTATGTATGTTAGTTTATATATATAAACTGTTAGTATAGTAAACTTATATAAACTTAAGTTTAGTAGTAGTTATGTATGTTAGTTTATATAACTTTTAGTATGTATATATATATGCAGCAAGTTAGTTTAGTATATAAAATAAACTTATATAATATACTAACAGTTACATATATATATATATATATATATATATATATATATATATATATATATATATATATATATATATATATATATATAAGTTAGTTTATACAGGTATTCGGGTCGGGTCTCCGGGTCCTTAACGGATCCGGGTCTGGATCCATTTTCTGAGATCCGTCGGGTAATCGGGTAAGACCCGATCCGCTAAAAATATACCCGGATCGGATCTGTATATACCCAGACCCGATCCAGACCCGATCCGTTTACACCCCTAGAGGGAGGGGCCAAAAAAGAGTTTTGTTTTTCATAACCTACTTTTTCTTTTGTTATCCACTTTGGTAGGTTTAATAATAATAAAAGAAGACTTAGGTGGACTGTTTACTTAATAAGTACAAGCTTGCAGTTAGACAAAATAAGACCACACATATTTGGACGATGAGTTAGAGCTTGCTTTGGTTTTGGGGGGACCACAGAGTGTAAAAGAACAATGAATTTTTGGAGGGAATTAGAATAGCAGGCATTTCTCAAACAGTTCCAAAACTTGGGGGAGGCCATGGCCCCCCTCTGCTATGCCATGGCTTCGCCCCTCTGCACTGGGTTTGCCTTTGTACGTTTAAAACAATAAAGATTACATTTTGAGTCCATTAAATTGAGGGTCAAAGTTTTAAATAGCGCGAGGCGTAGACGTCAAGTGTCAAGCCTCAAAGGCGTTTTTTCTTTTTTTATTATTTTAATTATTCTAAGGAATATAATAAAATAACACAACTTAAATTTTAAAAATATATCCGTATATTTGGTAGCCATCTTTCTCATATGCATGCTCATCAATATACAAAATGTATTTCTCAACATACAATAAGCAATATACAAAATGTATTTTTCATCATTTAATAATCACTATTAATAATTATTCAATAACCGATAATAATTAATCAATACAAAATGATTCAATATAAGCAATGTAATTTTCACCTTTCAAATGAAACAAAAACTTTTGGTCGGAAGTCTATAGGCAATGTTAGGCTTTTTTTTGGACGAGAGGTAGAGAGATTTGGGATACTATTTATCTTTTGATTGTTGTGGACGAGATCTTGGTCCGGCTTGTAAAAAAATCTCTTTAAAATGCGATATCTTTTCACTTAAGTGTTTTTTTTCCCGAAAAAAAGTGCGTCTTAAGTCGTTTACCAAGAATAAGGTGTAAGCGAGGCGTTTCTCCCAACCCCCACGCCTAAGGAGAGCCTAGGCACGCCTTTTAGAACACTGAGGGTAATTATCTCCTAAATGTATTTGAAATTTGAAATTGTCCTCTCTAAGCATGTCGAAAAATATAAGAAAAGACACTCTAGGAGTATTTGAACAACACTATGGTGTGTTTGAAAGTTGACCCAAAATGTTGGTGTCGGTGATCGGACACGTGATCTCTGGGAGTGTCGGTGATTCATACTCAAAACGAAAAAGGTATTAGAATATTATAGAATATATCTTATTATTCCTTTTTGTTGCATTCAGACCCAGATAAACTTGGTTCCGTTTGATAGGCCACATTTGGCAAATGTGGCAAATGATGGCAAATCACAAATTTGCCCACTATTTTGTGTGTTTGATGACCATTATTTGTCACGAATTTTTTTTTTATAAATACCCATGTTCACATAAAAATTTGCCATCATTTTCCCACTTTTGTTAGCAAAATTTGCTTACCTATATAGCAAAGCAAAATTTTCCCACAAATTTGCCATCCTTTTTAAAAATATTAAAAAAACTATTTATTGTTTGTTATAAACTTTTTTTTAAAAGAAATGTTTTTTTTTCCCGTAAAAATTGTATTTTTGGTTATTAAAAACTGGTTTTTCGTTAAAAATGTTTTTATTTTGTAAAAATTGTTTTTTTAAAACTGTTTGTTTGTTTGTTAAAATCGTTTTTATTTTGCTAAAAATTGTTTTTTTTTCATTGAAACTGTTTTTTTGTTACAAGTGTTTTTTTCTTAAAAAAAATCGTTCTAAACTGTTTTTTTTTTTTTGTTAAAAGTGTTTTTATTGTTAAAAACTTTTTTTCTAAATAAATGTATTTTTTCTATAAAAAAATGTTTTTTTTGTTGTTAAAAACTGTTTTTCCGTTAAAAAATGTTTTTATTTTGTTAAAATCGTTTTTTTTAAACTGTTTGTATGTTTGTTAAAACCATTTGTATTTTGTTAAAAACTATTTTTTTGTTACAATTGTTTTTCTTTAAAATAAACCGTTCTAAACTGTTTTTTTTGTTCAAAGTGTTTTTATTGTTAAAAACTGTTTTTCTAAATAAATGTTTTTTTTTTTGTTAAAACTGTTTTTTTTCCAGTTTAAACTGTTTTTTTTGTTAAAACATTTTTGTTTTTGTTAAATTTTTTTCTTTCTTGAAAAACTGTTTTTTTGTTAAAGCTTTTTATTTTATTAAAAACTATTTTTTGTTTTTATTTTTCATTAATGCTATCAAACAACCCACTTTTATCATCTAAAAAATTAATCCTATCAAACAATTTTATATGGCAAATTATAGAATTTCCCTCACAAATTTTGCCATGACAAATTTTATTATGAAAAAAATTGGCATTCTCTTCATTTGTCCACTTTTATATCAAACGACCCTTAAATTATCAGACAATGCTCTTTCTAAGCCTAACAAAATTGCGAGAAATCCAACATAGAAAATAGTGCACCATAACCACAAGGCTGTAAAATAATGTGAGGGAATTGTTGGTGCCGTGGATGCATGACGAGTAAGCAAACAACAAGTTGTGGAATCTGAACACCTGATGAAAGCTCTTTTAGAGCAGAAGGATGGCCTGGGCCTGGCTCCAAGAATATTCACTAAAGATGGAATTGACAACACATCAATTCTTCGACCTACAGATGAATTATATCTCAACAACCAAAGGTATGACCAATATTGTGTCGATGATGATAATTCTTGTAGATACACGATCATCTATCTCTGTGGCGTGACTTAGTTATATTCATTGTTTGAAAAGGTGCGAGGCGGAGTTGATGTGTTTTGTCTTCATGAGGCGAGGCATAAGCCTCGAGGCTGACCAAGGCGTAAGCCTCAATCTTTTCCAAAATATCACTAACAATGATATAAAAATAATAATTTAATAAGGAACAAAGTATGTATCATATCTATCATGAAAATAAACGGTGTAAAATCGATCCCACAACACAATATAAATAATAACGCCATCATATCATCATCATAATACATATTCTACCATTAAGACAAAAGAAATCCATAATTAAAACCATAATCCTCAAAGACAAGATAGTCATCATCACTATCACCCAACCATAATAAAAAACAATGTATCTAGCAATGAATCATCAAATCATCACTATATAATAAGTAGTGGATGATCAATATTCAATGACTCGAGAAAATGGATAATATACTTCATCTCCACCCCCATCCCCATCATGATTGCTTGAAGGATCATCCATGGAATTAAAACAAGAACCCGACTTTCAAAATCTAAAAAAACACGAAATAAATAAAGAGATCAAGAAGAAGTTTTAAATGATGAAAAGGAAGAAGGAAGAGAAATTACCAGTTGATTGAGGCCGGAAGAAGTAAATTTGATCTTCGGTGGAAGAAAGAAATTTGATCTCCGGTTAGGGCTTCCAAAAGAGCGAGGCAGGTTTATGTGTTGAGATAGGTTTACGTTTTACACTAAAGAAATTTGGTCTCCTGTTATTTCTTTCACGCAACTTTTTTTTAAAACATTTGACCCGCTTTGACCATACAATTAGTGAGGCGTAAGATTCAATCGCCTCAAGGCGTAAGCCTCAGCCTTATGAGACGTAATCCTCTCAAGGCTTCTTCCTCCCGCCCTCTAGTCGAGCCTCACCACGCTTTTTAAAACATTGGTTATATATATATGTATGACAGGTAATGGGAGAGGCAAGTGGCCTTATAGTAGGATCACATTTGAGATCTCTCTCAAACAGCGCAAGAACGCATAAAAAAGAAATGAAAGATGATTTTGTGTCCGTGGAGCATTTGGTATTAGTTTTTCATTCTGATAAGAGATTTTGGGAGCAGTTGTTCAAGAATCTGCAGTTGAGCGAGAAGACTTTGAAGGATGCTGTTCAAGCTATTCGTGGAAGTCAGAGAGTAACTGATCAAAGTATGAACTAGATCTATTTAATATATGGATAATATATAATTGCATTTATATGTAATGGTGCCTAAAAATTGTAATAGTAGAGATAATTTAAATGCATAGCAACTACATGGGAATGGTAACAGAGCCCATAATTTTTTTGTGTTTTAACTATAAAAGTCTTCTATCATGAAAATCTCTCACTGGATTTACAATATTTGATGCTTTAATCTTAAGCTTTTGAGAATTCTCACTTTCTCAATGAATAAATTTTTTTGAAAAATGGACAATTACAAGCTAATGTTCTAGACTCAGAGCCTTATAATTATATAAAGTGAAAACCATCATTTGCTTCTCTCTTTGATGACTTATCCTTTATATGTAACGCAAGCTTTCCTAAAAGCTTGGGATTTGATCTGTCAGCTCCTCTTTTCCTCATTGGAGTGGGGATTATCAGTTCTTTCCCTGATCAAACCTTTCTCTTATTCTCCTTAGTAAAATTCTCATTTTTTTTTATATCATATCTTGCATATAAAGGAAGTTCCTATTATAGTTTGTCATATCTGCCCCTCACCATTGCTTGGATGTTCACTCTCCTATCTTCTCTTTTTCCATGTTTGAAATTGCTTGGTGCCTAAGCTTGGCTACTAGCCTGAGCTGCGGTTCTTGTTCTCAGTTGGACAGGGAGACGACTTACATGTGCTGACTAATGTCACTTGACCATTATTGGCACACTAGTATGATTATTTACTCTGACAAATTACATAACCTCAATGCTTCTTGTTTAATAAAGTTTTCTGTTTCTTAAAAAAATTATGCAACTTCTTCAACTACCCCAGTGCCCCATTGTTATGGCTGAGTCTGAGAGCTTGCTTCAAAAGGTAGGGGCATCCATTTGTGGTTCAAATTAATTTCGAAATATGAAAAGGGTTTAAATGTCTCATCATTGCTTACCATTGTGGTTGCTTTGTGTTCAGAGGTTGTGCCCTTGAATCTAGTAGTTGTCTTTAGTCCTTCCAATTGACCTTTAGCTTGACGCTCTCCACTATTTTCATGTCTTGCCTGCCAAATCCAATACTGGAGTTGTCTTCCTTCTCTTCTCATAGCCGCAAGTTTTTAACACTTTTTTGCACAGTGCTATCTTATTAGAGGGGGGATGAACAAATCTTATTTTGAAGAGTATTTACAAAATTTATTAAGAGATGCAATATCCCAGCTCGACATCCTGATATTTCTTACCCCGCCAACTCTGCTGTTGTAGAAGAATTCCTTCCATTATGATTGTTGCAAATTCCTTTTTTCTATTTCCTTCTTCACCATGTCATCTCTTAGAGAAGAGAAATACATTTCCATTCAGGATTTAGAAAGTTTTTGGAAAAGATGCAAATCCCATCCTAGGTAGTTATAGTTCCTTTTTAAGAAAAATGCTGTAGAGGCGATATAAAATCCCTTGGTTTACGGTGTTAGGTTCCCAATCGATCATCAAAGCTTGTGTGGCGATAACTAGGAATATAGTCTAGGTGTTACTGAAGAATGGCATCATCTCTAGACTGTTATGGAATTTTTTTTTCCTTTTCACTCTATCTTTTGATACTATTTATTTTCATTGTTTGGTGACTGACAACAATAAACCAAGGAAGTGATGGAAGAATGCTAATTGTGCTTCATAAAGTCACATATTAATTTTGCTCAAATTTTGAGGGAGTGATAATTTTTATAGATCTCTGAAGTATCTAGGATGTCAAAATGACAATTTTTTTAAAGATATATGGACTCCATAGACTTGGATGTGTAGTTCAAAAGGTCACTTGAAAATGGCCATCATAGAAAAATAGTACAATCTTGTTTTATATATGGACTTTGATATTTTTGTTTTTGTAGATTGAATCAACATTAATCATAATAAAACTCTCTATCTGAATATAATTTGTCACAGTATATTATTGATTTGATTGCCATACGCATTATAACTACACAACAACAACAACAACAATTAATTATTCTCATCCAATCTTATTCTCATTCTAACGACCATCAATAATATATACGCCTGTCCTAGCTTGGAACCAAGCCAGTGGTAACCACAACAGGAAAGTCCATTCTTTGTGATGTCCTAGATGACGTGACGATGGCGATGTCATGTGCTTTGACATCATAAAGAAGCTATACGAACCTTATTTTACCACCATTAGAACATTAAATGAATACGAAAAAATACAATTACAGGTATTAAGGGGCTTTGTCCACATCATTCTCCCCCACTTGAGGATTCTCGCCTTTAGCTTAAGGATGGAATGCGACACCCTGGCTAGCTTGAGAACAAATAACTGCAATAACTGGCTAAGTCATCTGCCCATTGTGCACGAAGAGAGCATACATCGCTTCCAAGTAGTAGTGGCAAAATGTGCCCCAAATAATAAATCAACCCATATTAGCCCATACATTTAAATATGGGGCCCATATTTAAAAGCTATGAATCAAATATGGGGTCCATATTTAAAAGCTATGGTTCAAATATGGAGCCCATTAATAAAAATTATGAGTAATTTATAGAGTCAATCTTTACAAGTTAGGAGTAAAATATATTTTTTTTTACATTTACTTGGAATAGTAATACTAATTTGGATAGAAAAAAAATGGGTTGGCCCAACCCATAATTGGCCCAGCCCATAATTTTGCCACAACTACTTCCAAGTTCCTTTTGACACGGGATTTTCAAGAGTTGGTGGCATTCCTAGTATCGAATAGTAGTAGATATGACTCAAAGACGGTAACTCTGTATCTCCTTGTACAAAGAGAAACCTGGGCCTCCAGCACTCAATTTTCATGAAGGGATTCAACGGAACCTCGACTTGCCCTCTCAAGTTCTACTTAGCCTGCCGCATCCACATACTTTGACACAATCATGTATGGTCTCTTCGATATACCCGTCTTGCTAACTCGGAGAGAAAAACAGTGCTAGGTATTGCCAAAAAGGGCTTAATCGAAAATTTTGGGAAGTTGAGGGGCTGAATCGTAACTTTGAAATTCAGGGTAAGGGCTTGCAGTTATGTTGAAAGTGTGAGGGTCATGGTTCAAAGTCGCGGTATCGGTCAATGACTCGGCCATCCAATTTTCATCTTGGTTTTGATATCGGTCTTTGGCAATACTTTAACACTATATGAATCGTTTTTTTTTTTTTTTAAGAAATAGAATAGTTTTAAAAGATAAAGTAGAATAATATGAATCAATTAGATAATTATAAAATCATATTTTTGTATGCACAGCGTTATCTAATTGATTATTATGGTAAATGATGCACTTGTCAGTTGCATTGTTCGAATAGTTTTTAGAACACGGTCTCCAAATATTTTTAGTTGAATAAAATTATACAGAAATTGCAAATTGTGAACTTATATGTATAATTATACATCTAGAGTATATATATATAACTTAATTAGTACATATCAACGGTTGATACGTTTATAGGGAAATGCTATAGGAAACAATCGAGCGCGTTGCGAGTGAAAGCCGATATTTAGACCGGGTTCTTCACTTTTCGGCCGATTTAGTACTATTTCATCTATTTCTCGATTCGTGATCCAATCTCGGGTTCGTGCCCTCCAATACCTAGTCAACTAGGCCGAGTTATTTGGTTTCGGCACATACTTTGAACCATGGTATGGGTAAAGTTTGAAAACTTGAGGGAACAAAATTAGTAATTTTACTGGAAATTTGACTCTAGGTTTGTAGTATGCAACTTCTGAATGGATTGAAGAATGGATGTATGGAGTATCTTAAAGAGTGAACAGGATAGATGGTGGCTATTTAGGTTTGTGGCATTCATTGGAGCCCCAATAGGATTCGCTTTTCTTTGGAGAAGCTCTTCGGACATCGACAAAGGCAATTAGAGGGTTTGCCGATGGATTTTGACTCTAAGTTGTCTTGTTGATTTAAAACCAAGGTACCTGGGTGCATGGAACGACATGGGGTTTTTAGACCTCCATGTTGTGTCTGAATGGCCAGTTGGACTCCACCTGCTTCAGCCTAAACGTGACTGAGGGGTAAAGGTAGATGTGAGGGTTTGAGTGTCTCGGGTTTATTGTTGGATTGAGGGTTTGATACTTGTGCTGGTGTTGGTTGATTGAATTGAAGGTTGAGGATAGTGGGTTAGCTGTTACGGAGGGTGTGAAAAGTGTAGCGGTGACCAATGATTGGCTCGCAGTGGTTAGTGGTGAGGGAATATGCTAGTTGGTCCGATGACGCATTTCAACTGGAAGACGGCCATCGCTAAAGATTAGAGATTAGCGATGTTTAGAAGAGACGGAAGGAGTTTTCACCTGTTGGTGATGCCGCTAGGTCGAAGGTGAAGCCACTTGATCACTTCGACAGGGTAGCATTTGGAGAAGTGGTCCGATGATGGTTTCTCCGAGCCTTACTCATCCAGGAACAAATGTCGCTCTCCCTATACCAATTTGATGTGATTTGTAGGCATTACAACTACACAATATGATGTGAATAAGGCCTTTTCGCCATTTTTAGTATTTTTTTTTATTTTAGTATTCATTGTACTTTTTCCTTTTATTTTGTATTTAGAGGAAGGAAGGTTATTTGGCATTAAGGGCACAATTGTAATTAGATACTTAGCTTAGTGGCCAATCAACCTCCTCCCTTTAAATACCCCTTTTGTAGACTCATTTGGGTCATTCCTTGATTTTGAGATATTGTGATTAGAGAGAGATTATCTTTGCTTGCTCCCATTTGGCGTTATTTGCGTCAATTGGTATCAGAGCCTCGTCGTTCCACCCAGTTGTTGTTATTGTTGTAAGACAAAAACACATAGATAATGTCACGGTGCGTTCAAGAAAGGATGAACTCCTCCGACGCAAACTCTTTCAATCAAATTTTGGAGGCCATTAATCGATTGACGGCCCACATAGATGTGATGGATGCCCGAAGTTCTTCGCCGGCAACCACCACGGACCAACCCGGTAACATCTCAAAACCCTAACCCTACTTCTCCAAGGTCTACCCATTCTACACCTCTCCCACAAAGAAACCCTAATCTTGAAAACCCTAATCCCATAAATATCCAAGAAAGCACCACCACTGAAGAGGCTGTCCCACCACTATAACCCGCTGGCCCATCCACCCAAAAAAACCCAACCCATTCAGTCCGCCCCAAAACAACCCCTAAAAAAAACGGTCGGTCACCCCCAACAACTTCTCCACCTGCCGACACCTGCCAGTACCCCGATTGTCCCACAGATCCCACCTGAAATCCACTGTCGGCTGCCGGAATACAGCCTCCAGCCTTCGGTTAGTTCCTCCGGAGTCGTGTGTCTATCGATCCAGCCCTGGATGATCGCTCGCCACCGCCAGCAGTCCTCGGACCCTCTGATGGGTCGGGACAAGGATTTCGACAACACCACAACCCACCGAGGGTTGTTTGACAACTCCAATCACTACTGTGGCATTTTTAAAAGATCCTATCCCTTTATGTGTTCACCCGGCACCACCCATCATTGGAACCTACTCTCCCACCATCGCCGAGATGATCCGTGACATCCGGCACACAAAAAAAATCAAATCCACCTCTCATACATACAAATGTCACCAACCTCAAGCCTTTTAACCCAAATCTTGAATCCCAAACCCTAGAATTTCTATCCTCCCACATTCACCCTAATTTCACCCACCAAGATTCGCCACCACCCTTTATACCTCCACCTCCACCTCCACCACCCAACATCCCCACACACTACCATTTACCCTCTCCCTATCTTCCCCCACCCCAGATTCTTGTCCCCTCCAACTCACCACCACTGTAACCACCCCATTATCCCCCTCAACCCCCATTTAATTACCCCTTGCCCCCTATCACCATTTATCCTCGCCATCACCTGCAAAACCGCCTTGAAAACCACCACATACCATCCATACCCCCCGCTCTATCTCTTCCCCCGCACCCTCACCCGCCCCATTCCACTTTTCCCACGCTTCTGCCCCCGCTTATTTTACATACCATTCCCCCACCGGGACACCCCCTCCATGTCCCACATCATCCACCCCTATGGGATACCCGTTCCTTTCACTCCATGCTCATTGATTCCCATGAGCGGGTACGGGAGTGGATTACCCTACCTCCCCATGCTGATCTTCCTTCACCCCGTCCCCACTCCACTCCCGAGTTTGAACCACCCCTTCCTACCGAGTGGCGTAATGATGTTTCCCCCTTTGATTCTCTTGGCCCCACGGTTACCCTCTATGTCCCCCTCTCTGAGCGCCATTGCTTTTTTTGCTATCAGAAAGGGCACCAGATGAATCAATGCCCCTACCGCCAGTCGTTGGTTCCAGCATCACCTCTTTTCTCACCCCGAGAGACTCTTCCACCTCACACCACTCCTCCTGCCACCCCAGTTCCCCCACCAGCTCCTGACCTTCCTCATCCATCGCCTCGGAGGCACCCAAAGCACGCCTTACTTACCGAGCCACCGCCAGGTGATGATGTGTAACAACCCAGGTTTTTGGAGCGACTATTTTATACTATTTCGCCTGATGGGCTAATTTTATAAAATAGGGGATGTTGGAGTAAATATTTTTCCCGTTAGACTTAGGGATAATATTTACTATGTTTTGTCTATTTACCGTTATGAGAAGGTAAATAGCATTATATTGTGTATTATTGCGTCGTTATATGTAAAACGACGGTTATGACCCATATTTAAATTTTGGGTAAAATGAATGAATTAAAATAAAATTGGAACATAAAAATAGTTCACACTTTCCCTAATGCCAAAATAGGGGGTGCGATTGTTTTTAGAATAGTCGAGATAGTCGAAATAAGTGCCCAGTTGTAATTTTTGAGATTCGGGCATTTTTAAGGGATTATGACTCAAATTAGTGGTTACGAGTCATTTTGGTGGTGTATTAACATTTTAATGTGGGGATTTATGTTTTGAGACCCGTATAAGTCCCCCACCCCCTTTCTTTTTCTTCATTTTGTGTGAGAAGCCAAAGGAGAGAGAGAGAGAGAAGAGAGAGTTGGGAGAAATGGATTGAAAGGGAGAAAATGGAAGATTTTGGGCCGAATTCCGTCGCTACAGGAGGTGATCAGAGAGTACGAACCTCGAGGCAAGTTTCTTACTTGCTAGATATTGATTTAATGTGATAAATTTGCATGTATAGTTAATTTTGGGGGTTTAAACCATAAATGAGTTTTTGGTTGATTTTGGTGTTTAATCCGTAAATCTTGTAGATTGTGTGGTTTAAGGTGATTATATGGGTTTCTTTTGGTGTATAATTGTTGGGGTAATGTTGTTAGTGGAGGGGAATGAAGAAAGTAAGGGATTATGGGTTTTAGGGTTCGATTTTGGCTTTGAAGAAGAAGGGTTTTTCGTGGATCTGATAGGCGCGGTCGACCGCGGTCCCATGACCGGTCGACCGGTCATGCCAAAACTAGCGTACTTATTTTGTTAGCAGACCAAACCTGAAAGGGCGGTCGACCGCGGTCCCTTGGCCGGACGACCGATCCCCTGTTTTTCCACCTTTAATTTTCCCTAGTTTTCTTTAGCCTCTTTATTTCAAGGTAGGAACTTAGGAACCTTCCTTTGGGAAGTAATGGGGAGTTCTAGAGGGTTGTATTGGGTAGACTAATGTCCTAGGTCAATATGGGATATTTGGGTTACCCGAGGGCTAGTTTGTATAGGTTAATATCCAAATGATATAGGAGGTTAACCTACAGTAAATATTGGAAGTTAAAGTATTAATGTGAAGCTTTTGGGAGACACTCCCTTATGGAGACTCACTTTGGGGGTTTATGAAATTGTATGAACTCTTGGAGGTTAGTTTGAAGTAGTGGCACTTTGGGTCTTAGGTCATTAATAAAATATGACTTAATAAGAATGAAATGCACATTCTAAAACTTGGTACTTAATGGCTAAATGAATGACTATTGAAAAAGTAAAATTGGATGTTTTCAAAAAGGGAAAAAGATAATGATTTTCATAAGTGATAAATTATGGTTACACACCTCCCTAAATCGCTATCATAAGGGAAGTTGCGTGCGTTGTGGTGAAGCCCCCTGGCTAATGAATGCAGGGTGGATATAGTCCCTAGGCCATATGGGCATTTGTATTACTGCGCTGGTTAGGGGATTCTGGGTGTGGTCCTGACTTTGCCGCAGGCAATATGGCCGCTTCCCGACGTTGGTAGGTTCCCAGGTTGTCTTGTATAGATAGGCCCTGGAAGATGATAGCCATTTAGGGGCGCGTCCAGTGGGGAAACCCGGAGGGACGGTATTAGATTTGTTAAAGCATTTTATGATAATAAAATGGATTTAATTTACATTTCCCGGATGGAAGAAGGGAAATGGGATATGGTTTGGCTTCAGTAACACTCCCGGATGGAAGAAGGGATGTGGAAGCATATGGTATACAAAAGTATTTTTATGATAATAAAAATGACTTTTGATTACACTTCCTGGATGGAAGAAGGGAAGTGGGATTTTATGAAAGAAATGGCTAAAGCACTTTTTATGATAATAAAACTTGCTTTAAAAAAATGTATTCTTCCTGGAGGGAAGAAAGGAAATGAAATTGGTAAATAAGTTTGACTTGGTAAACATTTGATAAAATGTTGTACCATTTATGTTTATTCCTAAAAGAAAGAAATTAGGAATTGTGCCATTAGATGATGATTGGGTTTTATTTTGTATTTTCTTTGTGTAGCTGTAGATGTGACCTCCCACACATATGCACACACATATATATTTATTGATTATTTCGTGCTTAGGGTCTAATGGACCTCGACGATCAACCTTGCCTGAGTAGTAGTGTATCGGGGGGGTTCCTTGTTTGGATTTCGCTTTGCGAGACACCCCACGCACGAATAAGGCATAGTGTTGAGACTGGGGAGAAGTTAGCCCTTAGTACTTAGGGTTAACTAAATCACTTCACGATATTGCGCTAGGTTACTGCAAGATCGAGAGGTGAGAAATATTACTGTTATATGCGAGAGAATTACGCACTTAACTGTCATGCATTTTAGTCACATGGTAATTATATCAAACCGGGTCCTGACCCGTATCTATATTTCTTTGTTTCTGCATGTATTCCTTTCCGTATAGGTGCTCTACCGCATGGACACCCGAATTTACATATTCCATTCCATTTGTCATGGATCTACAGCATATTGCGGATGTTGTAGGTTATTTGTATTAGACGCTTCTTTCTATTGCACTTTAGTTATGTTCAGTATATTTATTCGGGCGTGTGTTGCCCAAGGTATTGCACTCATTCATTATATTGTAAATATTGGATTATAATACTCGATGTATTATTTGTATTGGTCTGTTCACCGACAGCTTATTCGGTGATATTTATTATATTGTCATTCTTTCTCCGTTGATTTTTTATATCCACCGTTTTTACAAATGGGATTGTCTAAGTGTTTTCTTTTATTTCCAAAATTTTAAATTTGACAGTCTATTTTCTAAAATGATTGGTGGTTATCTCATACTATTATGTTAATCGACAGTGATGTTGAGGATGGACCATCTATGATTCCTGTGATTATTAGAGTATTGGGTTGGCCACCTATTATTTTAGTAGGCGGGTTGTCACAGATGGTATCAGAGCATCAGGTTCTAGAGTCCTTAGGAATCTGTACGAATGTTTTACGTCTTCTGCGTTTCTCTCTATTTGATGTAGAACCATAAGATTAAGATCGTTGAATTCTCTTGTGAGATTCCGTTCTCCTGCTATAGTACGAGAACCCCGAAGATCTTCTGCTCGTTCGTGTGGGACTTGTAAGTCGTCAGATATAGGGCTTTGAGGTAGGTTGCGGCAAAGGCGTCACGAGGCGGGATTACTAAGAACTGTAGGTTGTGGTCGGGAATAAGGGTCGTTTTTGAGGTCTCTTCCCTTGTAGCATTACTTTATATTGCTTCTGTGACTATTAAGTACAGTGGAAATAGTTTTCCTGAGTACCGCTGTCGGTGGAGAGTGGTACTATGCTTGGGATTCCAAGCAGGGTCAATTCGGAGCTGAGAGGTCCTTGATAAGGACCACATGTTGAAGTTCGATTGGATAGAGAAAGTGTAACCTCGTTCGGTGAGAACGTAAGGCCCGATAGTTTTGGCCTATATATGGGTATAGAAGTGCCCAGGTGTGAGGATTTGAGGAAAATCTTTCACCCATTGGAGTAAGATGAAGTGGAGGGAATAGTAGTCGCCTCTTTATGGTGGGGCAGAATGTTTTTCCCAATAGAGAGGGCCTTTCAGTGGAAATGATAGGCTCGTAAGTAAGTGTTGGTAACACTTCTAGAGAAGTAGTGTTCATGAGACCCCATTGGTGGACATCCACCCGGGGAAGACTCGTGGAGCTAAGGTCGGGGAGGCTGGTAGAATGTTCTCCTTACTGAAGGGGAGTAAGGGAACTACGCGTTCTGATCTTATCGATTGAAGATGACCGGCAAGGATGGGACGCCTAGTTGGGACATTGATGGAAGTAGTTTGATTCGGATAAGACTAGAATCACGTGTCTTGGAACTAGTGGTAGAGGCCAAGGAGGTTGGCTAGTATGTTGGTGGGACTTTCCAACTAAGGTGAGAGTGGTGCATTCCTTAGGTAAGATGGAGTAGTAGGGTGTTAGCCCTAGGACCGGGTGTGTAAATAGAGCTTGTGATAGTATCGGTATTTCTTTTATAGTAAGTATATTTATATGGCTTCCATGATAGGGAGGCTCTATATTTTCCTTTTCACTCGTTATGGGGCGAGTGGTGATATGTGTAGTACATGCTGCTTGTATTATATGTATTATATGAGCAGGGATACGCTTGGTTGGGTTGGTGTGATAGCAAGCGAATAAATTGCGAGGCTATCCTATCTCTAGTTCTAGTAGAAAGAGCTAGTGGTTCTATAATATCTCCCCTGGATACAGGTTGAGACTTTATAGAGGTGGTTTACGGTATGTAGGTAGTTTTTATTTTTATTTTGTTTATTATTTGTTTGTCTTGCTTTATTCTTTTTCCTTGATTGTTTGCTTCCTTTAATTGCTTTGCTTGTGTATGTTTTGCCTTATCTCCATGACCGGCTAGTTAAGGGGATTGTGTGGAGGGGTTCCTTGTTTGGATTTAGCTTTGCGAGACGCTCCACGCATGAACCTTAACGACGTTGGGAGTGGAGAGATGTGCATTTTCTTTTATGTTCTTTGCTTTTCTTTTCTGTTGCGTGAGTGCTGGGTTGGGAAGTTTAGCCAGGAATCACGTATATGAGTGATTTAAGGGCTAAGTTGATGTGCGGTATATGAGCACTATGATAGTTTTCCTCTGATTGATGTGGGGAAGACTAAGATTTTGGAAGTCCGATAGAGACTTATGGTTGTGCCTTAAAGTGAAGGCCATTTATAAAGAAGTACATATGTGTTTTGAGATAAAGTAATCTGTGGCATCTTACAGAAAGTAAATGCCTCAGTTGATTGTTATGGTAGAATGTAGAAGCAAATATGTATTAGTAGAGTTATGAGTTAGGATTCCGTCGATCCCGATCATGTGTCTTCGACCGTTACTTTTCGACGACCGATAATGCGAGGTAGTAGTGTAATGGGAGGGTTCCTTGTTTGGATTTCGCTTCGACGAGACGTCCCACGCATGAAACCGAGCTAATGTCGGAAGTCGGGAAAGGTCTTGGACACTAGGGATATATTTAGTATTATATCTATACGACTAGATTAGGATAGGTAGATAAATCGACTTTAGGATTTTTAGGAGGCCAGGCCCTTAGGGCATGTGACGTTAAATTTAGGAGGGTGGTTGGGAGTTGACTACAATAGGTTTGTGGGTTAACTCTAGTTAGGATTTGGTCCCTAGAAAGAGAAGTATGGGATCTCGAGAGGTTCGGGATGTTGGACCAAAGGAGATGAGGCCTTTCTTAGATAGAACGTTATGTTGGTAACCTATCATTCGAGGAGTTGGAGTATAAATTGACTTTTTCCTCCTGCACTCGTGTTGTTATGATCGAGAGTGGATTTAACGAACGAGTCTTGGCCAGGAACGAGAAGTGTTAATGCGGGAGCATGGACTTATTGTTCATGTGTCTCACACTTTTACGAAGTGTCGTCCCCCGCTTGATGAAGAGTTCGTAGCGGTAGTATTTGCCTTGGAGAATAGAGGCACTACTTCCTGGGCAGGAGTTTGGGTCTTTTCATGAATAACAATTTGGAGTTCGTAAAGGACTATCAATTGGGTATTCCCTTTCACTAAGGAAATGCGGATGGGGTAGCCAATGCGCCTAATAGAAAACCCGTCGGAGAGTTTAGTCGTGGCATAGAATGCCGAGTAGAACGAGTTTAAACGAGGGGGATCCATTGTAAGAGCATGTATGTCCTTGATGGACCCTATCACCTACTTGTGTGCAAAGAGTAGCAAGGAACGAGGAGTGGGTATATCCATGGACATTTTTATCGAATTGCCGATAATGCAACGGTCATCATCCTAGTTGAGAAAACTGTGGATCATTGGACCAATCGCTGCTTAGTCAATGGAAACGGGCGGACTAAGTACAAGAGAGTACGCCCAGCCCTGTGTGGTGGAGTTTTAGATCTATATATGGTTCCTATCAAACAGTGGTGAACTGAGACGAGATATTCGTGTCATGGTACTGGTAAAGTTTCCAGGAAGAAATGGGAATCGTGTGGATATGGGGTATATCCTACCACCCATAAGTGGATGGGTGAGTTTGATTTAATGGAAAGATCGGAGTAGTAGATCTTATGGGTCTAATTTCCATACCATAGTTTGGATCGTTTCCTACGTGTATGATGCCGTGGGTGGCCTAGTATAGTTTGCAGTGTGTCTTGTCTGTTCGTTGGAATGGAACCAGCGAATAGTATATTTCTTAAATGATTGGGCCCATTGATCCGAATTCTTTTGAGGACTACACCAATGCGAATAGGGATTGTAGTATTTGGGGTTAGCGATTGTAAGTTAGTGTAGTATTCCCTAGTAAGGGTGTAGCGTGTTTCGACAAGTAGGGCAATTTGTGCCCAGATGGTGTAGGTATCTCCTCCCTTAGTAGAAGGGTGGAATCGATAGTTCATGAGGGTCCATTTGGCGCTACATTATATCATGATGGTGTGGACTGAGATAGATAGCGATGACCTTAGTCTGAGTCCCATGGGGACGCTGCACTGCAGAGGGGTTTGCTAGTATGATAGCATGTTTTTGGTATAGTATACCCTTTATATGGTTATGGGTTACGCCTGAATTTTGAGGGCAAAATTCCCCTTTAAGGGGGGGAGTATGTAACAACCCAGGTTTTTGGAGCGACTATTTTATACTATTTCGCCTGATGGGCTAATTTTATAAAATAGGGGATGTTGGAGTAAATATTTTTCCCTTGAGACTTAGGGATAATATTTACTATGTTTTGTCTATTTACCGTTATGAGAAGGTAAATAGTATTATATTGTGTATTATTGCGTCGTTATATGTAAAACGACGGTTATGACCCATATTTAAATTTGGGTAAAATGAATGAATTAAAATGAAATTGGAACATAAAAATAGTTCACACTTTCCCTAATGCCAAAATAGGGGGTGCGATTGTTTTTAAAATAGTCGAGATAGTCGAAATAAGTGCCAGTTGTAATTTTTGAGATTCGGACATTTTTAAGGGATTATGACTCAAATTAGTGGTTACGAGTCATTTTGGTGGTGTATTAACATTTTAATGTGGGGATTTATGTTTTGAGACCCGTATAAGTCCCCCACCCCCTTTCTTTTTCTTCATTTTGCGTGAGAAGCCAAAGGAGAGAGAGAGAGAAGAGAGAGTTGGGAGAAATGGAGAGAAAGGGAGAAAATGGAAGATTTTGGGCCGGATTCCGTCGCTACAGGAGGTGATCAGAGAGTACGAACCTCGAGGCAAGTTTCTTACTTGCTAGATATTGATTTAATGTGATAAATTTGCATGTATAGTTAATTTTGGGGGTTTAAACCATAAATGAGTTTTTGGTTGATTTTGGTGTTTAATCCTTAAATCTTGTAGATTGTGTGGTTTAAGGTGATTATATGGGTTTCTTTTGGTGTATAATTATTGGGGTAATGTTGTTGGTGGAGGGGAATGAAGAAAGTAAGGGATTATGGGTTTTAGGGTTCGATTTTGGCTTTGAAGAAGAAGGGTTTTTCGTGGATCTGATAGGCACGGTCAACCGCGGTCCCATGACCGGTCGACCGGTCATGCCAAAACTAGCGTACTGCTTTTGTTAGCAGACCAAACCTGAAAGGGTGGTCGACCGCGGTCCCTTGGCCGGTCGACCGGTCCCCTGTTTTTCCACCTTTAATTTTCCCTAGTTTTCTTTAGCCTCTTTATTTCAAGGTAGGAACTTAGGAACCTTCCTTTGGGAAGTAATGGGGAGTTCTAGAGGGTTGTATTGGGTAGACTAATGTCCTAGGTCAAGATGGGATATTTGGGTTACCCGAGGGCTAGTTTGTATAGGTTAATATCCAAATGATATAGGAGGTTAACCTACAGTAAATATTGGAAGTTAAAGTATTAATGTGAAGCTTTTGGGAGACACTCCCTCATGGAGACTCACTTTGGGGGTTTATGAAATTGTATGAACTCTTGGAGGTTAGTTTGAAGTAGTGGCACTTTGGGTCTTAGGTCATTAATAAAATATGACTTAATAAGAATGAAATGCACATTCTAAAACTTGGTACTTAATGGCTAAATGAATGACTATTGAAAATGTAAAATTGGATGTTTTCAAAAAGGAAAAAAGGTAATGATTTTCATAAGTGATAACTTATGGTTACACACCTCCCTAAATCTCTATCATAAGGGAAGTTGCGTGCGTTGTGGTGAAGCCCCCTGGCTAATGAATGCAGGGTGGATATAGTCCCTAGGCCATATGGGCATTTGTATTACTGCGCTGGTTAGGGGATTCTGGGTGTGGTCCTGACTTTCCCGCAGGCAATATGGCTGCTTCCCGACGTTGGTAGGTTCCCAGGTTGTCTTGTATAGATAGGCCCTGGAAGATGATAGCCATTTAGGGGCGCGTCCAGTGGGGAAACCCGGAGGGACGGTTTTAGATTTGTTAAAGCATTTTATGATAATAAAATGGCTTTAATTTACATTTCCCGGATGGAAGAAGGGAAATGGGATATGGTTTGTCTTCAGTAACACTCCCGGATGGAAGAAGGGATGTGGAAGCATATGGTATACAAAAGTATTTTTATGATAATAAAAATGACTTTTGATTACACTTCCTGGATGGAAGAAGGGAAGTGGGATTTTATGAAAGAAATGGCTAAAGCACTTTTTATGATAATAAAACTTGCTTTAAAAAATGTATTCTTCCTGGAGGGAAGAAAGGAATAAAATTGGTAAATAAGTTTGACTTGGTAAACATTTGATAAAATGTTGTACCATTTATGTTTATTCCTAAAAGAAAGAAATTAGGAATTGTGCCATTAGATGATGATTGGGTTTTATTTTGTATTTTCTTTGTTTAGCTGTAGATGTGACCTCCCACACATATGCACACACATATATATTTATTGATTATTTCGTGCTTAGGGTCTAATGGACCTCGACGATCAACCTTGCCTGAGTAGTAGTGTATCGGGGGGTTCCTTGTTTGGATTTCGCTTTGCGAGACACCCCACGCACGAATAAGGCATAGTGTTGAGACTGGGGAGAAGTTAGCCCTTAGTACTTAGGGTTAACTAAATCACTTCACGATATTGCGCTAGGTTACTGCTAGATCGAGTGGTGAGAAATATTACTGTTATATGCGAGAGAATTACGCACTTAACTGTCATGCATTTTAGTCACATGGTAATTATATCAAATCGGGTCCTGACCCGTATCTATATTTCTTTGTTTATGCATGTATTCCTTTCCGTACAGGTGCTCTACCGCATGGACACCCGAATTTACATATTCCATTCCATTTGTCATGGAGCTACAGCATATTGCGGATGTTGTATGTTATTTGTATTAGACGCTTCTTTCTATTGCACTTTAGTTATGTTCAGTATATTTATTCGGGCGTGTGTTGCCCAAGGTATTGCACTCATTCATTATATTGTAAATATTGGATTATAATACTCGATGTATTATTTGTATTGGTCTGTTCACCGACAGCTTATTCGGTGATATTTATTATATTGTCATTCTTTTTCCGTTGATTTTTTATATCCACCGTTTTTACAAATGGGATTGTCTAAGTGTTTTCTTTTATTTCCAAAATTTTAAATTTGACAGTCTATTTTCTAAAATGATTGGTGGTTATCTCATACTATTATGTTAATCGACAGTGATGTTGAGGATGGACCATCTATGATTCCTGTAATTATTAGAGTATTGGGCTGGCCACCTATTATTTTAGTAGGCGGGTTGTCACATGATGATCTCGATGAGGATGCCCTGACCCTTAGTGGTGATGCCATCACACAGTTGGTACTTCAGTTACTCTCACGGAGTATGTAGTGTGATATCAAAGTGGATGTCCCGATGTTTGACGACCACCTACAGCCCGATGCTGTTGTTGATTGGCTTGCCACCATGGAATGGATTTTTGAGTATAAACGGCTGAATGGTCGTAGATGTGTTCTCTTAGCATCAACCAAGTTTCAGGGCTATGCTAGTGTTTGGTGGAATGACTTGGAGCAGCGCCGTGCCAGATTGGGCCTTCCCCCTATCCAGTCCTGGACCGAGCTCCGTGCACAGTTGATGTCCGCTTTTGTCCCCGCCACTTATGAGCACGACTTATTTTTACGAGTTCAGTCTCTTCGCCAGGACACCACAATTTTGGGCTACAGTGAGCAATTTCAGCTTTTATGTACTCGAACCCGCCTCGACGAGAGTGAGGAGTAGCGCATTAGCCGCTATATTCACGGTCTACAGAGCTACATTCAGCGCGATCTTGGTTTACTTGAGGTCACCTCCTTTGCCAAGGCGGTGGAGTACGCCACTAAGGTTGAGTCCTTCCACCAGACTTCCCCACCACCGCGTAGCCGCTCCATGACTGCTCCTCCAGCACCAGTGACTTCTGCAACTACGAGGACTCCCTCCACTGCAGCTACTCCTACTACCATGGTTCCTCTTTCTGTACTAGCTCATCTGGTCACCTTCAAATGCTACAACTGCAGGGTGATGGTCCATCGAACCTCAGATTGTTCCCTCCTTCGCCGTCGCGCTCTCTTAGCTTCTGGGGACCTTGAGTACCTTGAGGAGGCACCGGAGATTCCACCTCTGCCAGCTCTCATTACGATCCTCGATGGTGACACGGAAGGCCTTCCCCCCTGAGCTCGAGGACGAACTCTTTTCAAGGGGGGGAGAGTGATGTGAAATAAGGGCCTTTTTGTCATTTTTAGTATTTCTTTTATTTTAGTATTCATTGTACTTTTTCCTTTTATTTTGTATTTAGAGGAAGGAAGGTTATTTGGCATTAAGGGCTCAATTGTAATTAGATACTTAGCTTAGTGGCCAAGTAACATCCTCCCTTTAAGTACCCCTTTTGTAGACTCATTTGGGTCATTCCTTGATTTTGAGATATTGTGATTAGAGAGATTATCTTTTCTTGCTCCCATTTGGCGTTATTTGCGTCACATAAACTAAAGCCAAGTTAGTCTTTGCCTCGTTATCAAAAAGTCATAAAATAAAACTCTCTCCCAATGGTGTTGCCACTTTGCATGTACTCAATTTTTTATATCTTTTACAAAATTGTTGACTCAATATTTTTCCCCACCATACTATTCATAAAGTTGTTACATTAGTATCTTTTGATACATATAAAATATATTATATTATTATTATTATTATTCTCATTTTATTACCGTATTCCGTCCGTATAATGTTGTATTTTTTTCAGTTTTGTCTTATTTCCATGTCTATTTTGCATTTAACATAATATGCGAGTATATGAGCTTCTTAAATTATTGTTTATCAAGGTTCTAAATGGCGCGAGGCATGGTCGATGCGTGGAGGTCAAGCATCAAGCATTAAGAGCCTAGGCGTGAAAATGCATTTTTCCTTTTTTAAATAGTTTTTAATTATACCAAGGCTAGTAAAACAATAAAAGTAGAAATAAAAGCAGAAATGTATGCATAACTAACATAAACATGCAATCAAAATTAGGAATAAAATAATACATATGTTAAATCATTTTTGAGAGATTCACCAAAAAATATATATAAGTGATTTAACAATATTATAAAAGAAAAAATACAAAAGGTAATGAGAGATATAACAAAACAGGAGACGGGGAGTGAACTTAGGCTGAGAGGGAAAGGGAGTCAGGTCAGTCGGGTCAGAGAGGGAGAGGGAAAGGGAGAGGTCAGTCGGGTCAGAGAGGGAGAGGGAGAGGTCAGTTAGGCCAAAGATAGAGGTCGGAGAGGGAGAGGTTGAAGGGTTGCGTTGATTGGGTTTTGTTTTGTTTTGTTTTTAGTTTGTTAAAAACTCAGGGCTTAGTAGATAAGAAAAAAAAACTTTTCAAAAGTGAAACGATGCCGTTTAACCAAAAAAAAAAGAAGACAAAAAAGGCTTTCAGTCCCAAAACGACGCCGTTTAACCCAAAAAAGGCCTGCCTTTTGGACCCAAAAAAGGCCTGCCTTTTGGACCCAAAAAAGGCGCGTGCGTAAAAGTTTCAGAAAATGGTGTTGTATTGTATTTAAATGGTGTTGTATTTAAATTTTTCATTGTATTGTTTTTCAACTGATATTTTTCTAATCCTCACGGCAAACAATAAGAAAGGCAGAAAAGAAAGCAAGAAAAAAAGGCAGAAAAAAGAAGAAAGAAAGGAAAATGCAAAAAAAAGGGTCCGGGAAAGAAAAAGGGCAGAAAACAACCATCCGGGGAAGAAATGGGCAGAAAAAAAAGAAAAAAAATGGAGAGAAGACCAGCCGAAATATGGAGAGAATAATACCCGAGTGCTTGAGCTTTTCTTTTCGTTTCTTTTTTGTTGAGTAAGGTTTTTGACTTTTTCTTTTTGGTTTTTGTATTTCAGCTATTAGGTCTTCCCAGTTGGTTTTAGATGCAAAATAAAGCACCCGGTTATTTTTCTAATACACAACTTAAACAGGGAAAAGCACGCCTAGCCCCACGCCTGGCGCCTAAGTGCGCCTTGCACCTACGGCCCTCAGGCCCGCGCCTGTTGAAATGCGCCTCGCCTACCCCTCCTCTTGGCGCCTCACCTGCGCCTCAGTGCGCCTAGGCGTGCCTTTAACAACTATGCGTGAAACGTTGACCGCCTTACACGCATGTTGACCCCTCCTTTTACCACGCCTACCCCTTATGCGTGGTGTTTCTAAAAAGCATCACGTATAGGCGCGCATTAGCGTCGCCTATCCGCACCTTTTAGAACACTAATTTCCATCATTCATTGTCTTTTATTATAAAGCATTAGTGCTATAAGCTAAGAATCCATATAATATGGAGCCATATGGAGATGGCAAAAAGACATGTATGATATTTTTGACATTTCATGCCCATGCATGAAATATCATGCTAAAAGATGTTTTTTTTTATTTTTTATTTATAAATAGTTTTTTTTAATAAATAGATATGGATTTTTTTAACTATTTTTTTTATTTTAATTTTAATTTTTTTATGGGCTGGATTTTATCACGGGGGTAAATTTATCACCGTGCCCTTGGTACGGGTATCCGCTAGTACATTTATATGTGTGCCTTTCTTATCATTCCACGATATATTCTGAAAGATAACATTTCCACGACATTTTAAATTTATGTTTGTGTTTGGATCTTCTTTCTGTTTTGATTCTTTTTTTCTTTCTTTTTTATCCTTTACATGCCTAATCATGGGTTTTGTGCTTATTTTGTACAGATCCTGAACTCGCCAGGCGAGGCCAACTTGATCCCGTTATAGGACGAGATGATGAAATCCTGCGGTGCATCCAGATATTATCTAGGAGGACAAAGAATAATCCCGTAATTATTGGTGAACCTGGCGTGGGGAAAATGGAAATTGCTCAAGGGTATGATCTTTGAAGTCTTCGAATATTCTATATGTTAAGTGCATCAATTCTATTTACAAGTATGTATGTTTTATTATTAGCATTAGGTGAAATCGATTTGTTTGATCAGAGGGCTAAGATGAAATCAATCTGGGCTCGCAGGATTCTGATTTGGGTTCAGGGGTTTGGGTCTGTACAATGTTGGAAATTATTTTCTCAGGGGTGTTCGGTTAAGGGGTTCTCTTAAGGGGTATTTGGTAGGGTTTTAAGTTTTTTGAATTATTTTCAACATAAAATGCATTTTCTTTTTTGTCGTTTATATTTTAATAGATTTTTGGGGGTTTTTGAACTATTTTAATTTATAATATGTCGTATCTAAGAATTTTAGCAGAGTCTAATTTTTAAATTAAAATATTAATGTCTAAAAATAAAATAAAAATAGTAATTTCTTAGAGTCTAAAACACTTTAATTTTAATATCCAAAGTCGCCAACCCGAAAACAAAAATCATGTGAAAAGCAACCTGGACTAAACAACCAACAAACCCACATTCCCTCTACAGAAATGCTAGGCCGATACAGATTTGCGACTCAGAGTGGTGCGACACAGTGACGTGTCGCACCGGTATTGGCTATTGCCTTATGGATGTTGGTCCGCGCCAGCAGCACTAGCCAATACCGGTGCGACACGTCAATGTGTCGCACCAAATGTGTCGCAAATCAGTGTAGGTCCTCAAATCCAAGGTCAACTTCAAAATGCCCACCAGATCAGTTGTACGATTTATTACGCACCCCCCAAATTGATAACCCTAACAAAGAAATTGTTCCTTCTCATTTACACAATTACACCCATCATCCAAACAAAAGGTGACGGATATAACTCTGACATCGCCATCATCCACTGTTTCCAATTTGCAGGAAAAAAACGGCTAAAGAAAGTGAATTTCAGTCTCGTGAATAAAATTGTTACACAGCCCCGCCGATCCCAAATAAAAACACAGGAAGGAGATGCTTCTTCAGGTATTATTCGCTCTTAAACATCTGCTTCTTCAGCTAGTATTCTATCCATTCATAATAATAGGCTGTCCTTGGAGAGTTTTAAATCATATCGACATTGTACTAATTATGAAAATAAGAAAACCCAAAGAATTTCTCAATGTGCATTTGTCCCGGGGCAGACTGATAACTGATAATTTTATTGCAGCATTCGAGCTTAGTCATTTTCTAAAGAGGAAAACTCACGGTGGAAAGACCTTAAATTTTGCTTTAAAACTTGATATGAGTAAAGCGTATGATCGTGTGGACTGGTCTTCCCAAAAAAATCATGATTAAGCTCGGCTTCGATATGAAATGGATTGATCTAATTATCAACTGCGTGACCTCGGTTTCCTTTTCAATTCTGATTAATGGATTCCCCAAAGGGATTCTTGGGCCCCAAGATAGTTTTCCATCAATAGCACAATCTCAAGATTGGCAGCTAGAAGAAATGGGCCTAATGCGCCTCATCTCCTCTTTGCGAAAGGCTAGCATAGTGTTCGGCAAAGCCATAGTTTGAAGAGATGTTGATCATTAGGAGCATTCTCACATTGTATGAAACTGCGTTAGGCCAGTTAATCAACTACGAGACAAGTGAAATAATCTTTAGCAAAAATACACAACAAGAGACCAGGATTCAAATCACTAACCTATCACGTGTAAAAGAAGTTTGGAGCCTCGAGAAGTACTCGGGGCTGCCATCAATTGTGGGAAAGTCAAAAAAGGAGGTTTTTGCGGGTTTACGGGAAAGATTTTTGAGGAAAGTTAAAGGGTGGAAAGAGGTTCTCCTATTTTAAGCTGGCCTACACAATTTAAACCATGGAACGGAATTTACTCAGCAACAACGGTCAAGGAATAGCACCGGCTTCAACCCCAAATGAAGAGTGGAAAAATATTTGGTACTGCAAAATACCAAATTCTGTGGAGGGTGTGGCATAATATGCTTCCAGCAACTGATATTCTTTTGAAACGGGGCATCCAGAAAGACAGATTTTGCTGTATTTGTGGTGTTAGTTTAGAAGTGCTAAGGGATTGACCTGTGGCAAAATCGATATGACGTTTGAGTAAATTAATTCAGCAGGATAAGTGGGATGATAGGGTGGGTCCATGGGATTGTTTGATAGATGTAAATGCTACGTTACCAAAAGAAATTTGAGTTGGTAGCAGTGATTGTATGGGGGTATATGGCACAGTAGGAGTAAGAAACTCCATGAAAATAGGACTGTAAAGCCTTGCCAAATCATTTCCCACGCAAGTAGTACATCAGAGTTTTCCAGAGAAACCAATGAAAACAAAAATTCACTTGTCTCCGAACATCCTAAGGTGTTGTGGGCTGCGCCTTCGGACGGGGTTATCAAAATCAATTTTGACGGGGCCATTTTTAAAGAACAAAATGGTGTCGGTCTATGGGTGGTAGCTTGTGACTCATGAGGAGATTTTTCTGGCAGGTCTTGCCTAAAAGTTTAAAGCCCCGCTAGGAGCGGAACAAACCGATTTTTGTGATAACGATTGCTATTTTTGCTATGGATCGTACTTGCTCAACAGTTATTTTCGAGTGGGACTGTGCACAAGTGACTCAAGCATTAAAGGCAACGAAAGAGGACCTCTCAGACACAGGGGCCATCATTCAAGAAGTCCAATCAACATGTTCAAGATTCTTAGGGTTTAATTTCTCATTTCTAAAAGGGGAGGGGAATGCCCCTGCCCAGATTCTAGCCAAGTATGGTCAAAACTTGTCTGATGTGCAAATGTGGTGTGGGACTGCTCCATTTTTTTGGTTCCCCCCATTACCAGATGTATCATTGATTTTGAGTTGATATAAAAGTTGCTTATTTTAAAAAAACAAGAACAGTGTTGGGTCTTTAAAGGAAGCTGATCTCAAGAGAAATAGGGTTGATTTGAATGATCTTTAATGTGTCCTGGTGCTAAAGTTATCCTCATTTCTCAACTGATATAATATCAATATCAAATGAAAACAGGTTCCTTTTGTTGTTTTCTTTATTATGTGAAATTCGGAAATTAGTTTTTTTTTTCCTTTTGTTTTTATCTTAATAAAAACTTCAACATGGATGTGTCTAGTCTATTTAGGCTAGTTCTTATTTAATGTTTAGATTTGGAGTCTTTAATTCTGATATGATGTGCAAATTTAGATGCTCTTTCAACTCTTACCCATTAGTAAAAATAATGACTGTTAGTTTCTATTTTTTTTAAAGAAACAACATACACTATTTGATACCTTTTAATTTTGGATGCTTCAAGTTTGGATATAAGTCTGAAATTAAGACATGCTATTACATTTTGAGTAATTCTAGAGTGACCCAAGTAATCTGAGCTAATGAGCTAAAAACCAGACAGTTTGAGGTGTTAAAATGTCATTAGTTGGTATTTTAAATGGAGACATGCGAGTTAAATGCACACATGCTCTATGTTATTTTGTGTCTTTTGGCCCAAAGTTTTCATTTCTGATGCCTAAAAATGCCTTTTAGCTACTCCTTGTAAAAGTCATTTTGAGGGCTAAATGCCCCAAAATGAAATCTTAAGGCACCATTGTTAGTATCAAAGAAATAGTGGGGGTCAAACTACACATCACCTTATGTTGTATTATTATTTTTTACATAATCACTGCTCCCTACAATGCTTGTTTTTGTACGTTATGGTTTTATTATGCTTGATTTGTCATCTGCTATCTAATCATTCTCAAAACTGGCATGTTTTGTGCTTTTATTACTTTTTGAGTAATTCTAAATTCGCCAATATAATGACCTAAAAATGAGACACCTTGTGGTATTAAAAAGTCATTAGCTATTGTTATAATTGGACCCACGTGGATTGAACAAAAATATGTTTTATGTTTTTGGATCTTTTGGTATTTACCTATTTGGTCACCATGCATTCATTAATTGTCCCCAAAATTTCTTTTTTAGATCCAAAATGAACTTTAGCTGCTCGTAAAGAGTCATTTTGAGGGTTAAACCCCAATAAATGAAATCTTTGGTGGTCGTGCGCACGATCAAATATTTGATCATGGTGCTAAAATCACCCTCGTTTCTCATTAAGCATAAGATCAATTTGAAATTAAGATGTCTTATGTTCGTATTACCTTGAGTAATTCTAGAGTTACCCATAAAATTTGACCTAAAATCAGACAAGTTATATGTTAAAAAATCATTAGTTGGTGTTTTAAATGGGCCCACTAGATTAAATGAAAACCCGTATTATGTTTTGGGTATTTTGGGATTTGGTCATCATTGATTCTTTGATAGGTTCCGAACTTTTCATTTTTGACACCAAAGATGACTTTTAGCACCATGTAGTCATTTGGGGGGTTAAACCCCATAAATGAAAATTTAGGGGCCAAAGTTGGTATTGAAGAATTAATGGGGCTCAAAATCTAAATCACCTTATGTTTGGTTGGATGGTAATCTCCACATTACTGATGATTACTAGGATTAGAGCTACTGTACCTACTATCAAACATTTGATAGTTCATGGTGCAAAAGTTATTCTTAGTTCATATATGGTATTAGAGTAATCTTAAATTAAGACATTATGTATGTTTTATTACTTTTTGATTAATTCCGGGGTCACTAAAAAATGTTGACCTAGAGATCAGATTATTTGAGGTCGTAAAAACTCATTAGTTCAATCCACTCTGTTTGTCTCAGTGGTAAGGAGTGGACTTGATATACTCGGATAATACCAGTTGGTCTAAGGTTCGAAGCTCCCCAACGGATACCTGATAGTAAGCGGGACGTGTGTTAGGGTGGCTCTGGCACAGTGTCCTCCCTGTTTAGCTCGCATGGGAGAGTTCAAAGGGCTCGTTCATGTGGAGGTTCAGGGTTATAAAAAAACTCATTAGTTCGTGTTTAAAATGGGCCCATGTGAATTATAAAACATGTTGTATTTTATTTTATTTATTTTTTGTTTGGCTACCATTGAATTATTTTTGACATCCAAAGTGACTTCTAGTGGAAAACATAAAAGTCGTTACGGGGGGTTAAAATCACCTTATGTTGTTTATTAGTTTTACATAATTGCTGCCCTCTACTATTTTGTTTTTGTACTTTTCGGTTTCATTATGCTAGATTTATATGAGTGACTAATCTTGTTTTACTTCTTTGATAATTTTTTGAGGCACATATTTGTTCTTATATTTGGCTCATTGGCATAGATTCTTATCACCTTGTTCACTTGTTTAAAAAGTTTTGATTAATGGGTGTTGCTAATCTATTTCATTTGCGTTAATTGATTTTTTTACTGGGGCAACAAGTATTAATCACCTGTTCTTTTTCTTTCTCCTACTCACTCTGTGAACAAATTGTCTTATTTTAAGTTATTTTTAAAAGTTTACTTCAAATCCTAATAAATAAGTCTTACCACATCAATCTAAAATGAAAACATGAGGAGCTATTGTTTATTTATTATCTGAAACCTGAAACGATCCCGAACTTCTAAGCGATTTTCCAACACGAACCACAATCTAGTATTGGTTCGGAAATCTCACACAATTTCCTATAAGTCTGCTTGTAGAAAAATCAGACTTTCCAAACCGATCTTATGTTATAAATTGTTTTGGGAAGTCCTTTACAAGTGGGGTTCATTTTGGAGAGGGGTTTTTTTTAGAAAAATACGACCGATGGGGAATATGACATTTTCTAAAAAAAATAAAGCTTGATTACCATTAAATTTCTTGTCTATATGCAATGCAATACTAAATCAATGTGCGTCCATTGTGTTATTAATATTCCTCCATTTTTTCACCTTGTTGCTCAACACCTTTAACGTACTTTAATTTGACATAAGTAAACAATTTTCTTAATAATGAAGAGCATCATTACTACACGATGCAAATAAGTATAGTTTTGGTCAAGGCTTCTAGTACTCTTTTTCAGAGTAGTAGTATAATCTAGATTTAGGGGCTTTATTTAGTCGAATTCTGTTATAATATTCAAATCTACAAGCTCTTTAAACTCTCAACCATTATTAGGGAAAATGGCTATTAGTTTCTATTTTTTTTAAAGAAACATACACTAGATTCCTTTTTATTTTGAATTTTTCAAATTTGGATTTATGTGTGAAACTAAGATATGATTTATGTTTTTTTACCGTAATTCTAGAGCAACCCAAAAAATGTGATGCAAGTGCATCTAAAATGATGCGAGGTGCTAACAACCAACCTAGCATACTCCCTCCTATAAATGGGCCAAGGCTGGCCGAGGCTCTCTAGGCTTGGACTCATGAGGCAGATTCATCCTTTGTATATGTGAATTTAGTTGCGCCATTACTAACAACTATAATTTCTGGTACAACGGTAAGCGCTTGTTCACATCAAAATGTGATAGACAATTTGAGGTATTAAAATGTCATTAGTTGGGGTTTTTAATGAACCCGTGTGGATTAAACAAAAACATGCTATATGTTTTTTTTCGTGTTGGGAACTCATAGTTTTTTATTTTTGACATATAAAAATGCCTGTTAGTTGCACTTTTGAAAGTCATCTTAGGAGGTAAAACCCCAAAATGTCAAAGTTAGTATCAAAGATATAATGGGGGTCAAATCACCTTATGTTTTTACATACGATGTCATCTTTTCATGATGTATATAGGATTTCTAGCGACACGTGGCGCGTGGTTGTGTCTTCGGGCGACGACTATCTTTTATTTTCTATTTTTAGTTTAGGGTTTATTGTAATTTTCCTTTATTTTTAGTGTTTAATTAGTTTCCAAGTATGTTTGGGATTAATGAGTCATTTTTATGTATTAGTTGTCCTTTTTGGTCTTTTGAGTAATAGCTTGGCTAGCAAGCTAACTCTTCCTATAAATAGGCCTTTTGGCCTCATTTGTACTTAACCTTGAATATTGAGAATTGAGAATAGAGAGAGAAAGAACCCTTTTCACTAGTCTAATTTATTTGTTGTTGTTGTTGTTGTTGTTGTTGTTGTTGTTGTTGTTGTTGTTGTTGTATAGTGTAATTGTTGTGTAGTGTAGTAATAACGCTTCTGCATTTGAAGATTTACATCAAATTGGTATCAGAGCTCGGTTTGTTCATGGTGTTCGTCGGGGTCTGTGAAGTGGGTCACGAGTGGAGATTCCAACTCCAGCAACCCTTCAATCGAAAGATTGATAAATGCCCAAATGAGTATCGGGTGAATGGAAACCCTAACTTCCATCACCACTAAAAGAGGAGATACCAATTCTTTTAGCTCTTCCACCCTCCATCTCCACCACCACCATCCTCCACCTCCTACCACCACCCCGTTCCACATGAATATCCATCTTCATTTTTTTACCCAAATCCTAACCCAAGAAACGCACCAAACCAAAATTGAGACCCTAAACCTCAAAGAATTCAAGAAAATACAAACCCTAACCCTTATCTTACCCAACAGCTCCTGGCCTAGCCCATCCTCTGCCCTGAGCCTTATACGCCGTCGAAACTTCCATTGTAGTGGCCGGAAACCCTCCCACGCCAGCCACCTGCTGATATAGAGACCGAACAACCACTTCTAACCCCATTTCCAGCACAAAAAACACCCCAAAACCATTCGATCAACTCGTTCGATGATGATTCCCCCCCCCCCCCCAGACATGAAAATAGGGGTTGGACAGCCCTAACGGCTGCTGACCAAGGCCAAATCTTGCCGGGAACCTTTAAGAAACTGCCGCTAGTGAACACCCAGGCCAACCGACCCTCCAAACCCTTCGATCTAACCTCCATAGGGTTCGGCCAGCCCTAATGGCTGCCGACAGCCCTGCTGTCCCCAACCGACCCATGTTTTGACACGGAAATTGTGACACCCCGCCTAATTAATCCCGGGTGATCAGTCCTAAATCAAGTTAGAAAAGGTTTCTCAGTTGGTTCGTTATTAGCATCACTGTCGCCTTTTTAAATTACTAACCACCTGAGTGAGAAAAGTAGACTGGTGCCAATTTTTATCTTTCAATTTTATTAAAATAAAACTCATGCGGAACATACAACAATACACAATCACAGTTAATTAAAGTAATCATCCACAATTAAAACACCTAACCGAATAAACCATCGGTCCAAATATCCAATACAAGCAAATATCAGAAAAACATCTCAACAAGTCTACTACTGATAAATGAACTGTGAGCGACAAGCTCAGATAACTACTAGAGAGTCTCTACAAGAATGGAAGAAGGAGTCGTCTATCAAAACCCCACAACATCCACATGTGCTACTTCAAAGGATACCTGGAATAGATTCAAGCTTGGCGCCCTTGTGGTTGGACACCGAAAAGGTTGTTAAATTTTTTATAGCAAGGGTTAGTACCCAAAAAGATTTGAAAACATTTAACAAATGATTAACTTGCAGTAATAAATAAATATGCATGCTCTTCATATTTTGGTTAGTGCCACACTCTCTTGAGGACTTCCTGACCCCTCCTTTAATGTGCACTACTAACGCTTCCATTTAATTTACTAGGTCCTACGCTCCTGACCCAATACTTATTTTAAAACCTTGAATGTTACCTACTCTAACCGAGTATGCCTTAATTCATGCTTTTTAAGTTATTATAAATGTCAACTTAATTTAGTCATTAATCCTTTTTAATTTCATATAACATTCACACCGCTTATACACCTAATACATTTTTCACTATGTATTAATTATCCCCTATATAATTATTTACCTAATTATATATTTAATCATATTACAGTATTCACAAACATACTGAAATAACATTTAATACAAACTTTCGGCCGAGTAAGAATACTCACAAAATATAAGATTTTCCAAGTGCTATCTCACTAGGTGTATTCACGTAACCTAGTTATCCAAGTAAGATTCGCTCACTAACTTAGTTTAACATACGAATTGGAGGCGGTCATATTCCTTGCCTGAAAGTGAGATGCCCCTCACCCATATAACGGACGCTATGACCTGGGATTATACTCGCCCTACTCCTCAAGCTAGGGGATTCATCCACTACGTGCAACCTCCCCCTATAGCACTAGAGTATATAATAGTAATATTCAGTCTCTGATATTAATGTACACACACTATATATATATACTATCACGCACCGTATATATATATATATAAATATAAAATGTCCCGGCTACACCATGTACTAAATCCGTAACACAAGCCTATTTAATTTATTAAGAGTTTATGGTCCAACCCTAATTATTAATTAATTTGCACATTAATTAATTTAGTCACCTTTGGTGTCGCCCCCACCTTAAATTTGGACTTGCTCTCGTAGCCCGAAATAACCTCACTCAAGTCTAAATTCCCGACTCTCGAATTTATAATCATGACGTCTCACCCAAAAATTTCCTCAAATCCTAATTAACTTTACTCATGATTAATTAGGTTTTGTCTCATGTATTAATTTCCCCATAATTAATTACATAAGGATTTATTAAATAATTTTTTTATACACATAACTGGGCAAAATTGCCGAAATCTGCCGACCTTCGATCGATCGACCCTAGACCTTCGATCGATCGACTCTAGACCTTCGATCGATCGATCGAGCAGGTCTTCGTCTTCTTCGCGAAGACAGAATCAGCCATGGACGAAAATTCTCAATACCTAATTCCTTCTACAGGTAACCTCAAGTCCTCTTAGCATTAATACATGTTAGAAACCTTATTAGGGACCTCCAGAATATCCACCAACATCATCAATTCGTCCATTAACTACAATTACTGAATTTCGGGAAAAATTCATCTTTAACCCTTAACCCATTTACATCCCAAATCCCTACACCAAATTCGTTTCTCATTATCCATATATCGTCCTACTAGATATGTATCAGTTTATAATATCAGATTTCCACCAGAATTCTCATTCAAATTCGTAAATCAGATTATTACTTTTCAAAACCTCATGTTTATGCCATGAACACCCAAAACGAATTTTTGATCAAACACATCACATGAATATGAATTTAAAAACAGATTTAATACTATTTCAAGTTATCCACTTACGTTAGGTTTCATAGTGTCTGATTCGGAGATGAATTCCAAGGTTGAAGATGATCCTTGTTGGCTATCTAGTGATCCCAAAATTGCCTTTAACTGCTATTAGGGTTCCTTAATCCACTTAGCCTTTTTCTAAAACTCTATCAGCTGTTATATCATTCCTCCAAATTCCTTAATTTACCAAATCCCATTTTTTGCCTAATGGGCCAAGCCCAAGTGACCCAAATGCCCCTGTGTGGGCCCGGCTATGTCTAAAAACGTCCCGTGACCCGTTTACTACCCCCGGGTACACTTTTCCGACTATCTCGGCCCATTCGGACTCAACCGTACACTCAGAATTGGCATCCTAATTAATTTATAAAAATGTTTATCCCCCCACCCCTTTAGTCTATACCGACTCCCGGTTGAGATAAGTGCATACCCTGTCATTAATACTCGAAATGACTGAAATAAATAATTACTATTCACTGAGTAAATAACTTCCCGTAAATATTAACCATTTATTCCTCGATTAATATTTAAATAAGATTTCCCTAATTAATTCAATTAAATCACGACTCGCAAGTAATTTTAAATTCCCGAATTAATTAAATATTTAATGCATGAAAATGCGGGGTGTTACATACTCCCCCCCCTTACAAAGGAATTTCGTCCCCGAAATTAGGTCATACCTGTGATGAAAAGCTCTGGATATTGCTCCCGCATATCCTCCTCCCGCTCCCAGGTAGACTCATCAATGTTGTGATGACCCCACTGTACTCTAACTAGTGGAACAACCTTGGATCGTAATTTCCGCTCACTACGGTCTAGGATAGCCACCGGACTCTCCTCATATGAGATGTCTGGCTGTAAATAAATTTCTTCGAGTGGAATGTGGCAGAAGGCCCTCTCACTCCTGCGATATTTCTTCAGCGATGCTACATGGAACACGTCGTGTATTCGCTGAAGATGCTCTGGTAATCCCAGCCTGTAGGCTACAGGCCCCACCCTCTCGATAATAGGGAAAGGTCCCACGTACCTCGGTGCTAGCTTACCCTTCTTGCCGAATCTCATCACCCCTTTCATGGGAGACACCCTGACCAATACCTGATCCCCAATTTCTAGGTCCACGTGCCTCCGTGAAGCATCGGCGTAACTTTTCTGCCTATCCTGAGCTATCCGAATCCTCCCTCGGATCAGCTCTATCTTAGAAGATGTCTCTTGAACAATCTCCAGCCCCAACAATTTGTTGTCCCCCACCTCTAACCAACAAGCGGGTGAACGACAAGGTCTTCCGTATAATGCCTCGAATGGTGCCATGCCGATCGTGAATTGGTAAAAGTTATTATACGCAAACTCTACCAGAGGAAGATATTTCTCCCAACCTCCCCCAAAGTCTAGTATACACATTCTGAGCATATCTTCCAACATCTGATTAACTCTCTCGGTCTGCCCGTCAGTCTGTGGGTGATATGTTGTACTCAAACGTAACTCCGTGCCCATGGCCTCCTGAAAACTCTGCCAAAAATGGGCCACAAAGATCTTGTCCCTATCCGACACAATATTAATCGGTACCCCGTGCAGTTTAACAATTTTCGCTATGAATAGCTGTGCATAACGCATCGTCTCAAAGTCTGTGCAAACTGGTAGGAAGTGGGCCACCTTGGTCAACCGAACCACAATAACCCATATGGAATCGTGACCCTTCTGTGATGTCGGTAATCCTGTAATGAAGTCCATAGAGATGCTCTCCCACTTCCACACAGGAATTTCAAGTGGCTGTAGCATCCCTGACGGTCTCTGATGGTCAACTTTCACAAGCTGACACGTGGCACATTTTGAAACAAATTCTGCTATGTCCCGTTTCATCCTTGCCCATCAATACTGCCTCCTCATATCTTGATACATCTTATCCCCACCGGTATGTACCGCGAATCTCGACCCATGAGACTCCGTCATAACTACGTGCCTCAATTCCGCATCCTCTGGCACAATCAACCTCCTATTATGGCGTAAGCCTCCCTTCGAGCTGATCGAGTACCCCTCTGCTCCCTCAGCTAGCAACTGGCTCACCCTATCCCGGCAGGTCTGATCCTCTGCCTGAGCCCCCACAATCCGCATAATGATCTCGGGTGTGATGGATAATGCTGACATGCAAGCCCTGGCTACATCATCCTCGTATCGAAGTTCTCTCCACTTCGCCTTCCAGACTTCTGATATTTCCCCAGTCGGTCTACGACTCAATGCATCTGCCACGACATTAGCCTTACCAGGGTGATACTGAATATCAAACTGATAGTCTTTCACGAATTCTAGCAATCGCCTCTGTCTCATATTCAAATCCTTCTGAGTGAATAGATACTGAAGTGATTTGTGATCCGTGAATAGCGTGAACTGCTCCCCCAGGAGATAATGTCTCCATATCCTCAAAGCAAAAACGACTGCTGCTAACTCCAGGTCGTGAGTGGGGTAATTCTTCTCGTGGGTCTTTAGATTCCTGGACGCATAAGCTATTGCCCTTTCCTCCTGCTGAAGCACACCCCCAAGTCCTTGTAAGGATGCGTCAGTGTAAACCCGATACTCTAATCCTCCTTTCGGCAATGCAATCACGGGTGCAGATGTCAACTTGTCCTTTAACTCGTCGAAAGATAATTGACAGTGATCATCCCAAGTGAAAGGTACCCCTTTTCGGGTAAGATTCGTCAAAGGGCCCGCAATCTTCGAGAATCCTTTGATGAACCGTTTGTAATAACCGTCCAACCCCAGAAAACTGCGCACTTCTGTCGGTGTCGTGGGCTGTCCCCACTCCCCCACCGCCGATACTTTACTTGGATCCACCGCAATACCCCGGTCTGACACCACGTGGCCAAGGAATTGAACCTCTCGTAGCCAAAATCCACACTTATTGAATTTGGCATAGAGTTGGTGATCCCGTAATGTCTATAACACTATGTGTAGGTGATCTGCGTGCTCCTCCTCGGTACGCGAGTAGATCAGGATGTCATCAATAAACACGATAACAAACTGATCGAGAAACTCCCTGAATACGCTGTTCATGAGGTCCATGAACACTGCTGGTGCATTAGTGAGTCCGAATGGCATCACCCTGAACTCGTAAGATCCATACCGCGACAGGAAAGCGGTCTTCGGAACATCTTCCTCTCGGATACATAGTTGATGATATCCTGACCTTAAGTCGACCTTAGAGAAATAAGACGCCCCTCTCAACTGGTCAAACAGGTCGTCAATCCTAGGCAACGGATACTTATTCCGTATCGTGGCCTTATTTAGTTCTCTATAGTCCACGCATAACCGTAGTGAGCCATCTCGCTTTTTCACAAATAACACTGGTGCACCCCACGACGAAGTACTCCGTCGTATGAAACCTTGACCCAGAAGCTGCTGAATCTGCTCCCTCAGCTCACGCATCTCTGAAGGGGCCATACGGTATGGGACCCGAGCAATTGGCCTCGTCCCCGGTGCTAAATCGATCACAAATTCGATTTCCCTGCTAGGTGGCAACCCTGGTATCTCGTGAAACACATCCTCAAAGTCTCTCACCACTATAATTGAATCCAATGGAATAGCCACCTCCTGTGAGGTTTCTTCCTCAATATAATATAAATGCGTGCGTGAACCTCCCTCGGGTAGTGGCATTGCTATTAAGAACATCTCATGTCCTGGAATGGAGAACACGATAGTCCTCTCGTAGCAATCCACCGTCGCCCGATAACCTGCCAACCAATCCATACCCAAGATGACATCGTACCCCTCCATATCTAACACTAGTAGGTCCGCTGCTAAACTAAGTCTCCCAATCAAAATGTCCACACCCCGACAAATCGAGTGAATCGTGGCCCCGCTGCCAACTGGCGACTATACACACATCCGCAGACCTCCCGCGGTCTCTAGTAGTCCGGCCCGTTTAGCAAAATTTAATTTAATAAATGAATGTGATGCTCCCGTATCAAAGATAATACTACCCTCATAACCATGAATGAGAAATATACCCTCAACTGCTGGCGGTGCTTGCTGCGCCGGGGGATTAGGAACATCCCGGACGTTATACACACGCCCGTAGTGCATCTGTCCCTGCTGCGGTGGGGCTGGTGCCACTGGTGGTACTTGCTCCCGTTGCCCCTGTTGGGCCTCCTGCTGTGGGCCTCTGCCCCTCTGTGGGCATTCCCTCTTGAAATGTCCTGGATGGCCACACATAAAACATCGTCTCTAACCATCCCCCTGCCGTTGGCCCTGACGTGGCTGGCCCTGGCCCTGCTGGTCTCCCCCATTGTTCCCTTGGCCCTAACGGCCCTGAGGAACCTGCTGCTACTGCTGATTCGGGCCTGGCTTCCCCTGCCTGAACCCCTGTCCTCCCTGTCGAAAACCACCAGATTAAACTTCTTAGCCTGATTCCCTTGCTGACTACCCGTCTGCTGTTGAGTATCACTTGTGTCACCACTATTAACAGCCTTGCCCTGTTGGCTCGGCTCCCCTGTTCGCTTGCTCCCCTTCGCATGGAAGCGATGGTCCTGGCAGTGTACAAGTGCGGCATTAACGACGTCTGTATACGTCACTAACGCCGGATTCCCAATCAAGTGTTGCCTGATTCGCCAGGCTAAGCCGTCCATAAACCTCGATTTCTTCCGCTCCTCATCGCTCACCTCATTTGGCACAAAGTTTGCCAAACGGGTGAACTCTTCCTCATAGTCTTCCACTGATCGGACTCCCTGAACTAAATCACTGAATTTCTTCCTCATCTCAGTCTCTACTGCTGGTGGAAAGTATTTGTGGTCGAACCGCACCCAAAACTCTGCTATCGGCATCAAGTCTCGCTCCCCGACGGTGGTAACTGACTCCCACCACTGTAAGGCTGCCCCTGATAGACGAAAGGTAGCAAGCATCTGCTTCTGTACCTCGGTACACTCTAGCATGCGCAGATGGCGCTGAATGTTCTTCTTCCAGTCACAAGCCTCTATCACATCTGTACTACCCCGGAACTCAGGTGGGTGACCCTTCTGAAAGGTCTCCCTAATTTTCTGCCAAGACGGTGGCCCCACTAGACCCTGAACTGCTGGTGCCACTGGAGGCGGTGCCTGGGGCTGTGGAAAGTGAGATGCCATAGCTCTCATTGCTGTTTCGATCGCCTGGGCCACTATCACTGCCACCTGAGTAGTGGAAATCAACACGGGTGGGGCTGGTGGTAGCGGTACCTGTGGGTCCTGATGAGCCTCCCTGATTTCATCCCTAGCCTCAGCCCTCTCGGCTCTCAGTCTCCTCGATGGCATCTGAAATAGATTGAATTGTATAAGTACACAATTTATACAAAAATATACACAGCATAAATACGATATCTCACAAGCGGAAAATGAATCAACAGTCCTAATAATAGGGCTCTATAACAAACGAGTGCTACGCTGAAACGTAGAAAGCCGCACAGATCCTAAGGACACTAGAACCTGATGCTCTGATACCATCTGTGACACCCCGCCTAATTAATCCCGGGTGATCAGTCCTAAATCAAGTTAGAAAAGGTTTCTCAGTTGGTTCGTTCTTAGCATCACCGTCGTCTTTTTAAATTACTAACCACCTGAGTGAGAAAAGTAGACTGGTGCCAATTTTTATCTTTCAATTTTATTAAAATAAAACTCATGCGGAACATACAACAATACACAATCACAGTTAATTAAAGTAATCATCCACAATTAAAACACCTAACCGAATAAACCATCGGTCCAAATATCCAATACAAGCAAATATCAGAAAAGCATTTCAACAAGTCTACTACTGATAAATGAACTGTGAGCGACAAGCTCAGATAACTACTAGAGAGTCTCTACAAGAATGGAAGAAGGAGGCGTCTATCAAAACCCCACAACATCCACATGTGCTGCAGCAAAGGATACCTGGAATAGATTCAAGCTTGGCGCCCTTGTGGTTGGACACCTAAAAGGTTTTTAAATTTTTTATAGCAAGGGTTAGTACCCAAAAAGATTTGAAAACATTTAACAAATGATTAACTTGCCGTAATAAATAAATATGCATGCTCTTCATATTTTAGTTAGTGCCACACTCTCTTGAGGACTTCCTCACCCCTCCGTTAATGTGCACTACTAACGCTTCCATTTAATTTACTAGGTCCTACGCTCCTGACCCAATACTTATTTTTAAACCTTGAATGTTACCTACTCTAACCGAGTATGCCTTAATTCATGATTTTTAAGTTATTATAAACGTCAACTTAATTTAGTCATTACTCCTTTTTAATTTCATATAACATTCACACCGGTTATACACCTAATACATTTTTCACTATGTATTAATTACGCCCTATATAATTATTTACCTAATTATATATTTAATCATATTACAGTATTCACAAACATACTGAAATAACATTTAATACAAACTTTCGGCCGAGTAAGAATACTCACAAAATATAAGTTTTTCCAAGTGGTATCTAACTAGGTGTATTCACGTAACCTAGTTATCCAAGTTAGATTCGCTCACTAACTTAGTTTAACATACGAATTGGAGGCGGTCATATTCCTTGCCTGAAAGTGAGATGCCCCTCACCCATATAACGGACGCTATGACTTGGGATTATACTCGCCCTACTCCTCAAGCTAGGGGATTCATCCACTACGCGCAACCTCCCCCTATAGCACTAGAGTATATAATAGTAATATTCAGTCTCTGATATTAATGTACACACACTATATATATATATACTATCACGCACCGTATATATATATAAATATAAAATGTTCCGGCTACACCATGTACTAAATCCGTAACACAAGCCTATTTAATTTATTAAGAGTTTATGGTCCAACCCTAATTATTAATTAATTTGCACATTAATTAATTTAGTCACCTTTGGTGTCGCCCCCACCATAAATTTGGACTTGTTCTCGTAGCCCGAAATAATCTCACTCAAGTCTAAATTCCCGACTCTCGAATTTATAATCATGACGTGTCACCCAAAAATTTCCTCAAATCCTAATTAACTTTACTCATGATTAATTAGGTTTTGACTCATGTATTAATTTCCCCATAATTAATTACATAAGGATTTATTAAATAATTTTTTTATACACATAACTAGGCAAAATTGCCGAAATCTTCCGACCTTCGATCGATCGACCCTAGACCTTCGATCGATCGATCGAGCAGGTCTTCGTCTTCTTCGCGAAGACAGAATCAGCCATGGATGAAAATTCTCAAACCCTAATTCCTTCTAACAGTAACCTCAAGTCCTCTTAGCATTAATACATGTTAGAAACCTTATTAGGGACCTCTAGAATATCCACCAACATCATCAATTCGTCCATTAACTACAATTACTGAATTTGGGGAAAAAATCATCTTTAACCCTTAACCCATTTACATCCCAAATCCCTACACCAAATTCGTTTCTCATTATCCAGATATCGTCCTACTAGATATGTATCAGTTTATAATATCAGATTTCTACCAGAATTCTCATTCAAATTCGTAAATCAGATTATTACTTTTCAAAACCACATGTTTATGCCATGAACACCCAAAACGAATTTTTGATCAAACAGATCACATGAATATGAATTTCAAAACAGATTTAATACTATTGCAAGTTATCCACTTGCCTTAGGTTTCGTAGTGTCTGATTCGGAGATGAATTCCAAGGTTGAAGATGATCCTTGTTGGCTATCTAGTGATCCCAAAATTGCCTTTAACTGCTATTAGGGTTCCTTAATCCACTTAGCCTTTTTCTAAAACTCTATCAGCCATTATATCATTCCTCCAAATTCCTTAATTTACCAAATCCCGTTTTTTACCTAATGGGCCAAGCCCAAGTGACCCAAATGCCCCCGTGTGGGCCCGGTTATGTCTAAAAACGTCCCGTGACCCGTTTACTACCCCCGGGTACACTTTTCCGACTATCTCGGCCCATCCGGACTCAACCGTACAATCAGAATTGATATCCGAATTAATTTATAAAAATGTTTATCCCCCCACCCCTTTAGTCTATACCGACTCCCGGTTGAGATAAGTGCATACCCTGTCATTAATACTCGAAATGACTTAAATAAATAATTACTATTCACTTAGTAAATAACTTCTCGTAAATATTAACCATTTATTCCTCAATTAATATTTAAATAAGATTTCCCTAATTAATTCAATTAAATCACGACTCGCGAGTAATTTTAAATTCCCGAATTAATTAAATATTTAATGCATGAAAATGCGGGGTGTTACAAAAATCACCCCAGCAGCCCCCTTTCCACTCCGGACAGCCTCCGGCCAGATGTAATACCCCGCATTTTTATCGATATTTATTTATGGGATTAATTAAATTAAATGTGAATTAATTGAGAATTAATCCGGATAAAATACTAACTAGATGTGAGTTGGTATTTGATTATAATGTGTATGTATGGCAATATATGAATATTGAAACTATTGAAATTGTCGCGAGATTGAAATACGGCAATTTGGGAAATTTTGTGGGGACGCGCGTGACAGTCGCGTCAAGAATGTAATTATTTGAATTAAAAAGTGAATTTTATTTAAATCAATCGTATGGTCATTTTGAGTGCGCCAACGTGTTCAGAAGGGTCGAAATAGTCAAAAAACACTAGCCGGGGGTTTAGTTTGGGTCCCGGGGCATTATTGGGCCATACCGGCAACTTAAAAGGGTATTTTAGTAATTTTGAAATTTTAGGATAATTAAACAACGAATTTTGGGAGTTAAATATTGTAACACCCCGCCTAATTAAATACCGGGCGATCACTCCTTTATTAAATTAAATCAAGGTTAACAGTTGGTTCATTCTCAGCATCACTGTCGATAAAAATAAATTTTCCAATTTAACACCCTAAATAATTAAGCTAAGTGTCAAAAACATTTTTCATACAAACTTTCCAAATATTAGTTAAAGAAAAGATTTATTTATTTAAAACAACATTTTTACAATTAAAAAAAAATCACACCACGAAGAACTAAATAATAACATACATTCGTCAATCGAATGCCAACATAATAAAAACTAAAAATCACAGGTCCATACTGAATAAGTCCCAAAGAACAATACTGGAAATAACTGGAATATAAATGTCCCAACAACAAATAAAAATGGAAAGGGCGACACGTACCCAATAAATGAGAATGCTAGAATGGAGTCAATAAAGGAAGCCGTCTACGCAAGTGACCTGCAACTCCCACCTAAGCTGCAACACGTTCCTCTCAAAGGATCCTAAGCAAGACGCCCCTGTGGATGGACACCTGAAATATATGCATATATATACAAGAGAGAGAGAGAGAGAAAAAGAAACGGGTCAGAGCCCGAAAGTGTGTTTGATTTAAAATACGTTTACCAAGTATTTAAATTGATACAGGCCAATGCAATAACATATTAGTGCGTCGCTCTCTTGAGAAATACTCACCTCTCTTCTAATGTGCACACCTATCGCACTAACCTTCCCATTGGTTTGTTCTTAACAATGTATCGCACTTGACTTTTTAAAAGATTTACTTAACTTAGGTTACTCGTAAGGTCTACAATACAACGATTCAATTCTAAAAAGAATGTTCCAATTAGTAACCAAAGTTCTCCATTTTAACTTTATAAAATCCATAAGTTTCCCAGTGACATGTTATTTACTCAAAATAAGTATACATAATTTAGTCCAGGATTATTCCTCGCTTACTACGTTACAACAATAGTTTAAATTTCTCAATCCACGTATATATATAAATTACTCGTATAGTTTATATATATATATATATATATATATATATATACTGACAACACCAACATATAAACTATGGAGTAGGTATATTCTTCTTTCTCAAAACAAGTATTTATAATTTTCATTCAACAACCAAGTCCTACATATCAAATCACGGTAGGTAGTTCCAAATTTCAGAATTTCATATATATTAACTACTCGTATAATATATATTATAACAGCACCCCCAACTAGATTATGGTGCGGGCATACTCTACTATCCAAAGCCCCATATCACTCATATTAAGGGGAATACATTCGGAATCACTCTCGAAATGTATTAACATACATACACAAACAATATTGAGGCGAAGAATAGATTCCAAGTCTCTAATAGGGTGGCACATACCGGCGTCTCTTAGGACCGTCTGAACTATCACATAGATAGCCTGTACCAAGGACATCTATCTTCTAGGGTACAAGTCAATATCCCCCATAAAGGTCCCATCGAGATAAGACTTGTCCCAGCGCGGAAACCTCAGGGATAGCAAGTAGCGTGGGTATGATTTTCACATGCATATAATATATGTACACACAATCATATAAATATACCACTTTGTCGAATTAATATAGGTTCTTCTCATTACCCGTAATTATACCCTTTTATCCTTAATTACACAGTTATGGAATTACATATAAGGTTTTATTCCTAACCTTAACTCGAAGGGTTTTCTCACTTGTTACCTAACACTCATGGAGTTACATCCTCAAAATTCTGAAATTCAGTAAGTGACTTTATTAGATTCCAACGTAACTCTCTTACGTACCTCACCCTTTAAATTCATAAATCTACCAACCTAAAGTAAATATCCCATAAATACCATTTTCGTTGAAGATTAAAGGTTCTAACATTTATCCATATACCCTACTGGTCCTCAATGTCTCCCAATTCATTTTATTTAGAATTCCCAAAGATAATTTCACGATAACTTACGTTAACTAATTAAACAAGGGAAATGGGAGTCTGCCAGGAGGGGTCGATCGATCGAAGCTTGGGGCTCGATCGATCGAACCTTCGATCGATCGAAGCTCTAGGCTCGATCGATCGATCAAGCAGGTCTGGGTAAAATTCTGCAGATTTGCAGTTACGGGATTCATCACAATTCTTCATCAATATCCATACTTTCCAACACTAATCGACCCAAAAAGTTTACTACTATCATACTAACATAATTCCAGATGTTTTTAACGTTCAGCATGCGGGTATACATCATTAATCATGGTTACACAATCCAAAATCTAATCTAAACATCAAGAACCCTACAGTTTTCATAACTATGATTCAATTCAGTTTTTCTCCAGAATTTCTTCCTCATATAACATCAAAATTCGTGGGTAATACATCTATAACATCAAGAGTTCCCAGCATAAGGTTTTAATCTTCTCTACATGCAATTTCCTATCAAAATTTGGGGTTTTCTTACATGGATTAAATTCCTAATTAATCCTAAACTAATATGAACATTGCATTAACGAAATACGCAAGTTAAACACTTGCCTGGGATTTTCAGAAGTCTGATTTCCTGTTGATTTTGGTGTGGTTGTGTTCTCCTCCTCGCGATCTACGCGGTGGTGGTGACGGCGGTGCAAACGGAGGTATTTTGGCCTTGAATCACCTTGAAAGGTCTCTCCTCTCTTCTCCAATGGCCGTCTTAGGGTTCTGAATGTTCTAACCCTAAATGGATTACCTAACCAGCTGATAAAGGCTGCTAAAATTCGTGGGTTTAATTACCCTATTTTGGAAAAAGACCAAAATGCCCTCCCGGGTCACTAATTAGGCCTAAAAACACCCCGAGACCCGAATCAAACCCCCGGGTACACTTTTCTGACTAACTCAACCCTTTCGGATGCGTTGGCGCACTCAAAACGACCATACGGACAACTTATAAAATATTCACTTTTTTATTTAACAAAATTAGTCCCGACGTGACACGGGCATGTCCCGACTTAAATTTCTGAAATAGTCATTTAATTCACTTATGACATTCAATATAACCAAAATAATATATTACTATGCTCATTAGTAATATTCAACAAGTTTCCCATAATTACTAACTCTCGACACGTTAATAATTATAACATAATTAATTTCCGGATTTTTTTTATTAAATAAACAGTCACATTAAATTTAATAATTCCCCAAATTAATATAGCATAAAAATACGGGGTATTACATACTTCCCCCTAATAACGGAATTTTGTCCCGAAATTCGGAAAATAAGGCATACCTGGTAAAAACAACTCTGGATATCTCTCGTGCATACCTGCCTCACGCTCCCAAGTCGATTCCTCCACATTATGATGCTCCCACTGAACTCGCACAAGTGGAACTATTTTCGACCTCAATCTCCTCTCACTATAGTCTAGAATAGCCACTGGTCTCTCCTTGTAAGAGCTATCAGACTGTAAGTCAATTTCATCTATCGCAATGTGAGTATGGGCCATATCATCCCGAAGATATCGTCTCAACGACGAGATGTGGAATACATCGTGGATGCGATGTAAATGTTCTGGCAATCCCAACCTGTACGCTACCGGCCCAATCCTCTCGATGATGGGAAATGGTCCTACGTACCTCGGGGCCAACTTCCCCTTTTTCCCGAACCTCATCACTCCCTTCATAGGAGATACACGCAACAACACTTGATCTCCCACATTAAACTCCCGGAAGAACCGTTTCGCATCGGCGTAGCTCTTCTGCCTGTCCTGGGCTACCCGAATACGACTCCTTATTATCTCAATCCTCGCGGAGATTTCCTAAATCACTTCTGGCCCTAGCAACTTGTTATCCCCCACCTCAAGCCAACAAGTTGGAGAACGACAAGGCCTTCCATACAAAGCCTCAAATGGAGCCATACCAATCGTAAACTGATAAGAGTTATTATAAGCAAACTCTACCGGTGGAAGATGTGGCTCCCATCCCCCTCCAAAATCGAGAACACACATACGTAGCATATCCTCTAACATCTGATTAGTACGCTCTGTCTGTCCATCTGTCTGTGGGTGGTAAGTTGAACTCAACTTCAACTCAGTACCCATAGCCTCCTGAAAGCTTTCCCAGAAACGTGACACAAAATCTTGTCTCTATCTGACACAATATTCAGGGGCACCCCATGTAATCTGACAATCTCAGCGATGAACAGCTGAGCATACTGACTCGTTGTATAATCTGTCCTCACTGGCAGAAAATGAGCCACCTTGGTCAAACGGTCTACAATCACCCAGATTGAATCGTGGCCCCGCTGTGATGTAGGCAACCCGGTAATGAAATTCATGGAAATACTTTCCCACTTCCACGTGGGTATCTCCAATGGCTGAATTAATCCTGACGGTTTCTGGTGGTCCACCTTCACTAGCTGGCAAGTACAACACTTGGACACAAATTCAGCGATGTCCTTATTCATCCCACTTCACCAGTACTGTCGTCTCATGTCCTGGTACATCTTATCGCCTCCCGGATGAACTGCAAATCGGGACCCATGAGAATGAGTCATCACTTCATGACGTAGCTCCGCTCCTTCTGGAACCACTAATCTCCCATTAAACCGTAACCCTCCATCAGAACTAACAGAATAGGACTCAGCACCCTCGGCTAGAAGTCGTAACATCTGCTATTGACAAAACGGGTCTGTGGTATGTGCCTGTATCACCCTCGTAACAATCTCGGGTGTGACTGTCATCACGGATATGAAAGAACGTGCTACCACGTCCTGGTGACCCAACTCCTTCCACTTTGCTTTCCAGATGTCCGCTACATCGTCTACCGGTCTACGGCTCAACGCATCAGCAACTACGTTGGCCTTCCCCGGATGATACTGTGTATCGAATTGGTAATCTTTCACAAACTCTAACCACCTGCGCTGACGCATATTCAGCTCTCGCTGGGTGAACAGGTACTGCAGTGACTTATGGTCTGTGAACAAACGGAATTTCTCGCCCAATAAGTAGTGCCTCCAAATTCTCAATGCAAAGACGACCGCTGCTAACTCCAGGTCGTGGGTGGGGTAATTCTTCTAATGCGGCTTAAGATTGCGGGATGCAAAAGCTATAGCCTTCTCTTCCTGCTGAAGTACTCCCCCAAGTACCCGTAAGGACGCATCGGTGTAAACCAGCTACTCTACACCCGGCTTCGGTAAAGCAAGGATTGGTGTTGAAGTAAGCTTGTCCTTCAGCTCGTCGAAAGTCAACTGACAAGCGTCATCCCAAACATATGGTACCCCCTTGCGAGTCAGATTCGTCAATGGACCCGCTATTTTGGAGAATCCCCGAATGAATCTCCTGTAGTATCCGGCTAACCCTAAGAAACTACACACTTTCGTCGGTGTCGTGGGCTGTCCCCACTCCCTCACCGCTGACACTTTGCTCGGGTCAACTGCAATCCCTTGCTCAGAAACGACATGGCCCAAGAACTGTACTTCTCGCAACCAGAATCCACACTTCTCATACTTACCATACAACTGATGCTCTCGTAGAGTCTGAAGAACCTGCCTCAAGTGCTCGGCATGCTCCTCCTCGGAGTGTGAATATATCAAGATATCATCTATGAAGATGATGACGAACTGATCCAAGAACTCTCTGAATACTCGGTTCATCAAGTCCATGAAAACGGCTGGGGCATTTGTGAGTCCGAACGGCATCACCCTGAACTCATAGGACCCATATCTCGACAAGAAGGCAGTCTTTGAAACATCCTGCTCTCTAATCCGTAACTGATGGTACCCCGACCTCAGATCTATCTGTGAAAAGAAAGTTGCTCCCCTCAACTGGTCGAATAGATCATCGATTCGAGGCAACGGATACTTATTCCGTATCGTGACCTTGTTCAACTCCCGGTAGTCCACACACAATCTCAGTGATCCATCTCTTCTTCTTCACAAACAAGACTGGAGCGCCCCAAGGTGAGGTACTCCTACGAATGAAGCCTTGACCTAATAGCTGCTCTATCTGATCTCGTAGCTCTCGCATCTCTACCGGAGCCATACGGTATGGTGCGCGTGCTATAGGTCTCGTATCTGGCAATAAATCTATAACAAAGTCTATCTCACGACTGGGCGGTAGGCCTGGTATCTCCTGAAACACATCGGAATACTCCCTGACGACAGGGATCGAATCCAAGGGAATCATAACCTCCTTAGAGGTATCCTCCTCTATGTAATACAAATGAGCGGTCGAACCTCCCTCTGGGCGAGGCATCGCCACTACAAATATATCTTGCCCCGGAATAGCAAAAACAGTGCTCCTATCGAAGCAATCAATCATGGCTCTATAAGGTGCGAGCTAGTCCATACCAATAATCACATCATGCTCGTGCATGTCTAAGACTAACATGTCTGCAGGTAATACCAAGCTACAAATATCTACCCCCACCCCCCGGCATATAAAGAAAATAAGTGACCCACTCCCCAGTGGTGAGTCGACACACGTCACGGTGCTCTCTGCTGTGGCTAACAATCCTAAGGACTTCGCAAAATATATATCTATAAAAAAAAATGCGTTGCCCCAGTAAAATAGAATGACCCATAGTTCCATAGATAGAAAACATACCCCAAATCGCGGGTGGTGCCTGTGGGGTTGCTGCCTGGTGGATATTAAAGATGTGACTGTACTGTAACTGCCCCTGTTGCACTGGTGTTACTGAAAAGGTTGGTAGGTCTGGCACCTGAGCTGGTGCTGGGAGAGCGACTGGAAGAAATGGCCCTTGCGGCTCATTACGGGCACCCCGCTGTTGTGGGGCCCTATTTCTCTCCGGACAATCCTGGCACCTATGGCTGTGCTTACCACATCCAAAGCATCGGCCTCCGAAGTTACTCCCCCTCCGACTCTGCTGCTGTCGGTGTCGGTCTTGCTGATTTGGGACTTTATCCCTCTTTCGAAACTGCTTCATTTTACCACGTTGTTGACTAGAACTGACCCGGTCTTGGGTAGTTTGCTCTCGCAATTTCGGAGTCTTCGCACATTTGTCAGCTTTGGTCTCATGCATTTGGCTAACCTCTCTAGGTCTTTTGCCTTCTCTAAGTTGCATGCTGCGTTCTTGGTATTGTAAAACTGCAGTGGTGACTGCTTGTGCTACGATATCCGCTAACTCGGCGGTTGATATTCTCTCTGGGAACACCTGAGGTGCGATTCGATTTTGCTCGTCGACTCCCTCAACCGTTTTAGCTAATTCTTCTCGACGGTCCATCTGAAAATTTAAATGAATTTGGATGAGTTCATCATTCAAATAAACAAATCGCAGAAGCACAAATTTCCAATGTATAAAGATAAACACTACATTCCTAGTATTGGGGCTCTACATCAAAGAAAGTAGCGCTGAAAGCATAATAAGCCGCACAGATCCTAAAGGACACTAGAACCTGATGCTCTGATACCACCTGTAACACCCCGCCTAATTAAATACCGGGCGATCACTCCTTTATTAAATTAAATCAAGGTTAACAGTTGGTTCATTCTCAGCATCACTGTCGATAAAAATAAATTTTCCAATTTAACACCCTAAATAATTAAGCTAAGTGTCAAAAACATTTTTCATACAAACTTTCCAAATATTAGTTAAAGAAAAGATTTATTTACTTAAAACAACATTTTTACAATTAAAAAAAAAATCACACCACGAAGAACTAAATAATAACATACATTCGTCAATCGAATGCCAATATAATAAAAACTAAAAATCACATGTCCATACTGAATAAGTCCCAAAGAACAATACTGGAAATAACTGGAATATAAATGTCCCAACAACAAATAAAAATGGAAAGGGCGACACGTGCCCAATAAATGAGAATGCTAGAATGGAGTCAATAAAGGAAGCCGTCTACGCAAGTGACCTGCAACTCCCACCTAAGCTGCAACACGTTCCTCTCAAAGGATCCTAAGCAAGACGCCCCTGTGGATGGACACCTGAAATATATGCATATATATACAAGAGAGAGAGAGAGAGAGAAAAAGAAACGGGTCAGAGCCCGAAAGTGTGTTTGATTTAAAATACGTTTACCAAGTATTTAAATTGATACAGGCCAATGCAATAACATATTAGTGCGTCGCTCTCTTGAGAAATACTCACCTCTCTTCTAATGTGCACACCTATCGCACTAACCTTCCCATTGGTTTGTTCTTAACAATGTATCGCACTTGACTTTCTAAAAGATTTACTTAACTTAGGTTACTCGTAAGGTTTACAATACAACGATTCAATTCTAAAAAGAATGTTCCAATTAGAACCAAAGTTCTCCATTTTAACTTTATAAAATCCATAAGTTTCCCAGTGACATGTTATTTACTCAAAATAAGTATACATAATTTAGTCCAGGATTATTCCTCGCTTACTACGTTACAACAATAGTTTAAATTTCTCAATCCACGTATATATATAAATTACTCGTATAGTTTATATATATATATATATATATACTGACAACACCAACATATAAACTATGGAGTAGGTATATTCTTCTTTCTCAAAACAAGTATTTATAATTTTCATTCAACAACCAAGTCCTACATATCAAATCACGGTAGGTAGTTCCAAATTTCAGAATTTCATATATATATTAACTACTCGTATAATATATATTATAACAGCACCCCCAACTAGATTATGGTGCAGGCATACTCTACTATCCAAAGCCCCATATCACTCATATTAAGGGGAATACATTCAGAATCACTCTCGAAATGTATTAACATACATACATAAACAATATTGAGGCGAAGAATAGATTCCAAGTCTCTAAGAGGGTGGCACATACCGGCGTCTCTTAGGACCGTCTGAACTATCACATCGGTAGCCTGTACCAAGGACATCTATCTTCTAGGGTACAAGTCAATATCCCCCATAAAGGTCCCATCGAGATAATACTTGTCCCAGCGCGGAAACCTCAGGGATAGCAAGTAGCGTGGGTATGATTTTCACATGCATATAATATATGTACACACAATCATATAAATATACCACTTTGTCGAATTAATATAGGTTCTTCTCATTACCCGTAATTATACCCTTTTATCCTTAATTACACAGTTATGGAATTACATATAAGGTTTTATTCCTAACCTTAACTCGAAGGGTTTTCTCACTTGTTACCTAACACTCATGGAGTTACATCCTCAAAATTCTGAAATTCAGTAAGTGACTTTATTAGATTCCAACGTAACTCTCTTACGTACCTCACCCTTTAAATTCATAAATCTACCAACCTAAAGTAAATATCCCATAAATACCATTTTCGATGAAGATTAAAGGTTCTAACATTTATCCATATACCCTACTGGTCCTCAATGTCTCCCAATTCATTTTATTTAAAATTCCCAAAGATAATTTCACGATAACTTACGTTAACTAATTAAACAAGGGAAATGGGAGTCTGCCAGGAGGGGTCGATCGATCGAAGCTTGGGGCTCGATCGATCGAACCTTCGATCGATCGAAGCTCTAGGCTCGATCGATCGATCAAGCAGGTCTGGGTAAAATTCTGCAGATTTGCAGTTACGGGATTCATCACAATTCTTCATCAATATCCATACTTTCCAACACTAATCGACCCAAAAAGTTTACTACTATCATACTAACATAATTCCAGATGTTTTTAACGTTCAGCATGCGGGTATACATCATTAATCATGGTTACACAATCCAAAATCTAATCTAAACATCAAGAACCCTACAGTTTTCATAACTATGATTCAATTCAGTTTTTCTCCAGAATTTCTTCCTCATATAACATCAAAATTCGTGGGTATTACATCTATAACATCAAGAGTTCCCAGCATAAGGTTTTAATCTTCTCTACATGCAATTTCCTATCAAAATTTGGGGTTTTCTTACATGGATTAAATTCCTAATTAATCCTAAACTAATATGAACATTGCATTAACGAAATACGCAAGTTAAACACTTGCCTGGGATTTTCAGAAGTCTGATTTCCTGTTGATTTTGGTGTGGTTGTGTTCTCCTCCTCGCGATCTACGCGGTGGTGGTGACGGCGGTGCAAATGGAGGTGTTTTGGCCTTGAATCACCTTGAAAGGTCTCTCCTCTCTTCTCCAATGGCCGTCTTAGGGTTCTGAATGTTCTAACCCTAAATGGCTAACCTAACCAGCTGATAAAGGCTGCTAAAATTCGTGGGTTTAATTACCCTATTTTGGAAAAAGACCAAAATGCCCTCCCGGGTCGCTAATTAGGCCTAAAAACACCTCGAGACCCGAACCAAACCCCCAGGTACACTTTTCTGACTATCTCAACCCTTCCGGACGCGTTGGCGCACTCAAAACGACCATACGGACAACTTATAAAATATTCACTTTTTTATTTAACAAAATTAGTCCCGACGTGACACGGGCACGTCCCGACTTAAATTTCTGAAATAGTCATTTAATTCACTTATGACATTCAATATAACCAAAATAATATATTACTATGCTCATTAGTAATATTCAACAAGTTTCCCATAATTACTAACTCTCGACACGTTAATAATTATAACATAATTAATTTCCGGATTTTTTTTATTAAATAAACAGTCACATTAAATTTAATAATTCCCCAAATTAATATAGCATAAAAATACAGGGTATTACAAATATTAGGAAATTAATGACCCGCTAACCCATTACCAGCACTTATGTGATTAGAGGGCAACGGGAGTTAGAGGAAAAAGTTAGAAAAGTTCCCAAAGAGAAAACCTTAACCTCCATCTTCAACCTTCAACCTTGGGAGAGAAAGAGAGAGACCAACCTTCATCAATTCAACAGCAAATTCAGAGAATAATCTGAGGCAAGTGGTTTAATCTCGTTAATTTCAAGCGAATGCTTCTTCCATGATTAGAAAATTGATATATTTGCATTGTGTTGGGAGATTTATAAAAACCCATGAAATTGGAGTTATAAATTCAGATTTAATATAGGTTTGCTTGTAGATTTGTTATTGGGTGATTGGACTAAAAGAATTACTACTTTTTATGTTAAAAAAACGGATTTATTTATGGAAATTGAAGACTTTAAATTTCTAGGGTTCATGTTCATAAGGTTTGGGAAAAATTGGGGAGTTATGATAATTAGATGATGTTTAGGAAGATTTGACCCTATATAAATGTTAAGTTATGACCTACGAATGTTTAGTGTGGATTAGAAACCTTAAAATACAGTTGGGACGATTTTTATATGGGATTAGAGGTGAAGAAATTGGGAAAAACGAGATAGGAGAATTCTGGGCTCGAAATTGTCACCTCGTTAGAAGACCTGCCCAGGTCGTTCGAACGAGCTCGTTCGAATGAGCTTCTAACGAGTTGACAGTTTGACTTATAACGAGTTGAATGTTCATTCGATGCCTTTCGTTCGAACGAGATCTCGTTAGATGCCCACTTCGTTCGAACGAGACTTCTAACGAGTTGACAGTTTGGCCTTTTTGGCCTGATTTGATTTCGAGTGTCCCGTAACCTTGATAAATTGATGAGATAACTTTCCCGTGTTAACTAATTGGTATAGTTGGGAGATTTGGGATTTATTGAGGAAGTAAATTATAAAATAGTAAACTAGACCGAATGATAATTGTGGGTTAGGACGCGAATAACTAATTACGACGTGAGGATAATGGATGATGTGTATATATAAACCGGGAACACGTGTGTTGGTATAAGAATGAGAAGTATACCACTAATAAATTTTGGTAATTGCGAAGATGTGTGCATGCTTAGTATATGTATATGATTTTATGTGTATGACATACCTACCATACTTGCTATCACGGGAGGTTTACGTTCTCTTAGGGCCATCTAATCTTTGTGTGCCCGGATTTAGATTGGTACCTTAAGAACATAATGCTAGAATGACTTATTTGTGAGTTAATAAGTCAGCTGACTATGGAGCGTAGGTATGTACGTGACCCATGGATATGTTGAATTATGTTCGCCTCCATTTTTGTGTGTTGTGCTTATTCTAACAATTCCTGAGAGATTCGAAATTTGTAATCCTTATGTACGTGATGTACCGGGATGGATAGCAGAGTATGTGTGCACTGCAGCTTAGCCTCGGGGTGCTTGTATTGTATATTTATGATGTGAATAATATACGGTTAAATGAAAAGGAATTATTATGTTTAATTGCGAGTATAATTGAAGTAACGTCTTGATAAAGATAAAAAGGGAAAACCTGCTGTGAATTGTTTTGCTAATAATGGAGAATTCGTGTTTAAGAAAGCTATCTATTCAAGTGATAACATTGGGAATTCATATTGTGAATCGAGTAGTTGGGTTAGAACTTATGTCGGTTCAGTTAGATATAAATACCACTTAGATGGGTACTGTACGTTAGGAGTGCACGATTAGTCGAGAGGTGAGTATTTCATGTGAGAGCACGTCCTAACATGTATTTTGCATTCATTATTTTAATGTTATTAAAGCACTTGCTGTTTTTAAAATATTCTCCACATTCGGGCTCTGACCCGTTTGCTTTCAAATCTACTTTTTTGTAAAAACCTTTTAGGTGCCCAGCCACAAGGACACCATGCATAGGATTTCCATTCCGGTGATGAGCTGTAGCTATTGTGGAAGTTACAGGGCCTTGATATTAGACGCCTCATTTTCTAGTCTTGACTCCATATTCAGTTTCATCATTTGTAGGGCATGTCGCCCATTTCTATTAGAGACATTTTATATTTCCATTATTCAGACTTGGGTTTGTAATTAATTCAGGATGCAGACTTGTTTCATTTATTTCCATATTGGGATTGTTGTGAGGAGTATTTCCTCCAGACTCATTATTAATTGTTGGTTACTCTATTGAGACTTTATCGTGAATGATTGTGCTACATTTCTATTATTCATTTATTGCATGTTAATCAGATTTAATTTAAAATTTGGCAACTCACTTTTTAAATACTAGGTGGTTAGTAATCATTAAAATGTTTTCGACAGTGATGCTATTAACTGAACCAACTTGGCATTTTGTATTGATTTAATAAAGGAATAGCTACCCGGTATTTAATTAGTCGGGGTGTCACAGGTGGTATCAGAGCATCAGGTTCTAGTGTCCTTTAGGATCTGTACGGCTTGTTATGTTTCCGCTGAGCTTTCTTTGATGTAGAACCCTATATTTTAGGACTGTTGTATTCCTTTATGTATGCTTCGCTCTTCAGCTATTTTAAGTTTATAACTGCGAACTTATAGACTTTACTCTCATTTCAGATGCCTCCACGATGTGCGTAGCGAGTTCCTATGGATGCACAGCCAGAGCCACAGCTAGCACCAGTACAGGGCACCATGAATGCCGCCGAGGTTACAGCTATTGTAGCCCAAGCGGTAAATTCCGCCCTAGCCGTTGTACAGCAGGCACCACCCCAGGCGCCGGTAGCCGCGCCAGTTCAGGCACATGCATTCCTGTCTGCTTGGGAACGCGTTCGTGATGCTTTTCAGAAAGCACACCCTCCGGAGTTCGCAGGTAGCTCCGATGTTTTGGTATCTAGTCAGTGGAGGAAAGATATTCAGAGGCACTTGAGGATGTATGAGTGCACCGAAGTTCAGAAGCAGGTACTAGATACTTTCAAGCTAGTGGGATCTGCACTACAGTGGTCGGAGTCTATTACCACCGTGGAGGAGAGAGATACTCTCACGATACAGGAGTTCTGGGTGCGGTTCGACCGCAAATATGTTCCGTCAGCAGTTCACACGGAAATGAGGAGGAAGTTGATGAACCTTAGACAGGAGGGAAGGACTGTGGCCGAGTATGAGGCCGAATTCACTAATTTGCTGAATATTGTCCCGGATGAGATACCGACAGAAGATAAGAAGATCCAGAAGTTCACCGATGGATTGACATGGAGGATCCGTCATCATTTGTTAGGGAATCTCTCGTTGGCCACTTATTCTGACGTGGTTAACGCTGCACTGCTCCATTGCCAGGACCACCGCTTTCACTTGACATAAGGGGAAGCGATCAGGAGAGTCCAGCCATCAGGGCAGGACTGAAGGAAATGGTGCCAGTGGGGCACAATCTACTCAGGGGCAGAGGCAGGGTGACCAGGGTTCTCAGCAGGGGGATCATAAGAGGTTCAGATCGGGGAATTTCAGGCACGGACAGGGAGGTTTTAGGCAGGGCCATCAGGGCCAGCAGGGGCAGAATGGTCAACAACAGTTTCAGCAGGGCCAGGAAGGCCAGGGCAGAAATGGTAACGGTCACCAGGTCCGTGGTCAGCAGGGGCAGTGAGGGGGAAACTTCCAGGGGAAGTGTTTCATTTGTGGTAAGATTGGCCACAAACGTCAGGATTGTCCTGATAGGGGCAGGGCCCCGCAACAGCAGTAGCAGGGTGCTCGACAGGAGCCGCAGAGGCCTATGTTTCCCGCCGCTCTCCCAGCACCACCACAGATGGCAGCATTACCACCCATTCCAGCAGTTCCAGTTCAGCAGGGGCAGCTTCAGTATGGGAGGGTATATCAGCTTCAGCAGGCCGCAGACCCACAGAATCCGCCAGCTATTGAGGGTATGTTCTCTATTCAGGGGACTATGGGGCGTATTTTATTTGACAAGGGGGCCACACATTGTTTTATTGCCATGAGATTTGCACGCACTATTGGGTTATTAGACACCGCAGAGAGCACCGCTACTTGTGTAGACTCACCGTTGAGTAGGGGTTCCATGATTTCTCTTATGTGTAGAGGTATGGGTATAGAGATCGGGAGGTTTACTTTACCCGCTGATATGTTAGTGTTAGAGATGACCGATTATGATGCCATTATTGGTATGGATTGGCTAGTTGCGTACCGAGCCATGATTGACTATTTTAGTAGGAGTATTATCTTTTCCATTCCCGAGCAGGAGATATTTTTAGTGGCGATGCCTCGCCCTGAGGGAGGATCGTCCACTCATTTGTACTTCATAGAGGAGGAGACCTCTAAGGAAGTGGTGATACCACTTGATTCGATACCCGTTGTTAGTGAGTTCGCCGATGTATTTCAGGATATACCTGGACTACCTCCGAGTAGGGAGATAGATTTTGTGATTTATTTGACGCTGGACACTCAGCCTATTACCCGCGCACCTTACCGTATGGCTCCAGCTGAGATGAGAGAGTTACGGGATCAGATTGAGCAGTTATTGGGTCAGGGGTTTATACGGAGGAGTACTTCGCCATGGGGTACCCCTGTATTGTTCGTGAAGAAGAGGGATGGATCGTTGAGGTTGTGTGTGGATTACCGGGAGTTGAATAAGGTCACGATACGGAATAAGTATCCGCTGCCCCGAATCGATGACTTATTCGACCAGTTGAGAGGAGCTTCTTTCTTCTCAAAGATTGATTTGCGACCGGGATACCATCAGTTGCGTATCAGGGAGGAGGACGTCTTGAAGAATGCTTTCTTAACGAGATATGGTTCCTACGAGTTTCGGGTTATGCCTTTTGGTTTGACCAACGCTCCAGCAGTGTTTATGGACTTGATGAATAGGGTGTTCAGAGAGTTCCTGGACCAGTTCGTCATTGTTTTCATTGATGACATTCTGGTTTACTCCCAGACAGAGGAGGAGCACGCCGAGCATTTGAGACAGGTTTTGCAGACGCTACGCCAGAATGAGCTGTATGCAAAGTATGAGAAGTGCGGATTTTGGCTGAAGGAGGTTCAGTTTTTGGGACATATTATTTCCGACCGGGTGATATCTGTTGATCCGGGGAAGGTATCCGCGGTAAGGGAGTGGGGACAGCCCACGACACCGACTGAGATCCGTAGTTTCTTGGTCCTAGCAGGATACTACAGGAGGTTTATTCGGGGTTTCTCAAAGATAGCGGGTCCTTTGACACATCTGGCTCGTAAGGGTGTGCCGTTCATTTGGAGTGATGCCTGTCAGTTGGCATTCGATGAGTTGAAGGATAAGTTGACCTCAGCACCTGTGTTAGCATTACCGAGACCGGGAGTTGAGTATCTAGTTTACACCGATGCGTCCTTACAAGGACTTGGAAGTGTATTGCAGCAGGAGAGTCAAGCCATAGCTTATGCTTCCCGTAAGCTTAAGCCTCACGAGAAGAATTACCCCACCCATGACTTAGAGTTAGCGGCAGTGGTATTTGCCCTTCGGATTTGGAGACATTATCTTTTGGGGGAGAAGTTTCGATTGTTCACAGACCAAAAGTCCCTACAGTACCTATTCACGCAGAAGGAGTTGAATATGCGGCAACGGAGGTGGCTTGAGTTTGTGAAGGATTATCAGTTTGATATCCAATATCACCCGGGGAAGGCTAACGTGGTAGCAGACGCGTTGAGTCGTAGGCCAGTAGATGAAGTGGCAGGGGTGTGGAAGGCAAAGTGGAAGGAGTTGGGACACCAGGATGCAGTGTCCCGATCGTTCATGTCTGTGATGACTGTTACACCGCAGATTGTCACGAAGGTGGTAAAGGCCCAGGCAAATGACTCGTTCTGTCAGGAGCAGATAGTTAGATTACTAGCAGAGGGAGCCGAGTCCTATACCGTTAGCTCAGATGGGGGATTACACTTCAATGGGAGACTGGTAGTTCCGGAAGGGGAGGAATTATGACACGAGGTAATGGCAGAGTCGCACGGCTCACGGTTCGCGGTACATCCCGGTGGGGACAAAATGTACCAAGACATGAAACGTCAGTATTGGTGGAGCGGGATGAAGAGAGATATTGCCGTGTTTGTTTCTAAATGCGCCACTTGTCAGCTGGTAAAAGTGGACCATCAGAGACCGGAAGGACTTCTACAGCCATTAGAGGTCCCGATGTGGATGTGGGAGAGCATCTCCATGGACTTTATCACGGGGTTGCCTACGTCACAGAGGGGTCACGACTCCATTTGGGTAATTGTGGACAGGTTGACCAAAGTTGCTCATTTTCTACCCGTAAGGACAGACTACACTACGGGACAGTATGCCAAGCTTTTTATTGCAGAAATAGTGAGACTTCATGGTGTGCCCCTAAATATCGTGTCTGACCGAGACAAGATATTTGTTTCACGGTTTTGGGAGAGTTTTCAGGAGGCCATGGGCACGGATTTGCGGTTGAGTACGGCATATCACCCGCAGACCGATGGGCAAACCGAACGTACAAATCAGATGTTGGAGTACATGTTGCGTATGTGCATCATTGATTTTGGGGGTGGATGGGAGCAGTATCTTCTACTGGTGGAGTTTGCTTACAACAACTCCTACCAGTTCACCATTGGCATGGCTCCATTTGAGGCGTTGTACGGTAGACCTTGTCGTTCCCCAGCATGTTGGTTGGAGGTGGGGGACAACAAACTACTTGGGCCGAAAGTAATTTAGGATACTTCGGCGATGATAGAATTGATACGGAGTCGCATTCGGGTAGCTCAGGATCGGCAGAAGAGCTATGCTGATACGAAGAGGTTCTTCAGGGAGTTCCAAGTGGGGGATCAGGTTTTACTCAGAGTATCTCCTATGAAGGGGATTATACGATTCGGGAAGAAGGGGAAGTTGGCACCGAGATACGTGGGACCATTTCCTATCATCGAGCGGATTGGGTCGGTTGCGTATAGACTTGGGTTACCGGAGCATTTACACAGGATTCATGATGTGTTTCATATTTCCTCGCTAAGGAAATATCTTAGAGATGATTTGGCTCATTCTCACATTGCTTTGGAGGACATCGATCTCCAGCCCGATAGCTCCTACGAGGAGGGGCCGATTGCTATTTTGGACCGAAGTGAGCGGAAACTGCGGTCAGAGATAGTTCCGTTAGTACGTGTTCAGTGGCGACATCATAATGTCGAGGAGTCCACATGGGAACGCGAGGATGAGATGCGCGAACATTATCCAGAGTTATTTTTACCAGGTACTTTCTAGTTTCGAATTTCGGGACGAAATTCTGTTATTTGGGGGGAAGTATGTAATACCCCGCATTTTTATCGATATTTATTTATGGGATTAATTAAATTAAATGTGAATTAATTGAGAATTAATCCGGATAAAATACTAACGATATGTGAGTTGGTATTTGATTATAATGTGTATATATGGCAATATATGAATATTGAAACTATTGAAATTGTCGCGAGATTGAAATACGGTAATTTGGGAAATTTTGTTGGGACGCGCGTGACAGTCGCGTCAGGAATGTAATTATTTGAATTAAAAAGTTAATTTTATTTCTATCAACCATATGGTCATTTTTAGTGCGCCAACGTGTCCGGAAGGGTCGAAATAGTCAGAAAACACTAGCCGGGGGTTTAGTTTGGGTCCCGGGGCATTATTGGGCCATACCGGCAACTTAAAAGGGTATTTTGGTAATTTTGAAATTTTAGGATAATTAACCAACGAATTTTGGGAGTTAAATATTAGGAAATTAATGACCCACTAACCCATTACCAGCACTTATGTGATTAGAGGGCAACGGGAGTTAGAGGAAAAAGTTAGAAAAGTTCCCAAAGAGAAAACCTTAACCTCCATCTTCAACCTTCAACCTTGGGAGAGAAAGAGAGAGACCAACCTTCATCAATTCAACAGCAAATTCAGAGAATAATCCGAGGCAAGTGGTTTAATCTCGTTAATTTCAAGCGAATGCTTCTTCCATGATTAGAAAATTGATATATTTGCATTGTGTTGGGAGATTTATAAAAACCCATGAAATTGGAGTTATAAATTTAGATTTGATATAGGTTTGCATGTAGATTTTTTATTGGGTGATTGGACTAAAAGAATACTACTTTTTATGTTACAAAAACGGATTTATTTATGGAAATTGAAGACTTTAAATTTCTAGGGTTCATGTTCATAAGGTTTGGGAAAAATTGGGGAGTTATGATAATTAGATGATGTTTAGGAAGATTTGACCCTATATAAATGTTAAGTTATGACCTACGAATGTTTAGTGTGGATTAGAAACCTTAAAATACTGTTGGGATGATTTTTATATGGGATTATTGGTGAAGAAATTGGGAAAAATGAGATAGGAGAATTCTGTTCTCGAAACTGTCACCTCGTTAGAAGACCTGCCCAGGTCGTTCGAACGAGCTCGTTCGAACGAGCTTCTAACGAGTTGACAGTTTGACTTATAACGAGTTGAATGTTCATTCGATGCCTTTCGTTCGAACGAGATCTCGTTAGATGCCCACTTCGTTCGAACGAGACTTCTAACGAGTTGACAGTTTGGCCTTTTTGGCCTGATTTGATTTCGAGTGTCCCGTAACCTTGATAAATTGATGAGATAACTTTCCCGTGTTAACTAATTGGTATAGTTGGGAGATTTGGGATTTATTGAGGAAGTAAATTATAAAATAGTAAACTAGACCGAATGATAATTGTGGGTTAGGACGCGAATAACTAATTACGACGTGAGGATAATGGATGATGTGTATATATAAACCGGGAACACGTGTGTTGGTATAAGAATGAGAAGTATACCACTAATAAATTTTGGTAATTGCGAAGATGTGTGCATGCTTAGTATATGTATATGATTTTATGTGTATGACATACCTACCATACTTGCTATCACGGGAGGTTTACGTTCTCTTAGGGCCATCTAATCTTTGTGTGCCCGGATTTAGATTGGTACCTTAAGAACATAATGCTAGAATGACTTATTTGTGAGTTAATAAGTCAGCTGACTATGGAGCGTAGGTATGTACGTGACCCATGGATATGTTGAATTATGTTCGCCTCCATTTTTGTGTGTTGTGCTTATTCTAACAATTCCTGAGAGATTCGGAATTTGTAATCCTTATGTACGTGATGTACCGGGATGGATAGCAGAGTATGTGTGCACCGCAGCTTAGCCTCGGGGTACTAGTATTGTATATTTATGATGTGAATAATATACGGTTAAATGAAAAGGAATTATTATGTTTAATTGCGAGTATAATTGAAGTAACGTCTTGATAAAGATAAAAAGGGAAAACCTGTTGTGAATTGTTTTGCTAATAATGGAGAATCCGTGTTTAATTAAAGCTATCTATTCAAGTGATAACATTGGGAATTCATATTGTGAATCGAGTAGTTGGGTTAGAACTTATGTCGGTTCAGTTAGATATAAATACCACTTAGATGGGTATTGTACGTTAGGAGTGCACGATTAGTCGAGAGGTGAGTATTTCATGTGAGAGCACGTCCTAACATGTATTTTGCATTCATTGTTTTAATGTTATTACAGAACTTGCTGTTTTTAAAATATTCTCCACATTCGGGCTCTGACCCGTTTGCTTTCAAATCTACTTTTTTGTAAAAACCTTTTAGGTGCCCAGCCACAAGGACACCATGCATAGGATTTCCATTCCGGTGACGAGCTGTAGCTATTGTGGAAGTTACAGGGCCTTGATATTAGACGCCTCTTTTTCTAGTCTTGACTCCATATTCAGTTTCATCATTTGTAGGGCATGTCGCCCATTTCTGTTAGAGACATTTTATATTTTCGTTATTCAGACTTGGGTTTGTAGTTAATTCAGGATGCGGACTTGTTTCATTTATTTCCATATTGGGATTGTTGTGAGGAGTATTTCGTCCAGACTAATTATTAATTGTTGGTTACTCTATTGAGACTTTATCGTGAATGATTGTGCTACATTTCTATTATTCATTTATTGCATGTTAATCAGATTTAATTTAAAATTTGGCAACTCACTTTTTAAATACTAGGTGGTTAGTAATCATTAAAATGTTTTCGACGGTGATGCTATTAACTGAACCAACTTGGCATTTTGTATTGATTTAATAAAGGAATAGCTACCCGGTATTTAATTAGTCGGGGTGTCACACCAGACCCCACCCTTTTTCGGCACCAAAATATCCCTCAAACCCCCAAAACAGTCCACCCCACCCGATCAGCCCCAACACCTCCCAAACCCATTTTTTTAAACCCAGACCACCTTCCTCTTACCCCTAGGGCAGCCCACTTCTAGGGTTTATCCTCCCCCCACCTTTTCTTGCCCACAAATAACAACCCAACCCACCACCTTCAAGAAAACCCCAAGAAACCAGCCCCACCCCTATTTTACCCTAATTTCCCGTTTTTCTATTCATTAATGCCCAACCACAAGTAAATCCGACCCAAAACGGGCTTGCCCTACTTTGAGCTGTTCTCACACTCCCTATTGACTTCTATTCCGATTAATTTTTGACACAACATATGACTTCCATAAGAAATGTACCCACCGCGGATACATTTTCCGACTATTTGCCCACCGGGGTTGTCGCCATCTTCATTCCTCTTGTACCGTCCGGTCGGATTAAAGGGTCCACTAGGCCAAGTTGCAACCATGTGCTCATGGTGTTGAGAAGGCGGAGTGGTCGTTAGTTTTTGGTTGCTCGAATTCTGTAGGGAGACATCGTTGAGATCTGAGTATATTATAACCACTTGTTGAAGGTCCATATGGGTCTAACAGAAGTTCGGCCGGTCCATATGCGTGTTGGATTTGATTTGAAGTTTTGCTTTGCTTTGGAAACTAACACTTGTACCGACACACGTGTTCATGTGGAATTGAGTCACCCTCCAAGCTCGAGTACGAATTTTTTTGGAAGACGGGGAAAATGATGTATATGGGATTTTTAGCGACACGTGGCGCGTGGTTGTGCCTACAGGAGACGACTCTCTTTAATTTTCCTTTATTTTTAGTGTTTAATTAGTTTCCAAGTATGTTTGGGATTAATGAGTCATTTTTATGTATTAGTTGTCCTTTTTGGTCTTTTGAGTAATAGCTTGGCTAGCAAGCTAACTCTTCCTATAAATAGGCCTTTTGGCCCTTATTTGTACTTAATCTTGAATATTGAGAATTGAGAATAGAGAGAGAAAGAACCCATTTCACTAGTCTAATTTATTTGTTGTTGTTGTTGTTGTTGTGTAGTGTAGCAATAATGCTTTCGCAATTGAAGATTTACATCATTTTCGGTGTCATTATGACTAGATTTATATGAAGTGGTTACTAATTTTGATTTACTTGTTCAGTGATTTTTTGAGGCACATCTTTGTTTCTCTGTTGTGCTCTTTTGGAGATTAGAATAGATGCTTGTCATCCCATTCACTTATTTAAATAGTTTTGCTAACCTTTTTTGTTTATTTTAATTGATGTATTCAGATTAGATATGTATATATGCAATTTTCTGTAGTATTTTTGTGTAATATTTATATATTATATATATGCCCCATTTGATGCACCAGATAAAATAGTTGGATGTTATCCCATCCCAACGATCCCAACTCCTAGGTTGCGCATCAAATGGGCCCATATAGAATTCTTCTTTGGTATTCAACTTTTTTTTCTTCTTCTTGCCTTCCTTGTTCCTTACACTATGAGGGAATGAATATTTTGGTATTTTTGATCTTGGTGGCCCTGAATTATTGGTGTTTGAGTTATGGATATTGACTAGGTGTTTCCCTGGCTGTTTGGCGGCCGGATTATGATGGCGATGATTTGGTTGTGTGCTGTTTGTGATGTGTGCATTGGTGATTTTGTGGTATGTGTTTGAGTCATTTTTTTTCTAATTTAAATTTGTTAGGCTTTTTAAATATCATGGTGGTTCTATCTTGGCTTAATGAGGTGGTTGTCTTTTATTCAAAAATTTATTATGTATAAATCATACCTAAGACTTTTTGCAATGAGGATGTTGATAAGAATGAGCATGACACACCTTACAGTGGAGCTACACACGAGCGTGCCAAAGAAGAATGTATTTAAACTTGATGTCTGGTAAGGTTTCGATTTGTGTTTAATTGTACTGTGAAAATTGGTGTTTTGATTCTTTTTGACGTTTTTTCCAGTCTTTAGCATATGTTCATGAGACCACTAAAAAACATATGTTCAGCAGGAGCCATGAACTTATTACAAGGGTGGACCTCACCAACAATATGAAGTTGCACTAGATGCTGCAGAGGTACAAAGAAGTGACCAGAATTAGGGAGTGTGACTAAGGTAACTTCATTCCTTAAACTTCATCAATGGAGATTCATGAACCAATTACAACTCAGTTTCAAACATATATCATATTTGATATAATTTTGTTGCAATTATAAAGCATTGTTCTCTTCCATATTTTATGTTTTTTTTATGCTTTTTCATCCTGAACATTTCAAATAATTATGCATAAAATGGAGAGTCAAGATCTAGTTATTCTTAATGGTTCATCTTTCATTTTTTCGGGTAAGTATATACTACATTGTCCATATAATACATGTGTTGTGCCCTAGGTTCTCAACAAGAGCCGCGGATGCAGGGGTGCCACAAATCGTCAATTTCTAAATTACTCATAGTGAGAGCACCTTAAAATATATTAATTTAATATGTTTATATTTATAAAGTGCTTTTACATAAATGAGATGCATTTTATTTTATACTTAACAACACCGTAATTTGACATAATCCCCCTAAAGATGGAAAATTAGTCATAAATCACTCCCAAAGATTGGGCCAAAGATAGAAATTCACGATTTTATTGTAGGTCCGTTAGTGGATGAGGGCACTAAGGTTGTGCCTTTAGATCTTTACAGTTGTGTTTAAAGTAAAAGAGGTAATCAAATGGCGTGTCCTATTACTAATTGAATATTTATATTGAGAATAAATATGGTAAATTATTTTATTTACATTGGTTTATCAAACTCTGAATCATTATTTATATTTATCAAACGACCATAGGGATTGTTTATACCGTGGGTTGGAAATAGTCATTTTCCGTCTGCCTTGTTCAATAATTTCTTCCCTATCTTCTGTCTTTCTCTCTTGCACAAAACATCTGCTCTCTTCCTTTCTACAACATCTCTTTCTTCTCTCCCTCCTTTCCTCTCTTCTACCATCACCATCGGTCATTTCCCATCGCTTCACCAGCGGTATACTTGTTTATATGTTTATCAAACTCTGGCCAGAATCTGATTCTGAGTCTGACAATCATTTTGAAGTTGCTCATTACACCCTCTCTCCATCCCACATATCTCCCAACCACGTGGCCCAAAATTATTGTATACAACCCCTTCAAGGTGAAGTAACCTCATCCAGTATATGCAAAGATTTAGGCATTCTCTCGTCTCATACCTCTCCAGTCACACCCCAGTCTCACATTTATTCTGACTGCAAGCTCAGCCTCTGATGGATCTCAAAAAGTGGTATCCGAAAAGAAGTAAATGTAAAAGCTTAAGGACTTTATTGCCCAAGATCCCATTAGGTTCAAAGACCTTTCCATAGCTGCTAAATGTAAGAAAGATAAAAAATGACGGACAAAAAGACTCCTGCTGCAACCACTGTGATGACACAACCTCTAGTAAGGGGACATCTCAATCCATCTCTAAGTCATATTAATCATTATGCTCTATTGGAATGCTAGAGGCATATCTAACCTCCCAACTCAGAGTCCTTTACAACTTATCCTATAAACACAAATCTGACTTATTGTGTATTGTTGAATCAATGTGTAATTTTGATGCCATTCCTCAGTCCTTTTAAACTAGCATTCAAATGAATTTTCTTCACCATAATAATAAAGATCCTCTCCCCACCCAAACTTTGGATCTTTGCTTCCCAAACTGCGCTCCAACTTACCTTAGTTAAAAACACATCCCAACAAATTACTTTAACCTATCAGGTTTATAGTGATCTTCAACTTCTTTTTGTGGTCTATATACCACTGACTACATTGCAAGAAGAGAGCTTTGGTCTGATTGTTGCTTACTTCACAACCAAAACCCCATGCCCCGGGCCCTTGGTTGGTTTAAACCAATGTGCAATAGCGCGCTATTGCATTTTGTGGTGCAAAAAAGCTATATAGCGCATTTTGTTTACCGCGATGCCCGAATAGCATTGCTATTTTGCGTTTGTGCTCCATTTTGCGCAACCGTACGCGATTGTACGCCATTTTGCGCAACCGTACGCGATTGTGCGCCATTTTGCGCAATTGTGCATCATTTTTGGGCAGTTGTATGCTATTGTGCGCTATTGACGCGCTTTTAGAGTTTTTGGTAACTTTACTGACTCACAAAAGTAGGTCTTGTTTGGTAACTTTGCTTCATATGTAAAGGGTATTATTATATTATAAGACTCAATTTACAAGTAGAATATTTTTTTTCAACTTTAAAAATGTATAACTCTCAGTTTATAAAGAATGTTATTTTTCAAATCTCAGTTTAAAATCATACTTGTTTTATAAATTCTGTAGAAAATGTAATTTTTTTTTTATAAATTTCAGTTTAAAATGTTTTCTGTATTAAATCTCAGTTTACAAAGACTGTTATTTTTTAAATCTCGGCTTTAAAAATGTTATTTTTCATATAAAATGTCAGTTTGTTTTTATATTAAATCTCAGTTTAAAATCATACTTGTTTTTTATTTTTTTAAATTAAATCTCAGTTTTAACAAATATATTACTTTTTTCGCAAATTTCAGTTTAATATGTTATTTATTTAACAAATATCAGTTGAAATGTTACTTATTTTTACAAATTTCAATTTAAAATGTCAATTCCTTTTTATTTTTTTACAAATTTCAGTTTAAAACTTGTCAACTTCAATGGGCTAAAACCATTTAATTTCTAATGTTCTTGGTTTGACCACCCTCAGTTTCTGAATTTTGTCAGTGATGTGTGTGGAACATCAATGTCATTGGTTGCCCTATATTTTTTTTACTTATTGTTTGTTTACAAATTTGAGTTTAAAATGTAACATTTTTCACAAATCCAGCATAAAATGTTACATTTTTTTCACAAATTTCAGTTAAAATGTTATTTAGTTTACAGATTTCAATATAAAATGTTACTTTTTAATAAAAAAATAAGTTTCAAATGTTGCCTTGTTTATTAATTTATTTATCTATTTTGTATGTTTTTCTAATTAAAAAATTAGAATGCACGAATTGCTTGCGTGATGTGCGACGCGACTTCGGGAGCCAAACCGCAACACCCTGCGTGTTCGCGATTTAAAACATTGGTTTATACTCTGTTTTAGGTCCTCATGAGAACAAAGGTTGTAAGATTTTAGTGAGAGTAACTTGTAATGATTTTAAAAAGATGACTGATCAATGTGAATTTACTCAATTGGGTGCCATTGAATTTACTCAATTGTGTGCCATTGGTAACTTTTACACATGGCATAGAGGTTTCAAATCCACAAGGTTGGATAGAGTGCTCTGCAACAATGCTTGGATACAAAAGTGGCATTTGTGATGCCAATGTTCTTTACAAAAGCTCATCTGATCATTATCCGTTTCTCTTTAGCTCAAACTTGTCAACTTCAATGGGCTAAAACCATTTAAATTCTAATGTTCTTGGTTTGACCACCCTCAGTTTCTGAATTTTGTCAGTGATGTGTGTGGAACACCAATGTCATTGGTTGCCCTATGTTTACTATTAAGAAAAAGATTCACTTGCTAAAAAATACCCTTAAAAATTGTTACAAAGATTTTTTTCGCAATATCCAACTCAAAGTCCTGCAGGCCAAAAGAAATCTTCTCAACATCCAACAGGAAATGGACAAGCAGAATATCACCACTGAGCTCTTAAAAAATGATCTTGAGGCTCAAATCAATTCTTTCCAATGCTCTTAAAGCTGAAAAATCACACTGGAAGGATAAATCTAGGCTTGGATGGATATATAATGGTGATTCGAAAATAAGCTATTTTTATAAAATGGCTTCTCAAAGGTTTATTAACAGCAAAATGAATTACATCAAGGTTGGGACCAACACCATCACTTATTCTAATTTGGTGCAGCAACACTTTGTGGATGATTTCACTCACTTGTACTCCCAACCCCAGGTATGAAATGATATCTCTGTTATCCAAAGCTCAATTCCTTGTGTTCCTGATGAGACTGATAATGCATTTCTCACCAATATCCTCGCTGATACTGAAATTAAGAAAGTTATATTTGATCTTGATCCTCACTCTGCTCCTACCCCCTTATGGTTTTCCTGGGCTATTTTGTCATTTTCGCTAGGATATTATTAAGCACGACCTTATCAAATCCATTAAAATGTTCCTTTATAAGAATTGGATCTCTCATGGCTTTAATGTCAGCTTTATTGCATTCTTGCCTAAAGACACTTGTTTGGTCTTGCTAACTTTCTATTTAAAATCATCAAAAAAATTCTTGCTGACAGTTTTTAATCTCACTCATAAGTTAAAAGAGGTCGTACCCAGTGCACAAGGCTCCTGCATAACTGCAGGCTCTGGGAGAGGCAGATGTTGGCTGGACTTACTCCCATATATGGAGAGGCTATTCCCATGTCTCGAACCCAAGACCAACGGTAGGCTGGGCGAGGGCACTTTCCATCGCACCAAGGTACGATCTCTAAATCAATTTGGGTTTGCTAAAGGTAGAAGAATGACTCATGCTATTGGGCTTGCAATTGACTATTTTAACCTTCTCAACTTCAAGTTTTTGAGTGGAAATATTGGCATCCAATTTGATATTGTAAAGGCTTTTGATACCCTCAATTGGTCCTTTCTATTTGTTGTCCTGAAGAAAATAGGTTGTAATGAGGTATTTTATATGGTGGATCTCCACTCTGCCCATTTTTATAATTGGCACTCCTTTTGCCTATTTCAACTGATCTAGAGGCGTGAGGCAAGGGGACCCTTTGTCCCCCATCCTCTTTATTTTGTCTGAAAAAGTTCTCAAGAAAAGCTTGTCCACTCTTACTGCTAATAAACACATTTAACATATTTCTTTTCCCAGAGGTTATAAAGCTCCCACACATCTTTTATATGTTGATGATCTGATGGTGTTCTACAAAGGAGACCTCTCAACTCTCAATCACCTCATGAATCTTTTTGAGAAATACAGTGCTGCTTCAGGTCAAAATATTAACAAGGCAAAATCCAGAGTATACATTGGAAAAAGGTGCTCTAAATAAACAGTGGGAAATTTCCAATTCACCAGGCATCCAAATCGGTACTTCTCCATTTACGTACCTTGGAGTTTTCATTTTTAGAGGTAAACTAAGAAGGTGTCACTTGCAAGAAATTACAGATAAAGCAAGGTCTAAACTTGAAGGCTGGCAGGGCAGGTTTCTTTTCATAGCAGGAAGAGTTGAACTCATTATAACTATGGTGCAACCAATTCTTCTATACAGTTTCATGGTCTATTTATGGCCTTACTCTTTTCTCAAGCAAGTACAGGGGTGGATTAGAAACTTAATATGGACTAGCCAAGTCAACAAACTAAACACTGTTACTATTTCCTGGAAGCGTGCCTTCCCAAAGAAAATGGTGGTCTTTTATAAGAAATGTTAAAGCTCCTTAAATTATGATCATTAAAATATGGCTCCTTAAAACATGTTCTCTAAAATATGTCATATTTTATGGAAATCGTTAAAGATTTGACTATCTTAGGTTTGATCTTAGGCATAAATCATGCTTATATGTTCCCTTTATTCACATTGTAAGAGCTATATATAAAGGCATTCAATTGGAGAAGAATACACATAACTTTTATCTATTACATGGTATCAACCTAAATACTGATCCTCACCTTCTTCCCATTTCTTTTTATGATGAATTTGTCCTCTTTCCGGCGTCCCTCTGTTGGGGAAAAACACATCCTCTCTTCCATCGTACATTTTCCTCTACAACGAGCATCAGTCATCGTTGGCACTGTTTACCGTCGGCAGAACCGTTCACCATCGGAATCACTATTCACCATCGGAGTTACTATTAAAAAATGCTCTTCACTTTTGTTCTTCCGAAGTTTAATACCCTCAGTCGGAAATCACTTTTTCGGCGAACCCATGTCGACAATCTGCCTCTTCTACCCTCACAGCTATCCTAACCCCACCCCCACCCTAGCTGCAACTTTCCTCACTACCCACAACCCAACATCTAGCATCGTGACCTAATGCTAATTCTGCCTTGCCTTTGGACACTATGCTCACAACTGCTCTCAATTGCCCACATTTACTCAATTCTCAATCCTCAATCAATGCATTCCGCATCTAATGGGTTCCATATTGCTCCTTCTCCACAGGCATATCACTTTGGACTCTTGCCGTCATCCAGTATTTCCATCTTCGGATTCTAGCTAGTATCCTGACGCTAGTGCCTCAGCCCACATGATTGACAATCATGTGCTTGATAATACGCACATATTGCGTATTTCATCCGTCGAACCTACGCATTTTAGCCCCCTCGGGTGCCTTAATCGCTATATTTAAGCCCGTTAACCAGACAACCTCAGTTTACACTATTAACATGCTATATGAGGTATAATTAGGCTTTTGTAGGTATTTAGGTACCAAGTATGGGATCCGGACGCATTCCGCGCAATTTCCGTACACAACCGCACGTTCAAGGGCAATCCGGTAATTTCACAGATTGGGCACCTAGCCCGACATCTACACGGAAGTTGTAGCCCTTCGCTCTAGCTTCGCGTGGCCACGAACGGTGCGCGATTCCGAGTCCGTATGACAAAGTTACGGAGAATTGAGCGGCGAAGGAAAGCATGCCAAAACACGGGAAATTGCAGGCTGCCCCTGCTTGATCGATCGATCGAGCCTGAGGGTCGATCGATCGAGCCTTCTTATTTTTGCCACGATTTACACTGTCGATCGATCGATCCCCTGTTTTCTCCTGCAGATATTTTCTTTCTTTTCTTTCTTCTTTTCTTTTATTCCAACTTACTATATAAGCTAGTTTTTGTTGTAATAAGAGCATATAGAAACTCTCATATTCTGAAATAGATAGTTTTAGTTAGGGTTTGGTTTGGAGAGTTCATTTTATCTTCTTCTTGGATTGACAACCCATGTGGTTTTGTAAGATTGAACTATTCACTTCCATTTTCCATTAATATAGCTTGTTCTTCATTCTTTCCTTGCTTTGCAATTTAGTTTCCATGCTTTCTAACTAGTTTACTTGCTTTAATTCTTGCTTTCCTAGTCTAATTAGCACAATTTAGTTTAATTCACTATGCACCCTTAGATAAATAGGGTCGGGATTTCATTTCCGCCATTTTCGGGCCCCGAGCTCCGAAAACTAGGTTTCGTGCAGAATCGCGTTTAATTGAAACTGCGTGTATTAAAGTTGGATTGTTATGCATTTAACTTTCTTTGTCACGCAACGTTAGTGTTTATAGAGACAATCCGAATTTAATCCGCGTGCGACCATTTTCCATTAAATGTTTAATCTCGCAACTTTGGCTTGAATTCCTTATTGCGTGATGTTTATGCTTAATTGGATATGCTCGATTAGATTGCTTTCGAGCCTTAACTCGAGTTAGTAGTTTTTTCGTTCCGTGTGGTAGGATGCGATCTCGATCCTCCCTTTACCTTTGTGTAGCGTAACTTATTCTTTTCTTTTGTCACCATAACCAACCATCACCTTTTCATTTATTTATTTTACACTTTTATTCCTGAAGTAATTAAACAATTAACATCTAAAATTCAATCACTCCCTGTGGATTTCTTACGATACCCGACTTATCGCTGTGCTTGCTTGTCAAGTGTAGTTGTAGCTTAGGTTTTTGCATCGCGGCGGCGAAACACACAACGATTGTGTCCTCACACAAACACACATCGATCGATCCCCTTGTTTTCTCGATTTTAGAAGTCATTAGATTTTAGTCCCTAAATCATTGATATTATGAATAACTTCATGAATTAAACTTTAATCCGTGAGCACATGCACCATTCTTGTTATATTGATTTGGTTTAAGATTTTTATAACTCGGTATCCTTTTCTTGCGTTGTATATACTTACGCCGAGTGAGATTAGAGACTTATCTTCATTTGTGAGTGTATACACTATTCTTTCCTCTTTGAAAACGTTACAGTCGTTGGTAATCTCTTTATTCTTTCATTGACCGTTCATTAATTGAGTTCATCCTTGAAATGTGTTACTTGAGCATGATTTTCATATGTTGTTTTGACTCGAGAATTGCGTATGCTTTGTGAAATGATCATAGGCCCTCTTTGTTATATCGCCCATATGACCTTGACCTCACCTTTTATATGTTCCCTAGTCAACCCACTTGAGCCTAAATACTAGCCTTTCTTTTCACTACCCAAAATCCCATATCCAACTCCAAATTGGAGTTTTATACCATATATATTACCTTACATACCCTTGTTTGGATTGTTGCTTGGAATTGAATGTTATTATTGTAGTGTGGTTGCAATTTGAGTATGAAAAGAGTAAGAAGTGAAAAGAAAAAGAAAAGAAAAAGAGTAAGAAGTGAAAAGAAAAAGAAAAGAAAAAGAGTGAAAAAGAGAAAGTTGAAAACAAAAGAAAACAAAAGAGAAAAAGTGAAAAAAAGGAAGAAAAGAAAAAGAAAGAGAAAGTTGTTTATATTGTTTGTTGTGTTTCAATAAGCTTTGATTACTCTCTCGATTGTTATATCTAATGCTCATTTGGACATCTTTGTCCAACTTTTGATATTGCCCACTTTTTCACATTATTCCGAGTTTCATCCCCAAACACTTTGAATCCGTATATACATCCCTTTCATTTCGTGCCTTAACCTAGCCTACATTACAACCCTATTAAAGTCCTATGTGATCTTAAGTAGATGTAATTCAAAAGTTTAAATAGTTTTGATAATCTGTGAAAATGCATTTCGCCTCTTCTAGTGTGCGGTATCCTTTCATTGAGATTACAAGTTTTTCATTTCCTATATAGCGTTCTTCAATTGTGACATGTGCGCGGCCTAGTTTCCCTTTACATTTACTCCTTATGCCCGCATGTCCCGTGTGTTACCTCCCTGTTTCAAGTGAATTCATTTGATGAGTGTAATGCCCGTGAGGATTGAATATATGCATGCTTTAATATTTAGTATCCGAGTTATTTAAGTTTTTCGCCAAATCATACTTTGCATATGCTCACTTCCCTCCCACATGTTAGAGTTTCAATTCATTGAGGTGCATTCGATAATGTTAATAACTGCGGACTTCTCATGCGAATTCGTTTGCTATGCTAATCACATGTTGAAATCTTGTTCGCACTGATGAGTTTGTCTTACTTGATTGGGCATATTTTGAGGAAACTTTATGATGTTTGTGGGTTCCATCACTGAAAACCCTCACGAGACGACACTCGTCCACTAGGGTAACCTAGGGTTTTAACGGCTTATTGCATACGCTAAATGCAATCGAATCGCCCGCGAAAGTGGCCTTATCTTTTTATTAATTTTTTACCATACTTTTGTATTATCTCCTGTGTTGGTTTACTTGTTCTTCTAGTTGCATCCTATTTCATTGCTAGGTACTAGCAATGTGTAAGTTAGGGGGTGTGATAATACGCAAATATTGCGTATTTCATCCGTCGAACCTAAGCATTTTAGCCCCCTCGGGTGCCTTAATCGCAATATTTAAGCCCATTAACCAGACAACCTCGGTTTACATTGTTAACATGCTATATGAGGTATAATTGGGCTTTTGTAGTTATTTAGGTACCGAGTATGGGATCCGGACGCATTCCGCGCAATTTTCGTACACAACCGCACGTTCAAGGGCAATCCGGTCATTTCACAGATTGGGAACCTGGCCCGACATCTACACGGAAGTTGTAGCCCTCCGTGCTAGCTTCGCGTGGCCGCGAACGATGCGCGATTCTGAGTCCGTATGATAAAGTTACGGCAAATTGAGCGGCGAAGGAAAGCATGCCAAAACAGGGGAAATTGCAGGATGCCCCTGCTTGATCGATCGATCGAGCCTTCTTATTTTTGCCACGATTTACACTGTCGATCGATCGACCACAGGGGTCGATCGATCGATCCCCTGTTTTCTCCTGCAGATATTTTCTTTCTTTTCTTTCTTCTTTTCTTTTATTCCAACTTACTATATAAGCTAGTTTTTGTTGTAATAAGAGAATATACAAACTCTCATATTCTGAAATAGATAGTTTTAGTTAGGGTTTGGTTTGGAGAGTTCATTTTCTCTTCTTCTTGGATTGACAACCCATCTGGTTTTGTAAGATTGAACTATTCACTTCCATTTTCCATTAATATAGTTTGTTCTTCATTCTTTCCTTGCTTTGCAATTTAGTTTCCATGCTTTCTAACTAGTTTACTTGCTTTAATTCTTTCTTTCCTAGTCTAATTAGCACAATTTAGTTTAATTCACTATGCACCCTTAGATAAATAGGGTCGGGATTTCATTTCCGCCATTTTCAGGCCCCGAGCTCCGAAAACTAGGTTTCGTTTCAGAATCGCGTTTAATTGAAACCGCGTGTATTAAAGTTGGATTGTTATGCGTTTAACTTTCTTTATCACGCAACGTTAGTGTTATAGCGACAATCCGAATTTAATCCGCGTGCGACCATTTTCCATTAAATGTTTAATCTCGCAACTTTGGCTTGAATTCCTTATTGCGTGATGTTTATGCTTAATTGGATATGCTCGATTAGATTTCTTTCGAGCCTTAACTCTAGTTAGTAGTTTTTTCGTTCCGTGTGGTAGGATGCGATCTCGATCCTCGCTTTACTTTTGTGTAGCGTAACTTATTCTTTTCTTTTTTTCACCATAACCAACCATCACCTTTTCATTTATTTATTTTACACTTTTATTCCTGAAGTAATTAAACAATTAACATCTAAAATTCAATCACTCCCTGTGGATTTCTTACGATACCCGACTTACCTCTGTGCTTGTTTGTCAAGTGTAGTCGTAGCTTAGGTTTTTGCATCGCGGCGGCGAAACACACAACGATTGTGTCCTCACAGGAACACACTTTTACCGCACGATAAAAAATGGCGCCGTTGCCGGGGAGTATGTTTTAGATAGTAATTGTTTTATTATGTCGTAGTATTTTTTCCTTTTGTATTTGTATTCTTTGTTTTAACCTTTTCTGCAGGATAGCATATTTGAGCGCTAAGAAACTTTGATTCGCGGTTGCTCACTTTCTTGCTCGGATTCTCCATCTGCAAACAATGAGGTAATCATGTCCTACTATTATAGTTATTGCGGTCATTCTAATGATTCTTACTTTGGGGATAGTTTTCAAGTTTTCCATTTTCAAGAGTTTCTTAAGTTTTAAAGACTTGAAAACATTTATCGGAATGAAAATCGTTATTGGGAGCTTTAGTTGGATTCATTATTCGAATCCAAGGACGATTCTTATTTTGATACTTTTGAAGACGAGCTTCAACCAAATGAGGAGTCCGAGGCTCTTGAGCCGAGGAAGCCTACTTTGGAAGAAACTTTGCTTCTTTACTCCCAAGGTTTGGAAAGCTTAAATGATGCTGGAATGAGACTTGGAGAACTTTGCGATGAGATGAATTCTTATGCACAAAGCAACGAGGAGGTGGGAACTAGTGTTTCACCTCAATTTTTCAAAGAATTTCTCATCGAATGTGAATCTCTCTCCCCCGAAATTCAATCTCCTTCCGACGATATGTTGATGGATATTGAATTTATTTCATTACCATATACGTTTTCCGTCATTGAACCATTAGAATTACCGGTTGATTCCTATGAGTCGGTAGAAACTTTTAAAACTTCTACACTTTTTGCCGATGAGGACTCTTTACAGGATTAGTTTTCGATGGATGTTGTCCCGACGTGTGCACCACCTCCCATTCCGTTTGTAAAATCTTTGGGAGATGAGTTAACTTTTCTTGGACCTCAGGTGTTCTTGTCCCCCTTGTTATCCAAATCCCCCATCGTCCGCCCAGAATTTCAAATTGGCGATGGTTCATTTCTTTCACCGCCCACATGCCTTCCGTTGTTCAAACGGAATTCCTATTTTCCGGGAGGCATGCATGTTCGGGAGGGTCCACCGTTGATCCGCCAAGTTCAAATTGTTTTTTGGATGGACCCTCAAAAGTATAAACTTTTGGTATATAGTTAATTGCACATCCTAAGTGTAGGTTGTATATACTAACTTCTTCATTTTTGTTTTTCTTAATTTTAGCCTAGTGTAATTAGTTAATCTCTTTTTATTTCTTTTTGTATGCTTGGTTCTAACTCCTTTGTAGGTTCAACGGGCTTGAATTTGCAGAGACTACGCATCCCGGCACGCATTTCTTAAGAAAACAATCAAAAAAGTCGCAAAAACATTTTTTTCCTTTATTTTTCACACGCGCATTCTCACGCATTTGCATTTGTTTTTCTTTTTTTATTTTATTTTATTTTATTTTTTCATTTCGTCATGACCATGCGTGTTTGTTGCTCATTGTACATACTTTTAATTTTTTCGGTTCACTTTGGCCTTTTTGTGTGTATATGTATGCCTATGTATATGTATATTTTAATTTTTATTTTTATTTTTATTTTTATTTTTATTTTTATTTTTATTTTTATATTTTTATTTCATTTTTTTTATGTATATATATATATATATATATATATATATACTATATATATAGTTATTTTATATTTAGACCCCATATTTATCCCTTATTTGCATTTCCCCCCCCCCCCCCCCCCCCATTGGAAAAGGAATGCAGTGTGCCTGGCCCTGCTTGATCGATCAATCGAGCAGTAAAAGGCCGAGGTCTGCTTCTTTTTTCCCACTTTTCCCCATTCTCTCTTACTCCTCTCATACACGATTTTTCCCTAGTTTTTTCTCCCACACCACATTCTCTAAATTTCTTCCAATTTCTACATATTCAAGGTATAATCTTCACTACTCTTACATGAATTTGTAGTTTTTGTTAGATTTTTGTCGTATATTACATTTTTAAACCCTAAGTTGGCATTGTTTGATGTGTTGGTGTTTGCCCCTGATTTTTTGTTGTTCCAACCCTTGTTTTTCATGATTAATGATGTAAATCCACTCATAAACAAGTATGTATTGCTACATTGTTGTTTTGTTCATGAGTGGGGGATTTCGTCGGTTCAAATCGGTATTTTTCAACTTTGACGCACATTGCGCACGCCAAGTGTTCGTCAAAATGCCTAAAACAGATTTCAATCCAATTTTTGACGCACACTTGGGTGATTTTCATGCCTTGTCGCATTCCGACATTCTTCATCGCAATGTTGCATTTTTTCACCTCGGTTTTTGCGCACTTGCACCACCATTTCAACTTGTACACTACTAACCATAAATTGTGCTTACAATTTGTTTTGTGTTGTGTAATTCTTGTTTTGTAGGTTGAAATGGCACCAAAGAAATACTCATCTACTAGGTGTGTGCCCGCCGGGGGCATTGATGGTTTCCGCTGCGAGCAGGAGCGGGATTGGTTTCGCCCGCACTTTTATACATCCGAGCGTCCGCTTGGATATCATTTTGCATGGGTCCTTAAGGAGATACCGAGGGAGGCGCGTGTTCTGTTGCGCCGTCAGGGGTGGGAGCCCTTTCTTGCTACTAACGGGCGCGTCAACGAGGAGTTGGTCCGAATATCCTACGCGACGTTAGTGGAGGTAAAGGGCAGCAGTGGGCCGAATACATACGAGGCCATGGTTCGTGGGGTGAGGATTCCCTTCAGCATATCAGATTTGGCAGATTTTATGGATGTTCCTCTCCTCGCGGATTCAGTCAGTTTCTTGGATGGGACCGTCTTCGGCCGGGGGAAATTGATAGAGGCCCTTGCACCGGGCGAGGCGTGGAAGAAGGGTGCTTTCCACTCGGCTGCGATGGAGGACTTGCCTCGATTATTTCACTACATCAATGTCCATTCCTTCATGGTGACGAACAACCGGTCTGAGGTTCGTCACAAGCATGCCGCATTGATCTACATGATGATCAATGGCTTGGGCAGTATCAGCTTGCCGAGTATTTTTCTAGACATGATGTGCGCGACAGCGAAGGAGATCGCCTGGAGATTTTCCCTTCCTTTTCCTGCCCTCATTACGAGGATTTGTATTTCGCACGGTTGCCCGGAGATGGACGCTGATCGTAAGCATGACCCACTCGGGCTTATTTCTAAGGACAACATCTCAAAAATGCTGAAGCACGAGTGGGGGCAACCGGCGGGTAAGAGACAGAGGGCAGAGATGGCTGATGTGCCGGACGAGGAGGAGGATGAGATACGTGAGATGGAGATGGGTGAGGGTTCGCACGTGCCACACACCGATGATGATGCCCGCTTTGCGGCATTTCAGGCCGTGCAGGACCAGCGCTGGGAGGAGACCCAGCTCAGGTGGGCGACTTGGGAGTCCCGCCTGGGCCAGTTGCAGGCCGAGCAGCGGCAGCATTGGACACAGCAGCAGGCTCAGCAGGAGCAGTTTTATGCCGAGCAGCGGCAGGAGTGGGTCGTGCAGAGGCAGGCGAGGGCACAACACAGACAGGATTACCGGATGATGCGGCGGATGACGAGAGATCTTTATCTGCAGCGCAGTGATTCCGACACACCATTGCCTCCTCATTTTCAGGACCCCTCTGATCCTGGTGGTTCCGGCCACTAGGCTGTTGCTGTACTGGGTTATTTTTGTATTCCGGGATCGGATATTATATTGTACTTTTTATTTTTATTTTTATTTGTATTTGTATTTCTTTCACTTCACTAGTTGTAATGTATTAAGTGATTTTGTATTGAACTTATGAAATGAGAAATGAAAATGTAGTTTGTGGTTGTTTATTGGATTTTGATGCGTGTGACCTTCCATTTTATAAAATCAAAAAGTTCACCATCAATTTATCTAGTATTTGCACTTCAGCCCCTCTATATTATTGTGACTTGTGACATAGTTTCTCTTAACTTAATACATCGGTACATATTCTTCATATGCTTTGTACTAACTTGTTTTGCAGCTTCATTTGGACTTGTGCAACCAATCTCAATTCATTTTATAAGTATACATTCCAACTAACATTTATAAATATACATCATTAAATGATAATTTTACAATTATTAACCAAGTAAAATTGTCTAGATGGGCATGGACTGAAAGTAAAATTGTCCTTCTAATATAACGGATGTGTGTGCTTTGAAATTGTTCGTTTATGTGTGATTTTGATAGTAATTTCAATAGTAATTTACACCAGGTCTTCACATTATGTGGATGATTATTGTTTGAGATTCAAGTTAGTGCTGATTGACTAAAAAATCTTAGTTTATTAGTTTGTTTGATATTATAACTGTTAGCTTATACTGAATTGGGTTTGTTGGGTTCACACTTCTACCCACCATGAGTTTGAAAAAGGATATCAATGTGGAAGTCAAAAAAACAAATGAGGTGCTTACCTTACGATGTTGTACTGAAATTATGTAGGCCACTGATTGTGAAGTGTTTGGGCTAGGTTGTTTGTGCATAGACTTATGTATTGTATAATTATTATCCTTTGTATATAGATTTATCTTTTTTAGCCTACAAGTACAAGGTATCTTGATCTTAAAATTTAAATTTATTGATATCAAACTTTCATATATAATTTTTTGAAGTTTTCGGTTAATGGAGTTCAAATTTCGTAGAGTACTTTTTGAGGTATAATTCTTTGCTGGCATTGTATGTGTTCGTCCATAATTGGTGTGTGTTCATTTTTTGTACGTTGAATAAATGTTCCATTTTTCTCTATACATCTCAACTCCTCAAACATACTAGGGGATAGAGCTTAGAATTTGTAGTCTGGCTGTTAAATGATGATGTAAACTTGCAGGTAATGAAGTGTAATTTTTTTGTTCCTGTTAGTTTGGGTTTACTTTCGGCCGAAAATGGCCAGCAATGGTGCAGTTATATGTCCACCTCCAATGAAGGCTACAACTGATGGCGTTTTCCCGGGTAACCCCCTTGGTTATGCACTTCCACTAGCCATTTTACAAATATGCTTGGTGTTTGTGCTCATGCGACTGCTCGCTTATCTTCTTAATCCATTAAGACAACCTCGAGTGATTGCCGAGATTACTGTAAGTTTGAATTCTCTCTATATTAATACAATTTCAATTATATTGTTCTCTGCCGATTGTATATGTATCCACGCATTATTCTTTTGAATCATAATAATTTAACTGACGATTAGTGTGTAGGGTTTGAAACTTTTTTGCTTTTATATTATGGCTTTGATGAAACTGTCATATGTGAAAGTTCATCATTTAATATTATGTTTGCTTAAATAGTGCCAATTTTGGTAAGAATAATGGAGTGGGACATAAGAAAAGTCGGATGGTGCCAAGTTCGGATATCTGCCTATTGTATATATATCCACCATTTCTCTCTCTCTTGGCAACCACAACCAATAACACCACCACCACAAACCCTTTGCTCCCAAAATCTCACCCAGACCTTCGACCACCCAAATCTCTAACCAAACTCTGACAACACCTCGACCAGCATCAGTCGGTACAGATCCGAACCAGATCTATTGCCGACGTCCACCTTTCTGCCCATTTTTTTCCCCAGATCCGGTCCAAAATCACCTGGGGCTAAACCATTGGTGATTTGATCTGATTCGTTTGGATCCGCTGAATCGAGTTCGGCTTCAACAAAGTCTCCAACTTTTCCAGACAAGAGGTAATGATCTTCCTTCCTAAATTATGTTATTTGTAGTATAAGAGTAACTGTTTGGACTCTTGAAGTTTCCAACAAAGTCTCCAACTAAATCGAGTTCGTTTCGTTTGGACTCTTGAAGTATAAGATGCAACTGTTTTATATTACGTTTTTCGGAGTGTAACTGTTTTTTATTCTACTTTTTTTGTGGTTTTGCATATGACAATGGTGGTTTTGCACATTCAATGCCGTTGGCTGAAATTATCAGGTCATTTAGTTTACAAATATAAATTTCAACTGTTTGATTCATAAGGTTATTATAACTAAACTTATTTTATTCAACTTAGTGAGAGTGCTTTGATTTTTTTGTTTTTCTGATAACTCGGGGTCTGTACCCCTTTATGAACATGAGTATACTCCAATTCAAATGACTGGAAGCACTATTGGAGGTCGCAATGTGGATACACTAATGTGTTTTAATTTTTGAAATTGGAGTTTTTATTTTCTATAACAATTCAGCCATAATTTTTTTTTTTTACTGCAGGGGTCTAATTCTTGGTCATTTGAACTGTGATATGGGTTGAACTTCATTAGTTATCTCTTCTATGTGTATTTTTATCGTTATATTTATGTATTTCGTGAAGTGGAGATGAGTAAAGAAAATTAATGCTATTTTGTATTGATATTTGAGGTCCAAATTTTGGCTCAATTGTGACGAGCCAACGTACTGTCGGGACGATGATTTTGGGACTCGAAGAATTTCTCTTAAATAAAAGATAACATTCAAACCCTTTTCTTTCATAAAATTGTTTTGGTTAAGCATGAATGTATAGGAGTTTGAATGTATTTTGTATCAAATATATACCATATCTTTGGGGTGATGGTGGTGTATGCCGTGTTTGGGGCCATTTGGTGGTGATTTATGTTTATTGTAGCGGTTCCGATCGTTGAACCCCATTTCAATTTTTCTCTTTTAATTTTTTGTTCAACAGCTTTGCATGTAGTTACTGTCTGTATGACAAATTTCAAGTCATCTCAGTTTGTTTGCTTTCTTGGGAGAGTTATTTTCCGGTTAGAACCGTGGTCGCAAAATTCGAGGGATGATTGGAAAGGTAATATCTTTATTATTTTATCTTTAAAATTTTACACTATTTACTTTGTTTCACACTTATAGTTAATGGAATCTGTCAATGTTTCGGGCAACCGCATTCTGTCCAGTTTTCTTTTCAACTGAAATTTCTCTTTTTTTCAGTTGTTGTTTAATGACTTTTTCCTATCTAAATATTAGGTTGACGTGCGTTTGTACCTTTTTATGTCTACTGGTTTCTATAACTATGATATGCAGATTTGCATGTAGTGTTTGGTTTAATTCGGAATCTCTTAATGAACTAAATCATCATCTACCTTCGAGTATTAACATCCTGCATATATATATGGAAGAAAGAAATGTTCACTCATCATATATACACTTAAAATAAGGATATTCAATGCTTTTGTGTTAAAAAAATTAGCATAACTACTACCAACTTACTAGCCGGTAAGCAGTCATTTCTTAGAAGCAAATTTCTTTTTTTAAGAAAAAAATAAAAGAGAAGAAAATACAAAAAGAATATTGTTTCCATAAGTATGAAATTATTAAATGGAAACCAATTAAATTGTGTTTCTTTTTTTTTTTACGGTTGTCGTTCTTTTTGTATGATGTCGAGCTCCAGTTTTATCTCAATGTAATCTTGCTTGGAGGCTTATATGGACAACCTTTGGGTAATCTATTTGCCTACTCTCAAATTCACAATATTCTATTATTTTTTTTCCATTGTCATTGTCTAACTACTTTGCTTGATGTGAAATCTTTTTGTAAGGTTTTTTGCTCCATATCTTCTACATCCCCCCACCCCCACCACCAATTGTTTGTGTTAACTTTAAGTTCACTCAATTTATGTAAGACTCATGAGAAAGTTTGATTAATTTATTTACCCTAATTGAACATTTTTTGGTGAACCTTGGTTCCTTTGAGTACTCTATTTTTTAATATCCTTCGAATACGCATATATAATTTTTGGATATCTATATTTGGAGTATTCTAAACTTACAATATTTTTTTATTTTTTATATCATGTAACATGTTGGATTGAATGTTACAGGTTGTTGGATATCTATATTTAGTATGATGTCAACTCTTTCTATTAAATGAACTATTTATCGAAATCGAGTGGAGTCACTTCCCTTAATTACTAATTTTAGAAGGTCAGTCCACTTCTTCTTTGTTTACTCTAATATTTTATATGATTTTATGTTTTTTGCTAATATTTTTTAAATCTTGATGGATGAAAGGGGAGCAACACACTTTGTTCCGGCAGTAAGCCTGTACGGCCACCATAAGTTGTTCTTCAATGCCGTCGATGATAGTTTTTGTTCCGGCATCTATTTTTTGAATGCCCTTCGTTAGTTTTCTGATTGTTTTTATTGCAATGATCTACCGAGTAAATGGAAATTTTAACTGGAATTACAATTGAACTTCCCTAAATTTTATTGAGACTAGGGATGAGGTGATTTGTTAGGTTGAACATTTTTGGGAACAGTGTTGGTCAGTGAGATATTTTTTATGCTCTTTTTATTGGGTTCTATTGTTGGCATTTGTATGGTTAGTGATGGTAGATCCCATTTACTTTTACTAAGTTTGATGACAATGTCCATTTCTCCATTTTTTACCTTATATCTTTTAATTAAGATGGTTATACAGTTTTAAATATTCAATTATTCTTCTTATCAAAATAACTTATTATCTGTTTTGCATCATGTGCCATACATAGGTTAGGGGTTATCATGGCACAACCCCAAACATGGTAATTTTCCTTCTAAATTATGCTTATGTTTGGGTTATGATCTCATTTCCTTCTAAAATGATGTATCCATAAGTTTGTATGGAGTACGGTATGAATGCAATGTTTGTTTTGTTTGATTCATAGGGTCATTATAATTTTACTAATTTTATTTAACTTAGTGATATTGCTTTTATTTAGTTTTTTTTTATTACTTGGGGTAGGCTGGACCTCTTTATGAAAGTGAGTAAACTCCAATTCAAATGGTTGGACACACTATTGGAGGTAGCAATGTGGACAAGATCTATTATTGTATTACACTGGTTGAATTTTTAAAATTTGTTGATGATGCCTACTTTAATACTACTGCAGTTGGTTTATTTTCTGTTGTGTGTAGTTTGTGTACTATGGAAGTAGGTTTATTTTCTGTTGTGTGTAGTTTGCCAACTACTCAAGCCAAATAGTGAGGTATCAGCTTTCTTAGAAATTCATGATATAGCTGGACTAGTTCGCGGTGCTCACGAGGGGCAGGGATTAGGAAATAATTTCTTATCCCATATTTGTGTAGTTGATGGGATTTTTCATGTTCTGTGCATTTTAAGATCCCGATATTATCAATGTTGATGACATTGTGGATCCTGTGAGGAACTTAGAGTTTATTATTGATGAATTACGGCTCAAGGGGCTTGAATTCATGGTCAGGAGGATAGAGGATCAGTTTATAAATGCCTGAGAAGATCAATAATTAAGTCATACAAATAGGTAACAAATCTTCTCATGAGTTCTGCAGCAACTATCATCACCTGGTCAATTGCTTCCGTTCACACAAAAGTTAGTTTAATGGATAACATTGTCGTCAGTGCAACACGATAATGGGCTAACAAAGTAATTTAAGGAGGCCTAACAAAGTCATTTACGGAGGGCTAACTATATATCTCGTCAGTACAATGAACCGTAGATAGGACAATCAAACATACAGTAGGATCTAAAGACTGTAATATACACAAGAAAGACAAAATTAATCTTTATGTTGATTGTCAGTTAACCTCTTGATTCTATTAATTGATCTTTATACAATAATATTCTTAGTGGCTTAAACTTGTTACTTTTGGAGGAAGTTCTGCAGTCGTATTTTAATGTTCTCTGGGTACATACTAGATGATGCGATGTTAAGTGTTATTTCAATTATCAATTGAAATAGCACTCACACTTGTGAATCTATGTCATGTACTTGGATAACTATGGGGATATGCTGCCGAATTTTCCTCAAATTGGAACAATGTGCATGAGCGGTTAAGTGTATTATAGAAATATGTGGTTTTGAATGGGATATGACCACTCACCCTTTAGAGGAGATAGAGGAAATAAGAATTAATATTATAAATTGAATTTGAATTTGAATTTGAAATTTAAAAATCAAACATAAATAAGACATAATTAAATGAAACATACTATAAATTTTATACAACAAGTAATAGGTTATTGTTTATAGTAATGGGAACTAAATGTTGAAGCTGAAATGACCTACTATGGTGTAATTCGAAATATATTTGAATTGGACTATGTAAGCTTCAAATATGTTATATTAGACTATGATTGGATAAGATTTGAGGATAAAAATGCTTGTAAAGTTGATCCTGACACCAATTTGATCATGGTTGACTTGTCCAAGTTAAAGAGAAATGAACACGTGAGCGATTAGCCATTTTTTTGTGCTTTTCAAAAGGTCAAACAAGTGTTTTACTCGGAGTATATCAACAATGAGCCGTGTTCAATCGTCCTACATGCGCTAAAGCGTCTAAACTGTAGCGTGGATGACTTGGCTGCTCCTACCGAATAGCAATCCAATTTTTATGATAACCCGACTTTGAAATAATTTTTAGATTTGAAATAAGTATTCCAATTATCGAACATTAGTTTAATGCATTTAATTCATTTGTACTTGATCAGTTTACTACATGTAATATTTAGATTTAATTCTTAAGCACTAATTCAGAGTCCATGTCTAGTGGGTGTATTATTTTAGTGTTTTATTGTTATCGGACATTAGTGTAATTCTTTTAATTCATTTGTACTTGATCAGTTTAGTGCATTAATTCAATGTTTCATGTGTTTTGTTGTAATATGGTTAGTGCTTTGTATTCTTCTAATTCATTTGAATTTGTACTAATAACAACAATTTTTACAGAAAATGACTTCTTCAGGGCTTGGTGGCAGTGGAGACGACGAGGGCTCCTCATCCCCTTGGCTCCCCAAATGGGGCAAATTGGGATCGATCGTTGAGAACAAGACCGGATTATTGGCTACGTCCTTCGAGTTGGTGAAGACGATTATCAGTCTGGGGTACACTAGTTAGAGGGAGGTGCCAAATGAGCTTAAGTTGGCTATTTGGGTGGCACTACATGTAATGCATTTATATTTCAATTTCAATTTCAATTTCAATTTCAATTTATATTTATATTTATTAGCAACTAACACTTACTTTCATTTTGTTTTGTATTTGTTTCATAGGAACAATTAGGCCTGCCCCAATAACTCCGCAGTTGAGGGAACAACATAAGACGAGGAAGAAGAATTTATGGGCATGGTACTTTGGAAAGATCATGGATTCCATTCTCAGACTGCGTGAGACCGTCCCGACGAAGGAGATGATCGCATTAGCACAGTGGCAAAAGTTTATCGACAATAAGATCGAGGAGCGACAATTGACATCTCGCCAATCAGTGAGGGAAAATCAGATGAAAAAGTCAGACGTACACTACTCCGGGCGGACGTCTTACGCCGAGGTGGAGCATAGTATGGTAAGTTTTTATTTTTCTATAATTATAATTTTATATTATTCTGCATTATTTTATTTTGCATTACTTACTAATTTTGCATTATTTTATTTCAGGAGACGGGGAGTGGCCCTGGGGGTAGGCCACATTGGCTCGAGGCCTATGTGGCAATTCAGACGAAAAAGGGAAAGGACAAGTAAGAGTCCCCGAGCATCGCGACCACGATTGTAAGTTATAAATTTTAATTTTTATTAATTACGTTATAATTTTTTTATTTACTTAATTAACTAATCGTGTGCTTTTTCTCGCTTCAGGCAAAGCTTAAGGAAGTGCATGAGTCACAATTTGATGCCGACAAGGCATCTTTGGCTACGGACGCACTCAGCCAATTGCTCAGTGTTGATCGCAAGGGAGGGACTAGGGGTGTAAGCTCGTGGGTGGGGAAGTCTAGGATCATCGGAATGGAGACGAGAAACACTGAGTTGGCTCATCAAGTGGACACGCATGACGAGAAACTATCAGGGTTGGAGGCAACGGTCCAAGATATGTATGCTTTCGTGAAGCGTCAGTTGGGCAAGGGAAAGGGCAAAGAGAAGACGGTGGAGGTGGATGAGGACGAGGATGTGGACGTCACTGCTTCATCGCCGATACACGCGGACTCGCCGCTATATGATCCAGTTCCCATCTTGACTCCCCTCGAGCGGCCTATGTCAACAATCGATTGGTCGAGAGTGCTTTTATTCAACATATATAATGGCCAACCGATAGCGAGGGGGTTGAGGGAACCTAAATTCCTCCCGGGTATGCCGATTCATGGAAGTCCCCTTCAAGACATTGAGCCTAGGGTGCTCGTCATGCATGTGATGCCCCAAAAGGAGAACTCCGTATTATGGTTACGTGAACAATATTGTGTGATACATATTGAGGGGTGTCTCAATACGTATATCATTTGGCCTTCTTTCCTCCTCCAACCTACTGATGACTCTATCCATTGACATTGTTTGTATCTATTTTATTTGGACACTTGGATTATATTTGTATTATTTTCATTTGTTACATTTTGGTTTGGATATGGATTGTATTTCTATTTTATTTGGATATGGAATTATATATGCAATGATTTGGTGCATGCTTTCTATTTTATTTGGATATATGAAGTTTGAACCGGTAAATTTTTTCTATAATAGGTACAAATATACTGTTGGGCAGTGGCCATACTGCCCAACAGATTTTTTTTTAAATTCTGCCCAGAATTGTCACGGTCAAAGACTGTGACAAAGAAACTTGTCACAGTCTTTGACCGTGATAATTTTTTTTAGTTTTGTCACGGTCTTTGATCGTGACAAAACTTATCAAGGTTAAAGACCGTGCCAGGACCATGACAAGTCTAATGAACTTGTCATTGTCTTTGACTGTGACTAGTTCGTAACAAAAGAAGTTGTCACCCCCAAACTTGTCACAGTCAATGGTCATGACAAGTCGACAGTTTTGGTGTAGTGTATGTTATTAAATATTCCAACATTTACTATCCCGAGTAAGAATTTCACAATAAGGTTAAGTGTTCACATACTTAAGTTATTTAAGAATTCATTATCTTCCTTATGTACAAATTTCACGCAGTAGATAATATCACAAGTATATATACATATTCATCACTATATTATATATATATTAATATGGAACCCCCAGGCTCAGTTGCGGTGCACGCATACTCTGCTATCAAGTACTGGTACATCTTGTACTAAATAAGGACAATCGTTTCGGAATCACTCTCGAACCATAAATATAAATCATACATATTGGAGGCACAGTTCCAAGCCTATGGGCAATGCATATACCTATGCACCCATATGATCGTACTCACTATCATTATCACAGATAACCCGTAGCTAGGTTCTATGTTCTGAGACACCAATTCTAAAATCCCCCGAATGGGCTCATCAAGATAAGACCGTCCCCTTTAAAAAGACCTCCCGCGATAGCAAGCAGCATAGGTATGTCATACACACAATAAATATTACTATAGGTATTCACACAACTTATCCATATCATTAGGTATACACACAACCCAAACATTATAATTCATACGTAGTATTATTCTCGTTACTACTTACGATATATTTATTAAATTACGAATATTCTCTCGCTCGTAATTTCCAAGGATGATTCATTACCCAAGAATATTTTATAGTAATTAAACCAATTCTCCCACTATTAGTTACCCTAATAATCATCGTGGGTTATTCCATTTCCCTCGAATTAACTATGTCGCAAGGTCTTAACTCAAACGGAATAATTTTCTCAATGATCAAATATATATTCGTCTCATTTTATGTAAATCTAATATCCACTTTAGGCCTAATGTTCTTATTATAGAACAACAATCACAATCAATCAATCTAGGCAACCTCCCACGGAATAACATCTAAAAATAACATTTCTTAAAATTTCCCTCCCGAATCTGCCCAAATTTTTAAAATGTAGTTTTAAGGCATTTCGTAATCGTTTTGGAGAAAACGTATTAGAGAACAAAATGCAGAAAACAAGATTTTCTATGAGGGAGCACGAAAAAAATAGCCATTTTCAGAACCAAAACGGCTCAAAATAGTTTCTAAAATGATGATTTATTTTACCCAATTTCATAGACTTATTCAAATTTCCAGAAATTGTTCTACAATTCAATCATAGCCATTAAAACCCAGATTTATTCATCAAGATTCAATATAATTACATGGATTTTATACTACCTACATGGAGGATCCTATTCTATATCAATTTCACCCAAGATAATGATATATGTCTTCAAAAGTTCATTCAAATCACATGAATTTCATAGTTAATTCACATACACTAACATGGATATTATATATGCTATAAGTTTACGAGATTAAACACTTGTCTCTTTTGGTAGGTCTAGTCAGTTGAAGATTATGGGTATATTAGTGTTCTTATCTCCTCGATCTACAATTCTGCGGTGGTGGGGGTGCAAGAAGGTGATTCTAGGCTTGGAACTCCTCTCCTCTTCCTCCTATGGCCTCTCTGTGGCTTATCTTTGTTTATCATGTAATTAACCCTAATCCCCCTTTTATAATCAGATATATTGCACTTAAAAATTCGTAGGTGTTATTTCCTCAAAAATGCAAATGACCAAAATGTGCTCCAGGGGTGCCGGTTTGGCCTAAAACTGCCCCGAGACCCAAACTAAACTTTCGAGTAGACTTTTCTGACTATCTCTACCAGGACACATTGGCACACTTAAAATGATTATTTGGGTGACTAAAAATATATTTACTTTTTGTTCTATTAAATTAGTTCTGACACGCGCTGTAAGGCCTTAAAACATGATTAGTAATGATAATTACATGATTAAGCATAATTTATTTGATATTAGTTATAAATTGCTTATATCTGTTAAACATGTTAATTATCATGTTTAGGGGATGCATGCTCATGTGATATATACTTGGTTTATATTAGATGCTAATCAAGCTTATGATCGGGGATACCACGTTTAGAGAATGTGATTAGTTATGCGGTTAAATGCATCATAAATTATGTTTTTAATGTATGATTATGTTTATAAAATTAAATAAGGGTGTTGATTCTAAATTGGCAATGTTTGGTCGCCAAATGTGAAAGTTTTGAGATTTTCGGTAAATTGCTACTTTCCTGTTGGAAGCCCAAATTAGGCGTATTAGTTTAAGATTTTGGGAAAACATAAATTATGAAAATTGTAGATATATGAATTAATATTATAGCAGAATAAACGGTGGGTTAAATGGAGGCTCGTACAAGAAGTTATACCGAAAGTATGAAACAAGGGCAAATCTGTCCATCCCTTAAGTGACAATTGTCTTATTAGCACACCATGTGCTATTTTTTGATTAGTTAAAGGGTGGGTCATGGTTTGTCCGACTTAAACATGTTAAAACAACTTACTTGTTCAGCCAATTCACCCATGAACAAGAGTTTTTCCTAAAGAGAGAGAAAGAGAAGAAAGTTAAGGAAGAAATCTTCGGAAAATTTATATAAATCGAGGAATCCTCGTAAGGTAATTTCTTCTTTATTAAAGTTGGTCACAGGGATGAGTTCTACACTTGGAATATTTTTATTTTTTATTTGGATAAATATTTTAATGATACCCATATTGCCTAAGTTTATTAAAATAAGTATGGGTTAAGAACATAAGTTAGATTTGGAGCTAGGATCGTAAATGCATACTTTAAAGTCTTAGATTTACATCATTTTTCGTAAAGCATTTTGATTTAGAAAATTCATGCTTATGATGTATATTTCTGATAAAAACATGTTTATTATATGTTTCCATGAATTATACCCAAGGTCAAGGTTATGTATGCTTAAAAATGTTAAGTTATGCCTTAATGTTCTATTTTGACCTAGTTATGCTAAAAATTGTATAAATCTTGGAATACTTATTGAAATTGAGTGATTCAAGTTGGAGAGTAAAATATACTCATACATGTATAACATACCCAAAAATTGTATAAAAATACCAAGGAATGAACCTTTGGTGATAGTTTGAAGTTTTGGTTTAAAATTTGCTCTAAAGGAGCAAGAATGCATACCAGGTGTTTGACGTTTTGCTCGACATAGAAAATGAACCCTAAAAATTATGAAACATTAAATTTGTATTATTAAATGTGTTTAATGATATTGGGTGGAATATCATGGAAAGTTATGTTGTATAAAAATTATAAGAATTCCAGGAAGTTAAAGTTGTGTTGTTGTTTTTCTTGAGAAACGATTTGGAAAAGGTTGTAATAAAATGGGCATAACTTTGTCTAGCAAATTCGTAATTTAATTCTGTAAATTGTGTTAGAACCCTAATTAATTGGGTGTTATAGAAATGTGAAGTGTCATATTTAATTCCTCCTTAGTTATTTCTGATTAACCAAATGATGTGATGTATTACTGGGTTTGATGTTAATCGGTGTATTCAAATACTAACAACATTGACTTGTTAGGTGGGGAAGCAACTAATACTACCATACCAAGGAAGTAGTTGGTATTAATCTTAGCACTAAATCCAAGGTGAGTGACCTTTCTTATCAAATATAAATGCTTATAATTTCATATGGAAATGTGTAGTTAAACACATGTGTTAAAATGTTTATGGGAGTGATGTTGTATTTATGAAACATATGCATATGATTAAAAATGTTAAGCGATGTTATATAATGATATGGACTAGTGAGTCCTTTATCTAATGTTAAGGACTATGGTGGGTCCTATGGGATGTGGTGGTCCTGGTAATCCAACTTAAAGGTTTGTGTACTCAGGCCTAATAAAGGGATGTGGTGGTCCCTAATAACTGTGGTGGGTTAATTGGACTGTGGCGGGTCCAGACTTACGAGAGTTTCAAAATTCCTGTTGGGTTATAGCATTAGAACAAAATAAAAATGTTTATTCAAATTGGTTATATGTGTGGTATGTGGTCATTCACTAAGCCTTTATAGCTTACACTCCTATAATGTTTTATTTTCAGGTATGCTTATAATTTGGAGGTCACTGCCAAGTTAGGACCTTAAAACGGGGGAGTGACGGATATCTAGTATGATTTGAATATCAAGATTCCTTTTGTGTAATTATTAAACTAAGGATATTGGTTATTTAAAGTTATGTAGTAATTATAAGTTATAAGTAAAGGCAGTTATGTTTTCATCTACACATACCTTTGAAAAAAGAAAAAAAATCTTATGCTATTTTCCTTAGAGATTTAAATTAAAGCATTGTTTAAGGCAATTTATCTCTAATTAAAAGGATGAGTTTAACTTAATTAAGTTGGGGTGCGATAACTTGGTATCAGGGCGTGGTTATTAGGTTCTAGACAGGGTGTGAGGGTCTAGATTGGCAGTGGACACTAGAAAGTGAGTTTGCTATGCATCTGGATTTTGACTAACAATGTTAATATTAAACTATGGTAATTATATTTTGTTTAAGTTAATTATATTGCAGTGAGTGATGGATCCCCACGAGCCGCATGATAGAGCAGAGGGTGAGGCATCCTATGTACCTAATAGTCAGCAAGGACATAGACCTATTGAAGTGGATGAACCAGAGGTGCAAAAACAACCTGTTGATGATGTGGGAAGAATATTACGTGCTATGGAAAAATTAGTGGAACAAGCAAGAGGTGGAGAACATGGTGGGGATAGGGATAAATTGCATGAGAGGTTCATGAAGTTAAATTCGCCAGCATTTACTGGGACTACTGATCCGTTAGTGGCAGAGGGGTGGATTAGAAAGATGGAAACAATATTCAAGGTGATGGAAGTGCGAGATGAACAAAAGGTTTTATTAGCAACCTTTAGGTTAGAGGATGATGCAAAGTTATGGTGGGACGCAACAGAAAGGTTACTTACTACAATGGGGGGAGTGGTGACAATAAATCCTCCATAAATTACATGGGAGAGGTTTGTAAAGGTGTTCTTTGAAAAATATTTTCCAAGGCTTTATAAGAAAGAGAAAGAGGAAGAATTTATCACGTTGAAACAGGGGAATCGAACAGTGGCAGAGTATGAAGCTTTATTTACATCCTTATCTAGATTTGCACCTGACTTGGTGAGGACGAAATAAAGTAAATGTGATCGATTTCAAACCGGGCTGAGTGCAAATATAAAAAGCATGGTTGCTAATATGAAGATCATAGATTATGTGGACTTGGTTGATAGGGCCATGGTGTCAGAAAAGTCAATGAAAGAAATGCAAGCTGAACACTCGAAGAAAGCTAGACATGATGTTATAAGATCATATGGATGGGAGACGGGAACCTCAACTCAGAGTGTAGCATGAGGAGTACCTAAGGGCCAAGAATTTAAAAATAATAGAAGTGCACGTGGAAGATTTCAAGCTCGATGTGGAAGGACTGGGATGAATCGGTCAGAAAATGCATATGTGTTGGTGCTGGGGGCTATATTTTGTTATAGATATGGTGGTCAAGGGCACATGTCTCGAGAGTGTACAAAAGATGAGACGACACCTTTGTGTTTCCATTGTCATCAACCGGGGCACTTACGAAAGAATTGTCCAGCGATGGGAGCTACAACATCAGTTGGGAGTGTGGCAGTAGGATGTAGGAGTTCTACACAGAATGTACCCAGGGGAGGTAGAGGAGGTATATCGCAAAGTCAAGGCCAAGGAAGAGTGTTTTCACTGACGCAACAAGATGCACAAGCTATGCCTAACGTAGTGACATGTACACTTCCTATTGGTGATAAAGATGCTTATGTGTTGATAGATCCTGGTTCTACATATTCTTTTGTGTATTTGCTTTATCTATTGCATCTTAATAAACCATTATCATCATTAGATTCTGGTTTAGCTATTGGTACTCCAGTGGGGGGTTGGTTTTTATTGAGAGGGTATATAGGGAGTGTGTGGTGCGAGTGGGTGAAAAAGAATTACTAGTTGACTTATTACCTCTCAATATGCGTGACTTTGATGTGATACTGGTTATGGATTGGTTAGCCTCATATCATGTATGTTTAGATTGATTTAAAAAGGAGGTAGTGTTTTAGTTACCTGGTGAACCTGAATTTAAATTTATTGGGGAACGAAATGTCACTCCAACTTGTTTGATTTCTGCTACAAAATGTTATGAACTGTTAAGGAAAGGATGTGAGGGTTATCTTGCCTATGTAGTGGACATACGACAAGAGGCTGGAAAATTATCAGATATACCAGTAGTTAATGAGTTTGCAGATGTCTTCCCAGAATAACTCCCAGGGTTAGCACCAGACCGTGAGGTAGAATTTGCGATTGAGTTGGTACCAGGCACTGCATCGATATCTATTGCACCATATCGCATGTCACTTGCAGAATTAAAGGAGTAAAAATACAATTGCAAGATTTGTTAGATCGTGGTTTTATAAGGCCTGGTGTATCACCGTGGGGAGCCCCATTATTGTTTGTGAAAAAAAGAGATGGAACCATGAGACTATGCATTGATTATCGTCAATTGAATAAGGTGACTATCCCTAACAAATACCCATTACCCCAAATTGATGACTTGTTTGATCAGTTGCAAGGAGCCAAAGTGTTTTCCAAGATCGATCTCAGATCCGGATATCATCAATTGAAAGTAAGAGATTGTGACATTTCTAAAACTGCCTTTCGTTCCAGGTACGAACATTATGAATTTCTTGTCATGCCATTTGGGTTAACAAATGCACCGGATGTATTCATGGAATTGATGAACTGTATATTTAAACCATACGTGGATTCTTTTGTTATTGTCTTCATTGATGATATTTTGATATATTCTCGTAGTAGGGATGAGCATGAACACCATCTGCATATTATTTTACAGACCTTGCGAGAGAAGCAGTTGTATGCTAAATTTTCTAAATGTGAATTTTGGCTAGACAGGGTAGTATTTTTAGGGCATGTTATTTCTGCTGATGGTATTTGTGTTGATCCCAAGAAGGTAGAAGCAGTAATGAATTGGGAAAGACCAACTAGTGTGACTGAGGTACGTAGCTTTTTGGGATTGACGGGGTATTACAGGAGGTTTATACCGGGGTTTTCTTCTATTGCATTGCCATTGACTAAGCTTACCAGAAAGGAGAACAAGTTTGTGTGGAGTGGTGATTGTGATAAAAACTAGGGGTGGCAATTCGGGTTAGTCGTGTCATTTTCGGGTCGCGTTGATTTTTATTTGAGTATAAGTTTTGGGTACTCTTTAATCTATACAAGTTAATCGTGTCAAGTTCGGGTCATTTCGGGTTATTACCATAAACGGGTTATCGTGTCAAAAATTGCCAGCCCTAATAAAAACTTTGAAAATTTAAAGGGTAAGTTGACATCAGCTCCAGTATTGACTATTCCAACAGGTACAGAAGGTTTAGTTATTTATAGTGATGCTTCATATCAAGGACTTGGATGTGTATTAATACAGCATGGAAAGGTAATTGCTTTTGCTTCTCGATAGTTAAAGATACATGAACGCAACTACCCTACTCATGATCTCGAGTTAGCTACAGTAGTTTTTGCATTAAAGATCTGGAGACATTACTTATATGGTGTTAGTTGTGAAATTTTTACTGACCATCAAAGCTTAAAATATTTGTTTACTAAAAAAGACTTGAACTTGCGGCAAAGAAGGTGGATGGAACTTATAAAAGATTATGATTGCACGATACATCACCATCCAGGTAAAGCTAATGTTGTTGCTGATGCTTTGAGTAGAAAATCTCTAGGCATAGTATCTTGTATTTATTATATTCGAGTTGACCTGTTGAGAGAGTTAGCTCTAATGGGGGTGGAATTAACTTTGAATGAGTCTTACGGAATAGTAGCACATTTAAATGTTAGACCCAAGTTGATAGACTGGATAAAACAAGCACAGGTAGAAGATATAGAATTGGAGAAAGTTGGAGATTATATGAAAAAGGGTAAAGTAAAGGAATTTTCTATTCGTGATGATGACATTGTTATATACGGTAATCATTTGTGTGTACCCAATGTGCTTGATTTAAGAAAAACTATTTTAGAGGAAGCGCATTGTTCTTTATATGCTATGCATCCAGGGAGCACGAAACTGTATAGAGATTTGAAACAATGTTATTGGTGGTCGGAAATGAAACACGACATTGCAGATTTTGTTGCTAGATGTCTAGTTTGCCAACAGGTGAAGACAGAGCATCAGAAACCAAGTGGTTTACTACAACCCTTACCTATTCCTGAGTGGAAATGGGAACATGTTACTACAGATTTTATTGTAGGTTTACCAAAATCATTCCGAGGGTTTGATTCTATTTGGGTTGTCATTGATAGGTTGACCAAGTCTTCACACTTTCTTCCTGTTGAAACTACATACTCCATGGATAGATATGCCAAATTATATGTGGATGAGATTATTAGATTGCATGGTGCACCTGTTTCTATTATTTCTGATCGAGATCCTAAGTTTACTTCTCACTTTTGGCCTAGTTTACAACAAGCTTTAGCGACTAAATCGAAATTTAGTACAAATTTTCATCCTCAGACTGATGGGCAGTCAGAAAGAACGATCCAGACACTCGAAGACATGTTACGAATTGGTGTATTGGAGTTCAAGGTAAGTTGGGATGAACACTTGCCACTAATAGAGTTTCCTTATAATAATAGCTATCATTCGAGTATCGAAATGGCTCCTTATGAAGCCTTGTATGAGAGAAAATGCAGAACTCCAGTGTGTTTGATTGAAGTAGGAGAACGAAAACTACTTGGGCCAGAAATCATACAACGGACTACTAAAAAGATAAATATTATCCATAATCATTTGAAGGTGGTGCAAAGTAGACAGAAAAGTTAAGCAGACAACCAAAGGAAAGAAATGAAATTTGAGGAAGGTGATCGAGTATTCCTACGTGTTTCACCTTGGAGAGGGGTTATGAGATTCAGGAAGAAGGGAAAGTTAAGTCCCAGGTACATTGGCCCTTATGAGATAGTGAAATGGGTTGGAGATGTAGCTTATAAATTGGCGTTACCACCAGAATTGTCCCGAATACACGATGTTTTTCATATATCCATGTTACGTAAGTATGTGCCCGATCCTTCACATGTGTTTATCTCACAACCGATAGAGCTTCAAGATGACTTAACCTACGTGGAGGAACCAATTGCAATTTTAGATCGAAAGGATCAAGTGTTACGTAGTAAAACCATTTCACTAGTTAAGGTGATGTGGAGAAGTCAGAATGTGGAGTATGCCACCTGGGAAGGGGAGGATAAGATGAAGAAGCAATATCCTCAATTGTATGGTAAGTTTCTTATGCGTTAAATTTCGAGGACGAAATTTTTATAAGAGGGGTAGAATTGTAAGGCCCTAAAACATGATTAGTAATGATAATTACATGATTAAGCATAAGTTATTTGTTATTAGTTATAAATTTCTTATATGTGTTAAATATGTTAATTATTATGTTTAGGGGATGCATGCTCATGTGATATATACGTGGTTTATATTAGATGCTAATTAAGCTTATGATCGGGGATACCATGTTTAGAGAATATGATTAGTTATGTGGTTAAATGCATCATAAATTATGCTTTTAATGTATGATTATGTTTAGAAAAGTAAATAAGGGTGTTGATTCGAAATTGGCAATGTTTGGTCCCCAAATGTGAAAGTTTTGAGATTTTCGGTAAATTGCTACTTTCCTGTTCGAAGACCAAATTAGGCGTATTAGTTTATGATTTTAGGAAAACATAAATTATTAAAGTTGTAGATATATGAATTAATATTATAACACAACAAACGGTGGGTTAAACGGAGGCTCGTACAAGAAGTTATACCGAAAGTATGAAACAAGGGCAAATTTGTCCATCCCTTAAGTGACAATTGTCTTATTAGCACACCATGTGCTATTTTTTTATTGGTTAAAGGGTGGGTGATGGTTTGGCTGACTTAAACTTGTTAAAAAACCTTACTTGTTCAGCCAATTCACCCACGAACAAGAGTTTTGCCTAAAGAGAGAGAAAGAGAAGAAAGTTAAGGAAGAAATATTCGAAAAATTTCTATAAATCGAGGAATCCTCGTAAGGTAATTTCTTCTTTATTAAAGTTGGTCATAGGGATGAGTTCTACACATGGCATATTTTTATTTTTGATTTGGATAAATATTTTAATGATACCCATATTGCCTAAGTTTATTAAAATAAGTATGGGTTAAGAACATAAGTTAGATTTGGAGCTAGGATCGTAAATGCATACTTTAAAGTCTTAAATTTACATCATTTTTCGTAAAGCATTTTGATTTAGAAAATTAATGCTTGTGATGTATATTTCTAATAAAACATTTTTATTATATGTTTCCATGAATTATACCCAAGGTCAAGGTTATGTATGCTTAAAAATGTTAAGTTATGCCTTAATGTTCTATTTTGACCTAGTTATACTAAATGGTATAAATCATGGAATACTTATTGGAATTGAGTTATTCAAGTTAGAGAGTAAAATATACTCATACATGTATAACATATCCGAAAATTGCGTAAAAATACCAAGGAATGAACCTTTGGTGATAGTTTGAAGTTTTGGTTTAAAATCTACCCTAAAGTAGCAAGAATGCATACCAGGTGTTTGACATTTTGCTCGACATAGAAAATGAGCCCTAAAAATTATGAAACATTAAATTTGTATTATTAAATGTGTTTACTGATATTGGGTGGAATATCATGGAAAGTTATATTGTATAAAAATTATGAGAATTCCAGGAAGTTAAAGTTGTGTTGTTATTTTTCTTGAGAAACGATTTGGAAAAGGTTGTAATAAAATGGGCATAACTTTGTCTAGAAAATTCGTAATTTAATTATGTAAATTGTGTTAGAACCCTAATTAATTGGGTGTTATATAAATATGAAGTGTCATATTTAATTCCTCCTTAGTTATTTCTGATTGACCAAATGATGTGATGTATTACTGGGTTTGATGTTAATCGGTGAATTCAAATACTAACGACATTGACTTGTTAGGTGGGGAAGCAGCTAATATTACCTTACCAAGGAAGTAGTTGGTATTAATATTAGCACTAAATCCAGGGTGAGTGACCTTTCTTATGAAATATAAATGCTTATAATTTCATATGGAAATGTGTAAGTTAAAGACATGTGTTAAAATGTTTATGGGAGTGATGTTGTATTTATGAAACATATGCATATGATTAAAAATGTTAAGCGATATTGTATAATGATATGTACTAGTGAGTCCTTTATCTAATGTTAAGGACTGTGGTGGGTCCTACGAGATGTGGTGGTCCTGTTAATCCAACTTAAAGGTTTGTGTACTCGGGCTTAATAAAGGGATGTGGTGGTCCTTAATAACTGTGGTGGGATAATTGGACTGTGGCGGGTCCAGGCTTACGAGAGTTTCAAAATTCCTGTTGGGTTATAGCATTAGAACAAAATAAAAATGGTTATTCAAATTGTTTATATGTGTGGTATGTGGTCATTCACTAAGCCTTTATAGCTTACACTCCTATAATGTTTTATTTTCAGGTATGCTTATAATTTGGAGTTCACTGCCAAGTTAGGACCTTAAAAAGGGGGAGTGAAGGATATCTAGTATGGTTTGAATATCAAGATTCCTTTTGTGTAATTATTAAACTAAGGATCTTGGTTATGTAAAGTTATGTAGTACTTATAAGTCATAAGTAAAGGCAGTTATGTTTTCATCTACACATACCTTTGAAAAAAGAAAAAAAATCTTATGCTATTTTCCTTAGAGATTTAAATTAAAGCATTGTTTAAGGCAATTTATCTCTAATTAAAAGGATGAGTTTAACTTAATTAAGTCGGGGTGCGACACACGCGTCCCTACTTAACTACCGTAACTGTCGTATTTCTCACTCGTGACAATTTTCACAAATTCACAATCACATATTGCTTTATTCACTCAGTAATATTCAATACAATTTTCATTAACCAATACTAATCCTTATCTCGCTAGTGAATATTTATTTTAAACCCGATTAACGATCAATTAATTTTTCACATTTAAAAATCATTAAAAAATATGGGGTGTTACAGATCCCATCCTGAAATTGGAATTGATTATGTTCCTGAGGCAATGGAGAAATGTATTTGCTTGGAGCCATGAGAATATGCATGGGATTGATACCAAAATCCTCTGTCATGAGCTCAGCATCAATATGGATGCCAAGCCGATCAAGCAGAGACGCAGGGTTTTTAGTCTAGAAAAAAATCAAGCTATTCAGGAGGAAGTAGAGAATCTTCAAAAATCCCAATTTATTGAATATGTGAAGTATCCAGCCTGGTTGGTCAACATTGTAATAGTCAAGAAGAAGAATGATAAATGGAGGATTTGTGTGGACTTCATTGATTTAAATAAAGCTTGCCTAACAGATCATTTCCCTTTGCCTAGAATTGATCAATTGGTTGATGCTACATCGGGACATAAGCTTTTAAGCTTTATGGATGCCTATTCTGGTTATAATGAGATAAAGATGAAATCTGAAGACATGGAAAGTACAACCTTCATCACCAATAGAGGAACTTATTGTTACAATGTAATGCCCGTTGGGCTAAAAAATGCAGGAGCAACGTATCAAAGGTTGTGAATAAGGTTTTCGAAGAGTAGATAGGCAAGAACATGGAGGTCTGTGTGGATGATATGTTGACAAAGAGTAAAAAAGAATTAGATCATATCGTCGACCTCAATCAGACTTTTGATCAGTTGGAAAAGCATCAAATGAAATTGAATCTGACCAAGTGTGTGTTCGGAGTACAAGAAGGTATGTTCCTCGATTTTATAGTTAATCAAAGGGGAATTGAGGCTAATACAACAAAGATAAAAGATTTAATCAAAATGCAGTCGCCGACTTGCAAAAAAGATGTGCAAAGGCTCACTAGAATAGTGGAAGCTTTAAACAGATTTATTTCTCGAGCAACGGACAAGTGCTTACTATTTTTTTAAGTCTTGAGAAAGACTTTTGAGTGGAATGTAGAATGTGAAGAAGCGTTCCAAGAGTGGAAAAAATATTTAAGATCACCTACTTTGTCATCCCGACCAATTTTGGGAGAAAAGTTGTATTTATATTTGTCTGTTTTTAAGTCAGCAGTAAGCTCAGCCTTGGTCACACGGGATAATGGAATCTAAAAACCATTTTGCTACACCAGTACAACGTTCAGGGGAGTAGAAATTAGGTACCCACGTTTGGGAAAATTAGCTCTTGCACTTAGTGAGGCTTCTAGACGTATGAAACCTTATTTCCACGAACATACTATAGTTGTGTATACTGAACTGACTTTTTGGTAAGCACTCCAGAAGCCTGAGAAGTCAGGTGTAACAAGCCGTATTTTTTAAATGGGAATTTTTAAATTAAGTTTGAAAATCGGAGAAAAATGAAATTTTGAATTTTATAAATTTTATAATTTAAAATGTTGGTTTTTATATTTGAAAAATAAATTTTCAAATGGAATTGGAATTGGAATTAAAACAAGGTTTTTATTTAAGTTTTCCTATGTATATAAGTCTTAGAAGAGTCCTCAAAACATAAAACTCTCTAAGAGTTCTCAAAACATAAAACTCTCTAAAAAAATATTTAAAAATATTGAACCGTCCGATCGAGCTGAAATTTCTTATGTGACTTCCTCTCGTCTTCAGCTACCATGTCCCCGAATTTTAGCCAATTCCAGCAGCCTGATTGTCCGAAATGTGTTTTTTAGTGTTTATATCTAATTAAAACTCTTTTCTTAATCAAACTCTTTATCCTTTATATATCACAACAAATTCGTGGCTTGGCTTTTCAAATCATTTTTTCTCAAACTTTTCGGCCAGAAGACCTCTCCAAAATTACTCCCTTTCATCTACAAACCATAGCCCCAAACTTATTAAAGATTTCAATATTAGATTAGAAGGCTTATTTGGTGTTTTCTCGAGTTTGGGCTAAAACGTGATTTGATTATTTTTGCAAGGGGAACGTGATGGTGCGTTCTGATTTAGAGGTTGGAATTATGTGATGATTTTGAGGTATGGGGTTTTACATAATATGCTCCTTAATCTCGTGAGAGTTATTCCCTTTGAATTCATGTGACTATTGAACTCGTATTTGATTTATTAAATTCATTGAAATCTGGATAAATAATTGTTGAAATTATTTTGATTCACGTGGTATTATTCATGTTGTTATTGAGCACGTTGTCATGAGATTTTAATACGGCACGGAGGTCGGGCACCCGCCAAAATTCCTGTTTCCCGAGGCTATGTCTTGATAAAGCATATGCGGATGGAGTGAGGCCTGGTGACCCGATTAATGTGTTTTTGAGAAATTATTGATAAATGCTTATGAGATTCGCATTTGATTTGAATATTCGTACTCGTATTTTTACTCTTTATTCACCGCTAATATTTGTTGAGCATCTTTCCTGTCGTATTGTGTACTTCCCCATATTTTCTTTTAGTGGCAGGTTAGCGAAGATTTTGGGGCGTAATGGAGATTGATTTTAGCTTGGATATTTTGGGAAGAATATTCGAGAATACAAGATGAGAAGAATTGTATTTATTTTTTATGTATAGAGCATTGGAGATTTATTTTCTTTTCGAGTTAGATAGTTGTATTAATTCGAGAGACTTTTGTTGTATTTAATTTGAAGATTGAGATTAGTTATTTCTCTTATTTTTATGGGATTTAGATGCTCTATACCTTGTTGATTGTGGATTTAGTTTAGTTTTATCGTAGTATCGCTTCGTTTGCTCTCCCCGGGCGGGAGGGGTGTTATAAATGGGATCAGAGCTTAGGTATACATAAACCCTTGGGTCTTGGGTTTTGGGTCTAGCATGCGGGTTAGACATATTTTTTTTGGAGATATAAATTTTTTGTGATAAGTCATGTTTGGCATCGAGGTTAGATGTGAGGTATTTAAAGTTGATTTTCGGAGACAAGATTTATTTTTGGAGATTGTTGGTGTAGCCTAATTTTTTTGTGTTAGGTTTCATTGAATTTCGATGGCAAAATTCCTTGTTAGTGGGGAAGTATGTAACAACTCAAATTTTTTGAATGGGAATTTTTAAATTAATTTTGAAAATCGGAGAAAAGTGAAATTTTGGATTTTATAAATTTTATAATCTAAAATATTTATTTTTATATTTGAAAAATAAATTTTCAAACGAAATTGGAATCGAAATTAAAACAAGATTTTTATTTAAGTTTTCCTATGTATATAAGTCTTAGAAGAGTCCTCAAAACATAAAACTCTCTAAGAGTCCTCAAACATAAAATTCTTTAGAAAAAAATATTTAAAAATATTGGACCGTCCGATCGAGCTAAAACTTCTTTTGCGACTTCTCTCGTCTTCAACTACCAGATCCCCGAATTTTATCCAATTCCAATGGTCTGATCGTCCGGAATGTGTTTTTCAGTGTTTGTATCTAATTAAAACTCTTTTCTTAATCAAACTCTTTATCCTTTATATATCACAACAAATTCGTGGTGTGGCTTTTCAAATTACTTTTTCTCAAACTTTTCAACCAGAAGACCTCTCCAAAATTACTCCCTTTCATCTACAAACCATAGCACCAAACTTATTCAAGATTTCAACCTTAGATTAGAAGGCTTATTTAGTATTTTCTCGAGTTTGGGCTAGAACGTGATTTGATTATTTTTGCGAGGGGAACGTGATGGTGCGATCAGATTTAGAGGCTGAAATTATGTGATGATTCATGTGATGATTTTGAGGTATGGGGTTTTACACAATATGCTCCTTAATCTCGCGAGAGTTATTCCCTTTGAATTCATGTGACTTTTGAACTCATATTTGAATCGTTAAATTCATTGAAATCGGGATAAATAATTGCTGAAATTATTTTGATTCATGTGGTATTATTCATGTTGTTATTGAGCACGTTGTCATGAGATTTTAATATGACACAGAGGTTGGGCACCCTCCAAAAATTCTTGCTTCCCGAGGCTATGTCTTGATAAAGCATATGCGGACGGGGTGAATCCTGGTGACCCGATTAATGTGTTGTTGAAAAATTTATTGATAAATGTTTATGAGATTCACATTTGATTTGAATATTCGTACTCATATTTTTACGCTTTATTCACCGCTAATATTTGTTGAGCATTTTTCCTGTCGTATTATGTACTTCCCATATTTTCTTTTAGTGGCAGGTTAGCGCGGATTTCGGGGTGCTATGGAGATTGATTTTTGCTTGGATATTTTGGGAAGAATATTCGAGAATTTAAGATGAGAAGAATTGTATATATTTTTTTATGTATAGAGCATTGGAGATTTATTTTCTTTTTCGAGTTAGATAGTTATATTAATTTGAGAGACTTTTGTTGTATTTAATTTGAAGATTGAGATTAGTGGTTTCTCTTATTTTTATGGGATTTAGATGCTCTATACCTTGTTAATTGTCGATTTAGTTTAGTTTTATCGTAGTAGCGCTTCGTTCGCTCTCCCCGAGCGGGCGGGGTGTTACATCAGGAAGATTGATGTACTGGGAGGTAGAATTGGGAGAGTATGAAATCTTCTACAAACCAATATATTCATTAAAAGGGCAAGCTTTAGCAGATTTTATTGCTGAATTTACTTATTTGGAGGTTCTCGACCAATGAAAATTACATGTCGAGTAGACTTCGAAAGAAGAAAGATCAGTTCAAAAGCAAGCTGAAATTACTACCGATCAACCCGAGTTATCCAGAATTCATGAAATGATTGAAAAATATGTGGATGAGAGTAAGAATATATTCCAGTATGGATCATTGACACCAAAAAGTTTTAATAATGATGTCTCGTTATGGAATTTGTACGTGGATGGATCTTCATATGCTACAAGCAGTGGAGCAGGTATAATATGTAATACCCCTAATGATATTGAGTATGCTCTCAGGTTTGAGTTCAAAGTATCAAACAACGAGGCGAAAAACGAAGCCTTGATAGTTAGATTGAATTTAACTCATTCATTAGGCGCCGAACAAGTAGCGACACACATTGATTTACAATTGGCTGTTAACCAAGTACTTTATTTATGTGGAGTAAAAGGAGAATTGATGAGTAGGTATCTTGCTAAGACCATGGAAGTTATTACAATGTTTCCCATCGTCCAGATGAACAAGATACCAGGAATATCAAATTCTCAAGCTGACGCCCTTTCTCGTCTAGCATCAGCAATACGAATTGAGCTTAGAAGAACAATCCCAATAAAAATATTGACTAATCCCCCCAATAGAAATCTTGACTAATCGAAGTATTGATGAGAACCTGATGGTTAGGTTTATTGCTGTAGACCTAGGACATTCTTGGATGAATCCCATCAGAGCTTATATTGAAGATGGAACCCTACCACCAGATCCTAAAGAGGCCAAAAAGCTTCGATATAAATCAGTAAGATATGTGTTAGATAAAAGAGTTTTATAAATAAGGGGATTGAAAATATCCTTGCAGCGTTGTGTTCATCTAAAGGAGGTGGAAGATTTGATCAAAGAAGTGTATGAAGGTTCCTGTGGGGCTCATTTCTCTGGTTGATCATTTCTTTAACGAATCAACACTCAGGAATATTACTGGCCGACTATAAGGATACTGTACCGCCTTTTCAAGAAAGTGTGACAAGTGCCAGAAGTTCTCTGCCATTCATAAAGCACCTAATTCTGCTTTAACACCAATAACTTCACCTTGGTCGTTCGCTATATAGGGAATTGACTTGGTTAGCCCACTGCTGACCACCAAAGCCAGGTTCAAATATTTAGTTGTTGTTGTTGATTATTTGACCAAATGGGTAGAGGCAGAGCCATTGGTTGAGATGCCTTATAATAAAGTGTATCCGTTCATCTGAAAGAATATAACTTTTCGATATGGTTTACCATATACTTTCATTACAGACAATGGCACCCAATTCGATAACGAGGAGTTTGAAGAATACTGCGTCCAGTCTAAAATCCAAAAATTGCATTCTACCCCAGGCCATCCTCAAAGTAATGGTAAAAAAAAGTAAAAAGCAGGACTTTGATGAATGGACTGAAGAAGACGCTTGATGCTTCTAAGGGCAACTGGGTTAATTGAGTTACATTCTGTTCTTTGGGCTTACAGAACAATGCCGAGAATAGCAACTAGAGAGACACTATACATGCTTATATTTGGGACTGAAGCCATGGTACTAACTGAGCTCGGCCTACCAAAACACATGTACTGAATTTTGATTCTCCAGTTAGTGATTTGATGAGTAGGTTAGATCTTGACATGTTGGAGGAAGTACGAGATAATGCTGCTCTGAGAAATGCGGCACACCAACACAAAACTGCTCGCTTTTATAATGAAATGGTCAAGCCGACCAACCTTAAGGAGGGCGATTATGTTATTAACAAAGTTATCCAGGAGAATAACAAGCTTGAAGCCAATTAACATGACCTATATCGCGTATCAGCTGTCATCCGACTAGGGACCTATCGGATAGAGACTTTGGATGGCGAGGAATTCAAAAATCCTTGGAATGCCGAGCACCTCCGAAAGTATTATCAGTAATCCAAAGGATTGCTACTATTGTATTTCTTTTGCTTTTATTTACGTATCAATAAAATATTAATTTCAATGCCTTTAATCATTTGATTTTTTTTTGAAGTACGGTGATGATATACATCCCCGAAAACAGAAATAACCCAGTACATAACATATGTCTCTTGGTCTTGGGCTTTCTCGATCAACAAAATACACTTGAACTGCTTGAACCCATCAAATTCCAGATGTACCAACAGATTAATGCGTGCTCATATTACTTCTTGTATAACTTTATATACAAGTTATGAACAATAAGTAATAACCGACCAAGTCAAAATAGGACTACAATCCTCAACACTTGGTCGACAACAAAAATAATAACCGACTAAGTCAAAACAGGATTACCATCCTCAGAACTTGGTCGGCAACAAAAATAATAACCGACCAAGTTAAAATAGGATTACAATCCTCAACACTTGGTCAACAACAAAAATAATTACCGACCAAGTCAAAACAGGATTACAATCCTCGGCACTTGATCGAAAATAACAATTTACTTCATGTATGACTTCGTAATAACAAATCAAGAACAAAAGGTTGATTACTTCATATATGATTTTGTATAAACAAGTCAAGAACAAGAAGTTTGTAAAACTTCGTCTAAAACTCAAACAGTTACAAACAAGTTTTACTCGACTAAGTTAAATGAAGGAAGGCATGTAAACATTCCTAAATATGGAATACAAACATATATTCCTCATACACTTGGTCACCACTGATAACTAATGCTAAATTTGGATTAATATATCTAAGTGCATTAGTAGAATCAATGGCATTACAATCACAAGTTAACTGATTGATTAAAATAATCATAAGTTAACAAAATAAACATATGGATTTTAATTCATATAAATTGTATTGCATTTAAAGGAATAATAAACTATAGGTAAATTATTCAGCTGGACGTTTGCCTTCAGTTTTAACAGTTAGCTGCCCTCTCTACATTAGAGTAGGAGGGTCATCCAATGTATAGGGAGACTTGATAAAGTTAAAGTCTTCCAACATTCTACTGTTAATGCTACTCGACACATTGATCAGATTAGGAGGTTGAATTATCTCAAGTTCATCATGCAATCCAAAAGCCCCTAAATACTTGGATATTAAACACGGGGGAATTGAATTAATTGGGATCCAGCTTGAATGGAGGTTTTTATTAGTCTAAAAATATAGGATCATTCTAATACCATAGTTTGTTATTCTGGTCAACTTTCAACAAAGTTAAGCAATTGGTCCAACCCCATTTATAGCCTTCATGATGGGACTGAGCAAGGTGATCTTTTACATGACCTAAAGCTTCGTTGTGGCCTTCCATCCATACCTCTTTGGGTTATTTATGAAATTGAAATTTTAACCTTTCAACTTGCTATTGAAGTTTCTTCAAAGCATCATCCTTCACCTTCAGCTGAACGGATTGGTCGGTAACGACTTTGTCCTTAGTTTCAATCTTTGCAGATAGGTTGGCAACAACTTGACTCTTCACTTTTAACTGGGCAGCTTGGTCGGCTAAGGTCTTCTTGGTCCTAGCTTCTTCTACAGTTGGTCGTCTCGTTCTTTATTGTTCGGAAGATTGCATAGGTTTGGATGTCTTCAAAGTTTCCAATTTTTCCATCATCCCAGTGTTCTCATTATCCAAAAAGTAGGCACCTTCATTGGCACCACTGACAAAAGCTTATTATAAAGCCTCCAACTCATCCCAGAGTTTATTATTCTCCTCCTCCAAGAGCTTGGCGATCTCTCTGGATTCATCAAGTTCAGGGTTCAACAAAAACTCTTTTCTCCTGTACGAGGAAGCATATTTCTCTAGTTTCTCTTCAAAACCCCAAGCTTCACTCAATGCTTTGTACTTGGCTCCATATTCGGCATGCATTAGAGCCTTGTCCTTATTGTGATCTGCCTATAAATCTTCAATCATCTCAAAGTACGCAACATTATAAGCCACAACCTGATCAAGAAGAAATTTGAGATAAGTGTATGCATCCCTTGCTTGATCAGAAGCATCTATGCTGAGCAAGTATGTTAATTCTTCATCTGTCAAGTCTAAGTGACCAGCTTTAAATAGATTTTCGTAGCGTTTTAGTAGGTCAGAACCAATAGAGACAATTTGTTCCATCTTGGCAATAAACTAAACAGATAAAGAAATAATTGATTAACAATAAAAGAAGACAGAGCAATAGCCGAGCATAAAAAAAATGACAAGTTAATTGAAGAAACAGTTCTTTAATTAATAAATGGTAGTATTAAAAAGAAGTACATCAAAACAAAACAAAAAGAATACAAAAGAATGGTGCAAAATACAAAGACTAGAGGCTAAATAAGTCTACACCTTCTTCTTATCCTTCCCTACCTTAGGGTTTATCTCTTGGTCGGCAGGAGGGGTAACTGAGTCAATAGGATCTTTGTCTTGATCTGCTGGAGGAACAATTGACTCAATTGCCATAGAGGATTCCCCCGAACCAACATAATCGTTAATTTCATTATCAGGGTTGGGAGGAGAGCGTGGTTCGTGCCTCAGAAATAGCTCTGAATCTTTAGTAGTGCTAACTTCCCTCAAAGCTTTCGACCAGTCCTCCTTAAAAAATTTCTTCTTGGCGTACGCTATTTAAGCAGGAGTGGCAGAGATGGCCTTGTCCCAGCCCTTGTTGAAGGAATCTTCTCTGATTTTCTTTTATTTGGCCTACTCGACAGAAAGGTCAGCAGACAGCTTAACTACCATGTCTTCAGCAACCTTTGCCCTGCGCTCAGCTTGAGCAGAGGCCAAGGTAGATACAGACATAGCATCATCAGCTTTTTATCGTGCTTCTTTGATAGTCTTGATCTTTTCCTCCCAATTTTTCTACTTTGTCTCCATGTACTGCTTGGATTCCTCTAAATATTTTTTAAGACCTTCAAAGGCCTCCTCTACTTCTCCCGAAGAAGAACGTAAATGATCGTCCTTCTCAAGCATTTGGTCGTAATCAACTAGGAACTTCAAGAAAAAAGCCAAGTTAATGTAAATCAAATAAGACATGAACAATAACTGACCAACTTCAAAGATATAATTTACCAAGGCTAAGCTTTGAGTATCCCTTGCTGATAGTTGTGATTGGGACATTGAGGCAACAATATCTATGTGATCCAGAAGGGTACCAGCTTTGATCAAATTCCTAGCCAAGCTAGGACTAAATGTTACAGACAAGCTAACAACAGATAGGAACTTACCGACCAATCCCTATTAGTCGTCATCAATAATTTTCTCAAACTACTTATTAGCAAGACCTCTCCTTAGTCTCTTAAGAGGAGAGTCATCACCTTTATTTGTTGGGAGCTTCTTATTAGCCTAAACCTTCTTTTTTGGTGCATTGGTATCAATTGGTTTCTTGTCACCAGCATCGGAAAAATCCTCCAAGAGGTTGGGAATTTTTCTCTTTCCCATATTGACAAAAATGGGAAGATCAGAATCAAAAGAAGAAGAAGTGCCAACTTCATCACCCACACTAGCAGATTCAATGGCCGAGGAAGTAGACACTGGATCCCTTTTCAAATCAATTACAATTGAAGGCACAACAATTATTGGTCGAGATACAAAAGAGGCGATGGAAGTTTTATACTCTAGCAATACAGAAGCTGATCGGGGATGTTCTTCTCTTGTCCTTTGGTTCAGACCACACAAAAATTTGAGTTCTTCCAAATTCACTTCACCTGGATTGGGGGACTTGCTCTTATGTTTTTCTGCAAAAAAGCGAAAAGCAGCAGCAATTAGCATATATCGAAAAAGAAATTAGTAAAGAAAAGCGAAGTACTGAAATAACAACCTATCTCATTCCCTGAATGAGGGCATCTGGGACCATGGTAGGCCACTTAATTCTCAAGTGGAGCATGTTGCCAATGCTTGACTATTAAAGCATGATCCCAATAATCCTTATTGGAATCAGGAAAATTCAATACTAAATCCTTATTAGCTTGTCTGGTTTTCAAGTAATTGGCGTTCTCCCCTACAATAGATCATTTATAGCAGAACATGATCTCTGGAATCCCAATATGGGTTTTATATATTTTATTCAGTCTATTTATACCACTGACAACCCTCCAGGTGTTGGGGGCTACTCTCGCTGGAACAATGTCAAAATATTGACAGATATGAAGAAGAAAAGGTTTTGGTGGAAAGGTAAATCCACACTCAGCTATAAACAAGGTTGGGATCAAATGACCCTCAACTAAAGAATATACATCTATAGGGTTAGGGAGTATTTCTAAATCAATCTAAGAAGGAATTTTCCATTCTTCCCTAAATTCCTTTAGGGAATCAGTATCAATTATGTAAACCATGGCTCAGAAAGAAGGAAATGAAGAAAAACAGAGAGAAAGAAAGAGTTCTTACAAAAGATTAAGGATTCAGTAAGAACATTGGAAGGAAAAGACGAACGACGCCAAACGATCGCGTAAAAGCTCAGAAATAACTGCTATAGTTCGAAAATTTGGGGTAAAGAAAAATCTGGAACAAGCCTCCAGCCTTTTATAGTTTGTCTCCAAAATAGCACAAATAATGATTAAATGTACCAATGTTTGACATTCCGACGACTTCGCAATGCAGAAGGTGAAAAATACCCATTTACCCCTTAGCGGTTCATTAAAATTCAAATTATTTGCAAAAATGCCATCTTCAAATAATGCCAGTGAAATTTTACAAGTGTGGGAGGTTGGTTGCCGACCAAGCATCATGAAAATACTCCGAGATACTTCCATAATCAACTACTCCATACTTTCATGCAAGCATCAAGCATGGAATATTGGGGGCGTCTGTTGATACAAAAAATTATCTGCCTACGTAGACTAATCAAAAGTGAACACTTCCCCTCTTACGTGGCTAAAATCCTAGTCAGCAGATAGTAACTCAGTAGGCATGCCAACCAACATAAAGAATGTTGACCAACAACAGGAATGCCGACCATCAAGACCAATGAAACGTTACCGTACCAATGGTCTTATCACATGTGGTTAACACAATCAACTGTCATATTCATTATGTATATATGTAAATGTTTAAATGTATAGAAGCATTACATCTCTTGGAATTCCAACCCTTGACCTCCGAATCACTATAACTATGTTGCATCGTTTTCATCAAGGGTAAGGTAGAACGGATTCTGGGATATTCTTATTTATAAGAGTACCTAGCTTTTTGTAACCTCTGAAATCAGTACAATAACAGTGGACGTAGGCTTTCTTATATAGCTGAAGCACTTAAAAAAATCTCTTTCTCCTTTATTTACCATTACAATTATATATTTTATCTGTGATTATAAAATTAGATCAAGTCTAGTTTTTTTACATTAATACATATTTAATTGTAAGTTTGTTTAATAAACGTTATTATTCATTCTTGCATTTTTGTTTTCTCTTTAATTATACTAGCTTAATTTCTTTAGTATGACCATGTGAAGTTTATTGTATTTGATTAATATTGTGTGTAGTTTAAATTCGTTTTTATTTTTCGATATGTCCTAAGAGCTTTAGAAATTCGACATTCATTTAAAAGGACACGAGGGTGTGTTTTAAACCTTTGACGGTGTTTGAAAAATTATTTTTCTTATTTTGAGTGTGAGTACTTTTTGATGGGTCATACTTTTATTGAATTAATTGATAGTCCATACTTAAAGAGTGTACTTTGAAATTTCAAAATAAACTTTCTAAGGGATTAGAAATTTTAGGTGTCTAAATTTAGAGACGTTAAATGTTATTGTGAACTTAATCATATTATTTTTCGAATTAAACACGAGGGTCATTTTAATTTGAGTTATAAAATCAGGAACGACAAATTTACATTATTGTACACTATTAGTAAAATGTGATAATGAATCGAACGTCAGTTTTTACTCGCACACTTGATTATGTCTTCCGTATTTGCATTTTTATTTGTTTTAGCTTAGGAATATTTCATCTCTTCTTTAAACTCATTTCGTTTAGTTGGACAATCACAACTATTTTGAACGAAAAATTAATAAATTATTCGTGGGTCAGATTCGTATTTACACTCGCTATTCTATAATAGTCCTTGCATGTGCGATATTTTATAAATTGACAAACAATAACAAAAGTGAACTCTACAGTATTTGATTATTATAAAAAAATTGTTGAATTTGATTGTCTGCTAATCTAACTTGATTATATGTGAAAAAATTGTTAACTTTTAATTAGAGTGGTGGAGGACTCTTTTTAAGGAATATTTTAAATTTGATAATGATTTTTTTAGAGTAAGACTATACATACACACATAAAAACCCAAAACTCATACCCACACAAGCAAGAAGACAAAAAAGTTAAAGGCTTCATTTTTTTGTTTCCAACTTAAAAAATATATTTAATAAAAAATAAAAATATGTATTTTTAATAAAAAAATCTATTTAAAAAAAAACTATTTGGAATAAGATAGTGTTTTTTTTTAAATTATTTTTATCTTTTTATAATTGTTTAAAAAAAAGAAAAAAAATTTAACTGTTTAAAAAAAATTCTTAACTGTTTTTAAAAAAAACTCTAAAAAAAAGGGAGAGAGGAGGGGGGAGGGTACCGCTGGTATGGACTTTAAAAATAAGAAAATATTGGGTAAAAAGGTGTTTGAGAGATTGAATGAGTTAAATTAAATATAAGTGTCTTCTTTACAATATGTGTATTTACTTTTTATACATATTTTTTTTAAAAAACAGTTAAAGTTTTTTTTTAAAACAGTTATAAAAAGTTAAAAACAATTTGAAAACAAATACTTTCTTATTAAAAATATTTTTTTCATTAAGAATACAGATTTTTAGTTTTATTAAATATATTTTTTTAAGGGTCAATTATTAAATAGTCCCTACTATAAATATATATTTTTTAAAAAGGACACATATTTTTAGTTTAACCCATTTAGTCCCTCAAGCACTCAATATCCTCTTATTTTTAGAGGTTCGCGCCAGCGGCACTCCCTCTCCAAAATATGTGGCAAAGGACTTTTTGAGGCAAAATAAAAAAGTTTGAACTAAATGGGTATTAAAAAATGTTCGAGGGACTATTTGGTATATGTCCCTTTTTTTAAGATGGAAATGTAAAAATGAACCCTTTAATTTGATGTCTTTTTGTGTGGGTATGGGTTTTGGGTTTTTATGTGTCTCCATGTATTGTTATTCTTTTTTGGGAACACTTGTATTGAATCCTATTTTAAAAATTCATTTGTATCCACTCCTATATTTTGATTTTTTTAATCGTTGGTCCTATTATAATAACTGCGGGACACATAACATTCTTCGCGGAGAAAAAGATAGGCAGTTACAAAGCGATTGAAGAAAGTTTTGATTAATTATAGAACTACATATAATTTAAAAAATACATGAGAGAAAATTCTAAAAAAACTTTGATCCTGGGACTAAACCTAATAAAATTATTCTTTTTTCTAATCAGTCGATTGGAGATACTACGGAGATCGGTGTATAAAATGCAAATGTACCCTAATTTAAAAAAGGAGCATATATATCAAATACTCCATCGAACTTTTTTTAATACACGTTTAGTCCAAGCTTTTTTATTTTGCACCAAAAAATCATTCACCATGTCAAAAATATTTTACCATGCTGTTGGCGCGAATCTTTAAAAATAAGAGGATAAAAAACTTTTTGATATAAAATAAAAAATTTGGAATAAATGAGTATTAAAAAATATTTGAGGGAGTGTTCCGGAATTCATCCTTTAAAAAACGAAAGAAAGAGCGTATAAAGTCGGTATGTTGTCTACTTTTTCGCAGCGTCCTCATTTGTCTCTATGCATTCGGTTTGTTTGATTCTGTAGAGGGAGATTTGTTGATAACGTTATGGGTATGCCTGAAGAGTTGGTAAGTGAGATTCTTTCAAGGCTTCCTGTGAAATCGTTGGTGAGATTGAAGAGCGTATGCAAGTTGTGGTACATCCTGATCAAGACCCCCAATTTTATTACCAACCATCACAAGAATCAAAACCCCCACCTTTTGGTTCATCACTACATCCCCCAAATTGATGAATCCCATCTTACTATCTTCCCGGATGATTCACTTGTGGCCCATCAAGACCTTGATTACATCCAAACTCCCCCTGTTTTTCATCAACAATTAATCGGTCCCGTCAATGGCTTGTTTTTGTTCTACACTGGTTGTTCTCACCGCGGCGATCGTATTGCTCTCTGGAACCCGGCTACAAGAGAGTTTAGGTCGCTCCCTATACCTCTCGCTAATCACCCACCAAATTTAGTCAATCAATTTGGGTTCGGGTTTGACCCTTTCACCAACGACTATAAAGTGGTTTGGATTCGATATAACTGGATTGTTGACCCAATCATTACCTTGTATACCCTTGCGAATGATTCTTGGAGGTATTTGGATTTGGATATGGCTATGGAGGGCTCTGTTGTAAATTCGATTCGTCTTATCACGCATTATATGTCTCCCTCGGGTGTACCTTTGAATGGAGCTTGTTACTGGCAATCACGTCCATTTGATCGGTCTTCTTCTAACGTAGTTTTATTTGACATGACCACCCACTTGTTTCGAGAGATACAAGGCCCAGAAACGACCCCTTATTATTGTGAGCTTGTGTTGCACAATGATGCTATTGCTCTCTTGGGTTTTAAATTTAATGATGGGGGCGTGGAGTTTGTTGATATGTGGGTAATGAAGTTGGAGGGGTGTTGGACCAAAGTTTTTAGTGTGGGGATGCATTTACGTGGATGGCCTATTGGGATTTGGAAGACCGGTGAGATTTTCATAAAAGATCACCACTCATCATCACAACTAATCTTGTACAATACCAACACCCACGATTGTAAAAAATTAGGAATTCAAGGAGGTGATGGCCTTTGCATTCGGGTATTTAGTTACAAGGAAAGCTTAGTTTCACTTAAGGGAGGATGCAAGAACTCGGACACCATGGCTAATTTATCTGATGTAATTCAACACTTCTTCATGAGATGTTGTGTGTGTTTGGAGGAGAAGACATCTGATTGGTAATTACCTTACCTGTGATTTTTATTTATTTTTTGTATTTTATATAAGAATGTTCTCTAATAGGGTCTGTATGTTTCATAAGATGGTGGGTTCACAAGTGAATGGTTTCTTTGAAGATTATAATTTAGTGTGTTATTTCAAAATAGGATTGTTATAAATGAGCCAATATTTGTCTTATTAGCATGCGATTTTTATTTTTAACGTGTTGGGAAGCTTCATTTTCTTTGTTGGCTACTGATTCAATAGCAAACTAGAATTTACATTAAGCTATTAGACACAAAAAACTATGCAAAATCATCGGATGAATTTGAAGTAGCTTTCAAAACTGACAACTACATACTATTTTTTGTCATGATATTCACGGTTGTGATTGTAGTAAATGAACGATGCAACTACCTTTGTGTAGTTGCATGTAATTAATACCAAACGATTTTTTCTTGAAATTATTATGAACTGAAAATCAATCTTCACGTGCTTAGTATGGGTATGGAAGGCGACTAATAGCGTGACCCTGTTTTGGTGATGGGGGCGTGAAGTTTCTTGATATGTGGGTAATGAAGTTGGAGGGGTGTTGGACCAAAGTTTTTAGTGCGGGGATACATTTACATGGATAGCCTCTTGGGATTTGGAAGACCGGTGAGATTTTCATAAAAGATGACCACTCATCACAACTAATCTTGTACAATACCAACACCCACGATTGTAAAAAATTAGGAATTCAAGGAAATGATGGCCTTTGCATTTGGGTATTTAGTTATAAGGAAAGCTTAGTTTCAGTTAAGGGAGGAAGCAAGAACTCGAACCCCATGACTAATTTATCTGATGTAATTCAACACTTCTTCATGAGATGTTGTGTGTGTTTGGAGGAGAAGATATCTGAATGGTAATTACTTGACATCTGAATAGTAATTACCGAATGGTAATTACCTGTGATTTTTATTTGTTTTTTGTATTTTATATAAGAAATGTTCTCTAATATGGTCTGTATGTTTCATAAGATGGTGGGTTCACAAGTGAATGGTTTCTTTGAAGATCATAATTTAATGTGTTATTTCAAAATAGGATTGTTATAAATGAGCCAATATTTGTCTTATTAGCATGCGATTTTTATTTTTAACATGTTGGGAAGCTTCATTTTCTTTGTTGGCTACTGATACAATAGCAAACTAGAATTTACATTAAGCTATTAGACACAAAAAACTATGCAAAATCATCAGATGAATTTGAAGTGGATTGTTTCAGTAGCTTTCAAAACTAACAACTACCAGCTTATTTTTGTCATGATATTCACGGGTGTGATTGTAGTAAATGAACGATGCAGCTACCTTTGTGTAGTTGTATGTAATTAATACCAAACAATTTTTTCTTGAAATTATTATGAAATGAAAATCAATCTTCACGTGCTTAGTATGGGCATGGAAGGTGACGAATAGCGTGACCCTGTTTTGAGGAGGCGCAAAAAATTAAATTAGAGGTAAAATGGGCTCTCCTCACCATATTTTGACACGTGTCCGTCATATTTTGACACTGTTTTCTTCCTATGCTTCTGCTTATGTCCACTGTCCACCTAAATCTATAACAAAGGGAGGAACTGATAAAATATTATCCATATCATCGTTTGCAAAACTATTTTATGTCTTTTATTTCCAGTTTTCATTTTCAAGTGAAAACTTAGAAATCGAGGCAAACACGTCCATTTGCTATAAATAAAGCATTATTTACTAAATTGAATTTTTAGAAATTTGAAAGTCAAAATATATTTCAAAAAAACATTTAGGGCCAAAAGGTAACTTACAGAGAGTCTAGTGGGAAAACTCTAATTTATAGAAAGTTTAGGGGGTAGAATGTGAATTTCAAAAATTTTAGGGGCCGAAATGTAATATACAAAAATTGTTGGACATGACATTTTTGTTGGAAATTAATGTCAAGTAACGAAATTTATTATTTAATTTCAATTTTATTAAATTCCGAATTTTCCATAATTGTGGTCTTGATAAATATCAGATAATTAATTAGGAATGTGATAAATAAAGATATTAAAAGATTTGGGTAAACCTTATCCGTTAGTCACATGATGGTTAGTGGCATTAGTGGGAGACTTGAAAAAGAGTCCCACCTTGACTAGGATTCCGACCCTCTTCCCCTTATAAATAGAGGAGCCCTACACCATCTGGGGTTATCTCATAACACACTATTTCTGAGGTGGGAGAGAAACTCCGAGATTCCATTAGAGTGTATTTTTTTCCAAGAATGTAGATTGATGGAGCAATTAATTAAGATTGATCCTTGATCAAGGTAAGTCTTATTTTTATCTTTTAGACGTATTTATTGTGAAAATATGAAGATCCAAGATCCTTTTATTAAGAACAATTGTATGCTAAAGTTTAATCATATTAATGTGTTCGTGATTAATATTAGGGTGTTCATAAGAATGATTTTATAATTTTTTCTAAAAACTTAGGTGTAAAATGTAGTTTTTTTAAAATTTTAGTAGATTCAGACGTGAAAATTTTTGAAAATCAGTAGAAAACAAGAAAAATTTCCAACGTGAAAATTTAGGGTCCGTTTGGCAACCCAATACAAAGCTATGAAAATGGAATTCGGAGGCCAAAAAATTTCTTGGAAAACAGTATTGTTTTCAACAACTAAACCGGCCCTAAATATTTCTTCCGTTTTATTGTTTCTATTTGATCTTTGCCTTTTTTGGTTCTAGCTTGCATAAATATGTCCTAATTGACAATTGAGGTTACTCGTGTCATAACTGAATTGTGTTGCTTAGAGTACGACGCACTCATAAGCTTAAAACGGGCATTTTAGTTAATTGTGTCATTGTGTCATGTCATAATCGTGTTCCCGTGCAAAAAACGCCACCTTAAATGATTTAAAAACAGCTTATACAGTTCCTCATCTCGTTGAGAGGCAGCCAATGGGATGAATGGCTATTTACTATTAAAGACGCTGAACAAAGTATAGAAAATTATATTCATCTTAAAGAAGGGTGGAAATCTTCAAAGAGCTCATAAATCTTAATGAAAGTAATCCCACTAGCAACAATAAGAAGGGGGACAAAGGGTCCAACTTTAAGCGACCAGTTCGTTGGGTAAGTGTGCAAGTGGTGTGACTAAGGTTGCGTTTGTTTTTTTATCTGAATCTGAAATCTGAAGACTGAATCTGAAGTCTGAATTCTGAATCTGAAAATTGTGTTTGTTTTTACGTCTGAATATACTTCTGAATGAATGTATTTAGACTGATTCAGACTTCAGATTCAGACTTCAGACCTAACTCTACCTCTTAATCATTAAGGGGCAAATATGACCGTTAACCTCTTAATCATTTAAAAAAACAAACACTTTTTGATACCTCTTAAGTCTGAATGGTTCAGATTCAGACTTAAGAGGTAAAAACAAACGACCCCTAAGAGTATGCAGGAGCATGGGCAATGAAAATATTTAGGACTAAGAGTTATAACCAAACTCCATTGAGAATGAACGTAATCCGGGATAGGTAGTTTCATGGTTGCGGTGGTGAAATGCTAGAGTTGTGGAGAAGGTCTATTTTTGTTATAGCATGGGAAAGAGATGATGGGTGGATGGAAATGTCCAAAGCAATCAAGGAAACTTTTCTTGGTGACAAATTACAAAGCCAAATTAAGACAACTAAGATTGGAAATAAATGACTGGAAGATAAATTTCTGACAAGAAAATGTTTTTTTCTTATTCACTGAGAAAAAGAGATTGAGTTTGCAGATCTTCAATAAAAGAGATTGCAGATCTTCAATAAAAGAGATTGCAGATAACTCATGAAAGAAATACAGATTGAATAAGTTATCATCCTCTTCGAAGTATTCGAGCAAGCTTATGGATCTAAAATCGAGATTAAAAAACACAGAAAATATCAGTCACTACGATCGACTTAGGTGGGGGTTTGTTGGATGAGTAAGCGTTGGAAGAAGCATCAAGTCAAACCAGTGAGAGATCTTTTTAAAGAGAGTAATGATACTCTTACCAGGTGGTAGTACCAGACTAGTACCAAATGTGCTCTCAATGATTTGTACCCTGGCGGGACCTATACCATAAAACAAACAAACCACCCCATAGTATAAGCAAATAAAGCAGTACCGGTACTAACCCGTACTACCACCCGGTGTGCCTATCATTATTCTTTTAAAGATAATATAGATCGAAAAGACAGTTTATGCTCGATTTGGGTGGAGGTTGTTGGAAAAATGCGAGTGGGGTGCAAGAGAGAGCGTGTAGGAGCATATACATCAAATTTATTTTCCACTCTTGCGAGCCTTTTGCCAAACACCCCCCCCCCCCCCCCCCCCCCCCCCAGAGATATCTTCAAAATTTGCTTATTTTTAAATTTTCAACTTTTTGCATGAGCATTTGAATTTCCGCTTCCACGTGATTTGAACAATCTTTTCTTATCTTGGCAAACCCATCTTTAATCTCATGTTTGCCATATTCGTCTCAATGTCCGCATCCGCTAGCTTTTGATTTATTTGGATCTGCTCTAGTTGATATTGCTTTTCTTTTTTCTTCTCGGCCTTGGAGTTCTTAGATTGACTACTCGAGCTTGGGGATGAGATATTTCTTCCAAATATATAGATTCTGCCGTCACGATTTTATAATTGGAACCGTTGGGGTCTAGACTAAATAGTTATTTAACTCTTTGGTTTATAAGGCACCAAACGTGTTCTGTGTAGGCAGGTTCAGACGCACAAGCATTGGGATGTGAGAGACGTGAACCGTTGTTCTTAATAGATATTGTAGTTGCATATAAAGCATGGCCAAGGGTCAAATGCATTGGCCCTCTACAATCAGCGCTGAGTTCACTGTCATTGTCTAATAAATCAGCCTAGTTAAGGTTATTTCACTTTGGTTGCTACGTTTGGTGTATTAATATTAATTAGGCATTGGGTTAGGGCTTTTGAAGGTCCTTTAGGGGTTGAAAAATTTGGGCCTGGATTAATTACATTGGCTTGGGTAACAAACAGACCTGATCGAATTGCAGCATATGGACGATAGAAAAAAGATGATTGGGCTCGTGGAGATGTAATATATACTGGGATAAGTGGGCCTGGACCAACTGAATGGTATAGACTGCTACAGCTACTTGAATAGAGCCGAAAATTACTGACCTGAACAACTGTTTGCGTGGGAATTTTTTGGATTAATTTCTGCTGCATGAGATAAGTCACCGGTTGAACAATTTTAACTAAAAATTCCATGTCAATCAGACCTAGAAGACTCATTGTTTTGCTACACAGCTAGTTTTTATCCTTGTAGCTTATGCCTTAACTGTTTTCCCACGCTCTCACAGGACATTGGATAATCCAACTTCAAAAATATTCAACAATTCGCATACTACGTAATGAATAATGACAAGCTAGTGAAACGAGTTATATGGCAGGCCTTAGGTGCCCAATATGCGGCGCGGGGGTGGATGCCAGTGCACCAAAACATCAATTATTAAAGGGTGCTTTTATTTAGGCCCACAAAATCCCTCTCCCCACCCACCTTATTATACATGATTTAATTTTGTATTTACTTTTTAGTCAAATGACGAAAATGGGCAAACCAGGTGCCGTTAAACTCCAAATACCATCAACTCCTGTTTGATCCTACCATATATACAATTGTTGACTACCATCATTCCGCTACATAGATTCACCTGTGTATATGTACACACAAGCCTATATGCAGATCACATTAAATTAGAAATACCAATATGTTCATGCTGAAGAAAGCTTGTTTAATCAAAGTTCATTTTCATTCCCTTCAGTTACATTTTTTTTCACACAATGCCACAACACACAATAAAATTTAAATCGCGTATCCACAAATAAACCCAACTTTATTAGATGATAATGCGGTTTGAAGGGAGAGATTTGCACCGGATAGAGGAAGTACATGGGTGTGATGCCCCAAATCCTTCTGCCGGAGATGGTTTTCTAATGAGATGGCAACTGCCAACTGCATTTATAAAAATGAAATCTTAATTACAGCAAAGCAGTTGAGCTCTAGATGCATGAAATCTTGGATGTGTGTCCCAACGTATGCGGGGAGGCCATGGGGATTTCAATTAAACTTCTTCACGCCGGCGAGGCGGTTGGAGGTGAGTTTATTTATTGGAGATGAATGTAGTAGTATGAATAAATATGGGGTTTATAATTAACTTAACTGAAAAAATTTGGTGGGGTGGGGGGTGTGAGGGGGGGTTGGGGGGGGGGGGGGGGGGGGGGGGGGAGAATAGTGAAACTGGGAATTTAATGGGTGGAAATAAAAGAATCCTTTTTAAATTTGTGGGATTTATGAGAGTCACAAGAGCATTTATATATTTGTACACACACACATATATACTCATATATATACATATAATTTTTATTTAAAGAGCGAAAAGAAAGAAAAGAAATCACCCATAAACTTTACCGAAAGATCCAGCTTTTTATTTTTATTTTTATGGAATAGGGATGGAACCCCCACACATATTATTAATATAGGAGAAAAAACCTCTCCTGGGAAGCCTTTACAAGCTGAAAGAGAAATCCTTTGGGGAGCCAATGACCAAAAAAAGAAAGCTAAAAAAATTGGACTTTATCTTAGACCCATTACAAATGAAAGACTATGAAAACTTAAAAACAGACCTAACATAGCTCCATCCCAATAAGTCTAGCTTATAAGCACCTCTCACTAAGTTAGGAAGCTCTTGAACATCCTTGTAGACTTGCTTCGAAAGAAGGGTCACTCCTTTTAGCTAGGCAATCATCAATCAAATTTGTCTCCCTGAAACAATGACTTAAAGAATAATGAAGCATGTTTAATTTGGATCTAATCTCTGCAATACATTTAGAAAATTTCCAAGGGGACTTCGAATTCTTGTTTAGTACATTAACCACCATCAAAGAATCTAATTCTATTTGAATGAAGTCTAGATTAAACTTCAAACAAATATTCAGACCCTCTAATAAACTATAGAACTCCATCTCTGAGTTGGTAGAAAAACCTCCTAGGCATGAAAACGCTACCACCATCCTGCTATATGAGTCTCTAATTATTGCTCCATATCCACAAGGACCAGGATTACCTATAGCAGCTCCATCAACATTCATCTTTACCCATAGGTGGGGAGGAGGGGACCATTTTAGAGAGAAGGAAATTGTATGCTTCTGTTTAAAAAGTTTAAAAGCTTGCTTGATTCTTGCATCAAAATCAGGGCATTTGCTTTCAAACTTAACTTTGCAGATGTTAGAAAGAGTGAAAATAGAATTAGAAATAATTGCATGATAAGACATAGCAATATCCTCAAATACACAACGGTTTCTATTTTTCCACACTTCCCAACGCACCACCAACGGAATAGCTTTGCACAGAAATTTGAAGTAATCTTGAGAATTTGCTTTGAGCCACCAGCTTAACACGAGCATAGAGATGTTGAATCTTTCGGTCTTAATCCCCATCAAATCAGAGAAAAATTCCAAACTTGATTAATCACAGGGCAATCAACAAACAGATGATGAGATGATTCACAATATTGAAGGCAATTTTTACATCTGGACACCATTGGAATACCAATATTTTGAATATTATCATCTAATGGCAGATAATTATTCAAGATCCTCCATTGATTAATAGAGATCTTAGTAGGAATATTAGCATCCCAAGATAACTCAGCAACCTTAGAATTAATGGACATGTTGTTAAGAGCATTACAAGCAGATGAAAAACTAAAAACACCTGTAGTTTGGGCCAAAATTAATTGTTGCTGGAGCTAGTGCTTATGCCCGCTTATATGATTATGCACGTATCCGCAAGGTTTGTCAGAAGCAGAAAACCATCCTATTGGAAGACATGGCACACATTAGTGTATTGGTTGCTGCTGGTGTTATTCCATCACCGTTTGAATATGCAAATGTCATGACAACCACAACACACAAGTCACTTCGTGGACCACGTGGAGCCATGATCTTCTTCAGGAAGGGGCATAAAGAGATTAACAAAAAAGGGTAAGAAGTAATGTATGACTATGAAGACAAAATTAATGAAGCTGTTTTCCCTGGACTTCAAGGTGGTCCACACAATCATACTATTACCGCTTTGGCAGTCGCTTTGAAACATGCCAGAACACCAGAGTACAAGGCCTATCATGAACAAGTTCTGAGTAATTGCTCAAGATTTTCCGCGAGTCTGACATAGAAGGGGTATGAAGTTGTATCTGATGGAACTGAGAATCATTTGGTCTTGGTGAACTTGAGAAACAAGGGTATTGATGGATCCAGAGTTGAAAAGGTTCTGGAATCAGTGCACATTGCAGCCAATAAGAACACTGTTCCTGGTGACATGTCTGCTATGGTGCCTGGTGGCATTCGTATGGGAACTCCGGCTCTCACATGTAGGGGATTTGTTGAGGATGATTTCGTTAAAGTTGCTGAGTTCTTTGATGCTGCTGTGAAGTTGGCCTTGAAAATCAAGGCTAATGCAAAGGTCCTAAGTTGAAGGACTTTGTGGAATCTATGAACTCAGTTCAATCTGAGATTGAAAAGCTCCGGCATGGGGTTGAGGAGTATGCAAAACAATTTCCTACAATTGCTTTTGAGAAAGAAACAATAAAATACAAGGATTAGAGGTGGCTCTTTACGGCGCAGTCATTCAGACATGTAGTATCAGAGGTCCCCTCCTACCTGTTTATCACAGACATCTAGTATCAGAGGTCCTTCTCACATCAGCTGATGCAAATAGGAGTTGAAATCTTCATGTCTACAAATGAGAGGGAGCTTTTTGGGAATTCATCTGTAGTGCACAGGGAATAAATTGGGCTTTTTTCTACATCTTTCCTCTAATGCAAATGTCCAAGTTTAGTTGATGCTTAGCAATTCATAGAACTTTCTGAAGGTATGAAACCACCTGTGTCTCCATTTAGTTGTGTGCAAAGGGAAGATTTTGCTCCTTGTATGAGTGTACTGTGCCAACCCTTACTTTCTTACGAGACTGAAATAAAGATGAAGTAGATTTGAACCTTCAAATGGAACTAAATTGCAGAACAAATCAATAACACTAAAAGGAATAGTGAGTTCGCACATCAGTTACACAAGTATGTGATTCCAGATAGTTATGAATAGAGCTCCTTACCCTATATCCCAAGTCAGTTTTATAATAAAAAAGAATGTCACCTATAACATTATAAGTAGGAGCAAAGAGGAGCCCTTGAGATGCGGAGCTATTTTATTACTTTGCATATGACATCTCCTGTAACATAGGAATGCATATAAAGAATATTTGTCTTAGCATCTAAATTAACAAAAATAGTTCCATCTTCGTTCAATTTGTTTGTTGACATAGTAAAATCACGAATTTGATTTTCTTAATTCACAAATTGACCTGAATTTTCACGCCTCCAGTTTGCATTCGTGGCCTTTATGTGGAGAATTAAGTTATTTTGGGTCGGCCTATTCAGTCGAGCAAGTACAAAAAATGCATCTTACTTAACTTTGGCCAATCATTCTCGACCGATTTTGATGAAAGATGTCTGACATTCTATCAACAAGTCATAGAGGGCCTTGAACATTTTCTAGGTGATGGGTTGTATAGGTAGGCAGATTTTCAATGTATGAATAAAAAATAAACGGAAAGTCGTTAACATTCTCCTCTCATGGTCACCTTTTAAGGCAATTGTCCTAGGGAACTTATTAAAGAACCTGACTTGTGATTGTGTTCCCAATGCTTCATTGTTTCTCATCTCTTGTTTACGTCTGATAAAGATCATATTGTGAAAATCAGTGGTTGTGCATCGCAATTTGTTATGAAAAGAAGTTGAGAGACAGTTAAAAGGAACTATCTATCTTCCTTTATTTTTTGGATAAAATAGTGGTTGGTTCATGATATATTTTTTCATTTTTCTTTCCTTCATCTTCTCCCCTCAAGTTGGATCCATAAAAGGATTGGAAGAGAAACTAAATTTTCCCTTCCTTTCTCCATCTTTTCTCGTTGTAGACAGAACGTTATAGTTTTATGAAAAAGAGAAGAACAAAATTATGCAGTTCGCCATTGATAGAAAAATACAGTGGGCAATCAAATGATACTTAGTTACTTAAAGGATTGTTCGAATATGATTATTCTTTCTTTTGTACCTCTGCAAGAAAGGGTTCCTCTCTACATCAGTGATTACTTCTAAAACTGGTCTCTTAAGTGCCTTTGCCCCAAATCTAATTTCATTACTTATTCTTCATTGTTTGGTTGTTTTTGGATTGGAAGGTGGACCTGTATACTCGTCCTGGTTTCTAGAGTTTATCCCTGCTCCAAGCAGAGGCACTTGGATGGTTGTTTTTTAGCTTTCTGAACCCTTGGAATGATTCTTGAGGCTTTGCTTGCACGAGTAGTTTATAGTGCCATTTTTTTTTTCTTCTTTTTTTGCTTTTGATCGGCAATAATATTATATTTAAATGAAAATTTTACGCCAAATGGGAAAAAATATAAAACAAAAACCAAAAAGCCCCTCAGGTCACAATCTCCATCCAACTCAAACGAATACAAGCACAAGCTTTGAGAAGGAAAACTCAAAGAGAGCTTAATAAATTAATTATCTTGGTGTTATGTTTCATTTCTACCATATCAACCGAAAGATAGCTAAGATAAATAAAAAACAATCGACCAAAACATAGTATGCCCTAACTTTAGCATAACTATTCTCATCATAGACACTACATACCAACTCCACTCACATTAAACTCTTGAAACTATTAATTACAAAGAAACCATTTAATCCGATAATGAATGAATAAAGTCGTCTCTGTAGCCTTCTTTTTTAAAACAGCTCTCAAAATATTGACCATTGTACCAACCACTCACATACTTGCATTTTCTGAGTTGCCAATAAAATTCACTCATTAATACAAGCTCCCCCCCCCCCCCCCCCCCCAAGTCCCGAATTGATGGTTCATGTTTGAAAGTTAAACTTTTAAAGCAAACATTTACTGAAACCTAATTAACGGCTAAAACTAAATTCTAATTTTAATATCATGAAATTTGGTACTTGATTTTTTAGGTTCACTCTCAATTTGGGATGTCCTAAAATGACATGTTGGGCTATTGTTATTTTTTTACAATTATGTTGGGCTATTATTATGGAAAGGAGGGAGAATATGATTTCTTCATTTTCTACATTCTTTTTTTCAACATATTTTCCTTATAGCAAGTAGCTGGAGGGTGATATAAACACCCAAACATTTTCAACCATTTATGATATTATGCTCATTTTTTTCTTATACTTATTTTTATTTATATGTAACCCTGAGGGTTAGCTCATAGGCCTTGGGTTTACTCCCCAACGATCATCAGTTTGAGTCCCCATAAGGCTATTGGAGGTTTTACCCAATGGTTAACTTCAAGGGCCCGTGGGATTAGTCAAGGTGCAAGCAAGCTACCCGGACACGCATAGTCATAAAAAATGTAATATTCTTTGTTTCCTATTGTTTTATTTGATTGACCAAAGATTTCTCCTCCCGTTGCTGGAATCTTTACTACATGTACGAGGGTTTTGTTTGAACAATTATAAAACACCATCTATTTGATTCCGTTATTTTTTGCAATCTATTTAATGCTCCTCTCATAGAAGTATTTTATTTTATTTAAAAAAAAAAGCGAAGAAAATGAAAAAAAGGAGGTTTAAGAGACCACCTTATTGAGATTCTCGCTCACTTTGGTTACCATAATCGTTATTAATTCGATCAAAGGGCTTCCTTTTAGGCTTAATAATCTCTCCAAAATAATCATGATTTTTTCAGCCACACGCTTTTGATTGATGGCATCTTGTTTCTTCTAATTCTCCATTTGAAGTTACTTGGTACCATCCTCTTCCTTTTAGCCTTTATTTATTTTCGTTTTTAAACGTTCTCAATGCCTGAAATTGTTTAGGGTTAGCTTGTGGTTGTACCATAATTGTTACTCGACTGACAGGAATTGCCCTTTGAAGAGGTTGCATGAATTGAGCTCGATTTCGAACTCTTGCATGGCTTGGATGAGTTGGCACCAAAAGAGCATATTGCCACTAATTTGTACCATCCTCTTCTCATTAGCACTAGATATAGCCACTATTTTGGAGATGTGGGACTTGTTATTTACCTTATTGTAAGCTAATTCATTCTCAAAATATCATGCGGCCACACCTCATCTGTGAATTCAGCAAAATCTGTAATTTCCAAATTCAAACGTGATTCATCTAGCACTGTATCTATGCGCGAGATTAATGGAATGACCCCAATATACTCTCTTGGGTTACAGCCACCGATATTACCAGACAAATAATTCCTTTTGGCAAAATCTCAGTCAACGCTTCCCTTCTATACCAGAGTTATGAATCTTCGTAGTATTGGCTAAAATATGCATCGGGATCGTTAATAGGAATTTTATGATCATGTTGTTCCTCCAAAACATGGTGTGGGTTTGAAGTTGAAAGGTTCGCATTGGACTTAGAACAGTCCAGATGTGGAGCACCGACCACGAGACATTTACCCACCACTCTATCCTGTAGCATTTCAGGCTTTTCCTGCAATGACAACACTTAGGGCTCGTTTGATTCGAGCTTTGAAAAGGGAATTTAGGATTCCTGAAATTTAGAATTCTCCTCATTTAGAATTACAATGTTTGGTTGGAGATTTAAGGGGGAACTTAAAATTCTTGGAATTTAGAATTCCCACGAAATTGGATTCTCCTTTCCCCTCTAAAATGGGGGTAATCCTATATTCCCGGACATATTACCTTACTTTTGTGGTGTGACAAAAATACCATTTCACATAAACTCATAAGTACACTTTTTCTCTCTCATATACGCACACACATTCTCTCTCTCTCTCTCTCTCTCTCTCTCTCTCTCTCACACACACACACACACACACACACACACACTCACACACATACTCACTCTCTCTCGCACACACATACATATACAGACTCTCTTTCTCTCTCACACACATACACATACACATACACATACACATACACATACACATACACATACACACTCTCTCTTTCTCGAATTTTTTTTTGATGTGTTCAACGACATCAAGTTTTGATGTCGTCCAATCACATGGTTTTGTAAGAAGTGTTCTCTCACTTCATTTAATGATTCATTATCTCATATTCAAGTGACGTTCTCTCACTTCATTTAATAGGAAATAAAATAGTTTACACCATTTATATATAAAAAAAGAATGACATTTTTATACTATAACATTTTTTCTTTAATAACAGTTTTTATATATAAAAATATTACAAAAATGTTTAAATGTTTTTAAAACTCTTTTTTTTTAAATAAAAAAGTTAAAAAATAATTTTCTATATAAACTATTAAAAATGTTTTAAATATGTACTATTTTTTTAAAAAGGTAAAAAACGTGTTTTTTAAAACTGTTTTTCATATATAAACATTTTTTTTAATATATTAACAGTGTTTTATAGATTAAAACTATAAAAATATATTTTAAATGTTTCTTTAAACTGATTTTTTTAAAATAAAAAGTTAATTTATATTTCTAATATATAAAAAACAGTTTTTTAAATGTTTTTCGCCATTCAAAAAACTGTTTTTGTACAACAACAAAAAAATGCAAAATAAAACTGTTTAATATGTTAATATATAAACACATTTTTATTTATATAGAAACATTTTTTAATGTTTAATAAACACATTTTTTAATGTTTTAAATATGTGCTATTTGTTTAAAACATTAAAAAATGTGTTTTGTTAAACAGTTTTTATATATAAACAGTTTTATTTTTGCATTTTTTTTTGTTGTACAAAAATAGTTTTTTGAATGGTTTTATATTTCTAATAAAAACATTAAAAAAACTGTTTTTTATTTATTAGAAATATAAAAACATTCAAAAAACTGTATTTTTACAACCAAAAAAATTGTTTTTTTGCTTAAGGAAAAAAACGGGAAAAAAAAAACATTTTTTACAACTTTATTTTTCACGAAAGATTAATAACAAAAGTTATTCAAAAACTTTTTTTTGCTTTTATTTAAAAACTGTTTTTTACAACTTTATTTTTTGTAAAGAATTAAAAAAAATTACTAAAAACTGTTTATATTTAAATAAAAGTGTAACAAAACACGTTTTTTTTAACTTTTTCAAAAAATAGTATATATTTAATATATTTTTAACAGTTTACATAGAAGGGATTTTAGATGGCGGGAAAAAGGAATTCCTGCTTGAACCAAACAATGAAAATGAATTAAAGATTCCAGGAACTTAGAATTCCTGGAATTATGAATTCTCATTCCCTTGCCAAACCTCGAACCAAATGAGCCCTTAGGGTGTGTTTGATACCATGGCAAATGGTAGGCAAATGCAAATAAGTTGGCAAATATAATATTTGCCTATAATTTGGTGTGTTTGATAGCAAAATTTGCCTACAAGCTATTTGCCAATGTACAACACCTCCTATGCATAACATGTTGGCAAATTTTGCTTTGCTATATGGGTGAGAAATATTTGTTAACAAATTTGCTAACTTCTTAAATGCTTTTAATATTTTAAAAAATAATCTAAAAACTGTTTTAAATAATTAAAAAACTGTTATGAATATTTTAAAAACTGTTTTAAATTAAAATCTGTTTTAATGTAAAAACTGTTTTTCCGTAAAAACTGTTTTAATGTAAAAAATTGTTTTCATGTAAAAACTGTTTTAATGTAAAAAATTAAAAAAAAATTAAATGTATAAATTTTTATATATAAAAAATTGTTTTAATGTAAAAACTGTTTTAATGTAAAAAATTTGCTTAGGTGTAAAAACTGTTTTAATGTACAAAAATGTTTTAATGTAAAAACTGTTTTAATGTAAAAAATTAAAAACTGTTTTAATAAATAATTTGGGGTAAAAAACTTTTTTTATATATAGTTTGTCACTTTTTTAATAAATAAAAACGGGAAGTAAAAAGAAAAGAAAAAACTATTTTTTTATTAAATAAAACTGTTTTAATGTAAAAAATTAAAAATTGTTTTAATGTGAAAACTGTTTTAATGTAAAAAATTATTTTTTCGTAAAAACTGTTTTAATGTAAAAAATTGTTTTTTCGTAAAAACTGTTTAAATGTAAAAAATTAAAAACTGTTTTAATGTAAAAACTGTTTTAATGTAAAAAAATTAAAAACTGTTTTAATGTAAAAACTGTTTTTAATAAATAATTTTGGGGTTAAAAAACTTTTTTTTATATATAGTTTGTTACTTTTTTAATAAATAAAAACGAGAAGTAAAAAGAAAAGAAAAAATTGTTTTTTTATTAAATAAAATTTGGGACGAAAATAAAAAAAAAAATTTATTATTATATACGATAACATGGATGGAAATGTGTTAATAAAATGTTTTGCCTAAAAAACTTGTTTTACCTCATTTGGTGTTTGATAGCCTAATGTGAGAAAAAAATATTTGTCTTGGCAAAATTTGCCCCGACAAATTTTGCCATGCCAACACTTTTGCCCAATTTGTATCAAACGGACCCTTATTTCTTTTTGGTTTCTAAATAAATTTCCTTCTCCTTTGAAGGATTATACGTTAAACAAAATTCTTCAATGTGCCCTTGTCTATTACTAAAATACTTCAAAAGGCTCTTATTTGGTACCTGTTGTTGTAAACCCTCAGGACCTCAACCTATTAGTATTCACTCGGTAAGGTGTTTCAAAAGATCAATTTTAACACAAAATCTAAGTAAACTAGGCCTTGACATAGCAATGGTTTAAGCATAATGTTTTAGGCTCCTCTCAATTAATTCAACAATTGAGTTATATTTTAAAGAAAATTAATAAAAATGGGCAGGTAAGTATTGAGATCCAGAACAGTATAGTCGGGCTTTGAACATTCAATCTAAAGTCTATAGACTACTTAAAAACTTTCACAGGGGACTTTTAAATGTATTGGTCAGGAAGCAAAGTTTGTTCCTCCTTAGAATTCAAACAGATGGGTATATGTTTCTGGTCCAACAGGTCAACTTTAAAACTGAATGACGAAAACACCTGATGAGTGTTGTCTATCAATGGTCTGTATTGAATAAAATTACCAATAAGCGTTAATTTAAATGATACAGCTAACTTGTCAATGTCCTCCTTAACACAAACCGATGGTTCACCATTAAATGACGCAACAAGCTATCTATATACGCTTTCCTCGTGCAAATGTCAATAATCTAGTACTAGTTCTCTCTTGTGGAATGTCTTCGCCATGACTGAAAAAGTTCAACAATTGCAGGAAAGCAGGAAAAATATTAGGAAACAACAGTTAAATTTTACTCATGTATAAAATGATGTGTATTGCTATTCATACTTATCTTAATGTTTTCTTCGCAGTTTGTCATGCCACCATTGGGTTGGAGTGGCTGCTTCCACTGTCTGCTCTTTCATCATCTCTCCTCCTTGTGTTCTATGCACTTGACGTATTGGAGATAGTAGCAAAAATGAACCGAAAAAAGCTTCCTTCTGGCATTCTTGTTTCAGATCATAAAATTGAGGTGCATGAAATTGAAATACTTACTACATCAAAAGATACACACTTGATATCGCCGAGAAAAAATGAAAACGTAATGACCCTCGAGGGAATGGATTCTAGCTATGAAACACAGACTCGTAATACGCGTTTCGACAAACGATACGCGACACGTGATTCTTCCAAAAACTAGGATATGACACGCTAAGATAAGTATAATATATAATATATATTTAAATATATATATATATATTAATGAAATGAAACATATTTTTCCGTAAAATATATTATTAAAGCATTCTTAACATGAAATTAAGAAAAAATGGACCATACAAAACAAAATTCGAACACACTTTAACATTAAAAATCATAAATAAGACAGAATAACCATCAAAAAATTCAAATACACAGTAATGTTTTGGAGCGCGAACATAATACGTGTTTCGACACGACATGCGACTCGCGGCTTCCGAGAGAGTGTCCGTGCTTCATAGGATTCTAGTAAGGGAGCTTTCTTCTCATTGTTGATGCTTCTTTCACCCGAGTTACTTACATCAATGCTGCTTTTATGGGTGGTGTTTTTTGTGAATGCATTTTCGTACTATAGTCTCATTCTATTATCGACAGAGTTAAATAACACACATAGTAAATGTTTAACAATTGAAATGCAATCTAAAGAGCCCCAGTCCTAGGACGTTAGTTACAAAAATGCGTTCATTGCTTTAATGGTGAATTTTGATCTCAATTACAAAAACGTATCATTAATGTCATTTTGAAAATTGATGTTACGTCAGATAAATATAAACTGACATAAAAGATTTTATATATAATATATCTATGTCAGTTTAGCTTTAATGGTGAATTTTGATCTTAATTCAAATAAAATTGACATAAAAATGAACTATTTATCTCAACTCTACACACGAATGACATACATAGCCGCTTGGAATTCTTTGGTTATATTAAAGGGGCTTTGTAAATTTAGGATCTATTGTAATATGTATTTTGAAAATAGGACAACAAATATTTTATTTATGATTTTAGTCCCTATTTTTGAATAAAGCCGCTGGCGCGGACCCATATTCATAAAATGTCAACCAATCACAGCATGCCACGTGTCCCTTTAATTTGAAAATATAGACTAAAAATGAAAACGAAATGTTTCATGTCCTACATCCATAATCAATATTATTTTAAGTCCTAAAATTACATAATCTATATATTAAACTTTAGTTAGAAACTGAGATAAACGAAAAAAAAGAAAAGAAAAAGCGGGGCTCTTTTTTTTCATTCCCGCCCCTTCATGGAATTGGCTCCATATCCATATCTGAAAATTTCATTTTACTCTCTCATTCTTCCCAAAACAAATCTGAGACTCAAACTCCTATGATTTCTCTCACACGATCTCGGAACCCTCTCCTCTCTCTTCCTCTTCTCTAGGCAGCTGCGACACAACATCTCCTTTTGGCAGCGGAGGCGGACCTCCTCTCCACTGAAGGTACAAAACCCTCATCTTATACTTCTCACATCCTCTCCTCTAATTTAAAATTACTTTCGGTTTTATATGTTTTATGAAATTTAGGGGGTCTGAAAATTTTGAAGGGGTGATCTATTTATTGTGTAAAGTACAGTTAATAATTGTTGTATATTTGAACATTTAGGGTTTCTAATTCAAATACTTTTTGTACAATCAAAATATTAGGCGTTGTTTAGTGAACTATTTAGTTTAATCTAAAACAATTGTGTATTCCATTTTTTTTGTAAACTTACATTTATATATATTGTACTCTGTTCTTATTTTCCTTTGTTTTTGTAATCTCAGATTTCAGAGTAGTTAATTTGCAATGTTCCAGGTAGTTGTTTCTATTTTTTACCCATTTTCAATTTTATCTCCACATTTTTGGTATATATAATTATGCTTTTTCCTATTTCAGTTCATATAGTGTGTTGTCGGTTCGATTTTTGTGACTACTTAAAATAAAGGGTAAGAAAACTTTCGTAAATTCGATTTTGCTTTCTTTGTACTGAGTCCACGAAGAATCTATGCTCCTTGGTTTGGATATTACCCAATTGTTTATCTATTGAAATGTTTGGTATGTATTTGTAGAATTTCGAATAAAGGTTTTAATTCTTCTTTTCATTTGTTTGCATTAAAATTATATGTTGCATTGCTTCACTTTTTGGGCCTAAAGATAAAGTGTAACAAAGAAAGAACAAATTTCTTTTTCCAAAGCACACCAAAAAAATATGTAATGATTAGAATGGATGTATAATAAACAATATGAAAGACATAAGGGAATGTATTGTCATAACAATTTTCTTTGTTTAGATGATTTTCTTTGGTTAATCTATATTTTTTTGGCTTCAATAGAGAGACGAATTATTAAACATTTAGGGAGTTTCTCTAAAAATTGCAGGGGATAAAGTAAAAAGCAAACACTAGATTTTACCAAAGACACCTTGATTTTAAATGATAGTTTTCTTACATAAATTTTATTGGTTTGCACAAACTATGGTAGATTACATTAGGGATGGTCAAGATATAAACTATAGTTATGTTTGTATATTCTTCGGCACTTGAAAAGAACGATTTGTCTATATGTAATGATACCATGGTTCTCAATATCGGCTGATAGAGTTATGAATGATTCCACACTCCCAAGTATGTTTTGTATTGCTGCATGACACTCATCTATTTCCATGGTTAAATGCAACTTCTATAGCAATGGAACTTTAAGATTCATTATTAACTGGTGAAATTATTTCTCGATCTTTGTGAAGCTTTGGTTTTGTATAGAAGTTAATGAATGGTTTATTAGAGTTCATTGTAAATATTCGAGTTTAATTTATTTGTCATTATAAGAAGTATTAGAATATTGTCAATGTCTAATAAATTATGTTGGTAAAGTATTTGTGAGTCAATTTTGTTGTAATGAAGCTTCGGTTTTGAATCTTTGAATTTGTAATATGCACATTGTATTAAAAGAAATTTCAGATCTCTTTTGTATAAAAAAATAGTAGGATGAGTTCTGATTAGTTGTAACTAGAAATTTGGGTTCTATTTGCCAAAGCACAACTTTATTTTGTTTAAGCTAGTCTTTCCAAAATATTTGATTGGTTAATCATATAATTTGTGTGTATCTTTGACTCATGATATATTATTCTCTGTACTTTTGAGAGTGGTGGAAGAGATCTGAGTGGGAATAAATGAACAAAATACCCTCCATATAACTCCTGACACTTCCGGTTCAAACCTAGCAACTGTAAAGACATAAAAGTTTTCCTAGTTATTTTCTTCCACAGCAGGAACTATTTTTCCCCTAAAGCTTACTGAATATACTAGAACAGAAGATCTCAAACACCCGTATTTGTCTTGAGCTGGTACCAAAAATGCCCTCCATATAACTCCTGACATAACGTTCATCCGTGTTGGTGGCCGTTTGAGATGAGGGATCATGGGTTTTGCTTTTAGGGTCGTTATTGCTATTGATTCTATCACAACCCTATTTGTGATAAACATTCCACTAATATCCATCTTATCTTCTAGTGGTAAAAACATTCCTGCTGGGCTGAGAGAACCCAACAAAAATCTGGGCCGCGTAACTTGCCTTATTCCTCCTTTGGTTCCAGTTGCCCATTGATAAATGCCAATTCAGGATCTCAAGGATTTATATATGACTAAATATACCAATGCATAATATTTATGTTTCTTAAAGTTCTAAAATTTTCCTCTGTATCAGTCACAGCTCAATATCTTTATCCTCCCAATTAGATTTTATAGTATGACATATATGCTAAATGACATACATACCAACAAGACTCAGAGCACAAAGGATCCTTATGGGTTAAATCACACTCTCATTATTTTGTGTTGTCTAAATAGCTTCGTCCGTAGGCAGTTTACTTGAAGCACAACAAAGATCATGCCTTGACATCTTCGTACCATCTTTCTTTGGTTGATCCTCATATGAAGTATATAAGCTTTCATCCTTGCTCTTATCGCATATGACCAATTATATGCCAACAACTATGATGATAGCACCGAAAATCCTAAAGACACTAAACAACAAAATTACTTATCGAGTTGGATAAAATTGGTGGACATGTCCATAGATGATAGCTTGTATTATTCTTTTAATAATTTGTTGTGTTTGTTACCTTCACAGGTCCATTTTCTCTGCACATTTAGTTTATTAATATAAATATGGTATGTTATGGAACATTAATTATGCAGATTGTGGGTGGGGTTCTGATAGAGAGACTTATGTGCCACATTAGTTGGAAATTATAAAGTCTCTTTGCTATTTCAATTAAGTAGTACTTCATATATTTCGAACAACTTTGTTCATTCAACAACTGTAGTAGCTGGTTACGGTGGTACAGGTTAAAGCCTGAGGGTGCATGGGTAAAGGGATTTGAGTTGGTGCGCATTTTCTACGCATTTGATAATTTGATAGATACAAATACTATATAATATGACGACGTTGGTTTATAAATGTAGTTTTCCAAAGAGAAAATACTTATTTATTCCTTAATATTCTATTACCAGTTATTTGTTCTTTGTTTTGTCCACCATTTGGGTTGGGCTTAAGTCAATCAATATTATTATGCATTTATAAAGAATACATTAGTTTTGTAAATCATTCTTGTCATTTACAAGACTCAAATACATGGATCTTTCTGGGTTTTGCTCAACTTTTCTTAACTGCCACTTCAACTAATGAATAGGTTAGTATCCGACTCAATTCCTTCTGTTTTCTAGTTTTTGTCTCACTCTACTCTCTTTGTCACTTTCTTGTTCGTATTGAGTTTATAATATATATACAGAAAAACATATGTACCGTAGTTTTAGTGCAGATTGAGAAATTGAAGTTGCAGTTGTTATCTTAGGTGTTGTTTTATAGATTTTTCCTTTTTTATATCAAGCTGTTGTTTTTACCACCTTTTCTTTATAGTCACTGATTAACACGGAGGTTATTTATTTAGGACATGATGTGAGTTTATTATATATACACATCTTGATAATTTAAGAGTTGTGCACAATCTTTTTAATTTCTTATAACCAATCACGCTGCAATAACTTTGGCTGCTGGAACCTGCAACTAGATGTAGAGTTTTTTTATCATAATTTTTAAGCTACAAAAGTCAATAAATCTGGAGACCATCGATGTTCTAACTTTCAAAAGTTGTTCCTTTGCAAGTATATACATATACCTCTCTTTGGGAAAATAAATAACTCGTAACCTCAAGGTCCAAGGTAAAGGGTAGGGTCATGGCCTTCTGATTGTTCTCCTCGTGAACACCACAATGGACACCCACCCTTTTGTTTCTTTTTCTTATTTTATTTTAAATGTCTTTTGCTTTTAATTTTGATTGAGCTTTCTTTCACAAACATGCATCACATTATGGTTCTAATTTTGATTGAGCTTTGTTTAATAACCACGCTTCCTATTATAGTTCTGGGATTGAGGGTCGGTCGTGCTTTTAATATAATACTATGAAAAGTAAAAGTTTTCAGAAAGTCAATGTGGGTTATTGAGTCCCTTACGACAGATATGGAAAAATGGAGATTATTTGTCAAAAAGGAAGACGTTCTTAAACATCACCAGGTAGTCTTTGGATTTCTATTGTCCACATTTGAATTTAACTAAGGAGTTAGTTGACATGCTTGTGTTTCATTTAGCCTTGCAAGTTCTCTCTAATTTTATTAATCTGTGTGATGTGGCTACTAAGTAATAAAATTTGCTTATCTATTGGAAATACTAGTATGGCCACTCCATCAACTCAATTTTCCATCTTAAGAAGGATGGGATTATAGAAGCTATTTATGATGTATTATCTTGGCTTACTTAACTTGAGTGCCAATGTGTATATTTATATTAAGAGATGTGTGGGAACAATGTACAAAGAAACCAATGTGGGACAAACCACAATATACAAGGTGGGACAAACCACAATATACTTAGAAACATAAGACATTCTAACACTCCCCCTCAAGATGGAGCGAAGATATCTACCAAACCCAGCTTGCCAATAGATGAGTGAGGCAAAGAAGGTCCAACTGCCTTGGTGAGACAATCTGCAGTCTGAGCTGATGAAGGGACAAATGAGGGACGAATGATGCCGGCATATACTTTCTCCCGGAGGAAGTGAATATCCACCTCAATGTGTTTGGTTCTCTCATGAAGGACAAAATCAGATGATAACAAAATGGATGATTTGTTATCACACAATAAATCAGAAGGACCGTCCTCAGTATAGCCTAGCTCACCCAAAATCGATTGAAGCTACAAGAGCTCACATGTACCCTAAGCCATAGCACGGTACTCTGCCTCAGCTGAAGAATGAGAAACCACCGCTTGCTTCATACTTTTTCATGTTATAAGATGAGAACCATAGAAAGTACAGAAGCCAGAAGTAGAACGCCTATCAGCCCTGCATCCAGTATAATCAGCATCAGAGAAGCAAGAGAGACCCCTTTGACCTCCTGAAGCATAGAAGAGACCAAGACCTGGTGCAGACTTGAGATACCTCAAGATATGATGAACAACATCAAGATGGGTGGTGCGAGGGGAATACATGAACTGACTAACAAGACTCACAACAAATGCCAAATCAGGACGAGTGTTGGTCAAGTAGATGAGATAGCCAACAAAACGCTGATACCTAGACGGCTCAGAAAGTAAATCTCCAGACTCAGCAGTCAACTTCACATTCGGATCCATAGGAGTAGAAGCTTGACGACAACCAATCATCCCTGTTATATCCTGTAACAGATCAAGAACATACTTCCTCTGAGACAAAGAAATCCCACGACGAGATCTCGCAACCTCAATCCTTAGAAAATACCGAAGAGGATCCAAATCCTTAGAATAACTGCTCTAATGTCCTTAACCTGGACAATCCCCTCTAAATCATCACCAGTAATAATGATATCATCAACATAGACCAAAAGGATAATGCACCGGTGGTTGGGATGTCATCGAATAAAATAAGTATGATCAGACTGGCATCTAGAAAATCCCATAGAGGTAATCACCTCACTGAATCGGTTAAACCAAGCTTGGGGGGATTGCTTCAACCCATATAAAGATTTGAGAAGACACAAACCTTGCCCTCATACTCCCCCGCATCCCGAAAATCGAGAGTAGGATCCATATAGATAGTCTCAGTAAGATCCCCATGAAGAAAGACATTCTTAATATCCAACTGATGCAACGACCAAGAGTGAGATGCGGAAAGAGAGATAAGTACACGAACATAATTCATCTTAGCAACCTGGACAAAGGTTGCAACAAAATCTTTACCCGGAATCTGAGTAAAGCCATGAGCCACAAGACGAACCTTATATCGTTCAACGGAGCCATCAACTAAATATTTAACACTAAACACCCATTTGCAACCAACACATTTCTCCCCCGGAGTAAGAGACACTAACTCCCAAGTACCATTCTTGTCCAAGGCATCCATCTTAGTTTTCATGGCAGCTACCCACTAAGAATTCTGGAGAGCCTCATGCAAAGATCGGGGAATAGAAATAGAGTCAAGACAACCCAAAAAAGCACGATAAGGAAAGACCATCATAAGAAAGGTTCTTGAAAATTGAATGATTAGTGCTATAAGAGTTAGCATAATCAGCAAAACGAGCAGGAGGTCGGCGATCACGAGTGGGATAACGGGACTAAAAATAAAAAATAGGTGGGGGGGGACAATACCTGAGTCCACAGGAGGAGGAGGCAGGGGTATCCGAGGGCGACGTGCATAAACCTGTAAAGGCGGTTCCTCATGAAGCGAGGAAGACACATCAAATAAAGGGATGGGGCGGGCTACTGGAGAAGCCTCCTCTAAGGGAGGAGGAGATGGGGTGGGGTGGGCGGGGGGGGGGGGGGGGGGGGAGGGGGATAGCAGGTATACCATAAAATGGAGTATCCTCATGAAAGGTGACATCACGAGAGTGATACATATGTCGAGAAAGTGGATCATAACATTTATAAGCTTTAGACATGGTAGGATAATTCACAAAAATACATTTAATGGCCTTATCATCAAGTTTGTGACTTGAGGGACGCCTATCCTGAACATAACAGACACACCCAAAAACACGGGGTAATAGAGGGAAAAGGGGGGCAGTGGGAAATATAGCGTGAAGAGGTATTTTGCCATTTAAAAATTTGCTTGGAGTGAGGTTAATAATAAATGTGGCAGTGAGTAGAGAAAGGTGCCAATAAGATTTATGAACATTCATTCCCCGAAAATACACCTAACCATTCCCATTAAGTGACGGTTCTTACATTACGCTACCCCATTTTGCTTCGGAGTATAGGGGCAAGAAAGTTGGTGTAAAATTTTTTTTTGGTTGAGTTGTGAACGAAAAGCATCAGAAACATACTCCCCACCATTATCATACCGAATGTTACAAACGATGGTGTTAAATTGTGTTTTAATCATTTGCAGGAATTGAACAAACAAAGGTAACACCTCAGATTTATGTTTAAGAAAATATACCCATGTACACCTAGAGAAATCATCAATAAAAAAGTGACATAGTACTTATGACCCGATAAAGATGTGACAGGTGAGGGGCCCCAAACATCAGAATGAATAAGATCAAATATACTAGGTGCACGACTCATATGAGAAATATAACTAGTACGAATATGTTTAGACAGTTCACAAGTCTCACAGGTAAACCTCTTGTCTTTACGAGTCTTAGACAGAGAGGGAAAAAGTAAACATAGGTACTAAAAATTAACGTGTCCTAAACGGGCTTGCCACAGATGCAAACTTTGTAAGGATACAGAAGAAACAATGAGTTCAGTGAAAGCATAGGAACTGAGACCAGAAACAAAAGTAGGGGAGGATACCCAAAGTGGTATAGGCCATCATGCTCATAACCCCTGCTAAAAATCCTCTTTGAACTCAAGTCCTGCAAATAGAAATACGAGGATAAGAATATGACAACACAATTGAGATCTTTACAGAGTTGACGAACAGAGATTAGATTAAATAAGAGGTCGGGAACATGCAACACATAACATAAAGTGAGAGTAGGAGAGAGATGGATGTTTCCCTTGATACGAATAGGAGCAAGAGATTCATCCGCAAGACACACAGGAGTAGTAGGGGAAGTAAACAATGATGACTCACCCGTCATATGGTCAGATGCTCCAGAATCCAAAACCCAAGTAGGCTCAACAGTCTTAACATGAAAAGCGGATGATGTACCTGAAGCAATAGTGGCAGTGGAAGTAGAGTGCCCAAGAGAGCTCAACTGTGCTTGGAGGAGATCAATCTGAGCCTGAAGATGGCTGTCATCCCTAGAAGCACTACCAGTAGTAGAAGCGAAAGCATTGACAATTGCAGCAGTCGTCGAGGGGCCAGTGTGTTTGGCCTTAGCCAACTTCTATCTCAACTCTGGGTGAAGTTTGAAGCATCGGTCTTTGGAGTGTCCAATAACCCGACAATAATGGCAAGTCAGTTGTCCATCACGAGTACGAGGACCAGTGTGAGCCACAAATGTCATCTGATCAGTAGAAGAAGACTGGACCTGAGGAGCAGCCTGAGAAGTCTGAGATAGTTTGAGACGCCGCTCTTCTCCATCCACAATAGCAAAGGCCTCTCTAAGGGGAGGCATAAGGGATGTGTTTATGATCTGAGTACATAGAGCCTCGTACTCTGATCATAAACCCATAAGAAACTGATAAGTGTGCTAACGATCCATACACTGCATCAGAATAAAAACGGCATCAGGAGGAAAGACTGCGAGTGTCTCAAACTGGGCTAGCTCCTCCCAACGGCACATTAGATATCCAAAGTAGTGAGAGACGGAGAGGTTGAGTGACTCCTGTGAGGCATGAGCAATCTCCCGATAAAGCTAAAATACTCGGGCATCATTATGAGCACGAGCATACATCTGATTAAGAGCCTTCAATAAATCGGAAACAGACTCATAGAATATAAACACAGTATAAATACGCTCCTCCTTAGAGTTGAACATCCACCCAAGAATAGTGCAACGGTCCATCTCCCATGGATTAAAAATAGAAACGTCCTTAGCATCCGGTTGGGTTTCAGTGCCCAATAACCAACTAGTCTTCCCTTTCGACCCAATAAAGAGGCGGAGAGATTGAGACCATGAATAAAAATTTATTCCATTCAATAATACACTAGTAACCCGATGAGTAGGTGTATGTTGGGTAGGAGTGGGACCATTCAAATCAGCCATATCTCCCAAATACTCATATATAATCCAACAAGTACACAAGTAGGACCAAAAAATTGGCAAGATGCTATCCAATCAAATCAGCAACATAAAGAGGTATAAACCCTCACAAATAAGGCCAAAAAAAATTGGCAATGAGTTTAACCAAATAAAGTCAACAACATAGAAGGGTATAAACCCTCAAAATAATCAAATAAAGGCAAATTAATAGCCTAATACATGGGAATAAAACCCAACAGCAAAAGTAGGGCCTAAAGAACCCCAAATTAAAAGGGTATAAACCTAGAAAAAGTAAAAAAATAGAGAGGAGTTTACCCAATCAAATCAGCAGCAATTGAACCGTGTAAAAAGGAGAGGATCGAGCCTTGAGAGAGAGAGAGAGAGAGAGGGAGAGAGAGAGAGAAGCGGTTCTTAGTCAGCTGCCAGATACTAACTTTAGCTCTAATACCAAGAAGCTATTTATGATGTATTGGCATGGCTTACTCAACTTGAGTGCCAATGTGTATATTTATATTAAGAGACGTGTGGGAATAATGTACAAAGAAACCAATGTGGGACAAACCACAATATACAAGGTGGGACAAACCACAATATACATAGAAACATAAGACATTCTAACAAGTATATGATCTACTCCACCAGATTAGCATGTGGGAGGCCACTTTGGCAGGTGATATTAGCCCAAACACGGGCACATCTTCAATTTTACAAGTGGATGGGATTTTGGATAACAAGGTGAGAAAGTATTAATTGTGATTTTCCAATTTAGGGGTAATTTGGACATTCGCCTATTTAACTCTATTGGTATGGGTGCCATGATTTGCCATTTTATAGTTTTGACCCCGAAAGCATCGTATGTGCTTATACACCATCATAAAAATCCTCAAAAAAGGTAGAAAATATCATTTTAGTGGTCAAAGGTGTATACACTTTAATGTGCTAGAACAAGTGGGGACAATGTTGAAATCACCCAAAATTTACTAAATTTTGGCTTATATCTTCTAATTTCCACGCTTAACTGATTTTTTTCAACATTGAATTTCCTAGTACTAATATACTTCTCATGAGTCGGAAGGACATTCAACAGAGTATCAAGGAGGAAAAATAAATTCTGATAAGGTGATTATATTCATCCTTCTCTCTCTTTCTCTCTCTCTCTCTCTCTCTCTATATATATATATATATATATTCACACATACACAAATGCAACCTCTTTCTCTTGCAGGCTTTGAATGTTTGAATAGCTTATTTGGCCAGAAATAGATGTATTAGGTACCTATAGTTATTTTGATATATAATTAAATGTCAACATACATATTTAATTTCCGTCACAAAGACACCTAGCTCAAAATCGTGAAGCAGCTCGTAAATTTTGTTTGTGGAAAAAGGTACACAAATGGATGCCTCTCAACCTTTTACTAATAATAGGTATATTAGGACATCCAAATTTAATTATCTTATTTATTTCAAATTCTGATTTGTAGGCATATGTTCAACAATTAGAAACAAGTAGGTTAAAGTTGGCACAATTAAAGCAGGAAGCAAAGAGAGCTAGACAACATGTGAGGGGATATTATTGTCCTTTGCAAATGTCTTCTTCCAATATTATACACTTTCTTGTTCAAAGTAATTGAAATTTATTTGATGTCTGATTTATCGATAAGTGGATAATTGCAGGGTGTGTACACTGGGGGTGCATTAAGGACGGGAAATTCAGGATTGGGTGAAACTCAAAATTCAGGTCTGTGATTATGCCTACTCGTAAACACAATATATTTTTGTGTTCAATTTTTTCTACTCTCCTAGTAATCTATTGATTTTAGCCATTGGAATTCCTTTTGGGATATAGTTTTTGATTAATGCATTTGTAGAAAACATAATTTTGGTGGAGGTGATCATGACTCTGAAAAGGAGCTAATGAGGAACATATTGGTGGAACTAGAAGGTCTACTTATACATGCCAGCATCCAATACCCCGTGTATTTTGCTATAGAGGATGACAACATTAATGCTGTATTAGCTTATATCAGGAAGAACGATGCTTCTGGTCAGCCTGCTACTGCAACTACTGGCGAATACAAGTTTGTTGTTCCATCACCAGAACCTAAGAAACTTGCATCTCCCCCAATCATTAATATCCAGGGATGGTTGCCAGGATTTAAAGCTGATGGAGATTTGAATCAACTTCCAACTATTGCCATAGTGGAATCATATGGCACGTTTGGGGCTGCGCCTGCACTATCAATGGGAAGTGATAGCTATGGAAGTGGGACTGTGTCACTTATTGAAATATTTAGGTTATTTTCTATTCTATATTCAAATCCTAAGACAGGAGGAAGGTATAATTTACTCTTTGGGCTGACATATGGTGGATCTTATAACTACAACGGAACTCATAAGTGGCTTCGGAGCTTTGATCAGCGCTTACGTGGGAGTATTGATTATGCCATTTGCTTAAATAGCATTAGCTCATGGGACAATGACTTGTGGATTCATGTGTCTAAGCCACCAGGAAATGCATACATTAAGAAAAATTTTGAAGGCCTCTCGAACGTCGCAGAAGAAGTGGGGCTCAAAGTTTGTCTCAAGCACAAGAAAATAAATATTTCCAATTCTGGAGTAGCTTGGGAGCATGAGCAGTTTTCAAGGCTTAGAGTCACTGCATCAACACTTTCTGGACTTCCTGCTGCACCTGAATTGCTGGAAAGCACTGGAGGTCTGTTTGATAATAGACATTATGTTAATTAAGTTGCAATTATTCGAAGTGTCAAGTTAGTGGTTGAAAGTCTAGCGAGGCATATCTATGGACAGCGGGGAAAGAACATCAACATATTTGCAAATGGTAGTAGTCTAGCTATTAATCCTACCTACATTCAGTCATGGTTGAATTTTTTGTTCGAATTGCCCTCTTTAGTTTTCTTGTTATCACAAAACATAATTTTGGACTATTTCTCTTTATTTCTTATCTAATTCAGACGTGAATAGATATGTATTTGTACTTATTGAGGGGTGTGAATTCGTGATGATGGAATTTATATTGGTATGCAAATGGAAAATGTTATACTCTATCAGTTCCAAATTTATCCTTCTATATTTCACAGTGAATAAACTTGAAAAAATGGAGCCACCAACAAAGCCAAAATCTTCATAATTCTTACCAGCATGTACAGTTTAATCTCACATGACTATATCTCTCAACTTTGGATGTTGTAATGGTTACACTTTATATTTTTCTCGGTCTCGCTATGTTTTTGCTGCTACAAGTTTCAATCTCTCCCCTTCTCACATCTTGTTTGCAGGGATAGTTACATTTGAGGTACAATACGGACTTTGGGTTGACGAGCAACAAAAAAAGAACAGTGAATGTGTTTTAGGCCAATATAAGTGACATCAAGCTCCGTATATTTATAGAAAGTGGCTTAAACCATTATAATGATCTTTTTCGCATGAAGCAGATGCTGCAAAGGCTGATATCTTCTGTTTGATGTCGGGCATGTGGAGAACATTGGTTGAGCGTGTTTATCTCTAGATTGGAGGATTTCGCCCATCTAAGCTTTTAAATGTAATGTTTACCTCAGTTCAATATGTCTTTAAGATAATTCATTTTTAGTAATTACTGACTTCTTTTTCTTTTTTAAAAGGGGAGCAACATGATTGCAGTAATTACTGATTATTAACACTTGTATTACATATCTAAGTGTATGAATAAAAAATGTGTCTTGTAACAACAAGTGTCAATTTTCTGTCTAACCTCTCACTGTCTAGTGTGCATCGTCTGCCTAAAGTAATCTTACAAATATACTAGTGATAGGTGGAACATGATTCTACAATTAATATACTTACCACTTTTTTGAAGCTATACATTGCCATTCCACCTTTATCATTATAAAGATATGTGCCTTTGGCTTTTAGCCCGAAAGTGTAGCTCAACACTAATTTTAGCCTACAAATTTTTCTGTTATTGGAAATCGGCTCACATTTTTATAGTTCAATTAGTTGATCATTATAGATCATAGGAAAATTTTAAAATATTCTCAATTTATTCCCTACTGTTTTATATATAATTAACAATAAAGTCAACAAATTTTGGTTATATTACATAATTTACATTCGTGGTTTGTGAAACTGGTTATATATGAGTTTGGTTTTTGCAGGTTCTAATGCCACACATTGAGCCATTAATATATCAACAACTTGGTAACGTTATAAACCTGCATCACTCGTGTCAGCAGGATGAGTATGCACTCTTGCAAGGAATGCATAGACTGTAGAAAAATATATCTCAAAGCATCATAGATAATGCAATGGGTGACGGAAGTTCTCACATGACACCTGCAATGGAGAAGCTCGAAGCATTAGAAAACCTTGTGCAACATGTAACTTATACCATTTCCCACAATCAAATACTATGCATTTATATTGTTATTTGGTGATTACTCCCTCCATCCCAAATTAAGAGTTCCTATCTTCTTTTTGTATAAATTAATAATACAATCAATCAACGGCCAAGATGAAAACTTGTTTACTATTATGAAATTTGGTTCGTTGATTATGTCCAAAAAAGGAAAGTGGACTATTAATTTGGGACAACTAAAAAAAGAATAGTGAACTCTTAATATGGGGCGGAGGGAGTATATTTCTATATATGCTCTTTTTAGTTGCTAGGAGAATAAGTGAGGATGGGGAAATTGAATTTCCCAAATACTTGGAGTTGTAATTGCAAATAGCCATGTTTTTATCACATTAATTGGACAGTAAGGAAAGTTGCTATATGATATGGCAATTAGTATCAAGACATAGAAGTTTGGTTATGGAAATGTTGGTTTCTTGGAAAAAAGAGGGTAGAGGAAAAGTTCCCTGCATATATTTATTTTTACTGTGGAATGGCCTCTCAAAAAAAAAAATATTATCACAAGTGTCTGCTTTTGTGATAATTTTTATTTATTTATACTATGGCCACCTCTTGGTCCAGTTTCAGGGATTTGAGCAAGTTAAACACACATGTGTCCTTTCGGGGTTCTTAAATTAGTTGTGCATTTATAATGTTTAAATGGAGTTGAGAATCTCATGATACGATTGCATGTTCATTGCAGTCGCTGCTCATGACAGATGTTTGGGAGGTAAATAATTAACTACTTACACTTAAATGGACTTTGCTTATTTTTTCTTCTTCTTTTCCCCGACTTAGAGTCATGATAAGTACTTATTACTAATTTTACTCTGGAATTTGGATTTTTCATTGCAGCATGCTTGTTATCTTGACTTTCAGGTAAGACCCACTAAGACCTTACGATTTTGTTGACAGTTATGATAGAAATTACTGGCTTTTCTGAATAATATGAACAGTAATTACAATCAGGGTCTAATAGTACACATTACAATGGATGTGTTGGTGCACATTTTTTATGGAAAATTCCCAAATTTCATAATTTTAAACTTTTTGCTGTGTTAGCACATATTTTCCATGGGATATACCCCCCAAGATGATGCATCATGAAATCATGAAAGGTGTTACAAGCCTTGATTTGTAAGCGTGTGCATAATGACTAATTTTTCAGTAAGGGAATGGTGTACCAAAATTAGAACTCTTAATAGTTAGCAAGGTCATAATGTGGTGGACAATTGAAGGATGATTCAACCCGGTCTTCAGGTTTTGCATCTTCTTCTAAAACTACAAGACCGATTTCTAGTTCTTGAGGAGGAAACTAGACTTAAACATTGGGGCCTCTGGTATCAATGTATTCTGAAAAATCTTAATCATTCTATTACCACTATTTTCTTTTTATCATATTATATGAATATTGTTTAGTTATTAACTATTATATACTGTAATAATAAATTCAGTTCTATCTTCAATTTTTTAGATGAGAAGATTGTCCGATAAAGCGACGTACACGTTGAATGAGATAAATGAAGTTCATTACGGATTATATATTAGGTACTTCTGAATAACTATATTTGTTATGTCGTAATGAAACTTTGTTGAGATGATTGTGTTATGATGAAAACTATGTTAATATATTTGATTGCAGGGTTACTCATTTTGAGTTGGGTAGCGTTGAGAACAAACTTGATCGAGTATTACGTTCGACAATGTTCTAGCTTGAGTATTATTTTGGATTGTGGATCTTATGATATAGTTCGCAATGCTAGTTTTTGGATATTGTGATGTATCATCCTATTTTTAGGATATTATCATGTAGATAACTAGACGGTAGTTAGTTTTTGGATATCATCGTGTAGCTCACACACTAGCTAGTTTTTGGATATGATGTAACTCACATTAATACTTTTTTGTTGTAAATATCTTGATATATATCAAGTTAGTGATATTTATGACCTTGATTTTATCTATTTACAAGGATTGATTTAACCTCAAATAATAGTTGTCTATTGATGGAGTAATGATTTTTTTTAAAACTTTTATATCAACATTTATGTCAATTTTTAAAAAACACTAGTAAAATTACTAAAATTGTGATAAATGTGCAGTTATTTATGTCAATTTTTCATGAAAATGTGATTAAAAACATGTTGAATATCATAGTTTTTATGTGTGTTTTTAAAAACTGAGATAAATGTGATCTTATTTATGTCAGTTTTATGAACATTTATGTCAGGGCTTTATATATCAGTTTTGAAAAATTCTAAAACTGACATAAATGACCATTTTTCTTGTAGTGGAAATTGAAATGCTTACTACATCAAAAGATACACACTTGATATCGCTGAGAAAAAATGAAAATGTAATGACTCTCGAGGGAATCGATTCTAGCTATGAAGCACAAACTCGTAATACGCATTTCGACAAATGATATGCGTCACGTGATTCTTCAAAAAACTAGGATACGACACGCTAAGATACACTACACCAAATTTGGCGAATTGTCACGGTCATTGACCTTGACAACTTCAACTTGTCAAGGTCAGTGACCGTGACAATTCTGGACGAGACAACTTTTTTTATCTATGTCATTGATCGTGACAAGATCGTTATAATTATCACGGTCGTGTCACGGTCATTGACCGTGATAAGTTTGTCATGGTTATAAACCGTGACCTTATTTAAAAAAATTTCATGGTCATTGACCGTGACAAGTCCGTGGCAACTTTCGCTGTCAAGGACTTGTCACGGTCAATGACCATGATAATTATGGACAGAATTGAAAAAAATCTGCTAGGCAGTATGGCCACTGCCACTGCCCAGCGGTATATTTATTCCTGTTAACGTTGAACCTGTTCAAACATCATATATTCAAATAAACTAGAGATAATACAAATAGACATTCAAAATAAAACAATATGCATCATGATATAATCCAAATATAATTCAAATGTACCAACTTAAAAATAATTCAAATATACCAACTAAAAAATAATTCAATTCAATTAAAATAATGTCACTACATGTCTTGGGTAAGGTTAAATTCGAGGAGGTGAGTAGGCCACGCGATATACGAATTGACACACCCACTGATATACATCGTGCCTTATTATTTGTGCAACCACAATGGGGATTTCTCCTTCCCGGGTATCACATGCGTGATGAGCACCCTGGACTCGATGTCTTGAAGCTCACGTCCATAAACTAGTCCACCCTATATGATATTCGGGTCCCTCAACCCCCGCCCTATCCTCTGGCCATCAAATATGTCCAGTATAAACACGCTTGGCCAACTAAGCGTCGACATTGGTCGGTCGAAGGGAGCCAAATAGGGAAGTGGATCATCAAAGTCCGCACGTGTCGGCGATGAAGCAGTGAGGTCCACATCCTCGTCATCCCACACCTCGTTCTCCCGCACCCCCTCCCCCCCACCTTCTCCTTCCCTTTCCCCTTGCATTTTTCACCGCCCAATGAACGCTACATGAATGAGAACATATCTTGGACCGTCGCCTCCAAACGGGACAACTTTGCGTCATGCGAGTTCACCGTTCTATCCAACCCGGTGTCACTCATTTCCAATCCGATAATCCTAGATTTTTCCACCTGCGAGCTCACCCCCCTTGTCCACCCCTTGCGATCAGAGCCAAGCACTTGGTTGAGTGCATCTGTGGACAAAGATGCCTTGTCGGCATCAGACTGCGACTCATGCACTTCTTTAAGCTTTGCCTGAAACGACAAAAAGCACATGATTAGTAAAATAAGTAATTTAAAAAATTATAACATAATTAACAAAAAGTAAACTATCGGATTACTTATAATCGTGGCCGCGACGCTCGGGGACACCTCCTTGTCCTTCCCTTTCTTCGTTCGAAGAGCCACATAAGTATCGAGCCTATGTGGCCTACCCCCAGGGCCACTCCCTGTCCCCTAAAATAAAATAAAGTAAAATTAGTATCGGCCCCGCAAAGTAAAATAATGCAGAATAATATATTTCTGTAGTTATAGAAAAATTAAATCTTACCATCATCCTATGATCCACCTCGGCGTAAGACGTCCGGTCGGAGTAGTGCATGTCCGTCTTTTTTACCCGATTTTCCCTCCTTGATTGGCGAGATGCCAATTGTCGCTCCCCGATCTCATTGTCAACGAACTTCTTCCATTGTGCCAATGAGATCGTCTCCTTCGGCGGGACGAATTCACGCCTTTGGATAATGGACTCTCGTGTCTTCCCAAAGTACTGGGTCCGCATATTTTTCTTCCACGTCTTATGTTGCTCCCTCAACTGCTCCAAGACGGAATCGCGTAGCTTTGGATCCAAGGTGAATTGTTCCTGTCCAACAAATACAATGTTAGTTTGCATTAAATATAAATATAAATATAAAATGAAATTGAAATTGAAATTAAAATTGAAATATTCATATAAATATTCATATAAATATAAATATAAATATAAATATAAATATAAATATAAATATAAATACATTACCTGTAGTGCCACCCAAATAGCTAACTTGAGCTCATATGGCACCTCTTTCCAACTAATGTACCCCGGGTCGATGATCGTCTTTACCAGCTCGAGGGATCTCGCTAATAGCTCGACTTGTTCTCGATGGCCATCCCCAATTTGCCATATTTAGGGAGCCTAGGGACCGAGGAGCCCTCGCCGCCTTCGCTACCACCGAGCCCAGACTACATCATCATAACAAGCATCATCATCCTCGCCTTAATACCTGAAGGAGACATTTGTTGTCAAAAAATGTTATTAGTACATATCAAAATGAATTAAAAGAAGACAGGCAAATAAACTAACAATTAAAGTATACAATTATTAATTTACTAATTTATAATGAGGGGCAATCCTACTTTCATAATTAATCATATATTAATTTACTAATTTACAATGAGGGGCAATCATATATTAATTTACTAAAAACATTATTAACCAATCAATTCGTTTACAAGGGACATTACGCACAAACACTCACACTACACACACATATACACACACGCGCACATACACAAACACCCCCGTGCACATTTCACACACACACACACGCAGTTCCCCACCCCTCCCCCACCACCCACCCACCCATCCCTGCCCCCTCCCCCCCCATATCCTCCATCTCCTCCTAAGGGTGAGTTCAAGTATGTTTCATTTAATTTCAAGTAATTTTCAAAAAAAGTTGAAAAATCCCACCCCTATATGGACAATAATCCAGTGGTCATGCCACTTTTAAAACTAACAAACCCAACATCGATCCACTATAATCCAACATCAATGTCAACAACAAATGTGTATCCCGTACTTCTTCTAATTCATCTACTCAATTAATTCATTTCATCAATTAAACTAACAATTAGAGTATAACAATTATTAATTTACTAATTTACAACGAGGGGCAATCCTACTTTCATATGAAATGGGCACTAATTATTAATTTACTTTTATATAAAACTATACAATTAAAGTTACAATTAAATCTATACAATTTATCAATTAAAGCTATACGATTGTTGAGATTGCCCCACCACACACACACCCCACCCCCACCACCCGACAAACGACACGCGACAAGTGATTCTTCAAAAAACTAGGATACGACACGTATAATATATAATATATATTTAAATATATATATTAATGAAATGAAACGTAACGTATTTTTCCATAAAATACATTATTAAAGCATTCTTAACATGAAATTAAGAAAATGGACCATACAAAACAAAATTCGAACACACTTTAACCTTAAAAATAATAAATAAGGTAGAATAACCATCACCAAATTCAAATATGCACTAACATGTCGGAGCGCGCACATAATATGTGTTTCGACACGACATGAGACTCGCGGCTTCTGAGAGAGTGTCCGTGCTTCATATGATTATAGTAAGGGAGCTTTGTTCTCATTATTGATGTTTCTTTCACCCGAATTACTTACATCACTGCTGCTTTTATGGGTGGTGTTTTTTGTGAATGCATTTTCGTACTATAGTCTCATTTTATTATCGACAGAGTTAAATAACGCACCTAGTAAATGTTTACCAATTGAAATGCAATCTAAAGAGCCCCAGTCCCAGGACGTTAGTTACAAAAATGTGTTCATTGCTAGTTTTGCAGACAGTTACATCTCTTTCTCTCTCTCTCTCTCTCTCTCTCTCTCTCTCTCTCTCTCTCTCTCTCTCTCTATATATATATATATATATATATATATATATATATATATATATATATATATATATATATATAGGGACATAGATATAAATTCTTAAGAGTGGGGGCTAATTTATCGATGATTTTTGGGTGTTCGGAGGCTGGAGCCCCCAAGCCGATTTTTTTTAGTATTTACCAAAAAATAACGTAGGTTATTTAATCTAATAAAAAGAGAAACAAATATTTAAACCAACATTTCTGTCCCAAATTTAAACCAACAGTATTCCTCATTATCGCGTAAAATTAATCCTAAAATATAAACCAACAATAATATTAAAGCAAGCTGTAATAATTATTAGCACTATAACTCTAAAATAAATCCTAGATTTTAACATCAATATAGTTAGTTCAATGCAAGCTAAATGAAAGTTTTGATAATTTCTACAAATACCCTCAAACACTTTAAAAATAATTTTTTACGCCTATATTTTGGTAAATACTTATAACATTTTAATCTAAAATTCTACACTGCATAAAAAAGTATAACATTGCAGTTAGTAATGAACACCGGGGGGGGGGGGGGATGAGGAGCAACGAAAGAATGAGTGGTTTAATGCTTTTTCACATGAGTGAGAACCCCTTATTCTTTTTACCCTTCCCATTATTTGGCAACTGACTACTGTGAACTGGGCCTCTACTTTTCAAAGAAGGGGAATTAGATGGTTTAACCATTTATCAAAACTCATCCTAAACTATTTAAAACTGTGTTTTATCCCTAAATTTACTTTTTCCACATGTGTAAATTTATTTTGTTCGCCGCTCTGCCCCAAGTGGCTCCGCCCCTGTATATATAGATATATATACACAATATTGCACATGTGCGGACTGACCAGCACATTAACAATCCGGACTGGACATGTCGTATCTGGTAGTGAGCGTCAAAAAGAGAGAGAGAGGGCCGATAATTTCGTCGATAATTTTTGGGGGTGAAGAAATGAGTAGAATTTGGAGGGTTTGTATCATAACTGTGTGGGTCAGTCAACACAAGATCATCTCTCTCTCTCTCTCTCTCTCTTCTCTCTATATATATATATATATATATATATATATATATATATTGGTTTATTTTATATATTTTTTGGGTTTAGTTTCCGATCCCACGTATTTCTTATTTCATCACCAGTCCTATACATCTGGGTGGTTATCTTTTTGTGGACTCTTTTTATAACCGAACATTTTTATATTTATAATGACAAGTGTCCCATATAGGACCAACTCTAAATGATAAAAAAATGTGGGATTGGGGCAAACAATTATGTTCATATGGGATGAAATGCTTGTGCTCCCTTTATATTACTCAAGTTCAACGTGAAAAAGTTTTGGCTGATTTGGTGTTTGGCCCCCATTAATTTTTTGTTACCGACATTGGTTCACAAATTTCTCATTTCACGAGGTTTGGTTCCAATAATGACTTTCACTGATGCGAAATGTGTAGGTTTTACAAAGTGTCGCTAAAATTCATTTTAGGGTCATACCCACAAAATGAAAAACTTTAGGGCCAAAGTTAGTATTGATGAATTAAGGCGGGAAACACACTAAATGCTACAATTTTGTTCTTAATCTTTTGTGATTCTGACTAAAATTTTAACTTCGATTTCTTCAAGAGTTCCCAAGGCTTCTTTTATCAGGCGCCGCAATTGATAAACTTGGTCGTAAGTTCATGATGTCGGATATGTTCTTCCTCTGTCTCATCTTTTTGTTCCCGTTGGTGTTCCATAAGCCTGATTGTTTAACAAATGGTCTTCTATTCGGGGCTCGCATATGTATTACAACCACCTTCATTGTTATCTATATATATGCTCCGGTGGTAAGTCAAGCAAGTTATTTTATTTATTATAGAAAATACTAGGGGTGGCCATTCATTTGTATCATGTCATTTCATGTTTGTGTCACATACTTGTCGACCTGTTTAACTAATCGTGTTAAATGAACTACTACTAATCCGACTTCTTTATTAATTGGTGACACGCATTATGGAACACTGATAGAAACACGCGAACCGATATGACGTGACGATACGACATTTAAAAATGTAGGACGTGGGCACATTGGGGACCCATTTGCCATCATTTATAATTTGTAGATATTACTAGACATAAAAAATAATGTTGTTACACTATTTTAAAAATATTATACTTTTTGTCCCTTTAATTTAAAAACACGCATTTCAACCAATAAAATTTACATTTTGAGCTCATTTTTTTTATAAATATTATATTAGTCTCTGAAAGGTGTATGAACACGTCATTTAGTATGTCACAATGTGACAAAATATAAAAGGCAATTTAACATATGCTATGCGACCTCCGGGAGAGTCTCAATTTTCTATCATACCACACGCATAACTCGTTAACCAAAAAATTAGGCCAGTATCCTATTTTCTGTTAACCAATCGTATCACTCATAACTTGACCAGAAACTAAAAGTTTGTAGATTTTAAATACGAGGTATCTAAATCTAGAATTTTCTATGATAGCATAACAATATATATTGCATTCTCATAAGAATATAGTTAAACGGGAATATTTGTGTCATTTTTGGGTTATTTGATGCTAACCCGACCCGTCTATAATGTGTTATCGACCATGTTATTTTTTTCAGTATGTGTTGAATAATGTTCAACACTAACCCGCTAACTTCATGTCGATTTTGTGTTGTGTGAATAATTCCCACCCCTATAAAAACTGATACATAGTCATTCAAACATATTTGTTAGAGTTTTTAAGTACAAATTAACTTGTGTTTTATTTTTGAAATGGTAGATATGCCCAACTTCAGTGAGAACATCTGGTGTGGGAATGGCAAGCTCACTGGAAAGAATTGGTGGAATGATATGTCCTTTAGTGGCAGGAGGTTAACACGTGGGTATCATCAAACTCCATCCATTATTCAATTTGAAATTGTAATTTTTTATCTCTGGTCTATCTGTACTACTTTTCCCACACGAAACAAAGGGCCGTGAATAAAGTGGTGGTATATCTAGTTCAAGAAAACTTCATATATTCAACTGATATGAGCAGTGTGCTTGTTCATACAAATAAACATTCGTTTGTAAAATTACTAAATGTGAAGTTTCTTAAAACATATATATTTTACTAGGGAAATTTTAAACCAAAGACATGTACTCATCCTCATGCCTTGTATTCTTGGACCCTATATGCAAAGTAGTGTATTCACGTGCATGGTCTCTTAGAGCATGTTTTTTACTTGCACCCTGCAATAATTATTGGTTTTTAAATAATAACAGGAGTTTAGTAATTACACATAACCCTTATGGACTAATAGAGACCCCTAATTAATATTTCGAATTACGTACCCCATATGGATCAAAATTCCCATATCTTTTTCATCATCTCGCCTTCTTCCCCAAAAATAATCCTAACTTTAATCTATTGATCTTAAATATAAACCATAATATTTTTATAAAAATTGAAAGAAATTTATATCTATACAAAGATTAAATCAAGTAGCAAATCTGAGGAAAATAAATGTAATATCCGATATCTTATGTTAAAACACTCGTATTAACTAGGCTTAAAGAGGCGTGAGTTTGTCTCTATACATGGGTGTTGGGTGGGGAAAGTAGCCCACTTAAAGTTTTAGAATTACACTTTTTATTGTATATTTTATAGACCTGACAAAGCAACCTAATCATAAATATAATTGATTTTCATCTTCGTATATCTTGTTGAGATTACATAGTGATCCAATCTAGATGTTTCATATATTTAAGAAACTATTTAATGCATATATGCATTGCATGTGTGACACTAAATGCTGAAAAAGGAGAACATTTTAGAGATATATTAAAAAAATTCAAATAGTGGATCTTTTAATGGTGATAATATACTTATTTCTCATAACTCAATCCCCGTAACCCGTGTTTTACTATTTCATTTGAATTAGGTCATCATAACATATCCCAGGTAAACACTAATATAAAAAATATACACAATACAAGAATTCTTGAAACTCATGTTTTTAAAGCCATGACTATTGATGTCTTTCAGCCACATAGATAAATATGTATATCAGGCAAAAATTTTATTACATTTTCAACTTTTAACTGGTCTGCAATTTTGATCCAAACATAATAATTATGGCAAGTAATGTTAATAAAAAAATTAGGGAGGACGAGGGTAGGAGATCGCAAACCGATTTTTTAGATTATATTTTTTTAACAATAATTACTCAAATAACTGCATTTTAAGGGTTTTTAGTTTTATAACAATTAATTACTTAAATTACTGCATTTTTTTGTAATAAATAATTACTCAAGTAAATAATTTTTAAAAGTGTTTTATGATTTATAGAAATAATTACGCAAAAGATTGATAATCACAATGTGATTTACCTCATGAAGTTAACCTAAAGTTTTTTTTTAATTTATTTTTTTATCTTGTTTTTAGGGAATCGCAATCTTGGGAAGGACCCAAGGATAGAGATATATAATGTTAAAACAAAATAGAAAGTTTAAAACCCTTACAGAAGAAATAAATAAAAAAGAAGTACTAAATATGCTTTATAAGAATCGTGGAAGGATCACAAACATCAAAAATAAACTTGGAGGACACTAATAAGAAGACCTCTTTGAAACTTGAGAAGCATGCAATAATGTTTTCGTCTGAAATGAGCATGTGACATATCTCTACCATGAAACTTCTTGATGTCATCTAGAGCAAACCACCACCATTGAAGAGAACTATAATTAAAGCACATGTGAGCGATATGGTAAGAAACTTGATTACCCACCTCATAAATATGAGTAAACCAAACACTCATAGAAGACAATAATGACTTAAAATTATCCCATGTAATTTTTAGAGTCATGGGGGAGAAAAAGATGTGGACTTAATACATGACAAGACAACTATTTAGTCAAATTCAATCTGCATATATTTTCAATTGTGTTTCTAAGATAGCTCAATTCTAGTTATTATTGACTTTAATTATGTATAAAAGAGTGTACGAGTTAAAGATATAATATGATAGAAGACACCTCTATCTAGGCCTCTAAAGGTTCTAAATGTTTTTTTTATAGCTCTCCTTTTATGTTTGGGGAAAAACTGAGATGTAGACGTAGGCCTCCAACTTTTTATTATGTTTTTTGAACTTTAATTTATTTACAAATCTTTCATTGTGGTGGAAAACTGTAAATAAAAGAGTATTTATAGATTTCCAAGATAGTGTGAATATCTAAGAGCTAATCAAAGGCAAAAAGAGATAGAGAGCTACTTTAAGCCAGGTGAATTATTGAGGTTGCTTGGGGATTGACTTTTGAGAGAGACAAGTGAGGTGTGTATGCGTAACCATTGGTTCCTAGCCAATTATTTATAAAAGAAGATATCCGACCATTTGTGGATGTGGTCCAAAGCTTGGGTGAACCATATATATTGTTTTTTTTTTTTTATTTGTTGCTTATATGCTCATTGTGTTTCATTATTGATGTTTGTTGGATTCGTTTCGAGTTTACACATGTATTTCATTTTAGGAATAATGTCTTGGGTGTTTTTCGCACACCAAGTGTTTGATAAAATTTTTGAGTGATTTTTATCGTCTTGGTCATTAGAGATATACTTTATTTCATGCAACAAGTTGTATCAGAGCTTAGGTTGCATTGTTTCCCTAATATTTTGGTTTGAGGTTGAATCAATTTTGTCATATCTTTTGTTTTTGTTCCAAATGCCAAAAAATATGGAGAGTACTCCTGAATCAACCCCTATGAGCAAAGCCTATAAGATATGGGATTCGAGTTGTGGATCGAGTGGCTCAATGAAGACATGCATGAAGGGTTTTGATGAGAAGATCAATTTTGGATTATGGCAAAGACGGATTCGAAGTCGAGGTATTCTTTTCCAACCGAGGTTGTAATTAGCATTGTTAGGGGTAGAGGGATGACTGGTAAGCATGACCGATGACAAGTGGATTAATATTAATCAAAGATAATTTTCATGTATTAAGATGCTTATCACAGATGATGTGTTAAATCACGTAATAGCAGAGACCACAACTAAAGGCATGTGGGATAAGCTAGAAGAAATTTATTTGGGAAGTTGTTGTCAAATAAATTGTTCCTCAAGAAGAAACTCTTCAAGCATCAGATGAAGGAGGGTGAGGATATGATAAAGCATATCAACATTTATAATTCATTGATAAATGGATTGAACCAGGTAGATGTTCAATTCATTGAGGAGGATCGATCATTATTGTTGCTTGCATCATTAGCCGATTCATACGAGCATTTTATGTCCACTCTCATATTTGGAAAGTCAGCGATGTTGTGAAAGATGTTCAATCTCATGTCATGATTAGAAAAAAGGAAGGTGGAGGTGATGGGTATTCCCATAATTAAGTCCTTACGGTGAGAGACGAAGGTGGACAAAATGACGGGAGTAACTCCAATCGGGGATATAATAATGGTTGTAGGTCTAGATTGAGGGGTGTTGGTGGTAAAGTTTCGTAATGCTACACGTAACGGGAATGAGTGCATATGATATGAGAATGTCCTTTGTGTAACAACGAGGCTAAGGGCAAGGTTGGCATCGAGAGGGCAATAATAGAGGGTACAAGTTATGGAGATGAACTTTGAGAACTTCTCACAATATCCAAGGTTAACTCTCTTTCCAAGATGATTGGATATTATATTCGTGATCATCATATCACGTTTGTTCCAAGAAGGAATTTTTTGATACTTTCACAAAAAATGGAAAAGGTTCCTTTTTGAATCTTTAAACCAACATATTAAAAAATGACCAGTCTAAGGTGGAGTAACCAACTGAATAAAATAATCTAGCATCTCATCGTGAAATCTTTAAACCAACAAATAAAAAATATGAAAAAATTATAGCGGTGAAACAAATTGTAGAAGACTAAAAAATTGCTAATGTTAACCAATAACAAAAGGTCACTCGTAAATTGAAAATAATAAAAAAGAAAGTAGGAGGATATATGTTGTGAATGATAGAGATTTTGTAAAGGATAAGGACAAAAGATGGAGACGTATTTCTAATGTTATGAGTTCAAGTTGAGTGGAGTTATTTTAACTTAATAAGGGCACAACATTCTCAATTCAACTCTACACTGGTATAATTTTATACCCCTTAGGAGCTGTGATTTTTTTATCCCACTTTTTATGGGATAAGAAGCTTTCTTGTTATAACATATCCCATCTTATATATATCATAATCAATTATTGAATCCGAAACTCTTATACAAATGCATTCAAACGAGATCTTAATATAAATTCTATTTACATAAAACCCTAACACACATACTAAAACACACATGTCAATTTTCCCATTAATAAAAACCATTACCACATCGATTTTACAAAACAAAAGAAACATACGAAAGCTCTTTATATATGAGAAGTAATGCCCACTGAACGATTTATGACATCTGCAATTTGCATCTTGATTTTACGAATTCACAAGTTTGCCTTGAATATGAAAAAGTTCAACAGTACCTCCGTTCTAAGAACCGAAACGGTGCACTCTCTCCTCACTCCTCCTCACAAAAGTTACGCCAATTTTCTCTCTAAAAAGCGGTGCTAAAATCTCTCACACTAATGAAATAACCTTCCTAACTATCAGTAGATCAAATTTCAAATTTCATTATCCTTTATATGTTTTCTCACTCATCTAGGGTTCCTGATATAACTTTTTATATTTAACATTTCTAGGTTTGGCAAGGGTTTGGAAATATTGTTCGGTGCTCCAACAGCTCTTTCAATCATTCGCTGTTAGTTTTTAAGCTATAAATTATTTAGCTTTCCTTTTTTTTCCCAAAATTTTAAGTATTTAGTCCGATTTTTTTAGATTTATTTGTACACACTCCCATGTATTTATTTTTTTAATTGTTGGTCCTATTGTAATCGTTATAGGACAAGTGTCAATCTCTGCGGAAAGAAATATGAGTAGTTATGGACGGTTATGGGACTTACTAAAATTTTAAAAACACATGGGATAGGAGCCTAACAAATTTTAGGAGATGAAACTAAAGGCAAAAAAACTATTTTTTGTCCCCTTTTTAAGTGGTTTGTTATGTGGTTCCAACACTTTTTATAATTAGGTTCCCTAATATATGAATGCAAACAGAGTTTTTTAATATTCTTATTCGCTGTTGGGTTTGCTAATTTCAAACGTTATGTGACACCCCACCTAATAAAATATCGAATGATAAGTCTTATATCAAATTAAACAGGAATCTCATTTGGTTCATTCTTAACATCACTCTCAAAAACTTTTTAAAACTTACTGACCACCAAGTATTAAAAAAGAAACAGTGTCAAATTTTATATTTTTATCAAATAACAACAACAACATGCAGAAGGATATAATTTAAACCATTCACACAATCACTGAGTCAAACAATACTGAAAATAAATAAATACAATCTTTGCCGAGAGGGCACCGGTTACAAAACCCAAATCAAAAAATATAAACCACTAGAATAATAAACTGAGTACATTAACTGACTGGAACAAATGAAATAACTAGGGTGACATGCCCACATGAAATAATAACTTGAAATAATAACTTCATCCTAATCTAGGAATGAATCGACTGAAGGGCCTAAGTCAAAATCTTGAAACATCCACATATGCTGTAGTTGCATAATCCTGGAATAAAAACAATTATGACGTCCATATGGCTGTACACCTAAAAGGTTCTGAAAATAATTTTATAGCAAGGGTTAGAACCCAAAATATATTGAAAATATTTAGCAAGTGAATTGAATTGCAGTAAATTAAAAATCATGAAGGCTCTTTATATTTAAGCTAGTGTCGCACTCCCTTGAGGACCGACTCACCCCTCAACTATTATGCACACCTAACTTTTCTACATAACCCATCTAGTCCTCTACCCCATGACTAGTTCCCAATAATATCTTTCCTGGCACACTACTCTAGCCCGAGTGTGACGATCCGAATATGATTATGATTGTTGATGTAAAAAATTAGATTGCTTCTAATTATTTAATCACAGATAAATATAAAATGAGACAAAGAATTTTAAAGTGGTTCAGCCTTATAAGAATGGCCTACGTCCACTATTTCTGTTATTGCCAAATGTTTTGGAATTCTCGATATGTGATTCTATCAAGAAATTCTGGTCCCTTTGAATGAGGATGATATAATGTATTTATAGCCTTTAGGCTGTACATGTGAAAGGGTAAACAATTAATACCCTTTAAGAGTATACGTCTGTATGATGAGAATTCAATGAATAGTTGAACTGTTGATTATCTAGCAATCAATGTTGTGGCCGAGATGCAGCTCGGACCGCCTTAGTTGCTCGTCGTTCAGGAGTTCCTCGGAGCAGTGGAGTTCCTCGGAGTACACCTGTTGCTCGGAGTGTCTGACTTGATCGGGGAGTAAAGTTCCTCGTTGCTAAAGTGCCACGTAAACTGACACGTTTCTTCTTGTGATTCGTCCATATCAGCATATTAATTTTGGTATCAACAGAAGCCCCTAATGTTTCATATTTCGAAATTTGAGGAGTATGGAACATTCTTTCTCGGTATATGGCAATATTAAATGACCTTCCTGGTTTTTAGGAGAATTTTCTCCGTATTTAATTTTCCTTCCACATTCGCAGAATCCGCCTTTTTGAATTTTTATAAACGCTTCGAATTTAGCGCTTTTTTGTCCTTTTAGCCGCCGGGAGCGTAATAGTTTCTTTTTGTAATCATTTCTTTCACCGTTTCCCGAGGCAAAGTATTTAAGCTTCATAGATAATCCCATCGTCTTCTACCTTTTCTAATTTCTTCTTTCGAGTTTTCCATAATCTCTCTCTCTCTTGTGCGTTCATCCTTTCCTTCGTTCGTTGTCAACAGATCTCCCTTTTTTCTGTAAGATATTCTTCCTCCTTCTTCATTTCTTTTATTCACTATGGTTTATGTTATTGAATCTCTTGAGAAATTCCCATCTGATTTTTCTATCCCTTCTTGGGTAACTCCGGAGGATCTTTCTGAGCCTTCGGACTATTTTCGCTTGGCTGAGGGACATTGGTTCCCCAGCCTCTTTATTGCTGAGTGTGGATTTTCTTTTCCACCAAACCCCTTGTGCTTAGAATTCTGTTAGTATTTCGATATTGTTCCTGCAAAAATAGCCCCCAACACATGGAGAATAGTTAATGGGGTGTATAGGTTAAATCAAACTCATGGAACTCGTATAGGAATTCCTAAGATTATGTATTGTTATAGATGGGCCGTTCTAGATAATTTTTTTTATTTAAAAACTAGATTTTTGAATAGGACTTTAGTAGTCAACCTCCCTGATGCTAATAGGGATTATTTTGAACATGGGGTAGTTATTAAAAACTGCCAACATGCCCCTTTGGTTGGAGACGAAGTATACCAAGGTTCCAGATGCCCTCCCTATGGCAATGGGATAGGTTATTTTTATCTTATTTTATTTCTGAAATTGCGCTTTCATTATGTTTGATAAAATGTGTGATTGATATTTCAATATGTATTTGTTTGCAGTTGACAGCAAGAGAAAGACTCCAAAAGAATCAGAAGTTAATATCAAGCATTTGAAACTTATCTGGGGCTTGCATCAGAAAGTTATAGACGAGCACATTAGGTCTGCTTCATACCTGTTGCAATATAAGAGCTACACATCCTCTTTCACTGCTCACCCTGTGGTCAGCACTAGTGAACAAGTGTCAATTCCTGAGGACTCTTCTCCAGAATCTCATATTCCCTTGAGTAAGAAGATGGGTAAAAGAAGGGTTCCTACTATCTTTGAGGAGGCTGCCTCTGCTGGAGAGGGTAAAAGAAACAATCCTGATGTCCCAAAGGGGATAAAGAAAGTAGATGTTGCTCCTTCTGATGCACCTTAAGAAGCTGTCGAGAAGCCCCCAGTGGCTCCGAGCAAGAAGGATGCTTCTAAGGAAGTGATCACCATCTCCCCAACCAAGAGTTCTTCCTTGGTTGAAGCTATCGAAGTGCCACTGAGGAGACTAATGAAATCCTCCTCGATCAATTTGGCTGAAACCATCCCCCAGCTCCCAGTTAGTGGTGCTGGTGTTCCAACTATTATTCCCCCGAGCTCTGCTATGAGCTCGGTGAAGACTTGGATCATTCCCGAGGTCCAAGGAATTAAGGAGAATATTTCTCGGGATATGCTTACATCCCTGGCTACTCGTCACATTGCTTCAGTAAGTTTCTCTTATTCTGAACTTTCTTTCTTTCCCTCAATACATGTACCTCTGTGCTGACTTGTCGTTATTTCCTTTTTTTAGCTGGTGAGTTCCTTTAACACCATTGTGAAGAAAGATGAAGCGATTAAGGCTTCTAGCTCCTCGTTCGGAGTAGAGGATGCTTTACTGGGGTTGACCTAGTCTTTGAAGGATTCCCGTCAAAAGTATGACGAGGATAGGGATGATTGGGAGAAGAAATTGGTTTTGATTGAGGCAGAGAAAGTGCAACTTGCTGAGGTCTCCAAGGGTTTGGAGAGTAAAGTGAAGGATTTGGAGGGAGAGAACAAGAAGTATGACGAGAAGCTCAAGAACTTTGGGGAGCTTGAAAATAAACTTAAATTGGCTGAGGAAGAGCTAACCCTTCTGCGAGAAGTAAATCGCCAGAAGGAGGAGGTGGAAGTTAAGTTGAAGGCCACTGAGGATCTTCTATCCGAGAAGCTCTCCTCGGAGAAAATGAAAAGAAAAATGGCAACGAAGAAGTCCTTCAGCACTGGCTGGGACAAAGGATGGAACAATGGGGTAGCAGCAATGATGACCCAGGTGGAGTATGGGAGTCTCAAGTACTTCCGAGATGGTTGGGTCGCTGCCTTGCAAGAGTTGAAGGTTGATGAGGGCTCTCAACTGTTTCAACAGCATCTTCCTGGTCCCCCTCTAAATATTAAAGATGAAGAAGAGGACGAAGATGCCTCCGAGGAGTCTTTAATGGTAGTGGGTGATCAAATCCTTACCCCACAACCTATTCAGCCAGTCAACGAGGAGCTTTCATCTCTGCCTCCTCCATCTGAACAACTTCCTACTCCTGCAGTCCAAATTATTGTTCCCACCGAGCAACCGAGCTCCTCATCCCAGCCTCCCGAGAAAGTCTTGGGAGATAAGGAAAAGGTGTAAAGTTGTTCGGTATTTGTTTTATTTTCTTTTGTCATCTGTACTCCGAACATTATACTCTTCTCTGTGATGTAATAAAAATCACCTTTTTTGTTCCTCTATGTTGTTGATGCTCTATTTGCTTTCTTATTAACTCTTTCCCTCTCTTCCTTATTAGTTTATGGACAGAATGGAATTGCTATCTACTCATGAGACAACTCTGCTTAAACAATGCAATGAATATTTTAAAGCTGGTCACTCTGACTTGGATAAGTCCCAGGTTGTGGACATCCTTGGCCGAGATGTTTCAGACCAAGTAGTTGAGGCCTATCAGTACTTGAAATGTCTTCTTGATCATGCAGTGGCCAATAATGTGGCTTATTACGAGATGATTGAAGACTTGCAAGGTACTCTCGATGAACTTCAGCAGCAGTACAAAGAATCCGCAGCTCTTTTGCACGAAGGGTATGAAAAGAAGCTCAAACAACTTAGTGCTGAGAAAGGCTATGACAAGATGTTTACTGGATATGAAGTGAGAGAGAGAACGTTAAAGACAGAGGTTGAAGAGCACAGGTAAATCGCTGAGCTACTGGAACAGGAGAATAATAATCTGCAAAAGGAATTAGCTCAGTTGAGGTCTGCTGCTTCATCTTCAACTGCCTTGGTACCTGTCACCGACGAAGGATTATCCTTTTTAGAAGTTGAGAATGCCAAGTTGCGAGAAGAATTGGAGGCTTTGAGAAGGGCTGGCCCTTCTACTGCTGTTCGGGGATGAGGAAGAGGTTCTCAGGGATGAGGAAGAGCTGCTGTCGAGGAACAAGGTACTCAACCTGCTCGGGGATAACCAAGAGTTCTTCGTCCTACTATTGAAGAAGCTCGTACTCAAGCAGCGTTGGAAAAATAGGCATTCCAATTGGTGGCAAAAAACCAAGCCTTGTCTGAAATGTCTAAGAAAATTAAAAGTCTGGAGGGGGAACTTGCTACACAGAAGTCAGCCTTGGAGCATAAGGATATTTTTGCCAGAAACCTTCATGAGCAGTTAGAGAGACTAATTTTCCAATTCCATAAACAACCTCGTGAATTTTGGATGGCAGGCTACAATGAGGCCCTCTGTCATTTGGATGCTCGTATTGAAAATGCTAACAATGAAGGTTACAAACAGGGATGGTTAAATGCTCTGGGTATACTGAAAGTGGAGCAAGGTCATTATTTGTGGAATTATTATGACCCAGGGCTGCTCGATCTACCAATTCTGCCCTTCAAACTTGACATGAGTTGGATCCCTGCTCGGGCCATTCCTCGGTGCCTCATTTCAAAGTACCTTGGTGACTATAACCTTCATTCCCAGGAAGAATTATCTCGTCTTGAGCATTTGCTAGATACACCATCTATAATGAACGTCAGAATGCTTCGAGACCCTAACTTCATTAATTCTCCCGTTTGCTTGGAAGATCCTCCTGCTGGCGAGGAGCCTGTTTTAAAAGCACAAGGAAAGAGACCATTAGAATAGGGTTCTTTGATGTAATAGTTATTTATACATTTTAAATCGATGTATTCATTTTTGTACTTCATTTTTGGATTCAATGAAATACATATAATTTTGTTTGCAAATGTTGATTGCTATTATCTTTGTAAAATGTTTTTCATTTGCGACGTTTTGTGTTTTGTCGACCAACTGATTGTCGACTAGATTGACTATATAAAAGATAACATTTTGTTAAAAAGATAAAAATATTATGTAATTTTCCGACCAACTGTAGTTGATTAAAACTTGTTGTCGACTAGCTTACATTTGTAATAATCATTTGGTTGACCCAAAAATAATAATGTTTTGCTTCTCGACTAATTAAAAGTCACAAGTAACAAAATTTTTAACTTGGTAATATTTGTAAAATATTCCCGACCAACAAGCGTTGGCATCTTTTATTTCTCTACCAATATAACTTAGTGAAGTGTTTTTTTTCTTGACCAATTTTGGAATTTTTTGGAAAATATATTTTCCTTCCAGAGTTGGCATTTTTCTTGTTTTTCGTCGACATCCTTTCTTGCCCTTTTACCAATCTAAGTTTGTATGAGATCGAATTTGATGATTCTGTCATGTCCACTTTCCCTTTTACCAAAATAGATTGGTCCGAGCTAGTGTCTGCCTCCTAACCAAAGGAGTATGGTTTCCTAACCAACCGAAGCTGGCATTTTTAGGAATGTCATTCTTGCCCTTTTACCAACCTAAGTTGGTCTGAGCTCGAATTTGCCTCCTAACCAAAGGAGTATGGTTTCCTAACCAACCGAAGCTGGTATTTTTAGGAATGTCATTCTTGCCCTTTTACCAACCTAAGTTGGTCTGAGCTCGAATTTGCCTCCTAACCAAAGGAGTATGGTTTCCTAACCAACCGAAGCTGGAATTTTTAGGAATGTCATTCTTTCCCTTTTACCAACCTAAGTTGGTCTGAGCTCGAATTTGATGTCCACTTGCCCTTTTACCAACCTCAGTTGGTCTAAGTTAGTGTCATTTTTTCAGAATGTTGTTTTTACTATGTTGTTTTTACTGCTGAGCAGCGTAGTGTGTAACATTAGTATTCCCCGAAAAACTTTCAATAAAAGGAGAGAGGATGGCAAAATATCATCGTTTTATTCATATTTATGGAACTGCTTTACATTTTACATCACTGATAGTATTTGCGTAGGTGTTCAGCATTCCATGCATTCTTAAACTCCTCTCCTTCTAGAGTTGCTATTCGGTAAGTTCCTGGTTGAACAACTTTTGTAACTCGGTATGGTCCATGCCAGTTTGCTTCCAACTTATTGTGATTTTGAATGACCTTCTTTAGCACGTAATCTCCTTCTTTTAGGTTGCATTTCTTCACCCTCTTATTGTAGAACAAAGATGTTCGTTGTTGGTAAGAAGTATTCCTAATGGCTGCCTCTTCTCTAACTCCTCAAGCATGTCCAAATCCAGTCTTCTCATTAAGTCGCTGACTGGGGAAATGAAATTCAGTACTCTATGTGTTGGGAGACCCAACTCGGCAGGTATTATAGCCTCACTTACAAATGCCAACATATATGGTGATTCTCTAGTTGCTGCTCGGGGAGTAGTACGATAAGTCCACAGTACTGATTGTAGCTCGTTAATCCAATTTGCTTTAGCCTCACTTAGCCTTTTCTTCAAACCATTTAGCAATGTCCTATTCGTAACTTCTGTCTGTCCATTACTTTGGAGATGACCTGGTGCTGAATGGAGCTTCAAAATGTTGGACTGATGACAATAGGCAGTAAACTCCTCATTATCAAATTGCGTTCCATGGTCGGTGATGAATGCATGAGGAAGACCATACCTGCAAATGATGTTCTTCCAAATAAATTGATATACCTTCTCGTAAGTCATGTCGACCAGAGGTTCAGCTTCTACCCACTTAGTGAAATAATCCACTGCGACGACGAGGTATTTGAACCTTCCCTTGGTCGTTGGCAATGGTCCTACCAAATCTACCCCCCACATGGAGAATGGCCAAGGGGAAGTTATGGGCGTCAATAATTCTTGTGGAGTTCATCGGATGGAGGAAAAACGTTGGCACTTGTCACATTTCTTAGCATAGGCTATACAATCAGCCCTCATCGTTGGCCAGTAGTATCCATGTGTCATTACCCTTTGTAAAAGAGTACGACCTGCTACATGAGCTCCATAGGACCCTTCATGGATCTCTTCAATCAATTCTTTCACCTCGGAGGGATGTACACATCTTTGCAATCCTGCCATGATTCCTCGTCTGTACAAAACACCATTAGCTAGTACATACTGAGCAGCTTTAAACTTTAATTTCTTGGCAGTGAGCTTATCCACTGGTAACTCTCCCTCCTCAATATATGCCCTGATTGGATCCATCCAAGATGGTCCTAAGTCAAGGGTGATAAAATTCATCGTCAGATTTTCATCTATGCTCCGACTTTCTAACACTTCTATTGGTATCCTTCTTCGCAGCTCAGTAAGTGTAGCTGATGCTAGTCGGGCCAGTGCATCTACTCGTGCATTCTCCATTCTCAGTATTCTGATCAGTTGAATGGCAATAAATTCTGCCACCAACTTCATCACCTTTTCATGATACTTGACCATTAATTATCCTTTAGCAGCATATGTTCCCAACATCTGATTCACAATTAATTGAGAATTACTGAAGACCATAACTTGTTGCGCTTCCATAGTCTTTGCTAAATTAAGAACTGCTATCATGGCCTCATACTCAGCCTCATTATTGGAAGCCTTGAATTAAAATCGCAGTGCATATTCCATGTCGACTTCGTTTGGACTGCTCAAAACGATCCCTGCTCCACAACCTGTAGTGCAAGATGAGCCATCTACATACAACTTCCATATAGGCAACTCATCCTCTAATTTCTGATCTGATAGAGTTCCTCGGCGAAATTTTTGTTGCTTCTTTTCACCTTCCCTTGAGTTTTCTTGTTCTTTGTCGACCATCTCTTCTTGCCCTTTTACCAACTTAAGTTGGTCTGAGCTAGAATTTGATGATCTTGTCACATCCACTTGCCATTTTACCAACTTAAGTTTGTCTGAGCCAGTGTCTGTTGATCCTGTAACATCCACAGGTTGATCGGCGAGCTACTTTTTCTCCTTGGGGGTATCAGGATAGGTGAATTCTGCTATGAAATCTGCTACTTCTTGCCCTTTAAGCGATGACCTGGGTTCATAAATAATATCATATTCACCGAGCTCTATTGCCCAGTACATCAATCTCCCTGATTTTCCTGTCTTATGAAGGGCTTGCCTCAATGGCATGTCGGTGTATACGACTATGGTATGGGCCTGGAAATATGGCCTCATTCTTCTACTTGTCTCAATTAATGCCAATACCAATTTTTCCAACTTTGGATACCTGATCTCTGCATCTCGGAAAGCCTTACTTGTGTAATAAATTGGCTTCTGGATTCCATTCTCCATTCTGATCAATGCCGAGCTAACTGCATTCTCTGATACCGCCAGGTACAAGTACAATTTCTCTCCCATTACTTGTCTGGACAACAGTGGAGGTGCTCCCAAATATTTTTTCAATTCTTGAAAGGCCTTATCACATTCATCATTCCACTCGAAAGTTTTTCGGAGTGTTTTGAAGAATGGGAGGCATCTATCAGTTGCTCGGGATACAAACCTATTGAGCGTTGCAACTCGTCCTGTAAGACTCTGCACTTCTTTCTTCGTTGTTGGAGATCGCAGCCCTAAAAGATCTTTGATATTTCCTGGATTTGCTTCAATGCCTCGCTGATTGACGATGTACCCGAGGAACATTCCTTCTCGTACTCCAAATATGCACTTCGTCGGGTTCAGCTTCATTTGATATTTATCCAGTTGATCAAAGGTCTGACCTAAATCAACTAGATGATCGGTAGCTTTCTTGCTTTTTGTCAGCATGTCATCGATATAGACTTCCATGTTGCAACTGATTTGTTCGGCAAAGACCTTGTTCATCAGCCGCTGGTGTGTCGAACCTACATTTTTCAAACCAAAAGGCATAACATTATAACAATAAGTTCCCCTAGGGGTAATGAAAGAAGTACTTTCCCTGTCTTCAGGTTTCATTTTGATCTAGTTGTAGCCAGAGTAAGCATCCATGAAGCTGAGTAGCTCATGCCCCGAGGTAGCATCCACCAATTGGTCAATTCTGGGCAATGGAAAGTGATCCTTTGGTCATGCCTTATTGAGATCAGTGAAATCAACACACATTCTCCATTTATTATTTTTCTTCTTTACAATCACCACATTTGCTAACCAGTCTGGATATTTAACATCTTCAATGAATCACGCTTTCTTGAGTTTCTCGACCTCCTCTTGTATAGCTTGATTCTTCTCGGGACTAAATACTCTTCTTTTTTTCTTTACAGGCTTGATCTCCTTATTCGCATTAAGCTCATGACATAAGAAGTTTGGATCTATCCCTGGCATGTCTTCATGACTCCATGCAAAAGTTTTCTTTCTACTTCTCAAGAAAATTATCAACTCCTATTTTATTGAAGCATCCAACGATGAACCTATTTGAGTTGTTCGTTCAGGGTGCTCGTCGTCCAGAATGACATTCTCTGTAGCTTCCACCACCTGTCCTTTTACAAGTTGAGATTCATCTCTAGGATCCAGTATTTCAATTTCTGTACCTTCATCCACTTGATAGGTAGTAGTCTTTTTCCTTGATTCCTCAAGCTCCTCTTCCTCGGCAGATGAATAATAACATTCTCGGGCTACTTTTTGATCACCTTTCACAACTCCTACTCCAAAGTTTGTTGGGAATTTCAAGCACTGATGTACTGTAGATGGGACTGCTTCGAATTTCTTCAAACCAAATCTTCCCATGATGATGTTGTAAGCTGACTGAACATTCTTATCCATCATAAAGAAACATATTCTTTCTGTTCGACAAGCAGGCCATGTACCAATGAATATATCCTACTTGATCGTTCCAAGTGGAAAAACTTTTTCGCCAGCAAAACCCAGGAGAGGTCTGTGATAAGGTTCCAATTGAGATAATTTTAAGTTTAAACTGTCAAAGCACGAATAGAACATCATATCTGCCGAGCTACCATTATCTACCAGAACTATGGAAATCATCACTTCTTTCATCCTCATTTTGATCACCAAAGGGTCATCGTGAGGGTATAGGACAACTGCGAGGTCATTTTTTGAAAAACCAATGACCAGCTTCTCTTTGTTTATCTTCCTCGGACGATCCTCCTCGGCTAAATTTATACTTTGAATATATGAGCAAGCTTGAGCCTCACAGAGGTAAGCTTTTCTTTCTGCAGTAAGATCTCCTCCTCCTGCATCTCCACCTGTAATAACATTACAATTAAATGTTCCAAAACGTATTGAAAATACCTCGCGTTCTGGTTGCGTTGGCCTTTTGGGGAAGTCGGGGTCATCCTCTGTATCATCTTCATGATCTCTTTTCCTGTTTTCTTCTGCCCGACGAGGAGATCTAGATCTCTCTCTCGCTCGGTCTTCATTTCCTCTTTCATTTCTACGATCAACATACTTTGATAATTTTCCTTGTCTAATGAGTGTTTCGATTTCATTCTGGAGGGCTATGCAATTTTTAGTCATATGGCCATGATCTTTGTAAAACTCGTAATATTTATCTTTATTCCTTCTGTCAGGGTCTGCCTTCATTTTCTTTGGCCACTTTATCTCCTCGTTATTCTTGATTTCTTCTAAGACATGATTAATACATATTTTCAAAGGAGTATAATTATCAAACTTCCTCAAGACTTCCCATGACGACTGGTTTTTGGATTGTTTGTCACCACCATTGCCTTTATGCTCTTTCTTCTTAGTTTTGTCGACTTCCACCTTGGTTTCTTTATCCATATTCTTCTTCGCAGCCATAGCTTCCTCGACATTCATGATTTTGGCTGCTTTTGCCATCAACTCCGACATAGTTGTAGGTGGATCTTTAGCCAAGGTGTAATACAACTTATTGGGCAACAACCCACTCATCAAGGAGATGATCGTTGTCTTCTCTTAATAATCTATGACTTCCAGCTCTCATTATTGAAACGAGTTATGTAATCTCTAGTACTCTCACCAGATTTTTGTCTAACGCTTAACAAATGTGCTACTCGTTTTACTGGCTTTTCCCCAAAACAAAAATTCCCAATGAATAATTTGGCCAGTTGAAAGAAAGTTGAAATCTTACCCCGAGGAAGATTGTTATACCATATCTGGGCAGATCCAGTAAGAGTTCCCGAGAATGCTCTGCATCTCATCTCGTCGGGGACAGCATAGATGTCAGCGGCAGCTTGATATTTCTCTATGTGAAGAACATGATCTGTTTTCCATCATATTTGGGGGTCACCACAGGTGCTTTAAACTTTGACGGTGTAGGAAAATCCACAATGGCCTGGACAAAAGGTGTCCCTTGAATAAAAGTTCGTTGTAGGGGATTCTTCGCCTTAGCCATTTCTCCTAATCTATCCTCCAGTCTCTGAATAGAGCCCTTCCACGCATCATTTCCTTCCTCAGGACTATTGGTTTGAGTAATTGATCGAGCTGATGTGGCCTCCTGAGATCTATCCTGACGAGCAGCTGGCCGTGATTGTGCTGATCCTTCTCTTAGATCTGATGGTTGTCGAAAACTCCTCGACATGGCCTTAGGTGGACTCCTATTCTTCCTGGGTCCTAATCGATTGAAAGGAGACACCCTTCTTAATCTTTCCAAGGCACTAGTCCTCTCTAGAGAGAGAGTAAAACGTTGCTCAGTATCGGTGGCCCGTATTGATGAAGTTCGCCCAGGTTGATAAGAGAAATCATCATATTCCTCATTACGATATGAATCTGTACGCCTGGATCGTGAAGAAAGTAAATGGGTTTGCCTCTGACCACTTCGCTGTCCCGAATGGGAAGGTGCACCGCCATGAAGAGTTTGGATGAGTTGTCGCATGGTTTCTTGCATGGCGGTCTGACCTTGGGCCAGATTTATCATTATTCCAGCCAGATCTGGAACATCTGATGGTGCAGATGGATTTGGAGGATTTCCAGCGTTTCCAGCGTTTCCAGCGTTTCGATTGCTGGATTCAGGATTATCAGCCATTGATGATGAATGATTTTTGGTGAAAAACGATAACAACAGTCGTTTCCCATAGACGGCGCCAATCTGTTGATGTAAAAAATTAGATTGCTTCTAATTATTTAATCACAGATAAATATAAAATGAGACAAATAATTTTAAAGTGGTTCAGCCTTATAAGAATGGCCTACGTCCACTGTTTCTGTTATTGCCAAATGTTTTGGAATTCTCGATATGTGATTCTACCAAGAAATTCCGGTCCCTTTGAATGAGGATGATACAATGTATTTATAGCCTTTAGGCTGTACATGTGAAAGGGTAAACAATTAATGCCCTTTAAGAGTATACGTCTGTATGATGAGCATTCAATGAATAGTTGAACTGTTGATTATCTGGCAATCAATGTTGTGGCCGAGATGCAGCTCGGACCACCTTAATTGCTCGTCGTTCAGGAGTTTCTCGGAGCAGTTGAGTTCCTCTGAGTACACCTGTTTCTCGGAGTGTCTGACTTGATCGGGGAGTAAAGTTCCTTGTTGCTAAAGTGTCACGTAGACTGACACGTGTCTTCTTGTGATTCGTCCATATCAGCATATTAATTTTGGTATCAACAATGATAAACCATGTTTAAATCATGCTTATCGTATGCGATGGGTATAATGTGTTATTAGAATATATAATGTTAACTTATTGTGTTTAGTATAATCCTACCTTCATAAGTTATGAAATATTAAATTAGTCACAATCACAAATTTGTGAAGTCTTCGGTAGGAATGTTCAAGTTCGGGAGTATTTTTGGCCACTATAATATGATAATCGACATGAAGTGAAAACTAAATAGTTGTATATATATTAGTTAAGGTTGTAGCATAAAAAACTATGTGTAAAACAAAGGTCTGAGGAAGGAGTTATGATGAAATTACGAGCATTTTGTCTTATATGGAGACACATGTCATATTTTAATTGGACAAGGGGGAGGTGACTTATGCTGACTTATAACTCTTGATATAAGCTCTTATTTCAGCATATTTCAGAAAGGAAGAGTTTTAGCCTAAGGTGAGAGAGTTGGGAACTTCGGGAAGAAGAAAGTGAGGAGAAAAATTGAAGACAAATTCGTAGAAATTAAGTAAAAGTCCCTAAGGTAAGGTACCCAAAAATCTTGTTATATTTTTGGTATTTATAATTGAAATGATAGAAATCATCATTTGGTTACTAAACTTATATGTCTTGAGGTATACTTATGAATAGATGCGAGTTTAAGCAAAGTTGAACGTGTAAATCATGTATATTGCTTCGATTGGAAACCTTGTGTATTCAAACTCCTATATCTTTTTGTATATTTATTGGAATTGAATCATTCCAGTTGGAGATAAAAATAAACTCAAATATGTATACGATATCCAAAAAATATGTGAAAATATCAAGAAATGAATCTTTGGTGATGGTTTGAAGTTTAGGTATACAATCTGCCCCAAAGGTGTATGTATGCACACCAGGTGTTCGATGTTTTGCTTGACATACCAAATGAACCTTAAAAATTATTAAACTTTAATTTTGTATTTTTGAATATTTTTATGGATGTTGGGTGAAATATCACTGGAAGTTTTGATTTAAAAAAATTATGAAAATTCATGGAAGTTGACTGAACTATTAAAATGCCTATAGGGCAAATTTGCTTTGTAATAAAGAGATGGACACATCTTGCTCTAGGAAACTTGAAATGATGTGTTGTCTTTTTATATTGGAAACTTAATATTATAATAATTGGATTTACCAAGAAGAAATTAAAGTATATTTGAGCTATGGATTGGATATGTTAAATATTTTAACATGAAATTGGATGAGACTTTATTTATGATAAATGATTTCAATTGGATCATATGATGCTTATGAGTTGAATTACGTTAAAGCGAGTATATATATTTGTAATAGTATTATGATGATACTAATATTGTAATAATTATATGAAGGGAAGGAGTGCCGTTCGGACAAGTGTCAGATAAGGACCCAGGGAAAAACCATTATGTGGCCAATGTGAGTATACTGAAAAACGTCGCTAATGCCGTTTAATACAAGATTAAACTGTATAAGCAACTCCGAGATGTTTTTTGAAGAAACCCTTTTCTTTTGAAAATAAAAATGATAAACAAGATGTGTTTACAAAAACTTATGTACGAGAATAATCAAGACTTTGTAATCAGTTTTAAAACTAAGACAGTTTTTAAAATTCAGCACACTATAGAATGAGATAAGGAGATGAAGATAATCAGAACACACAGTTTTTAGCGTGGTAAAACCTCTCCCAATAGAGGAAACATCCACGGTGACTTCTAAGTCACAAAAGTAAAAATCCACTAACAACAAATAGCAGTTACAAACAATACAACATACATGCACACAAATCAACCTATTCTAAGTTTAGGAATATACCCCACTTGGTGTCCTTCTAACTTCTCATAGATCTGATTGTTGATGATGTTATTCCAGTTTGATAACTTCTCCTTTGCTTTAGCTTCCTGGCTTCGACTCAATAATCTTTGATCTTATTCACAACACTTCCAGTGTAGTAGTGTGTTTAAGTGTTTGTGATGTGATTCTTAACAACATGCATGAACTCACACACACTTAGTTTTTACAGACAGTCCTAGAAAATTACATATAAAGACTATATGCTGTGATTTTCTTTTCTTTCTTTCTTACAGAACTTGAAACCTTTTTGACCTTTACATATATCCCAGGTTCCACGGATATCTCGCTTCTAAATCGGTCAAGATCTTAATCAATCTCTGTTTTCAAAATATTTTTGAGATTGAAAATCTCCAAGTGTGAATCCAACTAGGTCAAAGTTAAGTTTCGTAAGAATAGAAACCATAAAACATTTACAAAACTAAATCAATAAGGATTTTCTTAAATCGAGAAAGAAATATGCAGATCTAGTGAAATATAACATGCAAAGTGTAGATCTACAATTTCTATGAAGAAGAAATACAAATCTTCACAAAAATGTTTAAGTTGGTAATAAGATCACAGATCAAGAGGTTACAGCATCAATATGAACAAACCAGTAACACCACTCTCTCTCAATCACTCAAGGTTGTGTTTGGAGTTTTGTATATACGAAGGTTTGAATCAGAAATGAAGTGTTTAGGGTTAGGGTTAGGGTTTGGCTAACACAGTTTCCCTTTCTCTCTCTTCTCTCTTTTCTTTTCTCTCTTCTCTCTCACTTCTCTCTTCTCTCTATTTTTTCTCTCTCAAAAGTGACAATTGCCAAAAGTCTTGAAATGTTGAGAATTAGAGGGTTTTTATAGGAGTGGAGGAAGGTTCTGGATCGACGAAGGCAATCAAGGGCCGAGATTAGGTCTTCCTAACATTGACTTGATCCAAGGGTTAAAATAAAGCGGTGGTTAAGTCGAAGTTAATTGGTCCACAGTGATAGCACATGGATAGGTTTAAAACACATGCAGGACATTGATAAGTTTTGATTCAACGATCAGCAATCCACCAGGCAACCTTCTCACATAACAAACACAAATTGATACATCAGGAACGTGACAAGTGTTGGCATATAATTGGCTTGCAAACGCGCGTCAAAAATAATTACAGGCAGCACCCTGAAGTCTCTAGCGCATTTACATTCTACCCAATCTAACATTCCAATGAAAAATGAAATTTTCAAAATAGCATATTAACCCCACAAAGTTTATAATCAAACTTTTATTAATGAAAACATTATTTTAAATATGTTTAAAAAATTCCCAAAAAATTATTAATACACCATTTTATGTGGAATTATTTACACAATCAATTTTAAGCAAAATATACACATGTATGCACTTCTAATGTGTGTAGTGTGATTCAATTTATACCTTCTTGGATCATTGAAGATGATTTAAAGAGAATAATTCTGAGGTTCTTTGGATTCTAGGTTAGACAACCAATTTTGTCACTATTTCCAAACTAGTTGAACACTTATACAGTATAGACTTAAGTAAGTCAAAGGTATAATGTGCTTCAATCTCCCCCTTTGGAAATATGAGACAAAATCTCCTTTGAGTTAGCTTGAACTCTTAGGGAACCAAAAAATTAAAACCTAGTCCTATACAAAAGATACTATCTACCCATTTCCTAGAAAGACAAAAATTACATAACTCAACTATTTATAAAATTGTACACTAGAAAAGGTAGACAATCAGTAGAAGAGATTCCTGCGAATATGCACACTAAGATCAAGCAGTTTAGATGAGATGTGAACAAAACATTGAACCCGTAAGACTCAAATTTATCCCCCATTTTGTCTCAAATGGACAAAGGGTAAAAATTAAGGTCTTAAGATTTTAATCAGCACATACCATACCTATAGAATTACGCAAATATAGAAATCTGTTATAGTCTAGAGGTTTAGTGAACATGTCTGCAAGTTGCAGATCAGTAGGCAGGTAATGGATTTCTAACTCCTTAGTCTCAACTAGTTCGCGTATAAAATGATGTCTTATTTTAATATGCTTAGTTTGCGAGTGTTGAACCGGGTTTTTAGATATGTTAATAGCGCTTTGATTGTCACAATATAATTGTAACTGATCTTCTTTAATCCCATAATCGCTTAACATTTGTTTTATCCATAACAATTGAGCACAGCAACTTCCTGTTGCTATATATTCGGACTCAGCCGTAGATAAAGATGTGCAATTCTGTTTTTTGCTACTCCAACCAACTAAATTATTGCCGACATAATAACAGGCACCTGATGTACTTTTACTGTCATCAGTACATCCGGCCCAATCGGCATCAGTATACCCTATGATGGTGCTGCAGGTATCATTAGTATACCTAAGTCCAAGATTATGAGTGCCTTTTATGTACTTTATAATATGTTTTACGCAAGATAAATGGCTCTCTTTAGGGTTATTCTGGTAACGAGCACACAGACATACAACATACATTATATCTGGTCGTGAGGCAGTTAGATAGAGTAGGCTACCAATCATACTACGATAAAGTGTGGAATCAACTGACTTTCCATTTTCATCTTTACATAATTTAACAGTAGTACTCATGGGCATTTTGGTAACTTTAGCATTATCTAAACCAAATTTCTTAACAAGATCTAAGGCATACTTAGTTTGAGAGACAAATAGACCATCAGAATTCTGTTTCACTTGAAATCCTAAGAAAAGTTGTAGCTCCCCCACAAGGGACATGTGAAACTCCTTATGCATAATAGCAGAAAAAGATTTAACTTCAGAGTTTGAAGTAAACCCAAAAATGATGTCGTCTACATAGACTTGGGCTATAATAATGTTTTTGTCAAAATGTTTGACAAAGAGAGTCTGGTCATTTCCTCCTCTCTTAAAACCCTTATCCAACAAAAAGTTGGAAAGGCGTTCATACCAAGCTCGAGGAGCTTGTTTTAAGCCATACAAAGCCTTTTTTAGAGGAAAGACATGGTCAGGATATTTAGGGTCAATGAACCCTTTGGGTTGTTCTACATACGTTTCTTCGGACATAATTCCATTGAGGAAGGCAGACTTGACATCCATTTGATAAAGTGTAAATTTTAAGTGACACGCTATGGCAAAAAGAAGTCGAACAGATTCAAGACGAGTGACAGGGGCAAATGTCTCGCTAAAATCTATCCCTTCTATTTGTGAGTAACCTTGAGAAACTAGTCTAGCTTTGTTTCTAAGGATTACCCCATTTTCATCAGATTTGTTCTTAAAGATCCAACGTGTCCCAATAACATTTTTGTTTTGAGGCCGCGGTACAAGATACCAGACATCGTGAATGACAAATTGTAAAAGTTCTTCCTGCATTGCAAAAATCCAGTGTGTGTCATTCAATGCTTCATTAACATTTTTCGGTTCCACAAGGGAGACGAAACATGCATAATTAGCATAATTTCTTAACTGGGATCTAGTACGGACTGTCTCATTAGGATTGCCGACCACGTTGTCAATGGGATGATCTTTAGAGACCCAGCCAGGTACTTCAGGACTCTCAATAGGTAATGAGTCATCTATTTCTGGTGAATCAGTTTTGAAATCATTTTTAGATTCAACCACAATAGGTGATTCAGATATCTTATTTTCGACAGTAGTATCGCTTACAATTACATTTATCGATTCCATAAGGGTCTTAGTACGCAGATTGTATATACGATAAGCACGGCTGTTTGAGGAGTATCCTAAGAAGATGGCTTTATCACCACGCGTTTCGAATTTAGACAGATGTTCTCTGTCTTTACAGGCATAACACTGACTACCGAAAGTTCTTAGATATTTCAGATTAGGCTTCTTATCGTACCACAACTCATAAGAGGTTTGTTTAGAGTTTTTCCTAAGATATACCCTATTAATGATATGACAAGCAGTTCTAATAGATTCTACCCAGAAGTACTTAGGTAGAGATTTGGCATGCAGCATGACACGTGCCATCTCTTGAAGAGTTCGGTTTTTCCTTTAGGCAACACCGTTCTGCTGAGGAGTCTTAGGGGTACTAAATTCGTGTTTGTAACCGTTGTAGTCATAATATTCAACTATTCCTGTGTCTATGAATTCTCCCCCTCTATCGCTACGAATGCGATTGACTTGTGTGTCCTTCTCATTTTCAATTCTTAGTAAAATTTTCAAAAAAATTTGAAACGTGTCAGATTTATGTTTCAAGAAGGCAACCCAAGTGAATCGTGTGAAATCATCAACCATGACAAGGATATAACTGTGTCCACATAGACTAACAGTTCTAGAGGGACCAATAAGGTCCATATGGATGAGATCTAGAGGTCTAGAGGTGAGAATGTCTTTAACCTTTTTATGCGAAGTCTTAACTATTTTTCCTTCCTGGCAATGACCACAGACAACACTGGAAATAGGTTTAATTTTAGGAATTCCTCTAACTATCTCTTGACTAGACAATCTACCAAGAATATCATAACTTAAGTGACCCATACGATTATGCCAGATTTCATTATCATCCATTCTGACAATGTTACAGGTTTCAGAACTAGTATTGACAGTATAACAATTGTCAAGTGTTCTAAATCAGGTAATAATGCATTCACCTTTATCATTTAGAATTTTACAATTGTTCTTTGAAAAGGTAACTGTATGGTCAGAGTCATAAAATTGTGATATACTTAGGAGGTTGGTTTTAAGGCCTTTAACTAATAGAACATTTTCCAGAACAGGCATTCCCTCTTCTTTTAGGGTTCCTTTACCTATGATTTGGAACAAAACTCCGTCACCAAAAACTACTTTGCCTCCAGCAAATCTGGTTTTGTTTAAAAGTTTGGTTTCATCTCCTGTCATATGTTTGGAGCATCCTGAATCTAAGTACCAACCAGATGAAGTGTGTTCATCTTTTAAGGCAGTGATAAAAATGTTACACTTCATTTGGGGTAAAAGATCATCTTTCTAACCCAAATAGCTCTAGTTTTACTTTTGCGCAAGTTTGCCCTCATTTGATAAAATTTTCGAGAAACAGCTTTTTGTCGAAAAACATTTGGAGCAACAAACTGATTATTGTGGAAAATTTGAGCTTTTGGTTTAGGAAAGTTTCTGGGAGCCTTTCTCTTAAATGAACTCTTAGTTTTGGTCTTTCTATTCCTGTAGTTAGAGTTCTTGTCAGGTTATCTTGGAAGGACATAATGGTTACGATTTTTCCTAGAATAGTTAAAGTTCTTGTAGACAGAAGTGTTGTACACAGGGGTGTTTAGACGCTTAGCATAGCAACCTTCAAAGGAATGACCATAAATGTCACAGTAGGAGCAATATTGATTGCTTGAGGGATGAACTTCCTTAGGAAAACTTCTAAAGATGGGTTTAACAGCATTCTGTTCAGAAGTCCTATTCCGAGGAGGGATGGTTTTAAAGGTAGATTCAACCTTTCTGATCAAAGGACAGACGTATTTAGTCTTAAGTGTAGTGTCAGCCTTAGAATTACTAGACTCTCCAATGTCTTTCTGCTGTTACTTTTGATCAAATTCCTTTTTAATAAAATGAAAATCTGGACATGTTTCAATTGGTCTTTTGCCCCCGGACACAAACTTAATGGGTTCAAGATTTGTAGTTTGTGGTTTATTCTTAGGGCAAAATCCAATACCGGTTCTATCATCAGAATTGGTCTTGGAGTCAACAACAAAGTCAGTAAAACAATTTGAATTGTTTTCAAATTTAGAATTTTTTTTGAAAACAGTAGCTGTCTTTGTTTTTGCTTCCTCCAGTTCTAATAATGTTCTCTTGTATTTCATTTCCAGGGTTTCATTAGTTTTAGTCAACTCTTTTTATTTTTGATCATAAGCTTCAATTTCAGATTGATGAGACAGACACTAGTTAGTGTATTCTTCGGCATTCAACTTCACAATAAGACTTAGATCATCTAATTTCTTAGTCAGGTCTCTAACAGTCTTCTCCAGTCTAGTGCCTTTTTTGAGAGTTTTATCATACAAAGTATGAATATCTGGGAGGTCATCTGTGTCTGAGTCGCTAAGTGAAGTGTGTGTAGCGGCCCCTAACGATTCAGTTTTAGTACTCACGCACCCATTTACATCGTCGTTATCGAGATCACTTTGACTCACAGACACGGAATTAGAGCTAGCAACATTTTCTGATAATAAAGCATCTAGGCCAGTCAAAGCAGTATTCACACAAGCAGGAGTAGGAGCATCATTATCACACACAGGCATATCATTATTGTAAATGATCTTAGCATAAAAGGACATGCAAGGGTCAAGTACATTTGATGACTCAAGTTCCTCCTCATCAGATTCACTTGAATCATCCCAAGTTTTACAGACATTGGCTCTATTGTGTGTGTTGGTTTTATTCAGATTAACTCTGCAATCGTGAGCAATGTGACCTAGTTTCCCACATCTAAAACATTCAATCTTTTTAAGGTCTCTGTTAGATCTGAAGTTGTTGTCCTTATGATGTTTGTCAAGACCTCTCTCATGAGGTTTGGGATTAGACAGAGTAGGATAATTAGGCTTGCCTGGTTTAGATGCCTGTTTGTTTCTAAATTTGACAATTTTCTTAAATTGTTTGGACATTAAGGCAATCTGATTATCTAGTTTGTCTATATCACACTCCTCATCAGAGTCAGAGTTGATCAAATTAGTCTCAAGTTTAGATATCTTAGAGGCAAAACTCAAATTAGAGTTGGGATGTTTTCTTTGAGAATGATTTAATTGTTTCTTAAAGTCTAATTCAATTTCCACAGTTCTAAGTTTGCTACTGAGTAACTCAGGGGTAAGGTTTTGATCACTCATTTCCTCAATAGCATACCTCTTACCGTCAAACTTTTGTCGTAATGATCTTAGGATTTTAGAAACAATCTCATTCCTATCATATGTTATACCATTAGCATGCAACTTAGTAACTATATCAGTTAAGTTCATGTAAAAGTCATCAAAAGATTCAGAGTCAGACATAATCAAAGAGTTGTACTGTTGGGTAAGCATTTGAGTTTTAGCAGCTTTAACTCTTGAGTCTCCTTCATGGGCAGTGATTAATGTGTCCCAAGCTTCCTTAGAAGTGGCACAAGATGAGATTCTTTTGAACTCATACTCATTAATAGACATAAAAATGGCATTCTTTCCTTTATTGTTATTGCGAGAAATAGTTTTCTCTTCTTGGGTAAATTCACTTAAGATTTTCTTTACCCTCTCATCACTTCCTTCAGTGGCTGGTTTAGTTGGATAAGTATATCCGTTTTCAATAATGTCCCAGGCATCATCTCCTAAAGTCCCTTAGATGAAGGCAACCATTCTTACTTTCCAGTAAGCAAAGTTGTTTCCATCAAAGAGTGGAGGTCTGTACAGATTACCAAACCTTTCATTCTTCTCGTCTATAGTTAGGATTTTTCAGAAAACGATTTCAGAAACACAAGATCTTTTTGAAATAAAAGTTCACAAGGCTCTGATACCAATTGAAAAACGTCGCTAATGCCGTTTAATACAAGATTAAACTGTATAAGCAACTCCGAGATGTTTGTTGAAGAAACCCTTTTCTTTTGAAAATAAAAATGATAAACAACAAGATGTGTTTACAAAAACTTATGTACGAGAATAATCAAGACTTTGTAATCAGTTTTAAAACTAAGACAGTTTCAAAAATTTAGCACACTATAGAATGAGATGAGGAGATGAAGACAATCAGAACACACAGTTTTTAACGTGGTAAAACCTCTCCCAATAGAGGAAACATCCACGATGACTTCTAAGTCATAAAAGTAAAAATCCACTAACAACAAATAGAAGTTACAAAAAATACAACATACATGCACACAAATCAACCTATTCTAAGTTTAGGAATATACCCCACTTGGTGTCCTTCTAACTTACCATAGATCTGATTGTTGATGATGTTCTTCCAGTTTGATAACTTCTCCTTTGCTTTAGCTTCCTTGCGTCAACTCAAGAATCTTTTATCTTATTCACAACACTTCCAGTGTAGTAGTGTCTTTAAGTGTTTGTGATGTGATTCTTAACAACATGCATGAACTCACACACACTTAGTTTTTACAGACAGGCCTAGAAAATTACATATAAAAACTATATGTTGTGATTTTCTTTTCTTTCTTTCTTACAGAACTTGAAACCTTTTTGACCTTTAAATATATCCCAGATTCCACGGATATCTCGCTTCTAAATCGGTCAAGATCTTAATCAATCTCTGTTTTCAAAATATTTTTGAGATTGAAAATCTCCAAGTGTGAATCCAACTAGGTCAAGGTTATGTTTCGTAAGAATAGAAACCATAAAACATTTACAAAACTAAATCAATAAAGATTTTCTTAAATCGAGAAAGAAATATGCAGATCTAGTGAAATATAACATGCAAAGTGTAGATATACAATTTCTATGAAGAAGAAATATAGATCTTCACAAAAATATTTAAGTTGGTAATAAGATCACAAATCAAGAGGTTACAACATCAATATGAACAAACCAGTAACACCACTCTCTCTCAAACACTCAAGGTTGTGTTTGGAGTTTTGTATATACGAAGGTTTGAATCAGAAATGAAGTGTTTAGGGTTAGGGTTAGGGTTTGGCTAACACGGGTTCCCTTTCTCTCTCTTATCTCTTTTCTTTTCTCTCTTCTCTCTCATTTCCCTCTTCTCTCTATTTTTTTTCTTTCAAAAGTGACGACTGCCAAAAGTCTTGAAATGTTGAGAATTAGAGGGTTTTTATAGGAGTGGAGGAAGGTTCTGGATCGATGAAGGCAATCAAGGGTTGAGATTAGGTCTTCCTAACATTGACTTGATCCAAGGGTTAAAATAAAGCGGTAGTTAAGTCGAAGTTAATTGGTCCACAGTGATAGCACATGGATAGGTTTAAAACACATGCAGGCCATCGATAAGTTTTTATCCAACGATCAGCAATCCACCAGGCAACCCTCTCACATAACAAACACAAATTGATACATCAGGAACGTGACAAGTGTTGGCATATAATTGGCTTGCAAACGCGCGTCAAAAATAATTATAGGCAGCACCCTGAAGTCTCTAGCGCATTTACATTCTACCCAATCAAACATTCCAATGAAAAATGAAATTTTCAAAATAGCATATTAACCCCACAAAGTTTATAATCAAACTTTTATTAATGAAAAAATTATTTTAAATATGTTTAAAAATGTTTAAAAAATTCCCAAAAAAATATTAACACACCATTTTAAGGGGAATTATTTACACAATCAATTTTAAGCAAAATATACACATGTATGCACTTCTAATGTGTGTAGTGTGATTCAATTTATACCTTCTTGGATCATTGAAGAGTATTTATAGAGAATAATTCTGAGGTTCTTTGGATTCTAGGTTAGACAACCAATTTTGTCACTATTTCCAAACTAGTTGAACACTTATACAGTATAGACTTAAGTAAGTCAAAGGTATAAGGTGCTTCATATACTCACCGGTAAGATGCATTTATACATGGATTTGGATAAGCTCAGAATATTACTCACTGGTAAGATGTATTTATGCATAGTTATGGATATGATCTTCATGTTATGAATATGAAAATGTTCATTTCATTTTACCGAAATGGGTGGTTACTCCGCGACCCGGAATGGTCGGATAAGTTGGTCATTCTTTATGAATGAGACGGATAAGCATATAATTGGCCATTCTTTATTAATGAGCTGGATAAATATATAATTGGTCATTCTTTATGAATGAGACGGATAAGTATATAATTGGCCATTCTTTATGAATGAGCCATATAAGTGTATAATTGGTCATTCTTTATGAATGAGCCGGATAAGTATATAATTGGTTATTATTTATGAATGGGCCAGATAAGTATGCATATATGTATTATCACGAGGATATGATTTATTGCATTTAATTTTATGTAATATTCTAGTAGTGATGCATTTGCTGAGCTATTTTACTTATGGTTCCTATGTTTATGTTTTTCAGGTATTGTGATATCGCTGCCAAATCTAGGAGGTCGGTGGGGTTAGCAAGGGATACATAAAACCATGATTTGGTCAAACGTAAATGGGGTAATTTAAGCCTACTTATCTTTTCAGTAAATTTGAATAAACATAATTACCTTAAAATTGTGAAAGGCTTTTAGTTTCATTGATTCATGTTAATAACTGAAAAAAGGGATACTCATGATTATGATTTGGTTAAGGTAATTATGATTTGCATCACTTTGACTTTCAAACTTAATTATAAGTAACTGGGTTGGGGTGTGTCAACTTTGGTATCAGAGCCTAGGTTTTAGAGGTTCCGGGGGGAGGAGCGCCTAGATTTGGCAGTGGAAGTATAAATTGTTTTGATTCATAAGCAAATTTTCTTTATTGACTAACATCTGTTAGTTATACATATGTATTGTTGTATGGGATATAAAATGTAAGGATCTTGCAAGAAAGTAAATGAGATGTTAAGGTTTATTCGAGGATGACAGTGAATCCATGTATTTTTATATGAATCATTGCATTATTTTATTTGTGGTATGGACAAACATGTCATTGAAGGAAAATTTTTAAACACAAAATCAGGTATACAAAAATTATGAAGTATTGGAAGTAATCCCTTCTTATACTGGAATATGTAGACTTGAGTAGTGTCACTTATTAAGCCATGGTTTGGTCTGTGCCCATTTATGTGGGAGGGTGAGGTGCGGGAACGCATATTTCGTTAAAGGATGATATGGTAAATTGTTAGAGTGTGAATAAAATGAAGATTCATATGGTAAAGGTGAAGTGAGAAGATTAATAGATGTATATGTTTAAATTTAATATGTGAAATGGTCTGGAATTTAATTACTAGTCAATATATCACAATTGATCCGAGTAATAAGAGTTGAGATGCATTTTTTTTAATAGTATGCATATGTGTAGTGAATATTACTCTTGGGATGTTTTGAAATGCTTATATCAATAGAAGATTTGAGACGAAGTGTTAAAGAGTTGGAAGTTTAAAAATATTGGAGATCCCTTTTAAGAGTACGTGTTGTGTATGAGTATAGGAAAGATCACTACACTAAAATTGGCGAATGGTCACGACCAAAATCCCTGACCAAGACTGTGGGTCGCGGACTTGGGCCGCGACCATTTCAGGGGCGACTAATTTCATGGGTCACGACCCAAGTTCGTGACCAATCTGGGGTCACGGCTCCGAGAGGGTCACGACAAATGGTGGCGAACTTGGACCGTGACCCACATCGCGACGAGAAAAAATGGTCGTGACCAAAGTCCGTGACCCCTAACCGTGACGAAAAATGGTCAGGGCCAAAGTTCATGACCCACACTGCGACGAAAAAAGGGGAAAATGGTCACGGCCAAAGTCCGTGACCCCTAACTCTGACGGAAAATGGCCCAATCCATAAATTGAGGGTCCCATGACTGTACGGTCGGTTGCTACGTGTAACTTTGGACGCGCACGATGTGTTTCAAATATTTATTATTGTCAAAACGATTAAAAAATAATCACAAATTAATAATCGGGAACGTTGTTAATAAACTAATATACATACAAACTTAAAAATATTTTAAGTCTTAATAATTCACAGACAAAAAAAATTTGGGCAGAGCTTCCCCTATTTTGTGAACATTCCAAACCCTGTTAATATAAAACCTACTAATTATAAAGCCCACACGACCATAAAATTTAGCAATCAAACAATAAAAGCCCGTACAGCCATAAACTAAACAATAAAACTATGAAAGCCAGCACGGCCCTAACACATAAAAAATATAATCCTAAATGTCAACAACATCATATAAACAATCTTCATGTTGCAAACCTTTGCCTTCTTTATGTGTTCCACGTGGAAAAAAGCAAATGATACAATACTATCCTGAAAAAAATTGGATAAAAAAAATGATATGAGTAACCAAGTAGTTTTAGAAAAATCGTATTCAAGCTGAAAAATTGCATATACGAGTTATAATTGACATGTTTTTAAGCCTAAGTCCTAATATATACAAATTATCCTCGTACTCTCAAAACCGGAGTCTCGTGATCATGCGGTCTGTTCGTACGAATTACATTGGTCCCGTACGAGGTGTTGGTGCCTCTCGTGGGTCGGTTCGGGGTTTATTTCGGGGTTTCGCCCTCTTTTTTAAGCCATTTTGAAGCCTAAGTCTAAATATTTTCAAATTATCGTCGTATTCTGAAACTGGGGGTCCCGTGATCGCGTGATCAGTTCCTACGAGTTACATTGGTTCCGTACGAGGTGTTGGTGCCTCTCACAGGGCCGTTCGGGGGTTGTTTCGGGGTTTCGCCCTCTAATGCCATTTTAAGCCTAATTCATGATATTTTCAAATTATCATCGTATTCTCAAATCGGGGGTCCCGTGATCACACGGTCAATTCCTACGAGTTACATTGGTCCCGTGTGAGGTGTTGGTGCCTCTCACGGGATCGTTCAGGGGCTATTTCGAGTTTTGGCCATCTAACACCATGTTTTAACCCTAAGTCCTAATATTTTTAAATTATCCTCGTATTTTCAAATTGGGGGTCCCGTGATCACGCGATCAGTTCCTACGAGTTACATTGGTCCCGTGTTAGGTGTTAGTGCCTCTCACGGGACCGTTCGGGGCTTGTTTCGAGGTTTCGCCCTCTAATGCCATTTTTTAAGCCTAAGTCTATATATTTTCAAATTATCACCGTATTCTTAAATTGGGGGTCTCGTGATCGCGCGATCAGTTCGTACGAGTTACATTGGTCCCATGCGAGGTGTTGGTGCTTGTCACGGGGCCATTCGGGGATTATTTTGGGGTTTCGGCCTTTAATGCCATTTTTTAAGCCTAAGTCATGATATTTTCAAATTATCATCATATTCTCAAATTGGGGGTCCCGTGATCACGCGGTCAATTCCTACGAGTTACATTGGTCCCGTGTGAGGTGTTGGTGCCTCTCACGGGATCGTTCAGGGACTGTTTCGATTTTTGGCCATCTAATGCCATGTTTTAATCCTAAGTCCTGATATTTTCCAATTATCCTCATATTCTCAAATTGGGGGTCCTGTGATCGTGCGGTCAGTTTCTATGAGTTACATTGGTCCCGTGTGAGGTGTTGGTGCCTCTCACGGGACCGTTCGGGGCTTATTTTGAGGTTTCGCCCTCTAATGCCATTTTTTAAGCCTATGTCTATATATTTTCAAATTATCATCGTATTCTCAAATTGGGGGTCCCGTGATCGCGCGGTCAGTTCGTACGAGTTACATTGGTCCCAAGCGAGGTGTTGGTGCCTGTCACGGGGCCAATAGGGGGTTCGGCCTCTAATGCCATTTTTTAAGCCTAAGTCCTGATATTTTCAAATTTATCCTCGTACTCTCAAACCGAAAATCCCATGATAGCGCGATCAGTTACTACGAGTTACATTGGTCTCGTGCGAGGTGTTGGTGCCTCTCACAGGGACGTTCGGGGGCTATTTTGGGGTTTCGCCCTCTAACGCCATTTTTTAAGCCTAAGTCCTGATATATGAAAATTATTATCGTATTCTCAAATCGGGGGTCCCGTGATCGCGCGGTCAGTTCCTATGAGTTAGATTAGTCCCGTGCGAGGTGTTGGCGCCTCTCACGGGGCCATTCGGGGGCTGTTTCGAGTTTCGTCCATCGAACACCATGTTTTAAGCCTAATTTCTTATATTTTTAAATTATCATCGTATTCTCAAATGAGGGTCCCGTGATCACGCGATCAGTTCCTACGAGTTACATTGGTCCCGTGCGAGGTGTTGGTGCCTCTTACGGGACCATTCGGGGGTTGTTTCGCCCTCTAATGCCATTTTTAAGCCTAAGTCTATATATTTTCAAATTATCTTCATATTCTCATACCGGGGGTCCCGTGATCGTGGAGTCAGTTCGAACGAGTTACATTGTTCCCGTGCGAGGTGTTGGTGCTTCTCACGGGGCCATTCAGAGGTTATTTCGAGGTTTCTCCCTTTAATGCCATTTTTAAGACTAATTCATTATATTTTAAAATTATCCTCGTATTCTCAAACCGGGAGTCTCATGATCGCGCAGTCAGTTCCTATGAGATACATTGGTCCCGGGCGAGGTGTTGGTGCCTCTAATGGGACTATTCGGTGTTTGTTTCGGGGTTTCGCCTTCTAATGCCATTTTTTAAGCCCAAGTCTATATATTTTCAAATTATTGTTGTATTCTCAAACCGGAGATCCCGTGATTGCGCGGTCAGTTCGTACGATTTATATTGGTCCCGTACGAGGTGTTGGTGCCTCTCATGGGGCCGTTCGGGGTCGTTTCGAGGTTTCGCTCTCTAATTCCATTTTTAATCCTAAGTCTTAATATTTTCAAATTATTGTCATATTCTTAAACCGAGGGTCCTATGATCACGTGGTCAGTTCCTACGAGTTACATTGGTCCCCTGCGAGGTGTGGGTGCCTCTCACGGGATCGTTCGGGGGTTTGTTTCGGGGTTTCGCCTTCAAATGCCATTTTTTAAGTCTAAGTCTATATATTTTCAAATTATCGTTGTATTCTGAAACCAGGGGTCCCGTGATCGCGCGGTCAGTTCGTACGAGTTACATTGGTCCCATGCGAGGTGTTGGTGCCTGTCACGGGGCCATTCGGGGGTTATTTCGGGGTTTCGGCCTCTAATGCCATTTTTAAGCCTAAGTCCTCATATTTTCAAATTTATCTTCGTGCTCTCAAACCAAAAATCCCATGATAGCGCGATCAGTTACTACGGGTTACATTGGACTCTTGCGAGGTGTTGGTGCCTCTCACAGGGCCGTTCGGGGGCTATTTCGGGGTTTCGTCCTCTAACGCCATTTTTTAAGCCTAAGTCCTGATATATGAGAATTATTGTCATATTCTCAAACTGGGGGTCCCGTGATCGCGCGGTCAGTTCGTACGAGTTACATTGGTCCTATGCGAGGTGTTGGTGCCTCTCACGGGGCCGTTCCGGGGTTATTTCGAGTTTTCATTCTCTAATGCTATTTTGTAAGCCTAAGTGTAGATATTTTCAAACCGAGGGTCCCGTGATCACACGGTGAGGTCGTACGAGTTACATTGGTCCCGTGCGAGGTGTGGGTTCCTCTCACGGGGCCTTTCGGGGATTGCTTTGGGGTTTCGCCCTCTAATGTCATTTTTAAGCTTAAGTCTTGATTTTTCAAATTATCATCATATTCTTAAAATAGGGTCCCTTGATCGCACGGTCAGTTCCTACGAGTTACATTGGTCCCGTTCGAGGTGTTGGTGCCTTTCACGGGGCTGTTCGAGGATTATTTCGGGGTTTCACCCTCTAATGCCATTTTTGAAGCCTAAGTCATGATATTTTCAAATTGTCATCGTATTCTTAAATTGAGGGTCCCATGATCCTACGATTAGCTCCTACAAGTTACGTTGGTCCCATGTGAGGTGTTGGTGCATCTCACGGGGCCGTTCGGGGGCTGTTTTGAGTTTTCGCTTTCTAACGCCATGTTTTTAAACCTAAGTCCTGATATTTTCAAATTATTCTCATATTCTTAAACCAGGAGTCCCGCGATCACGCGGCCTATTCGTACGAGTTACATTGGTCCCATGCGAGCTGTTGGTGCCTCTCACGGGGCCGTTTGGGGCCTATTTCGGGTTTTCGACATCTAACGCCATGTTTTTAAGCCAAGCCTGATTTTTTCAAATTATCCTAGTGTACTCAAATTGGGAGTCTCGTGATCGCACGGTCTGTTCGTACTGGTTACCTTGGTCCCATAGGAGGTGTTGGTGCCTCTCACGGGGCCATTTGGGGGCTGTTTCGAGTTTTCGCCCTCCAACGCCATATTTTTAAGCCTAAGTCCTGATATATGCAAATTATCCTCATATTCTCAAACCGAATTCCTGTGATCGCGCGGTCTATTCGTACGAGTTACATTGGTTCCATGAGAGGTATTGGTGCCTCTCACGGGGTCGTTCGTTTGTGTTGTTTTAGGTTTTCGCCCTCTAACGCTATGCTTTTAAGCCTAAGCCTAAGTCCTGATATTTTTCTCCCTCTAACTCTATGATCAATGTATATATATTTGTTATATATAGATGCTATATATAGACATATATATCGGATATATATGGCCTTATATAGCTGTTATATATGGTCCGATATAGCTGTTAATAGCCATATATAGCTGCTATATAACTACTATATAGCTGCTGCAACCGATGTAGATTTTGTTTTGTGCAGATTTTTTATTTTCAAAAAATCTAAATGACTTCAACTATACTTGGATCAATTCAAATTCATAGTTATACTTGGATTAAATCAAAGTTCATGTATCAATAGCATATCAGTTAATTAATGCACCTATCAGCCTTAATCAATACCATATCAGTTAATGCCATATCAGTTCAATACCATATCAGTTACTGCGATATCAGGTAATTAATGCAGCTATCTCAAGTAAGTATCAGCTATAGCATATAACATGTCAATGTACAACCAATATAATTACCAACTATAGACTATCAGTTATACCAGCTATAGTAGTATAATTACAAGTGAAATCAGGTATAAATGCTATAGTAGCTATAATTACCAGTTATAACAACTATCAATAATCACATTTCAATATTATGAACTCGAAAATTTCAATATTACTAGGTATAGTAGCTATATGAACTATAGATCAGTAGTATAAGTAGCAGTATAAGAAGCAGATCACTAGTATATCAATATAAGTAACAGATCGATATAAATAATCACATTCCAATTAATAGCAGATCAGTATAAGTAGTAGCTATAATTAATTAGAAGCTATAGCAGATCACATTTCAATTTAATCAGTGTAAGTAGCAGCTATAATTAAGTAACAGATCACATTTCAATCTAATTAGAAACTATAATTACCAGCTAGACCAGTATAAGTACGAGATCAGTAGTATATCAACATAAGTAGCAAACCAATATCAATGATCACATTTCAATTAGTAGCTAGTAGCAATATTAGTCCCATATTACTCAAGTTGGCTTAATAAATTGGCTTAATAAATATGTGAACTATATAAAAAATATATGGGTTCAAATAAAAATACCCTTTCAATAAAATTTTCTAAAAATAAAAAAATATAACTACGTGAGTAGGTACCACATGTTCGTTCTCATCCCAAATAAAAACATGACACCCATGTGTTTCCCACTTCAGGTGATACTATTTCTCCTCGAAATTGAAACGAAAACTTCTCGTTTCAAGATGCGATATGTCTCCCTATGCCTCTATTCTCATAAGAATAATGATAGACTCCCCATCGAAAGGAGTCTACCGATCCATTACCTAATTTCATCCCCACCCTTGATTGCATTACCCAATTTCATTCTAACCCTTAATCTATTTTTTAAAAACAACACATTATATCTCTACACTTATTATTTATTTTAAACAAAAATTAAGAGACATTCTCTTAATTTTTTTAAATTTAACAAAAGATTAATATACAACTAGAGTTATGATTTATTTTAAAAAATTAGATGAGCATAACCATAACATAGTTGGAGCTGTAGTTGAGTAGTTACAGCTCATACACTAGCAAGTACGATTATTCAATCACTTTATTTGATAAGAAATAAGCCTTTTGCTACAGCTCTGGAGCTGCCGGCTATAACATATTACACCTACCTATACCTATTAGTTAACGGACACTTTCACACCGTCGGTTGCTACTATTCACTTCATACTCGATGAGACGATCCTATTGCCTAGGTAGTAAACGAAGGTGAAGCGCGATCTTATTTTTTTTACACTTCCTTCAACTTTCGACCTTCCCTAGGTACATATCCATGAAGCAACTTTTTCAACTTAAGTTAATAGATCCGTTATTTCCTACTGTACTGGTTACCTAGTTATCCATGTAGTTTTCTTCGAACGACTATTTCCATGACGCCATCATAACTTACGAAACAAAGCAAGGCTTAATAACCTTTGCATAGAGAAAGGGGAAAGGTTTTAGTGATCAACTCTTCGAGAAATCGTTTTGATAGAGAAAGGCCTTAGAAGCTGTTATATAACAGTTATATAACGGGGCCGTGCGAGGTGTTGGTGCCTCTCACGGGGCCGTTTGAAGGTTGTTTTGGATTTTCTCCCTCTAACGTCATGTTTTTAAGCCTAAGTCACGATATTTTCAAATTAACATCATATTCTCAAACCGGGAGTCCTGTGACTGCGCGGTCAGTTCCTACGATTAGTCCCGTGCGAGGTGTTGATGCCTCTCATAGGGCCGTTTGGGGACTGTTTTGGGTTTTTGCATTCAAGCGACATGTTTTCAAGCCTAAGTCTAGAAATTAGAAATTATTATCGTATTATCAAACTGGGAGTCCCATGATCACGCGATCAGTTCCTACGAGTTAAATTGGTCCCATGCGAGGTGTTGGTGCCTCTCATGGGGCCGTTCAGGAATTGTTTCGGGTTTTCACCTTCTCACGCCATATTTTTAAGCCCAAGTCTATAAATTTTCAAATTATCATCGTATTCTAAAACCGGGAGTCCTGTGACCGCATGGTCACTTTCTACGAGTTATATTGGTCTCGTGCGAGGTATTGGTGCCTCTCACGGGGCCGTTCGGAGGTTGTTTCAGGTTTTCACCCTCTAACGCCATGTTTTTAGACCTAAGTCCTGATATTTTCAAATTATCGTCGTATTCTAAAATAGGAAGTCCCGTGATCACGCGATCAGTTCCTATGAGTTACATTGGTACCGTACGAGCTGTTGGTGCCTCTCACGGTTCTGTTCGAGTGTTATTTCAGTTTTTTGCCTTCTAACGACATGTTTTTAAGCTCAAGTCTAGATATTTTCAAATTAACGTCATATTCTCACATCGAGAGTCCCCTGACCACGCGGTCAGTTCCTATGAGAGAGTTTAAAAGTATATTTGTATTATCAATCGAAGAAATCCAATATAGTATTCAACAACCAAACCAACAACCAATAATTAGCCCACACTCCTTCTATCATCTACGTGATAAAAGACATACTCATAATCACAATATATCACGGTAGTAAGGTCATTTCTCGTTTTATACATGATAAATACATAAATGACACTATTATTAATGTGCACGCGTGTTTGCGATTCATATTTGAAGTAGAGAATTAAAGACATGAATACCACAAAAATATAAGTAAAACATGAATAACACGACGACAAGACACGATAAGACAATTGATGCGAGTCTTTATTGCTGACGCGACTAAGAATTTGTCTCAAAAGTGCGTACTATCTAGGCTCAAGTGCAAGCCTGTCGCTCAAGTAATAAACCCGGTAAGTCGGGATCGTATCCACAGGGATCAAAATTGCCAAATATTAATACGGAAAGTTATTAAATCTTGAAATGATTTCTCAAAATAAATATAAAAAGATGATTAATGATTGGGAAAATTTCTAATGAAATAAAAATTTTACTTAAGAAAAACAAACTGAAAATTGCGAAAAAAAAAACTTAGATCTGACAAATGGGAGAAAATAGGGTAGGGTACAATCCCTCAAACCTTAACAAATTACCGTACAGAATACTAGAATTGTAAATTAAAATTCTTGACTAAATTCAGTCTTTATAAATTCTAAGCATTACATATATGAGGGATCTAGCCCGCGTCATATGAAATCAAAGATAGATATAAAGCGATGAATGATAGATTATACTCGCAAAGCTTTCTTAAATATCTCAAGTACCTAGGGAAAGAGAGATTAAAAGATTGACATTGTTTGTATGATTTTCATTCACGATTCAAACAATATTTTAATTTATCTTCTAGTTTCTACATAAATAATTTGCCTTGGATTGAGTTCATGTACCCCAACCCTTGGGAACTTAGCTACTCATGATTTGGTTCAAGAACAAATTCACACATAAAATTATGGATCTACAAGACATTGTAAATAATTTGCAAATAATAAAATAAGAGAATGAAATGGGATTACTTGAATTCAGCAACAAAAACGGAATTGGAATTCAGAATTTCTTACAAACTAGGGTTCATGAAAACTCTTGAAGAAATTGGAAACTAACCCTAGAAATTTGACCTAACATGCAACCTAGAACTCTCAACCTCTAACAAATGATGTAGGGCATGGCTTTTATAGCCCAAAATATCGAAATTGACAGCCAATAATGCTTGTGGCACAAGTTTCACCATCTAGCACGCCAAAAATCTGCATAATAAATGCCAATATTTCACATAACCGGACCGGTCCGGATTACCCTCGGATCGATCCGATATCCATCGGATCGGTTCTTTTATTTCTACCGAATCGGTCCGGTACTAGTCGGATCGATTCTTTTTCCATCGGTTTGTCATCCATCCGGGGTGTACTGGACTTGGGTATTTCAGATCGGTCCGGTTTCCATCCGGATCGGTCCGATTTTCTTCTACTTTGACTTTTTCCTTGCAACTTTGACTGTCCATAACTTTTGATCTAGAACTCCGATTTGGGTACCGTTTCTTCCTATGCTCTTGTGAACTCATTCTCTTCAACTTCTATTTTGGTGTCGCTTTCGAATTCAGAATGGAACTTTACGCTTTTGCCGTTTGACTTTTCTTCTGGTTTTCTTCTTTTCCTTTCTTGCATTCCATTCCTGAAAACTTCATCAAAATTACACAAAAACTTGGAAAAATTGTTAGAAACAGACAGTGGAGTGATATGGACTAAAATTGATTCAATTACCCTATTTGAGATATTAAAATCACTAACTTAAGGGGCTAAACTCAGAAGAATTTACACTTGGTCAAATCCCCCTAACTTAGAACTTTGCACGTCCCGGGCAATGTAACTGAATCTAACCAAAATTCTACTCTTAAAAATTTCTTTATTAAAATAAAATTCCACTTTCGCAGGCACGCGATTGCATTTAGAGTATGCAACAAGCCTTTAAACCTCTAGGTTACCCTAGTAGGACGAGTTTTGTCTCGTGAGGGTTTGTAGTGAATTTACCCACAAAATTCTTTATTGACTCAAATAAATATCAAAATACTTAAAAATTTTACAATTTAAACTTTTAGAAAAATAATTACCATAAATTCGTATTCAAATGTCTCAAACCATAGTGTGTGTGTGCAAAGCCAATAATTAAACCTCAAATTTCCACCGATTGAGCATTACGTTACTTTCCGAAAATTCGTTTCGATTCAAATTCTTACGGATGCACTCACAAACGAATCACTTGGAATGTGGTTATTTCTCTCGGTATGCATGATATAAAGAGTAAATATAATGGACACAAATTCACGCATACAAAATTGAAAAGAGGGAAATATATGGTGAAAAGATGTCATCATCGGAATACAGTTATTAGGAAACGGGAACATCACCTCTATTTCACACCATTTTAATCTCTCATATTATCTTTTCATGTCTTAGCTCTCCATGCAGTAATTAATTTCGCCATTCGGACTCAGTTAGGACTTTTCAGGTTATAAGGTGTAAAGGGTAAAAATGGAAGTTGACGGAACGTTTGGAATTGGAAAATGTCCTTATGACGTCCATTAGTGCTTTTTCGGGCATTTGCTCATTTTTCTCTTTCTTTTTCTCTTTTCATTTTTTTCTTCTTTTTTTCTTCCTTTTTTTTTCTTGCTATTTTTCTTTTGAGCATTTTTTTCTTGTTTTTCTCTTGCCCCTTTTTATTGCACAATTTGGACTTACTTGATGAATTTTCTCAATTTTCCCAATTTCGGGTTATTTGGGTTTTTCGGGTTATCAAACGAAAAGGAAAAAGTTTATTAGGCTCAAATTGGGTTGCAAAGGGATAATTTTTTTTTCACAACTTTTTATGCCTAATATTTTTGGGTAACAAACGAAGGCCTACTTCATTGTCCGAATTGCTAATCACATTTCTATATGCATCTCGAGATTAATTAAGTTTAGAGATATATTTAGCACGAATTTCAAGACAACATTTTACACATTTCCCATAACCGATCAAAACAAAGGATTGAGATCATCAACGACTTATTAAAACGCTGAAAAGAACTTTGAGTTAATCATAAACTCGGATTGATTTAAAAACTCAAAAAGATCAATAGGCTCGAAATCTCACCGGGTTTGATTAATCTCCACACTTATTCGTAAAGTCATCAATTTTCTTTCAATTTCCATCTTTAATCAATTTTGGCTTAGTGCATTTTGATTGTTAACAATTTGAGACTTCAAACAGAATAAAGGTGATATTTTTGAAAAATTTAGATTCCAATTTTTATTTATTTTGAACAAAAATATTTTTGGCTTTTTCTAAATTTTTCAATTTTTTTTTAGATACACATATATGCGAAGTTTTATGAATACGCACCTGTCATCCCCCCTAACTCAGTGACTTGCATTGTCCTCAATCAAATGGACGAGAGAGATAAAGAAGACAACATGAATAGTGCGATAAATAAAGCAAGCAAATTATTAAAATGCAACAAGACACTATATAACACTTATACATGACTCAAAAATACAACAAAAATCACCCCATACGCGTCGGGGGTGCGACGACCTCTCATTTCTCTCCATAAATCACCCGACCCCTTTCACTGGTTACGATGCTCTCCTCGTCTCTCCCATCTTACCATCATAAGTGAATAGCCGAAACAAATTGGGCCCATGCCCATAGATAAAGGAAAGATCGGGAGATGCATTATGATAAACCGGAAAAGGATCCTCTTGTTGTATAGCACATGGGTTGGTCTCTAAGTCGGACGAGATTTGATTCTTATCTTCAAGTACGTCCGAAGACTCAAATGGTATGGGATGTTTGGTAAGGAGAAATTCATCAATTCTATTGTCCCACTCGCTTTCGTCTAAATGACGAAATGAGGCCCAGAAAGATTGGACTTCAACATTTAGTCTTGCATCCACCTGTCCGAACTCTCTCTCAAACTCTGCTAGGCTCAACTCCTCTAGCTCTCTCTCTTGCTTGGGGTCCTCAACCTATATGTCGTGCTCACTCTCCGAATTATAGGGTGGTGTGGGTGGGTGGTAATCGAGGAGAAATGTATCGATAGTGTCCTGCCATTCGCTTTCCTCTAAGTATTTCGACCTGCCTCTCCCGACACACTCTAAATATCCTCTTTCACTCTTGTTCATGGGCTCACTCATGCTCTCGAATGCATTAACTAAACATACCTCCCCTACCATGCTCTCGATGTTGCAACCACTCCTCTCACTGTGCGTAACACAACCTTCCCCTAATGGATCTTCCTTGTAAGTTCTTTCTTGCTCGTGTGCTTTCCCCAAAAGATCCAACCCTCGCGGTTCCCCTTCATCACCCTCTCTCTTGGAACTATTAAAGATATTTGTTTTTAGGGTCATGTTCCTGAAAGTTAATTGCATACGCCCACTTAGGGTATTTATAAGAGCATTAGCTGTAGCTAAAAATGGGCGGCCAAGAATAACGGCAACATGATTACTTGGGAGAACAGAACGTTCTTCGCCCCAAATGACAAAATCCACCTGAAAGTAGAAAGTGTCTATTTGGACAATTACATCCTCAACAATTCCCCGAGGAAGCTTCACAGAACGATCCGTGAGCTGGAGAGTCATATTTGTGGGCTTAAGGGCCCCCAGTTCTAGTTGCCTATAGATGGAATAGGGCATGATGTTAACACTCTCCCCTAGATCTATTAGAACTCTCTCGATTCGGTTCTTCCCCATGATACACAAAATAGTGGGCGCACCTGGATCTTTATATTTTAATGGAAAGTCACTCGACAAGACTGCGCTGACATTTTGGGCCAAAGAGACGTTCTGGTTTACCTTTAACTTGCGTTTCACCGTGAGTAAGTCCTTAATAAACTTAGCATACGCGGGAATTCTCTGTATAGTCTCAAGAAAAGGTAAATTAATTTTTACTTGCTTAAGGACTTCCAGAACTTCATCACGGGAGGTCGTTTTAGAATGAGAGACCAACCGTTGAGGGTATGGGGCAGCAGTGGGGGTGATGGCCTTGGGTCCACTAGTGTTTTCCTCCTCCTTACTCTCAATTAAAGGGGCATCTTCGGCCTCTCTTGTGCCAGGCGAAACCTCTTTATCTTTAGATGCATTGCGTGGGGGAGGTGACAAATCAACTACTCTCCCACTACGTAGAGTGGTAATAGCGCTACATTACTCTAGATGGTCGTGGGATGTAGTGTCAACACTGGTTTGTCCTTCGAGAGATCGTTGGCTTTGAGCAGGAATTTTTCCCTTCTCTTGGACATTCAATGTAGTTTGCAACCTTGAGATGATAGTATGTATTTCATTGAACATTCGATCATACTTCGCACTATTCTCCTTTTGAGATTGGATGAGGTGATTTAAGTTGTCCTCAAGAGATCGCCTCGGTGGAGCAACATAAGGACCAGGAGGTGGTACATTCATAGGAGGAACCACTTGCTGAAATTGTGGGGGTGGTGGTGGTAAAGTCACATGTGGGTTATGAGCCATCCCCCCTTGTGGTTATCCAGAATTATTCCTCCAAAATTGATTATATGCATCTTCTTGCTGTGCATTATAATTTCCACGAAACCCTCCTATTGCCTCAACTTGTTCAGTGTACAGTGCCTTGTATGAAGGGATGGTAGGACATCCTTTGGTAGAATGACTAGTAACACAAATGGCACACACTTTCTCCTTCCCAGCTTGCACGGGTCCAGCCACTTCTCTCAATCGTACTTCAAGCATGTCTCTGAAATTCTTTTCCAATTGGTCAAATCTTTTATCTAACAAAGTGTCATTGTCCAAGTGATAGATACTGGACGCAGCAGGCAAATTGGACACTTGTCGATTTCTATTTTGACTATTGGGATCAGAAATATCCCATGCTTGGGTAGTCTCTGCTACATATCTCAGATGAGCCTCAGCATCGCTTGAGTCTAATTCCCAAAAAGGTCTTTCGCACATTGTCTGGACAAGTTGTTTAGATGATAAAGTAAGGCCTTGATGGAAAAATGAAATCAAATGATGTTTTTCAAAACCATGATGTGGGCACGCACTAACTAACTCCTGAAACCTCTCCCAACACTTGTCAAAAGCCTCATTCTCATTTTTTCGAAAAGCTTGGATTTGTGCCTTGACAGAACTGGTTTTGTGTTGTGGAAAGAACTTGGAGAGAAACTTGGTTTGCATATCTCTCCAAGATAAAACAGAATTTGGGGGTAGGGACCATAACCAAGTTTTAGCTTTATCCTTTAAGGAAAAAGGGAAAAGATTTAACCGGATTACATCTTGTGGACAAGCTTGTTCACCAAACGTCTCACGTGTATCTTCGAATTCTCGACTATGGAGATATGGTTTTTCTGAATCCATCCCATGAAATGTAGGAAGAATTTGAATCATAACATTTCTAAAATGGAACTGACTGGCATTATACGGGAGTAAAATGCAACCAGGGGTAATCGTTCGCTCAGAAAATAAAAGATCTTTCATGGGAAGATATGGTATCTCATCCTCTCCAGCACTAACACCGACACTACCGTGCACCGACATATTTCCACCCAACGATTCAGAACCCTCACTCAGTGTTTGACTCAATGAATGACTTGTGATTGAATTATTAGGCGAAGGAGGTGGAAACCAAAAATGAGAAGACTTAGAATTTTCAGAACTTGCTTCGGCAATAGGATTTTCATGAATTTGGGTGGGAGATGAATTCTGCATATAAGCACATAACAGATAAAATATAATTTTTTTTTCTCGAAATCACTTGTAGATAAAAAGAACTTTCCTAAAACTTTAACAATTTTAGATCCCCGGCAACGGCGCCAAAAACTTGACGCGACTAAGAATTGGTCTCAAAAGTGCGTACTATCTAGGCTCAAGTGCAAGCCTGTCGCTCAAGTAATAAACCCGGTAAGTTGGGATCGTATCCACAGGGATCAAAATTGCCAAATATTAATAGGGAAAGTTATTAAATCTTGGAATGATTTCTCAAAATAAATATAAAAAGATGATTAATGATTGGGAAAATTTCTAATGAAATAAAACTTTTACTTAAGAAAAACAAACTGAAAATTGCGAAAAAAAAACATAGATCTGACAAATGGGAGAAAATAGGGTAGGGTACAATCCCTCAAACCTCAACAAATTACCGTATAGAATACTAGAATTGTAAATTAAAATTCTTGACTAAATTCAGTCTTTATAAATTCTAAGCATTACATATATGAGGGATCTATCCCGCATCATATGAAATCAAATATAGATATAAAGCGGTGAATGATAGATTATACTCGCAAAGCTTTCTTAAACATCTCAAGTACCTAGGGAAAGAGAGATTAAAATATTGATAATGTTTGTATGATTTTCATTCACGATTCAAACAATATTTTAATTTATCTTCTATTTTCTACATAAATAATTTGCCTTTGATTGAGTTCATGTACCCCAACCCTTGGGAATTTAGCTACTCATGATTTGGTTCAAGAACAAATTCACACATAAAATTTTGGTTATACAAGACATTGTAAATAATTTGCAAATAATAAAATAAGAGAATGAAATGGGATTACTTGAATTCATCAACAAAAACGGAATTGGAATTCAGAATTTCTTACAAACTAGGGTTCATGAAAACTCTTGAAGAAATTGGAAACTAACCCTAGAAATTTGACCTAACATGCAACCTAGAACTCTCAACCTCTAACAAATGATGTAGGGCATGGCTTTTATAGCACAAAATATCGAAATTGACAGCCAATAATGCTTGTGGCACAAGTTTCACTATCTAGCACGCCAAAAATCTGCATAATAAATGCCAAGATTTCACATAACCAGACCGGTCCGAATTACCCTCGGATCGGTCCGATATCCATCGGATCGGTTCTTTTATTTCTACCGAATCGGTCCGGTACTAATCGAATCGGTTCTTTTTCCATCGGTTTGTCATCCATCCGGGGTGTACTGGACTTGGGTATTTCGGATCGATCCGGTTTCCACCCGGATCGGTCCGATTTTCTTCTACTTTGACTTTTTCCTTGCAACTTTGACTGGCCATAACTTTTGATCTAGAACTCCGATTTGGGTGCCGTTTCTTCCCATGCTCTTGTGAACTCATGCTCTTCAACTTCTCTTTGGTGTCGCTTTCGAATTCAGAATGGAACTTTACGCTTTTTCCCTTTGACTTTTCTTCTGGTTTTCTTCTTTTCCTTTCTTTCATTCCATTCCTGGAAACTTCATTAAAATTACACAAAAACTTTGGAAAATTGTTAGAAATAGACAGTGGAGTGATATGGACTAAAATTGATTCAATTACCTTGTTCGAGATATTAAAATCACTAACTTAAGGGGCTAAATTCAGAAGAATTTACGCTTTGTCAATTGCCACAAAAACACAACACTACAACAATATTATAGTTCTTGTACCATCTATTTATAGAATCACCATGAATAATCGTCCCATATATCTCACATAAAATGACAACACAATTTTTTTTTACTGTTAGTATGTTATCCACTCCCCTTCCCGCACCCAGAACTTTGGTATGTTAATTGGGAACATAGTTATTAATTTCTACACAACCTTTGGGAGACTGTGTCTATGGGGTAGGTATGTTGAAAACTGAAAATGTTACTAAAACACATATACATATAAGATGAATAAAGCATACCAGATTGAAATGTTTTTCACATTTCCCCTTAATTATCTGCAACCAAAAGAGAAAAAATATTAAAATTGATCTATCTGAACTCATAATAGAAGAAAATTATAAAAATTATTAAACTCATATTAAACTCATATTAAACTCAAACTATAAATAAGGGGGTAAAAATAAGTAGTTGCCTCCTTAAATCGAATTATGTTTGGATGCCGAAGTGATCTATGATTTATGATCTCCCTTGCAACATTTTCATCAATCTATAACAAAAAAATACATTAGAATGGATATATTTAGTTGTGTTACTTTGGATTTCGAGTACTAATAAATCTAAATAAAGTACTTTTAATAAATCTTGTGACCATGACACCGTGTATGTTTCTAAAATGTGTTGTGCAATTGTGTAAAAACCTTGACACCCTATTGAACAATTTGCATATACATATATAATATAAACATGAAACATATATAAATACAGGTTACAACAAATGGAAAAAAACATATTGTAAAAACATACCCTTATGGAATTGAACTCAACATTTAGCATGCACCAACGACAAAGCACCCGATGGCGGCAAGATCTACTGGTGTACAAAGCACAATCAAAACCATTTGAAAATTAAAAATTCAATAAAAAAAAATAGCAATACACATTAATGTAAGTAACATTACCCAACAAACATGCCAAATAATTCATACAATAATTAGTTGTACCTGATAGTGTGTGCAATAGTATAAATGAGTACCTGTAACACAAAAAAAATTAAATTAGTAAATTCATCAAATATAGTTAACAATAAATCGTAAAGAAAACCCCAACAGTCACCTTGAAATCTTCAATACTTCAATAAATCCCAAATAACCCCCAATATAATATGATGGCATGCATATAACCCACAACAAGGTGGCTGTAATTTTTTTACTTATTAAAAATCCATTGAATAATATTTTAAAAAAATATATAATTTCTAGGGTTTACTGAACCCTAATGTTTTTTTGACAAAAGTTTATACATACACACACATACAATCTATACATACACACTCATACAATCTAGGGTTTATTGATGTAAAAAACAATTTATTTTTTCATAGTTACACACATAAACACACATATACACATAAATCTATGCATACACACACATATAAACAAAAATATATACATACACACACAAATACACACACATATACATAAATAGAAATCTACACACACACACACACACACACACACACACAAATATCAGCCACAGATCAACAAATTGAAATGCACACACACATATACACACATACCTTTCACAAATCTATGTGCTGAAATCACAGAAACCCCTTAGCAGAAATCGAATCGCAAAAATCACCCAAACCCCGTTAGCCAAAATCACAAATGCCCAAATAGAAACTAGGGTCTGAGAAAAAGCACGTTTTTGTTTTAATGGCTGAACCTGGTCATGGCCCACCATCATGACCCATTAGTTCCTTACTTGCGCGGATTGATGAATGGTCATGGCCTTCAGCCGTGACCCCCATGCGCCACCAGCAGCAGACCTTCAATTGAAGGATGGTCATAGCCTATAGTCGTGACCCACACCAAGAAATGGTCACGGTCCCCAGTCGTGACCCCATATGTGTGTGTTTTGTGCTTAGTCATGCCTACGGTGACGGTCAAAGTCCGTGACCAAAAATGTCAAGGTGGTCATAACCTGGTCACGGTCCAAGTCCATGACCCATAGTGGTCACAGACCAAATTCGTAACCACTTTCAGAGCATCCATAACTTAGTGTGGTAATGAATATGGTCACGCCTAAAATTGAGATGGTCACGGCCTAAGTTCGCGACCAGCTAGTCGCGGACTTGGGCCCTGACCAGCTGGGCATGTCCATTCGCAGGATTTGGTGTAGTGGATGCTAATCGGGTTTGAATACCGATAACTGGTTTGGGTGGATATTGAGTTGTGTTTGTCAGTGTACGTACGTGTTATCACTAAGAGTATGACATATAATGAATATGATTGACAAAGTCACCAAGAAGTATGTGTAAGGATAATGTGCCATGTGAGATACCGTAAGGGGATATGTTAACGTATTTGTATAGGTTATTTGAAAGAAATACGACATATAATAGCTAGAGAAGTATTACGGGGTTGGTAAGCATGATTAAAGTTTTAAGTGGTGATGGTACGTTTAAGATCCGTGTTACCAAATGGGTAAGATGAGTGTATTAATGATATTGCATAAGAATATCATGTTAATAAACATTGGAATAAGATTATGATTGCAAAGTTATTATGTTGGATAAATGACTTACTAAGGTCATTGTATGATTAGTTAAAGAACAATCAAATGATACTGAAAAAGGGAATATAGTGAGAAGTTAGATTGAGTTCATAGTTCATGAATGCATAATATATATGAAGGTGAATATAAAATCTTGGTTAAGAATAAACATTAAGTGAATGATTGTTCAGTTTCGATATATGAATAGTAGTGAGCATATATTTAAATCAAGAAATTGTAAGGATGATATTTGACATACTCTTAAACTTCAGAAATAATACAGAAAGTAGTTAAGGTCAAACATATGTATTTGGTGTTGGATGGAAGATGGAAATGTGATGTGTAATAAGATAGTATGAGAATATGATATTTATGATTTGAAATATTACACGATGATAAGGATAGACTATAGGAATGAAGGGAGAAAGGTAAAGAATGATACTGGGTTTGTTAAGAATATTCTCTTATTATGAATATATGATGATACAATGGATAATCTAGTATGTGTGAATATTTGACATATGTATATAAAGGTATGAAGTAATATATGAGTTTGGGATTGGTTTTCATTAATAAGAAATCATTAGACGATTATTCTTACGTGTAATGATAAAGAAACTAAACTTATTATGAAAAAAGATTTGTCGTACATCGAGGAACCGATTGAAATTCTTGGTTGTAAGGAGCAAGTATTAGGGAATAAAGTTAGTTCCATAGTTAATGTGTTGTAAAGGAATCATGAAATTAAATAATCAACTTGGTTAAGGTAATATAGAATGAGAAAATAGTATCCCCAATTGTTTGATAAGTGAAATTCATTCTAAATTTTGAGGACGAAATTTTCTAAGGGGGGAAGGTTGTGACGATTCGGATATGATTATGATAAACCATGTTTAAATCATGCTTATAGTATGGGATGGTGATAATGTATTATTAGAATATATAATGTTAAATTATTGTGTTTAGTATAATCCTACCTTCATAACTTATGAAATATTGAATTAGTCACAAACACAAATTTGTGAAGTCTTCGGTAGGAATGTTCAAGTTCGGGACTAGTTTTGGCCACTATAATATGATAATTGAATTGAGGTGAAAACTATATAGTTGTAGATATATGAGTTAAGTTTATAACACAACAAACGGTGTGTAAAATAAAGGTCTAAGGAAGGAGTTATGGTGAAATTATGAACAGGGGGTAAAGTAGTCATTTAGCTTTAAAGGATATTTTGTCTTATATGGAGACACATGTCATATTTTAATTGGACAAGGGGGAGGTGACTTATGACGACTTTTAACTCTTGAAATAATATCTTACTTCAGAATATTTCATAAAGTAAGAGTTTTAGCCAAAGGTGAGAGAGCCGGGAACTTCGGGAAGAAGAAAGTAAGGAGAAAAATTGAAGAAAGTCCCTAAGGTAAGGTACCCATAAATATTGTTATATTTTAGGTATTTCTAATTTAAATTATAGAAATCATAATTTTGTTGCTAAACTTCCATATCTTGAGTTATACTTATGAATATATGCGAGTTTAAGCAAAGTTGAACGTGTAAATCATGTATATTGCTTCGATTGGAAACCTTGTGTATTCAAACTCGTATATATTTTTGTATATTTATTGGAATTGAATCATTCTAGTTGGAGATAAAAATAGACTCAAATATGTATAACATATCCAAAAATAATGTGAAAATACCAAGAAATGAATCTTTGGTGATAGTTTGAAGTTCAGGTATACAATTTGTCCCAAATGTGTAAGTATGCACACCAGGTGTTCGATATTTTTCTTGACATAGTAAATGAACCTTAAAAATTATGAAACTTTAATTTTGTATTGTTCAATATTTTTATGGAGGTTGGGTAAAATATCACTAGAATTTATGATGTAGAAAAATAATGAATATTCCTGGAAATTGACTGAACTATTAAAAAGCCTATAGGGCAGATTTGCTTTGTAATAAAGAGATGGACACATCTTGCTCTAGAAAACATGAAATGATGTATTGTCTTTTTATATTGGGAACTTAATATGATAATAATTGTATTTACCAAGAAGAAATTAAAGAATGTTTGAGCTATGGATTGGATATGTTAAATATTTTAATAAGAAATTGGATGAGACTTCATTTATGATCAATGATTTGAATGGGATCATATGATGCTTATGAGTTGAATTACGTTAAAGTGAGTACATATATTGGTAATAGTCTTATGATGATACTAATATTGGAAGAATGATATGAAGGGAAGGAGTGCCGGTTGGACAAATGTTAGATAAGGACCCATGGAAAAGTCATTAAGTGGCCAAGGTGAGTGTACTCACTGGTAAGATGAATTTATAAGTGGATATGGATAAGATCAGAATATTACTCAGTGATATGATCATAATGTTATGAATATGAAAATGTTCATTTCCTTTTACCAAAAATGGGTGCTTACTCCCCGACCCGGTATGGTCAGATAAGTTGGTCATTCTTTATGAATGAGCCGGATAAGTATATAATTGTTCATTCTTTACGAATGAGCCGAATAAGTCTATAATTGGTCATTCTTTATAAATGAGCCGAATAAGTGTATAATTGGTCATTCTTTATGAATGATTCAGATAAGTCTATAATTAGTCATTCTTTATAAATGATCCGGATAAGTGTATAATTGGTCATTCTTTATGAATGAGCCGGATAAGTGTATAATTGGTCATTCTTTATGAATGAGTCAGATAAGTATATAATTGGTAATTCTTTATGAATGGGCCGAATAAGTATGCATATATCAATTATGATTGGGATATGATTTATTGCATTTAATTTTATATAATAATGTAGTAGTGATGCATTTGTTGAGCTATTTTGCTCATGGTTACAATGTATATATTTTTCAGGTATTGGGATATCACTACCAAATCTAGGAGGTCGGTGGGGTTAGAAAGGGATGCATAAAACCATGATTTGGTCAAACATAAATGCGGTAATTTAAGCCTACTTATCTTTTCAATGAGTTTGAATGAGCATAATTACCTTAAAATTGTGAAAGGCTTTTAGTTTTATTGATTCATGTTAATAACTAAAAAAAAGGATACTCATGATTATGGTTTGGTTAAGGTAATTATGATTTGACTCACTTTGACTTTCAAACTTAATTATAATTAACTGGGTTGTGGTGTGTCACCGAGTATGTTTACGTCACACCCCGCAAAATCCGACAGATGGGGTGGTCACCCACCGCCACTGAACTATGCCAGGTGTGAACTAAATAAATACCATTCTTATCATGAGACAGATACGAGACATAAATAAATCAGTCCATAAGATAAATAATTGAATCAATCCCAAAATGATCATAAACAACTCAGTGATAAAATATCCATCACATGCTAACTCCAAAAATCCATTCTCCAATAATGATTAAATAAAATCTGAAATAATCCCAAAAGAAATCCTCTAAACAACTTTGGAACTGAATGGCCCAATAAAACTCAAATGAAGTCTCATAATTAAATACGAATGAAAAGGAAAGTCTAAATAAACTATGCCATAAAATGAATAACTCCAGCTGCACTCCCAAATGATAACTCGGATAAACTTACGCAGCTTCTCCAATTCTAATCCTGAAAAAGATTAGTCAACGCATGGGTCAGAGCCAAAGCCCTGAGCAAGAATACACACTATTTGTTCAAATAGGATCCTTGAATCCAGACAGTAGCATTATACGCAATAAATATCACAATAGAATATTTCAAATTAAACGGGATAATTAAACGCGATAAATATAAATTACTAACTACCCGTAAGAATCCTCATTTAATAGGCACACCAATATGATTTTAAAATTCCCAAGTCCCAAGATGTTCATTTATTAAATTAACCAATTTTTTTTATTATTGTTCTCACTTTTTATTAAAGTGTCACACTTGCCCTTGTCAATCATCCTCTGGCCCGTTTAAACTGTCGGCCCCAACACATGACAAGGTTCCACACACGATACGACATAAATCGCCCTTTGACCTGTTTAAACTTTCGGCCCCGACACATTATGTTGCCACAAATTTTAATACCCGTTTTTATCTTAGGCACTAATTCTCAATTTCTTAATTTATAATCACCCCACCCTTTTAATCGATATGAGATCGTCAAAATACCCCTCAGTCCCATAACTAAGGGTCCCTAAGTTATCAATACGTCCTACCCTATGTATATGATGAATTTCTAACTTAAATCTCGACCTAGTCTCATGCCTAGACTAGCGTAACAACGATAAAGTACCAAAAATCAGCCCACCCCCAAGATGATAAAAACGCGATAATCTATCCTCACTAGTCCCATACCTAGAAGGCGTAAATCATTAAAAGGCCTATCCACTAGTCCCATACCCAGAAGGCATCCTAAAGTATAGGGAGAGCAAAATTACCCAACAACCCGTCATCACAAAAGCAATATAATAATACCAAAAAGTCACACAAGCAAGCATAATTAATCAACATATAAAACTACGCATGATAGTCCAATTCAATTTAATCATAATTTCATTATCACCTCGTCACAAACCTCCAATAAGTCTCATTTAATTATTTAAATTAAATATACCCCTATTTCATCTTTTAAAACATCAAACTTATAATTTCATTATTTCAACACAAATTACATGAGTCATACGCCCCCAAATCCATTTATTTTAAAACTAGAATTTTTCTACATGTAACCTACACCAAATAAACCCAAAATCACTCACGAATCCTACGTACCCAAAGGTCTATGAAAATTATTCAGATTAAAAGAATTTATAAAAACAACCCCATAATTAATGTCCACTTTTTCTAATTAAGTTACTCATTGTTTTTAAGAAAACATGTAATTAAGTGTTTAGGCGACACTTAAAACACATAATACTAAAGGAAAAGAATAGAGTATTCATGCCTGTAAAGATCGTGTTGAAAATATGATTAGAAATCTAGATTTCTCTCAAAAAATTAGCTAAGAAGTGTTCTTAAATCAATCTTGATTAAGCCCTAATTAAGCCTCCCAAAACTTGTGACAAAAACTTGATTGTGTTGGATGTGGATGATTATGGTTAAGTGTAAAAATAATTGGAAGTGTTCTATGGTGAAAAACTTGAGAAAAAGTGATTATGAGAAGTCCCCTTACGGATTATTAAGGTTATATAGTGATTAGTTGTAATAACCCTCGCTTATGAGACCGTATTTTATGGTAATTTCTTATTATAGTAATTAGAGACTAGTGTTGGGTTATGATTTGAATGTTAATTCAATGTAGCAAAGTCGATATTTATTATGAGGTTGCTTACATATCATAATCATGGGAAATATTGCTATGTCATGCTTATTAATATCATCTATATTTAAAATGATATTTGGCTTAATTATGAGACCGGAACCTAAATTGAATTTTAAAATGTCCAAATGATAATTTGGAGGTTGCAGTTGATTCCGGAAGGTGCGAAATAGTCAAATAATGTACCATATTGTATTTTGTAGTTTTGGGCATTTTTGACTGGTTGTGCTTTAATTATGCAGTTGCGTATTATTTTATCGCACTATTAGTTAATTTAGTGGGATATTTGTCTTAGGCCACGACTTAAGCCTATTAAGTCTTCTAATTACCCTAATTCCCTTCCAAAACCAAAGAGAAGAAAGAGAAGAGTACAGAGAAAGACTTGGAGATTGAGAGAGGATTTGCTACTACACCAATAAATCTGCAAAGTTGCTAAATCAAGGCAAGTTTTTACTTGCTATTTGTGTCTTGAGATAGATGATTTGCTATGATAATGTTGTATTGATTTTGGTTTAGCAAACTTAGGGTTTCTCTCATGTATTTTTGGGTTTTGATTCATTCAAAGATGATTAAGATGATTCATGAGGTTTTAGATGATCAATAGTATCATTGATGTTATTTTAGTGTTGGTATATAAGTTTGGTTTGAAGAAATTTGAGTTGGGGTAGAAAATGGAGTCCAAGACTCCATAGCCAATTCTTGGCAAAATCGCAGGCCCGAATCGATTCGGCCCCCTTGGCGAATCAATTCGGTTAGGTCCAGTGCCCAGGTCTTGTGAACCGAATCGATTCGGAATTGATCCGAATCGATTCGGCAGTTATGCAGAAACCCAAAATTTCTGACCGAATCGATTCGGCTACTTTTCAGAAACTCAAATTTTCTGGCCGAATCGATTCGGCCAAGGGGGAGAATCGATTCGGGAGCCCTGCACTTTTTGAAATTTTTCTTTTTTCATTTTTAACCCCTTTTCTTTAGGACTAATGATTAGGGACCTTCTTAAATGAAGTAAACATAGGGTTTAGAGTATTAGTTGAGTTGGGTCGACATCCTAGACTCGAAAGGGTTCATCTAGGGTTCGTTTAAGGGGGAATTTAAAGTGATGTTTAAGCATTACTTTCGTCGTGTAGTTCTATAAGGGTCTATAATGGATTAAGGTCAATTTGGAGACTTTAGAATTCAACTCGAGTTAGATTTGACTTGAGGGTTTATATAAAAGCCTAAAGGAGGCTTCGGAAATAACTTTGGAGTCTGAATTCCTTATCGAGGATGTTATGTCGGTACGTAATATGTATAGTCCCGATTTAGTTTATACATTTAATTATAATGGGAAGTTGATAAGGTAAATGATAATTTACTAAATCATAAAATGGAAATAAATAAAATGGATGTTACACACCTCTCTAAATACCATCTTAAGGGAAGTCCGTGCGAGAGGTGAAGCCCCCTGGCTAATGAATGCAGGGTGGATATAGTCCCAGGACATATGAGCGCTTGTTTTATTTTTTCTGCGATGGGTAGGAGATTCTGGGTGTGGTCTTGACTACCCCGCAGGCATATGTCCGTTTCCCGACGTTTTCGATAGGATCCCAGGTTGTCTTATGTTAGGCCCTGGAAGATGATAGTTATTTAGGGACGGGCACAGTGGGGAAACCCGGACGGGCGGTCTTAGAATCGTTATATTTATATTTATGACTATTCTAATTATCGAGTTGGACTCGATGGAACATGAATGCCATAAAGAGCAAAACTTATGCCACAAAGAGCATGCTATTGAGTTTAGTGCCATATAGGGCACATGATGATAATAATATTCCTGATAAGGAATGGAAAAGAATATAAACATTGAAATACGATGAATGGTGATAAAGGCTCGACAACACTTTTAATTCTGTTTTAATATGAACCTCACTCCATGTAGTCCTTTATCAGTTGTAGTTCCTTATATTATGTTACCATGTGTGACACCCCAACTAATTAAATACCGGGTAGCTACTCCTTTATAAAATTAATTGAAAATGCCAAGTTGGCTCAGTTAATAGCATCACTGTCGAAAACATTTTACTATTACTAACCACCTAGTATATAAAAAGCAAGTTGTCAAATTTTAATTAAAGTCTAATTAACATGCAACAAGTATAAAAGGAGAAATAAATAACACCATTCACCATACTGAAATAAAACGAATAACCATCACGATAGAAATAAATAAAGTCTGGAGGAAACCCCTCACTACAATCCCATAACTGAAATAAATAAACTGAAACAATACATGCTAAAGTCAGAAAACTGAAATGTAAAAGATGTCTAAATGGAAATGGGCAACATGCCCTACAACTGATAGATAGATCGTGACTCTGGAATCCAAAAGATAGAAGCGTCTACATGCAAATCCCTGTAGCTTCCACAAGCAGCTACAGCTCGTCACCTGAATGAATATCCTATGCTTGGTGTCCTTGTGGCTGGGCACCTAAAATGGTTTTACAAGAAAAAGATTTGAAAAGCAAACGGGTTAGAGCCCGAATGTGGAGTTATATTTTAAAAACCTGCAAGTGCTTTAAAAACATTTAAAACATTAAATGCAAAGTACATGCTAGGACGTGCACTCACATTATATTCTCACCTCTCGTCTAACTGTGCACTCCTAACGTAAGTACCCATCTATAACTATCCATACTACTAGCTAAGTGACAACATATCTAGCTAGACTGCCGAAGGTTCTACCCATAATACTTGGTTCCATTAATATGATAACGCTCTTGATTAAATAGGGGTTTAAAATAAACTCAGTTATTAAATAAGCCATATATATAAGTATCAGCTAACTCATTATATAACTCGAAACAATACCGTAATATGCTCACAATATTAACATGAGGATTCCCATTAATATAATGTATTTTATTCATCTCATAAATATACAATACAAGCACCCCGCAATCTAAGCTATGGTGCACACATACTCTGCTATCCATCCCGGTACATCACGTACATAAGGATCACACATTCCGAATCTCTCAGGAATAGTTCAGATAACACAAATCACAAATGGTGGAGGCGAACACAGTCACCATCACGTGGGTCACGCACATACCTACGCTCCCACGGTCAGCGGACTTATTAATATCACAATAAGTCTTTCTATGACCTATGTTCATCAAGGTACCAGTCTATATCCCCCCCGTAGGCACACAAGGATTAGAGGGTCCTAAGCGAACGCAACCTCCCGTGATAGCAAGTATGGTAGGTATGTCATACAAACAATCCATATACCAATACTAAGTAAACACACGTCTTAGTAATACCGTATTTTTAATTGTAGTACATATCGCATTCTCGTACTAATTATAATTATCAGAATTCGTACTATTCCGGTTTGTAATTATACGCGCTATAATTCATCCTCACATCGTAGTGGACACTCACGTCTCAACCCAAATGGTTCATCGAATATAACTCTCGTATATAATTTACTCCTCTCAATAACCCAAAAGTTCCAAATCAATTACTATATCATCAAGGAATGCTATCTATAACCTCGAACAAGTTTACGGAACTCCAAAAGTCAAAACAGTCCAAAAAGGATCAAACTGTCAACTCGTTAGAAGTCTCGTTCGAACGAGGCTTCGAACGAGTTTGGACTGTCAGGTCGTTAGAAGTCTCGTTCGAACGAGGCTGTTCGAACGAGATCCCAGTTCGTTCGAACGAACTGACCCTTCTAATGATATCTCGTTCGAACGAGATATCGAACGAAAATCCCTACTCATTAATAACGACTGGTCAACTCGTTAGAAGCTCGTTCGAACGAGTTCGTTCGAACGACCTGGGGGCTGCTTCTAACGAGCTACCAGTTTCGGCCCAGATTTTCCCAAAAATCATTTTTCACCATTTATACTCCTCAAATCTTCTCCAAAATATGTCTAAAAGATTGATTTAAGATATCTAAACAATCCTAAACACAATATAACTACATCCTCTCACGTTTTTATGGATTAACTCATCCTAATCATTCATCAATTTGCCAATATTAAACTTTCCCCCCAATTATTCATGAACAAGAACCCTAATTTTTAAATCCTCAATTCATCAAATCAAATCCGTTTTTGTTTCACCCAATCATGTATAATCATCAGATTAATTGTCTCCAAACTATTCTACATGCAATTCTCTTCACAATTTCACAAGTTCTATGATCTAATCTACATGGGTTTTCATATATATCAAGAACAAACCATAAATCTGAATTTTCTAACATGGAAAGAACATTTGCTGAAATTGAACATAATTAAACCACTTGCCTTGTGTTGTTTCCGGATTTGGTGTGGATTTGGCGTAGAATTTCTGCAGAATTCCTCTCTTTCTCTCCTTCTCCAAAAGGCTATGGTGGCTAGGGTTTGCTTTGGGGGAACTTATGAAAACCTAATTTAATAAACCTCCGTAGCTTGTTGGGTTAATAAGGGTTGGTTGGGTCAATTCCTTATCAGATTACAACTCTCAATTTTCGTCACTTTTAATTACCCAAAAATACCAAATTACTAAAATACCCTTTATGGTGCCGGAATGGCCTAAAAATACCCCGGGACCCAAACTATACCCCCGGCTAGTGTTTTCTGACTATCTCGACCCTTACGGATGCGTTGGCGCACTCAAAACGACCATACGGATTATAGATTTTAAATTCACTTTTAATATCAAAATATTATACCGTGACGCGGCGGTCCCACGCGTCTCAACAAAATTTCCAAATTGTCGTATATAAATCTCACGACAAATTTTATAATACCAAGTTCATATATAATCATATATGCACCTAATCAAATACCAATTCGCATCTCGTTAGTATTTATAACTCGGATTAATTTCCAATTAATACGCATTTAATTAATTAATCCCAAAAATAAATATAGCCAAAAGTACGGGGTATTACATACTTCCCCCCTAATAACTGAATTTCGTCCCGAAATTCGAAACTAGAAAGTACCTGCTAAAAATAGCTTTGGAGAACGTTCGCGCATCTCATCCTCGCGCTCCCATGTGGACTCCTCAACATTGTGATGTCGCCACTGAACACGCACTAACGGGACAATCTTTGACCGCAGTTTCCTCTCGCTTCGGTCCAAAATAGCAATTGGCCCCTCCTCGTAAGAGCTATCCGGCTGGAGATCGATGTCCTCCACAGCAATGTGAGAATGAGCCAAATTATCTCTAAGGTATTTCCTCAGCGAGGAAATATGGAACACGTCGTGAATCCGATGTAAGTGCTCTGGTAGTCCAAGTCTATACGCAACGGGTCCGATCCGCTCAATAATAGGAAACGACCCCACATACCTCAGTGCCAACTTCCCCTTCTTCCCGAAACGCATAATCCCCTTCATAGGGGATACCCTGAGCAAAACCTGGTCCCCTACTTGGAACTCTCTGAAAAACCTCTTCGCATCAGCATAACTCTTCTGCCTGTCTTGAGCTACCCGAATGCGACTCCGAATCAACTCAATCCTTGCCGAAGTATCCTGAATCACTTCCGGCCCAAGTAGTTTGTTGTCCCCCACTTCTAGCCAACATGCTGGGGAACGGCAAGGCCTACCGTACAATGCCTCAAACGGAGCCATGCCAATCGTGAACTGATAGGAGTTGTTGTAAGCAAACTCCACCAGTGGAAGGTACTGCTCCCATCCACCCCCGAAGTCAATAATGCACATGCGTAACATGTCTTCCAACATCTGATTGGTGCGCTCTGTCTGCCCATCAGTCTGCGGATGATAAGCCGTACTCAACCGCAATTCCGTGCCCATGGCCTCCTGGAAACTCTCCCAAAACCTCGAAACAAATATCTTGTCTCTGTCAGACACGATATTTAGGGGCACACCGTGGAGTCTCACAATCTCTGAAATGAAGAGCTGGGCATACTGTCCCAAAGTGTAGTCAGTCCTTACGGGTAAGAAGTGAGCGACCTTGGACAACCTGTCCACAATTACCCAAACGGAGTCGTGACCCCTCTGCGACGTAGGCAACCCCGTGACAAAATCCATGGATATGCTCTCCCACATCCACACCGGAACCTCCAACGGCTGTAGCAATCCTGCTGGTCTCTGATGATCCACTTTTACAAGCTGACAAGTGGCGCATTTCGAGACAAACTCAGCGATATCTCTCTTCATACCGCTCCACCAATACTGCCGTCTCATGTCTTGGTACATTTTGTCCCCTCCGGGATGTACCGCGAACCGTGAGCCGTGCGACTCTGCCATCACCTCATGTCGCAACTCCTCTCCTTCCGGAACTACCAATCTCCCATTGAAGCGCAATCCCCCGTCTGAGCTAACGGTATAGGACTCGGCTCCCTCTGCAAGTAATCGAACTATCTGCTCCTGACAGAACGAGTCATTAGCCTGTCCCGTACTACCCTCGTGATAATCTGCGGTATAACGGTCATCACAGACATGAAAGATCGGGCCACTGCATCCTGGTGTCCCAATTCCTTCCACTTAGCTTTCCACACCTCTGCCACCTCATCTGCTGGTCTGCGGCTCAACGCGTCTGCTACCACGTTAGCCTTACCCGGGTGGTACTGGATATCGAACTGGTAGTCCTTCACAAATTCAATCCACCTACGCTGCCGCATATTCAATTCCTTCTGTGTGAACAGATACTGTAGTGACTTGTGGTCCGTGAACAGCTGAAACTTCTCCCCCAAAAGATAGTGCCTCCAAATCCGTAAGGCAAATACCACTTCTGCCAACTCCAAATCATGCGTGGGGTAATTCTTCTCATAAGGCTTAAGCTTACGGGAAGCATAAGCTATGGCCTGTCTCTCCTGCTGCAATACACCTCCAAGTCCTTGCAAAGACGCATCAGTGTAAACCAAATACTCAACTCCCGATCTCGGCAATGCTAACACAGGTGCTGAGGTCAATTTGTCCTTCAATTCATCGAATGCCAACTGACAGGCATCACTCCAGATGTATGGTACACCCTTACGAGTAAGATGTGTCAAAGGACCTGCTATCTCTGAGAAACCCCGAATAAACCTCCTGTAGTATCCTGCTAAACCCAAGAAACTACGAATCTCCGTTGGTGTCGTGGGCTGTCCCCACTCCCTCACTGCTGATACCTTCCCCGGATCAACAGATATTCCCTGATCGGAAATAATATGACCCAAGAACTGTACTTCCTTCAACCAAAACCCGCACTTCTCATATTTTGCATACAGCTCGTTCTGACGAAGTGTTTGCAAAACCTGCCTCAAATGCTCGGCGTGCTCCTCCTCTGTCTGAGAGTAAACCAGGATATCATCAATGAAGACAATGACAAACTGGTCTAGGAAATCCCTGAACACTCTGTTCATTAAGTCCATAAACACTGCTGGAGCGTTGGTCAAACCAAAAGGCATAACTCGAAACTCGTAAGAACCATATCTCGACAAGAACGCAGTCTTCGAGACATCCTCCTCCCTGATACGCAACTGATGGTATCCCGACCTCAAGTCAATCTTCGAGAAGAAAGAAGCTCCTCTCAACTGGTCGAATAAGTCATCGATTCAAGGCAACGGATACTTATTCCGTATCGTGACCTTATTCAACTCTCGGTAGTCCACGCATAATCTCAGTGAACCATCCCTCTTCTTCACAAACAAAACTGGAGCGCCCCAAGGTGAGGTACTCCTGCGAATAAAGCCCTGCCCTAACAGCGCTCTATCTGATCCCGTAACTCTCGCATCTCAGCTGGAGCCATACGGTAGGGTGCACGTGCTATAGGTCTCGTACCCGGTAGCAAATCAATAACGAAATCTATCTCTCGACTGGGTGGTAAGCCTGGTATCTCCTGAAACACATCTGAATACTCCCTGACAACCGGGATCGAATCCAAAGGAATCACAACCTCCTTAGAGGTATCCTCCTCTATGTAATACAGATGAGCGGTCGATCCTCCCTCTGGGCGAGGCATCGCCACTATAAACATCTCTTGCCCCGGAATGGCAAAAACAATGCTCCCGCTGAAGCAATCAATCATGGCCCTATATGCTACGAGCCAATCCATACCGATGATCACATCGTGAACATGCATGTCTAACACTAACATGTCCGCAGGTAATACCAAACCACCAACCTCTACCCCCACTCCCCGGCATATAAAGAAAATAAGTGACCCACTCCCTAATGGTGAGTCGACACACGTCACTGTGCTCTCTGCCGTAGCTAACAATCCTAAAGATTTCACGAAGTGTGTAGCAATAAAACAGTGTGTAGCACCCGTATCAAATAACACCCGACCCATAGTGCCATGGATAGGAAACGTACCCTCGATCGCGGGCGGTGCCTGTGGAACTGCAGCCTGGTGAATTTTGTAGACACGTCCATACTGTAGCTGCACCTGCTGAGCTGGGACTGCTGGAATGGGTGGCAAAGCTGCCATCTGCGGCGGTGCGGGAAGAGCGGCGGGAAACATAGGTCTCTGCGGCTCCTGGCGAGCACCCTGCTGCTGCTGCTGTGGGGCCCTGCCCCTATCAGGACAATCCTGTTTCTTGTGGCCAGTCTTGCCACAAGTGAAACACTTCCCTGGGAAGTTCCCTCCCCTCTGCCCCTGCTGTCCCCGGCCCTGGTGGTCGTTACCATTCCTCCCTTGGCCCTGCTGGCCCTGATGAAACTGCTGCCCATTCTGTCCCTGTTGGCCCTGATGGCCGTTTGGACCCTGATGGACCTGGCGGAAACCTCCCTGTCCCTGCCTGTAGTTCCCTGATCGGAACCTCTTATTGTCCCCCTACTGGGTACCCTGCTCATTCTGTCTCTGCCCCTGACCGGTTTGTGCCCCTCTGGCACCATGTCCTCCAGTCCTGCCCTGATGGCTAGACTCCCCCGACCGCTTGCCCTCAGCCATGTGAAAACGGTGGTCCTGGCAGTGTAATAATGCAGCGTTAACCACATCAGAATACGTGGCCAACGATAGGTTCCCTAGCAGATGCTGACGGATCCTCCAATTCAACCCATCAGTGAACTTCTCTATCTTCTTCTTCTCTGTTGGAATCTCGTCTGGAACGATATTCAACAGGTTAGTGAACTCGGCCTCATACTCGGCCACTGTCTTTCCCTCCTTCTTCAAACTCATCAGCTTCCTCCTCATCTCTGTATGAACTGCGGACGAAAAGTACTTGCGATCGAACCGCACCCAGAACTCCTGAATCGTGAGGGCATCCCTCTCCTCCGCGGTGGTAATAGACTCCCACCACTGTAGTGCAGATCCCACTAGCTTGAAAGTAGCTAGCACCTGTTTCTGAACATCAGTGCATTCATGCATCCTCAAATGCCTCTGTATGTCCTTCCTCCATTGGCTCGAGACTACCACATCTGAGCTTCCTGCAAACTCTGGCGGATGCGCTTTCTGAAAAGCGTCTCGTACACGCTCCCAAGCAGACGGGAATGCATTAACCTGTGCTGGCGCGGCAACTGGCGCCTGAAGCGGTGCCTGCTGAATCACGGCAATCGCGGCATTTACCGCTTGGGCTACTATAGCAGCAACCTCAGCGGCGTTCAACATGCCCTGAACTGGAGCGGGCTGGGGTTCGGGCGTTGCATTCCTGGGAACTCGTCGTGCACGTCGTGGAGGCATCTGAAATAAGAACAAAGTTTATAAGTTCACGGTTATAAACTTAATATAGCTGAAGAACGAAGCATACACAAAAAGAGTACAACAGTCCTAAAATAGAGGGCTCTATATCAAAGAAAACGTAGCGGAAACATAATAGCCGTACAGATCCTAAAGGACACTAGAACCTGATGCTCTGATACCACCTGTGACACCCCGACTAATTAAATACCGGGTAGATACTCCTTTATAAAATTAATTCAAAATGCCAAGTTGGCTCAGTTAATAGCATCACTGTCGAAAACATTTTATTATTACTAACCACCTAGTATTTAAAAAGAAAGTTGTCAAATTTTAATTTAAGTCTGATTAACATGCAACAAGTATAAAAGGAGAAATAAATAACACCATTCACCATACTGAAATAAAACGAATAACCATCACGATAGAAATAAATAAAGTCTGGAGGAAACCCCTCACTACAATCCCATAATTGAAATAAATAAACTGAAACAATACATGCTAAAGTCTGAAAACTGAAATGTAAAAGATGTCTAAATGGAAATGGGCAACATGCCCTACAACTGATAGATAGATCGTGACTCTGGAATCCAAAAGATAGAAGCGTCTACATGCAAATCCCTGTAGCTTCCACAAGCAGCTACAGCTCGTCACCTGAATGAATATCCTATGCTTGGTGTCCTTGTGGCTGGGCACCTAAAATGGTTTTACAAGAAAAAGATTTGAAAAGCAAACGGGTTAGAGCCCGAATGTGGAGTTATATTTTAAAAACCTGCAAGTGCTTTAAAAACATTTAAAACATTAAATGCAAAGTACATGTTAGGACGTGCACTCACATTATATTCTCACCTCTCGTCTAACTGTGCACTCCTAACGTAAGTACCCATCTATAACTATCCATACTACTAGCTAAGTGACAACATATCTAGCTAGACTGCCGAAGGTTCTACCCATAATACTTGGTTCCATTAATATGATAACGCTCTTGATTAAATAGGGGTTTAAAATAAACTCAGTTATTAAATAAGCCATATATATAAGTATCAGCTAACTCATTATATAACTCGAAACAATACCGTAATATGCTCACAATATTAACATGAGGATTCCCATTAATATAATGTATTTTATTCATCTCATAAATATACAATACAAGCACCCCGCAATCTAAGCTATGGTGCACACATACTCTGCTATCCATCCCGGTACATCACGTACATAAGGATCACACATTCCGAATCTCTCAGGAATAGTTCAGATAACACAAATCACAAATGGTGGAGGCGAACACAGTCACCATCACGTGGGTCACGCACATACCTACGCTCCCACGGTCAGCGGACTTATTAATATCACAATAAGTCTTTCTATGACCTATGTTCATCAAGGTACCAGTCTATATCCCCCCCGTAGGCACACAAGGATTAGAGGGTCCTAAGCGAACGCAACCTCCCGTGATAGCAAGTATGGTAGGTATGTCATACAAACAATCCATATACCAATACTAAGTAAACACACGTCTTAGTAATACCGTATTTTTAATTGTAGTACATATCGCATTCTCGTACTAATTATAATTATCAGAATTCGTACTATTCCGGTTTGTAATTATACGCGCTATAATTCATCCTCACATCGTAGTGGACACTCACGTCTCAACCCAAATGGTTCATCGAATATAACTCTCGTATATAATTTACTCCTCTCAATAACCCAAAAGTTCCAAATCAATTACTATATCATCAAGGAATGCTATCTATAACCTCGAACAAGTTTACGGAACTCCAAAAGTCAAAACAGTCCAAAAAGGATCAAACTGTCAACTCGTTAGAAGTCTCGTTCGAACGAGGCTTCGAACGAGTTTGGACTGTCAGGTCGTTAGAAGTCTCGTTCGAACGAGGCTGTTCGAACGAGATCCCAGTTCGTTCGAACGAACTGACCCTTCTAATGATATCTCGTTCGAACGAGATATCGAACGAAAATCCCTACTCGTTAATAACGACTGGTCAACTCGTTAGAAGCTCGTTCGAACGAGTTCGTTCGAACGACCTGGGGGCTGCTTCTAACGAGCTACCAGTTTCGGCCCAGATTTTCCCAAAAATCATTTTTCACCATTTATACTCCTCAAATCTTCTCCAAAATATGTCTAAAAGATTGATTTAAGATATCTAAACAATCCTAAACACAATATAACTACATCCTCTCACGTTTTTATGGATTAACTCATCCTAATCATTCATCAATTTGCCAATATTAAACTTTCCCCCCAATTATTCATGAACAAGAACCCTAATTTTTAAATCCTCAATTCATCAAATCAAATCCGTTTTTGTTTCACCCAATCATGTATAATCATCAGATTAATTGTCTCCAAACTATTCTACATGCAATTCTCTTCACAATTTCACAAGTTCTATGATCTAATCTACATGGGTTTTCATATATATCAAGAACAAACCATAAATCTGAATTTTCTAACATGGAAAGAACATTTGCTGAAATTGAACATAATTAAACCACTTGCCTTGTGTTGTTTCCGGATTTGGTGTGGATTTGGCGTAGAATTTCTGCAGAATTCCTCTCTTTCTCTCCTTCTCCAAAAGGCTATGGTGGCTAGGGTTTGCTTTGGGGGAACTTATGAAAACCTAATTTAATAAACCTCCGTAGCTTGTTGGGTTAATAAGGGTTGGTTGGGTCAATTCCTTATCAGATTACAACTCTCAATTTTCGTCACTTTTAATTACCCAAAAATACCAAATTACTAAAATACCCTTTATGGTGTCGGAATGGCCTAAAAATACCCCGGGACCCAAACTATACCCCCGGCTAGTGTTTTCTGACTATCTCGACCCTTCCGGATGCGTTGGCGCACTCAAAATGACCATACGGATTATAGATTTTAAATTCACTTTTAATATCAAAATATTATACCGTGACGCGGCGGTCCCACGCGTCTCAACAAAATTTCCAAATTGTCGTATATAAATCTCACGACAAATTTTATAATACCAAGTTCATATATAATCATATATGCACCTAATCAAATACCAATTCGCATCTCGTTAGTATTTATAACCCGGATTAATTTCCAATTAATACGCATTTAATTAATTAATCCCAAAAATAAATATAGCCAAAAGTACGGGGTATTACACCATGCTAGACTATCATCCATGCTTAACTGTACATCATTGTCATACCTGTCATTTATCTATTGATCACATATACCCGGCCCTGACCGGTTTTTCTTTCTTTTTGTATATATATATATATATATATATATATATATATATATATATAATCTGTTCAGGTGTTCCGCCGCACGGTCGCCAGTAATGACCCTTCCTTCCTTATGTTTTGAGGAGCCGTGACATTGTGCGGGTTTCACGGGAGTTTTGTGTAAAGGCCTCCATTTATGTTTCTAGTTATGTTCAGTTTATTCGGGCTTGTTGCCCAAACCGTTGAAATTGTAATATGGATCTATTATGTAACACTTGGTACTATTTGTATGTTGTATGGTTGTTATTGACCGACGTTGCATTCGGTCCCTTGTATCTCTTGGGTTTCTTATTTACGCTTGTGGGGGTTTCCACCCTCTATTTCTATCATGGGTTGTTGAAAATGTTTTCTCTTTTATTTCAAATCAAAGTTTTTGATAACCCGTTTTCTGGAATATAGAGTGGTTATTCCTTATACTTTGCATACTGTTGTGATGCTGAGAATGATATTTATCAATGATTTCCTATTTTATCGGGGTATAGGGCTGGCCACCCTTTATTCCGGATAGCGGGTTGTCACAGATGGTATCAGAGCATCAGGTTCTAGAGTCTTTAGGATCTATGCGGACTTGTCACGTTCTACTGTAGCGTTCTTTGATATAGAACTTAATGTTAGGATTGCTTTGTTGCCTATATATGCGATCTTCTGCTAAATAGATTGTCTTATATTATGTTTTAACTCTATCTCGTCTCTATCTCAGATGCCGCCGAAGAGAGGACGTCCCGCTAGACGTAATAGGGTTGTTGAGGATGAGTTTGGTCCTCCACCGCAGCAGGGGAATATCAGTGGCGCTGAAGTGGCAAATATTGTGGCCCAAGTTGTCAACGCCGCGATGACTGCTGTGGCCCAACAAATGCCACAAGCTCAAGTGAGGGGACAAGAAGCACTAGTTCCTACGGGACCTTCTCAGTGGGAACGGGTGAGGGAGTCTTTCCTTAAGGGACATCCCCCGGAATTCGAGGGAGGTTCGGATGTTATCAAGGCGAACCAGTGGAAGAGAGATATGCAGCGCCATCTTAGAATGGTGGAATGTAGTGAGGAGAAAAAGCAAATTCTCATTACTTTCAAGCTTGTCGGACCGGCCTTGCACTGGTGGGAGTCAATGACGACACCCGAACAAAGGGATACTATGTCCATCACAAATTTTTGGGCTTTGTTTGATGGAAAGTATTTCCCTCCCGCAGTTCAGAGGGAAATGCAGAGGAAGCTTCAGGATTTAGTACAAGGGGAGAGATCAGTTGCCGAGTGCGAGGAGGATTTTACCCGGTTAGCATGTTTTATACCGGATGAAGTAACTCCAGAAGCGAAGAGGATCTCCAAGTTTGTGGGAGGTTTGCATTGGCGAATAAAACAACATTTACTTGGAAACCCATCTCTGGTGACCTTTGGTGATGTGATGAATGCTGCTCTACTTCACTGTCAAGAGCATAGGTTGTTTGTGCAAAACAAGAAGAAGGTTGTAGTTGCGGGGCAGGCTGTGAGACAGGGAGGAGTTGGGAGAGGAGGGGGAACCTCTTCTTCGTCCCAATCCTCGGGGAACAAGCAGGTTGAGAGGGATCCTCAGCAGGGGGATTCGGTAAAGCGTCAACGTTTCGATGGGTATAATGCTGGTGGCAACAACAATAATAACAGGCAGGGTCAAGGTGGTCAGCAACCACAGGGTGGTAGAGGTGGAAATGGAGGTAGGGGCCAACAGGGCCGAGGTGCGGGACAATTCTGGAATAACCAAGGCAGGAATCAGGATAATACGACAAATCAATGTTCCCAGTGTGGGGAGATGGGTCACTATAAAAGGGCGTGTCCTCAGTTGGTTGGAGGGCATCTTCCTAGGGCCCCACAGCAGCCGTATGTACAGTTTTCGCCTCAAGCGCCAAATCCGGTTGCTCCTCCTCAATAGGGGCAATTGCAGTACTGAAGGGTTTACCATATTCAGGAGGCTCTGGTTCCTCCAGCTCCTCCTGCACCGCCAGCGATCGAGGGTAAGTTTCTCATTCATGGGCATTCGGGTCGAATCCTATTTGATACGGGTGCTACACACTCCTTTATTTCTAGAAGTTTTGCCCAGACTACAGGTTTGATAAAATTTGCTGAAAGTACCTTCACTAGCGTTGAATCCTCTATGGGCGATGGTTCATTGATTTTCTTCGTATGTAAAAACGTAGGAATTAATCTTGGTGACTTGTGTTTTGATGCCGATTTGCTCGTCCTTGATATGGTCGGGTACGATGTAATTTTGGGTATGGATTGGTTAGTGAAGTACCGTGCTATAGTGAATTGCTTCGGGAAGAGTATAGTTTTTGCGGTTCCGGGACAAGAGATGTTCCTGGTAGTTATGCCTTGTATGGAAGGGAGCACGAGTGCTTATTTATATTGTATTGCGTAAGATGCATCTAGAGATGTTGTGATTCCCCTAAATTCTCTTCCAATCGTTAGGGACTTTGAAGATATTTTTCGAGAGATACCGGGATTACCTCCAAGTCGGGAAATAGAGTTTGTGATTGAATTAATGCCGGGAACTTGACCGATCGCCAAAGCTCCTTATCGAATGGCTCCTGTGGAGATGAGGGAGCTGAGAGATCAGATTCAGAAGCTTTTGGAGCAGGGCTTTATTAGGCGTAGTACCTCGTCGTGGAGCGCTCCGGTATTGTTTGTGAAGAAGAGAGACGGTTCTCTCCGGTTATGCGTGGACTATAGAGAGTTGAATAAAGTCACCATCCGGAATAAATACCCTTTACCTCGCATCGACGACTTGTTTGATCAACTTAGGGGAGCTTCCTACTTCTCCAAGATCGACTTGCGGACAGGGTATCACCAATTGAGGATACGAGAGCAAGATGTATCTAAGACGGCCTTTTTGACCCGTTATGGATCTTATGAGTTCTTGGTTATGCCCTTTGGGATAACCAATACCCCTGCAGTGTTTATGGACCTTATAAATAGGGTATTCCGGGATTTCCTTGACCAGTTTGTCATTGTCTTTATCGATGACATCCTAGTCTATTCTCAGACAGAGTCGGATCACGCTGCTCACTTGCGGTTGGTCCTGCAGAGATTGAGGGATCATCAATTGTATGCAAAGTTTGAGAAGTGTGGCTTCTGGTTGAAGGAAGATCAATTCTTGGGGCATGTGGTGTCATCCCAAGGCGTGTCTGTGGATCCGAGTAAGGTGATCGCGGTGAAGGAGTGAGGCCAGCCCACGACGCCCACTGAAGTTCGTAGTTTTCTGGGCTTGGCGGGTTATTACCGCCGATTCATTAAGGGCTTTTCTAAGGTTGCTAGCCCGTTGACGAATTTAACCCGGAAAGGAGTAAGATTTGTATGGGACAGTTCATGTCAAGCGGCTTTCGATGAGCTCAAGGATAGACTGACTTCCGCTCTAGTCCTGGCATTGCCAAAGCCGGGATTGGAATATCTTGTCTTCACTGATGCATCTCTTCAGGGATTAGGAGGTATTATTCAACAAGAGCGACAACCTATTGCGTACGCTTCTCGTAAGTTGAAGCCTCACGAGAGGAACTATCCAGTGCATGACTTGGAGTTCGCCGCCGTTGTATTTGCCTTGAAGATATGGAGGCATTACCTCTTGGGGGAAAAGTTTAGTCTTTTCACCGACCACAAATCGCTGCAATACTTATTCTCCCAAAAGGATCTGAATATGCGCCAGCGTCGTTGGTTGGAGTTTGTGAAGGACTACCGATTTGATATTCATTATCACCCCGGAAAGGCGAATGTGGTAGAAGATGCCTTGAGTAGGAAGCCTGATGGAGACTTAGCTGAGGTGTGGACAGATAAGTGGAAAGAACTCAGCCTGGAAGATGCAGGGGTGAGAGCATTCCTTTCTGTGATGACGGTTACTCCCACGATTATAGCAAAGATTGTGGAAGCTCAAAAAAGAGATAAAGTTTGTCAAGACCATACACACCAGTTGTTGTCTGAGGGAGCGGAGTCGTACTCAATTGGTTCTGAGGGTGGACTACGCTTCCATGGAAGACTTGTGGTTCCCGACGATGGGGATTTGAGACGTACAGTGATGGCAGAATCCCACGGGTCCAAGTTCGCGGTACATCCAGGCGGGGACAAGATGTACCAAGATATGCGTCGTTTGTATTGGTGGGCGGGTATGAAGAGGGATATCTCAGAGTTTGTGTCTCAATGCACTACTTGTCAGTTGGTTAAGATCGACCACCAGCGACCGACAGGTTTGTTACAACCGCTCGAGATTCCCGTATGGAAATGGGAGAGCATTTCGATGGACTTTGTTACGGGTTTGCCTAAATCACAAAAGGGTCATGACTCAATTTGGGTGATTGTCGACCGTTTGACTAAGTCGGCACACTTCTTGCCTGTGCACCGATTATGATACTGCTCGTTATGCCCAATTGTTCATCGAGGAGATCGTCAGACTCCACGGGGTACCTTTAAACATTGTCTCCGACCGAGATAAAATATTTGTGTCCCACTTTTGGCAGAGTTTCCAGGGAACTATGGGGACTGAATTGAAGTTAAGCTCTTCCTATCACCCTCAAACAGACGGTCAGACCGAAAGGGTAAACCAGATGTTGGAGGATATGCTTCGTATGTGCATACTCGACTTTAAAGACGGTTGGGAACAATACCTTCCATTGGTTGAGTTTGCTTATAATAACTCATACCAATTTACTATCGGAATGGCACCTTATGAAGCTCTGTATGGCAGGCCTTGTAGATCGCCCGCTTGTTGGTTGGAAGTGGGTGATAATAAGTTCCTTGGACCTGAAATGATCCAAGATACTTTTTCAAAAATTGAGCTTATTCGAAATCGCATACGGATAGCCCAAGATCGTCAAAAGAGTTATGCCGATGCGGGTAGGAGACATATGGAATTGGAGGTTGGAGACCAAGTGTTAGTGCGAGTGTCCCCGATGAAGGGTATTAAACGTTTTGGGAAGAAAGGAAAGCTTGCACTCCGTTTTGTTGGACCTTTCCCGGTAATTTCAAAGGTTGGTCCCGTGGCATACCAACTCGCCTTACCGGAACCTTTACAACAAATCCATGATGTATTTCATGTCTCCTCTTTGAAGAAGTACAGAAGGTGTGAAGGTGCCCTTTGGCACATTCCTTTCGAAGATATCGAGTTGCAGACCGATGTTTCTTATGAAGAACAACCGGTCGCTATCCTTGAGTTTGGGGAGCGAAAGTTGAGATCTCGTGTGGTGACCCTAGTGAGAGTTCATTGGAGTCATCATCATGCAAGCGAATCAACTTGGGAACGTGAGGATGAGATGCGGGAGAAATATCCACATCTTTTCTCATGAGGTATGCCTGAATTTTGGGGGGAAAATTCCCTCATAAGGGGGGGAGTATGTAATAACCCTCGCTTATGAGACCGTATTTTATGGTAATTACTTATTATAGTAATTAGAGACTAGTGTTGGGTTATGATTTGAATGTTAATTCAATGTAGCAAAGTCGATATTTATTATGAGGTTGCTTACATATCATAATCATGGGAAATATTGCTATGTCATGCTTATTAATATCATCTATATTTAAAATGATATTTGGCTTAATTATGAGACCGGAACCTAAATTGAATTTTAAAATGTCCAAATGATAATTTGGAGGTTGCAGTTGATTCCGGAAGGTGCGAAATAGTCAAATAATGTACCATATTGTATTTTGTAGTTTTGGGCATTTTTGACTGGTTGTGCTTTAATTATGCAGTTGCGTATTATTTTATCGCACTATTAGTTAATTTAGTGGGATATTTGTCTTAGGCCACGACTTAAGCCTATTAAGTCTTCTAATTACCCTAATTCCCTTCCAAAACCAAAGAGAAGAAAGAGAAGAGTAGAGAGAAAGAAAGACTTGGAGATTGAGAGAGGATTTGCTACTACACCAATAAATCTGCAAAGTTGCTGAATCAAGGCAAGTTTTTACTTGCTATTTGTGTCTTGAGATAGATGATTTGCTATGATAATGTTGTATTGATTTTGGTTTAGCAAACTTAGGGTTTCTCTCATGTATTTTTGGGTTTTGATTCATTCAAAGATGATTAAGATGATTCATGAGGTTTTAGATGATCAATAGTATCATTGATGTTATTTTAGTGTTGGTATATAAGTTTGGTTTGAAGAAATTTGAGTTGGGATAGAAAATGGAGTCCAAGACTCCATAACCAATTCTTGGCAAAATTGCAGGCCCGAATCGATTCGGCCCCCTTGGCGAATCGATTTGGTTAGGTCCAGTGCCCAGGTCTTGTGAACCGAATCGATTCGGAATTGATCCGAATCGATTCGGCAGTTATGCAGAAACCCAAAATTTCTGACCGAATCGATTCGGTTTCCATCCGAATCGATTCGGCTACTTTTCAGAAACTCAAATTTTCTGGCCGAATCGATTCGGCCAAGGGGGCGAATCGATTCGGGAGCCCTGCACTTTTTGAAATTTTTCTTTTTTCATTTTTAACCCCTTTTCTTCAGGACTAATGATTAGGGACCTTCTTAAATGAAGTAAACATAGGGTTTAGAGTATTAGTTGAGTTGGGTCGACATCCTAGACTCGAAAGGGTTCATCTAGGGTTCGTTTAAGGGGGAATTTAAAGTGATGTTTAGGCATTACTTTCGTCGTGTAGTTCTATAAGGGTCTAGAATGGATTAAGGTCAATTTGGAGACTTTAGAATTCAACTCGAGTTAGATTTGACTTGAGGGTTTATATAAAATCCTAAAGGAGGCTTCGGAAATAACTTTGGAGTCTGAATTCCTTATCGAGGATGTTATGTCGGTACGTAATATGTATAGTCCCGATTTAGTTTATACATTTAATTATAATGGGAAGTTGATAAGGTAAATGATAATTTACTAAATCATAAAATGGAAATAAATAAAATGGATGTTACACACCTCTCTAAATACCATCTTAAGGGAAGTCCGTGCGAGAGGTGAAGCCCCCTGGCTAATGAATGCAGGGTGGATATAGTCCCAGGCCATATGAGCGCTTGTTTTATTTTTTCGGCGATGGGTAGGAGATTCTGGGTGTGGTCTTGACTACCCGCAGGCATATGGCCGCTTCCCGACGTTTTCGATAGGATCCCAGGTTATCTTATGTTAGGCCCTGGAAGATGATGGTTATTTAGGGACGCGCACAGTGGGGAAACCCGGACGGGCGGTCTAAGAATCGCTATATTTATATTTATGACTATTCTAATTATCGAGTTGGACTCGATGGAACATGAATGCCATAAAGAGCAAAACTTATGCCACAAAGAGCATGCTATTGAGTTTAGTTCCATATAGGGCACATGATGATAATAATATTCCTGATAAGGAATGGAAAAGAATATAAACATTGAAATACGATGAATGGTGATAAAGGCTCGACAGCACTTTTAATTCTGTTTTAATATGAACCTCACTCCATGTAGTCCTTTATCAGTTGTAGTTCCTTATATTATGTTACCATGCTAGACTATCATCCATGCTTAACTGTACATCATTGTCATACCTGTCATTTATCTATTGATCACATATACCCGGCCCTGACCGGTTTTCCTTTCTTGTTGTATATATATATATATATATATAATCCGTTCAGGTGTTCCACCGCACGGTCGCCAGTAATGACCCTTCCTTCCTTATGTTTTGAGGAGCCGTGACATTGTGTGGGTTTCACGGGAGTTTTGTGTAAAGGCCTCCATTTATGTTTCTAGTTATGTTCAGTTTATTCGGGCTTGTTGCCCAAACCGTTGAAATTGTAATATGGATCTATTATGTAACACTTGGTACTATTTGTATGTTGTATGGTTGTTATTGACCGACGTTTCATTCGGTCCCTTGTATCTCTTGGGTTTCTTATTTACGCTTGTGGGGGTTTCCACCCTCTATTTCTATCATGGGTTGTTGAAAATGTTTTCTCTTTTATTTCAAATCAAAGTTTTTGATAACCCGTTTTCTGGAATATAGAGTGGTTATTCCTTATACTTTGCATACTGTTGTGATGCTGAGAATGATATTTATCAATGATTTCCTATTTTATCGGGGTATAGGGCTTGCCCCCCTTTATTCCGGATAGCGGGTTGTCACATTAGTAATCCTAATCCCACTCTAACACTACAAATGAAATCATCGAACCGCCTCAAATCTGGCATCGTAAACAATCGACGCCTTAGGTCGATCAATCGATCGAACAGGTATGCGGCCACTGCTATTCTCCTTCGTTTAATACCATTTAACTAAAAATTCATTTTTTATTAGTCACGGCCTAAATCCGTGACAAATGTTTTTCCTTTTTTTAATTTGTTTTTTAAAGGCTAAACTTAAAACTCTCATAAAAACTTCATTTTAAATCCAATTTCGATTCCGCTTGAAGTTTTATTCTTCTAAAATCATAACCAACATATTTATTTAATAAAAATTATTACATACAAAAATTTATTTTTCTCGAATATTTCAATTAATTAATTAATTAATAAAAACACGGGGTGTTACATACTTTCCCACTAGCAAAGAATTTCGTCATCGAAATTAGACGAAGCATACTCATCAACGCATAAATCTCGCAAAAAAACGTATGGCTCACATATGCCTACCCGTAGGATGCCATAATTTGGTGCCCATATCCTAATTCTACGCGCACCTACTCCACGAGCAACAAAATAATACATATTGCCTATAAAGATACGCATAATTGTGAAAATAGCGGCGTACCACACGTTCCCACAAATCCCCCACTCGATCCTATATCCGAAAGTCATCAAAATGATAACGTCCTCAAATTAAATCTCAACACCAAAAATCAATACATACGATACCTAACATTTGTACTAAAATCTCCAAAATAAATATCGTCTCCATAATCCATTATAAGGATCCTCACATCAAGCTTACTAATTCTAAACTCAATGCCTATAACATCCTTAACTCAAAACTTCACATCCGCAAGTATCACATATAACACGTATGTTAGATTCTCTACTTTAAGGAGTACAAATCAACAAAGGGAATCAAAGATCGACAACGCGGAAGCTAAACGGACTCATAACTTACGAGACCCATGACCATGCTCTGATACCATCTGTCACACCCCAAAAAATATGATAGACGGAGTGGCTAGCCACCGCCGTCGAACTATGTCGGGCGTGAACTAAATAAATACCATTCTTAGCATGAGACAGATATAAGACATAGATAAATCAGTCCATAAGATAAATAATTGAATCAATCCCAAAATGATCATAAACAACTGAACGATAAAAGATCCATCACATGCTAACTCCAAAAATCCATTCTCCAATAATGATTAAATAAAATCTGAAATAATCCCAAAAGAAATCCTCTAAAAAACTTTGGAACCGAATGACCCAATAAAACTCAAATGAAGTCTCATAATTAAATACGTTTGAAAAGGAAAGTCTAACTAAACTATGCCATAAAAGGAATAACTCTAGTTGCACCACCAAATGATAACTCGGATAAACTTATGAAGCTTCTCCAATTCTAATCCTGAAAAATATTAGTCAACACATGGGTCATAGCCAAAGCCCTAAGCAAGAATACACACTACTCCCCTCAAATAGGATCTTTGAATCCAGACAATAACATTATACGCAATAAATATCACAATATAATATTTTAAATTAAACGGGATAATTAAAGGCGATAAATATAAATTACTAACTAACCGTAGGAATCCCCATTTAAAAGGCACACCAATATGATTTTAAAATATCCAAGTCCTACGATGTTAATTTATTAAATTAACCAATTTTTTTTATTATTGTTCTCACTTTTTATTAAATTGTCACACTTTCCCTTGTCAATCGCCGTCTGACCCGTTTAAACTGTTGGCCCTGATACATTATGTCGCCACATATTTTAATACCCGTTTTTATCTTAGGCATTAATTCTCAATTACTTAATTTATAATCACCCCACCCTTTTAATCGATGTGAGATCCTCAAAATACCCCTTAGTCCCATAACTAAGGGTCCCCAAGTTATCAATACGTCCTACCCTATGTATATAATGAATTTCTAACTTAAATCTCGACCTAGTCTCATGCCTAGACTAGCGTAACGACGATAAAACACAAAAAATCAGCCCACCCCCAAGATGATAAAAACGCCATAATCTACCCTCACTAGTCCCATACCGAGAAGGCGTAAATCATTAAAATGCCTACCCACTAGTCTCATACCTAGAAGGCATCCTAAAGTATAGGGAGAGAAAAATTACCCAACAATCCGTCATCACAAAAGCAATATAATAATACCAAAAAGTCACATAAACAAGCATAATTAATCAACGTATAAAACTACGCGTGATAGTCCAATTGAATTTAATCATAATTTAATTATCACCTTGTCATAAACCTCCAATAAGCCTTATTTAATTATTTCAATTAAATATACCCCTATTTCATCTTTTAAAACATCAAACTTATAATTTCATTATTTCAACAAAAATTACATGAGTTATACCCCCCAAATCCATTTATTTTAAAACTAGGATTTTTCTACATGCAACCTACACCAAATAAACCCAAAATCACTCACGAATCCTACGTACCCAAAGATTTATAAAAATTATTTAGATTAAAAGAATTTATAAAAACAACCCCATAATTAGTGTCCACTTTTTCTAATTAAGTTACTAATTATTTTTAAGAAAATATGTTATTAAGTGTTTAGGTGACACTTAAAATGCATAATACTAAAGGAAAAGAATAGAGTATTCATGCCTACAAAGTTCGTGTTGAAAATGTGGTTAGAAATCTGAATTCCTCTCGAAAAATTAGCAAAGAAGTGTTCTTGAATCAATCTTGATAAAGCCCTAAATAAGCCTCCCAAAACTTTTGACAAAAACTTGATTGTGTTGGATGTGGATGATTATGGTTGAGTGGAAAAATATTTGGAAGTGTTCTTTGGTGAAAAACTTGAGAAAAAGTGATTATGAGAAGTCCCCCTACGGATTATTAAGCTTATATAGTGATTAGGAATCCTAATCCCACTCTAACACTACAAATGAAATCATCGAACCGCCTCAAATCTGGCATCGTCGATCGATTGATCGAACAGGTATGCGGCCACTGCCATTCTCCTTCGTTTAATACCATTTAACTAAAAATATTTTTTTTTGTTAGTCAAGGCCTAAATCCGTGACAAATGTTTTTCCTTTTTAATTTTTTTAAAGGCTAAACTTAAAACTCTCATAAAAACTTCATTTTAAATTCGATTTCGATTCCTCTTGAAGTTTTATTCTTCTAAAATCATAACAAACATATTTTTTAATAAAAAATATTAAATAAAAAATTTTTATTTTCTCGAATATTCTAATTAATTAATTAAATAATTAATAAAAACACGGGGTGTTACAATTGAATATATGATTTTTAAGTTATTCGTCACATTAACTTAATTAACCATTTCTCATTTGGGGCCATATAACATTTTCACGAGTTATATGTATAAACAATACAATTCACGTCATATATTTTACCCGTATATAATTATCTGCACCATATATACGTATCATCATATTACAATATAACCATCCTCTCGAGTAGACACTCGCCGTATGTTCTCTACAATGATATCATTACAGGTATACTCATCCACTTGGACACCCTGACACAGTTAGCTCCCCAAATCAGTGAAACAAAATAAAAGCAGCGAAGGCGGTCATAGTTCCATTCGAAAATGAGACCGAATTATACCCAAGACGTCTAACCCCTAAATACGGACGCAATGACCTGAGGACTATACTCGCCCTGCTCCTCAATCCAGGGGATTCACCCACATCGCGCAACCTCCTATGATAGCAATAGAGGGTTATGTATTCCTATAAATATTATTCACACTATTATTTATAAAGCACACAAAAATATATATATATATATATATATATATATATATATATATATATAGAGAGAGAGAGAGAGAGTGTGTGTGTGTGTGTCTATATCTCTCTCTCTCTCTCTCTCTCTCTCTATATATATATATATATATATATATATATATATATATATATATATATATATATATATATATATATATATATATATATATATATATTTAATTAATTCAGGATACTTCGTGCACAATTTACCGTAACACTAGCTTAACATTTCCAAGTCTATATACCAATTTATAATTTAAATAATTTCCACATTTATTTATTTATCATTCGAGTTGTGTCACCCAACTAAATTACCCAGACTATCTCCTTCGGTCCGAAATTTCATCTTGTAGAACTTATTCCTTCAATTCCACTTATTAAGGTTAACACCCTTTTTATTGTGAATATTCCATAATTTATTATATAACCCTATAATAAATTAATTTGGCCAAATCCGTGCCTAAGCTCCCGTAGAACTTAGTCCCAAAATATCCGACTCAATTTCCCCGACTCTAAACTTTAATTAACTACACATTAATTAATTTATTACCTTGGTGTCCCTAAACCAATAAACCCGGACTCGCTCACTTAGCCCACAATATACTATTCAGAACTTATGACCCAAAGTTCTCCTTAATAAATTCTTGCACACTTATTAATCTAAGGTTTTAAATTTACTCAAAACCAACCTTAATTACCTTATGGATTATTTCCCCAATTACCTGAATAATATCCCACACCAAACTAATCCATAACTGTAACCACAAAAACCAAAACTCCAAACGGTAAACCCAAACAGTTACAGTAACCGATTTTGTCGAAAATATACAACCGTCGTTCGAACCACTCCAACCGTTGGTCAAACGACTCTGGACGTCGCTCGAACCACTCCGACCATCATTTGAATGACTCTGGACGTCGCTTAAACCAAACCCAGGTCGTTCGAACGACCCCTGGGTTATTCCCCTTCTTCTTCTACATTCCGATCACACCGCCATTGACAGCCTAAAAACAAAAACTCTCTACCTATAATTTTATACAGTACCCCATACAACCTTACATCTAACCTAAGGTTTCAAGATCCCCAAATCTTAGTTAAAATATCCACACAGGTTGAAGGTTACATGATCGAATTTTCAAATCCTCAACAGGTTATAAATCTAAATTTATTGAAACCCAATTTAGATATTAACTAACCCAAAAACCATATCATCTTATCACACCCACTATGATATGAATAAAAATCTGCAATTAATTTAAAAGAAAGTTTAACCACTCGCCTTAGGGTTCATAGGGTCTGAATCCGTTGGTGTAGATGACGATTATTTGATGAAGAACACATATATTTGTTCTTGATTTTGGCTCTCGTGGTTTCTCCAATTCACCCACTTTTCTCTTTCTTAATTTGGTTTTTCTAAAATACGTTATCGCTACCACACCCTCTCACTTTTAGGGTTTAATAACTCAATCCCGTTTTTAAGCTTGTGGGCTTTATAAAAATGGCCCAAACACTCTTATGTGGGCTTGGTTATGTCTAAAAATGCCCCTAGGCACTCTTTTCCTACTATTTTGACCCATCCGGACTCAACCTTACACTCATAATTGCCATTCAGATTATTTTACAAAAATTAATATTCACCTATTAATTTATTAAATTATTACTATTCACTTAACATCTTTAAATCCCATAAATATTAATCGTCTACTCACCGGATTAATATTTAAATAATAATAATAATAATTAATTCAATTAAATTACGACACAAAAGTAATTTAAAATTTATCGAATTAATTAATTAACAACTGCCCAAAAATACGAGGTGTGACATACTCCCCCCTTACAAGGGAATTTCGTCCCCGAAATTAGGTTGTACCTGCGGCGAATACCTTTGGGTATTGCTCTCCCATTCTATCCTTTCGCTCCCAAATGGACTCGTCAACGTTGTGGTGTCCCCACTAAACTCCAACAAGTGGCATCACTTTAGATCACAGCTTGCGCTCACTACGATCCAGAATAGCTATAGGTCTCTCCTCATATGAGACATTTGTTTGCAAATCAAACTCCTCAAGTGGAACATGTCACAAGCTATCACACTCCCCTAAAAATTCTTCAGCGATGCCACATGAAACACGTGTGTATCCGCTGTGGATGCTATGGTAAACCCAATATATAATCTACCGGTTCCACTCTCTCAATGATAGGGATGACCCCCACAAATATCCACGATAGCTTCCCTATCATGCCGAACCTCATGACCCCTTTCATGGAAGACACTCTAACCAACACCTAGTCATCACTCTCCAACTCAATGGTCTCCGACCATATAGTACCTCAAGAGACGAGCCTATACTCTGTCGGCTGTACGAAAAGGCCCCACCTTATATGGGTATCAAATTCTTATTGTCAAACCTGTGACTCTCCTCCGGTTAAATATCCGAAACAATCCATGACTACTCATGTCAGACCTCAACCCCTTAACTAACAATGACGTAACTCCCTTTATGTTTCTGAGCTATCTGGAAAAGGCTCAGTTCGCTTCATTCCTGACGATGAACCATAAATCACATTGGGTCTCAAAAGTTTGTTATTCCCCCACCCTTCCCAACCAAAGGGTGGATGAAAAAATTTCCCTGATAATGTCTCAAAAGGTGTCGTCCAAATAATAAACCATAACAAAGTATTGCACGTAGCTCTACTAGTGGTAATTAATATTCCCAATCACCCACAAAAGAAATTCCACGTTTCGCACTCCCGATGGAAACCCTAACCTCCCCGTGTTTTTGGATATCCCAAATATGAAGTTCAACACTCATGCTCACGACTCCCGTCACTGGAAATATCAAAATTACAAAAGCCTAGTCGTAAATCTCAGATCAACCTTTTTCCATCCCTAAATGGTGTAACTTGGGGACAACCCCACTATATATTATTCACCACATATCCCCACGCTCAACGTTTCACATTACGAGGGACATCTTATAACAAAACTGCTATGCATCTAACAAGGTGAGACTTCTCCACATAGGGCGCCCATATACCATATATCTCGTGCATATTTTCACCAACCTCAGAACATAACCTACGTAACATACTTATCTCACTTTCGGTCTCCGCATTCTCAACGCAGCTATATCATCCGATAGTTTCTATCAATCCACCAATTACTATTTAATTCTTCCCGATATTTCCCCACTTATCCACTTGTGGTTCGAAAGTTCTTCTGAGTGTTTCTTTCACAACACTTCCCGGCTCCACCGGTCCTATTTCTTAATAGCTCTCCGCTCAATGTGTTTTCTCCACACTTTCAATAATTATCGTTAAATCCAATGACCAAGCATCCAACGAAATTTCACCATTCCCGATGTTTATTAAGACGCTAGAGGGAGGAGTGGAGTTTGGATACAAGGTTGGGGGTTGTTGGATGTGTTCTTAGTGTGTTCTGGATGTGCGTCGAGTGGGTGAGTTTGTCTAGCGTGAGTGTGCGCGAGGCAGAGCGTGCGCTGATCATAAAGGTAATTTTCACTTTATTATGTAAGATCATGACATTGATATGGTAGCTTTTGTTTGTTTGGTCCTTAATATGTTTTTTTTTGCAGATCTAATGAAGCCCTAAATATGAATATTTAATTTATAAAATCTATTTTTTGCAAGTATACTATCTATTTTCTCTCCCTCTCTATGTTTGTCTTTAGTGATTTTCTCTACCATATAGAGTTTTGTTTTTAGTGATTTTCTCTACTATATAGAGTTCTATTTTTAGTGATTTGCTCAGGATAATGTAGTTGTAGATGCATTGAGCCGTAGGCCAGTAGACGAGACGACCGAGGTGTGGAAGGCGAAATGGAAGGAGTTAGGGCACCAATATGCTCTGGCCAGAGCATTCATGTTAGTTATGACCGTCATGCTGCAGATAGTGACAAGGGTGGTTTGGGCATAGGCGACAAACCCTTTTTTCCAGGAGAGGATGAGACAACTCTTATCTAGTGGAGCCGAGTCTTATTCAGTGAGTTTTGAGGGAGGCTTGCATTTCAACGGGAGACTCATGGTTCCTAAGGGGGAGGACCTTCGACATGCAGTGATGACAGAGTCGTATGGGTCCAGATTTGTGGTACATCCCAATGGGGATAAGATTTACTAGGATATGAGGCGACAGTACTGGTGGAGTGGGATGAAAAGGGATATCGTTGAGTTCATATCCAAGTGTACGACTTATCAGCTAGTAAAAGTAGACCATCAGAGACCACCAGGTTCACTTCAGCCGTTAGAGATCCCTATGTGGAATGGGAGGTCATTTCCATGGATTTTATTACCGGGTTACCTACTTCACAGAGGGGGCACGATTCTATATGTGTTATTATGGATCGGTTGAAAAAGGTGGCCCATTTTTTGCCAGTCAGGATAGACTATACTACAGGACAGTATGCTCAGATATTTATTGCAGAGATAGTGAGACTGCATAGTGTGCCCATTGATATCATGTCAGATAGAGATAATACTTTTGTGTCTCATTTTTGGGAGAGTTTCCAGGAGGCTATGGGTATCGAGTTGCGATTGAGTACGGCGTATCACCGGTAGACCGATTGGCAGGTTGAGCGTACTAATCAGATGCTTGAGGACATGTTGCGCATGTGTATCCTTAACTTTGGGGGAGGTTGGGAGCAGTACCTTCCACTGGTCGAGTTTTCTTACAACAACTCCTATCAGTTCACGATTGGCATGGCCCCATTCGAGGCATTATATGGGAGACCTTGTCGTTCTCCAGGCAGTTGGCTAGAGGTGGGAAACAATAAGTTACTTGGGCCAGAGATAATTTAGGATACATCGATCAGGATCGAGATGATTCGAAGTTGCATACGGGTAGCCCAGGACAGACAGAAAAGCTACGCTGATGCTAAGAGGTCCTTTAGAGAGTTCACAGTGGGGGACTAAGTTTTGTTAAGAGTATCTCCTGTGAAGGGGGTGATGAGGTTTGGGAAGAAAGGGAAATTGGCTCCGAGATATGTAGGACCATTTACTATTACCGAGAGGATCGGACCAATGGCTTACAGACTTGGGTTTCCTGACCACTTACACCATATTCATGACGTGTTTCACATATCGTCATTGAGGCTGTATCTTCGGGATGAGTTGGCCCACACTCACATTGCGATAGAGGATATCAATTTGTAGCCCGACAGTTCTTATGAGGAGAGGCTAGTGGCTATCCTAGATCATAGTGAGAGCAGACTGAGGTCAAAGGTATTTCCACTTGTGCGGGTTCAGTGGCAACATCATAATGTGGAGGAGTCCACTTGGGAGCGAGAGGCGGATATGTAGGAGAAGTATCCAGATTTATTCGTACCAGGTATGCCTTACTTTTCTAATTTCGAGATGAAATTCCGTTATTATGGGGGAAGTATGTAACACCGTATTTTTTAGAACCTAAATAATTATGTGATTAATTATTATTGTGTGATTAATTAAATTAATATGCGAGAATTAATTGGTAATTAATTCAAAATTAAAATAATTATTAACTAACGTGACAAGGGTTAATACTTATTAATGAGAATTATTGAATATTACTGAGTGAATAAGTAATGTGGAATTACTGAATCTGATAAATTATTGATGGTGAAATATACGACAGTTTGATATTTTAAGTCGGGACTCGTGTGTGAGTCGTGTCGGGACTAATTGAATGGAATATAAAAGTAAATTATTTTTAAGTAACTCGTATGGAAATTTCGAGTTCACCATTGAGTCCTGAAGGGTCAAAATAGTTACAAAACACTACTCGGGTATTTTTTTTAGACTCCGGGAGATTTTTAGGCCAAGCCGGCACCCGTAGGGGTAATTTTGTTATTTTGATTTTTGGAGGAATTAAATGGACGAAAATTGGGAGTTTATTATTCAGGTCACGAGAGGTCCATTAGGGTTGAGAAATACAAAATTAAGGAACGACCACAAAGGGTGTGAGGGAAAACAAATTCCAAGAAGGAAGGCCTAATTAGCACCACATTGCACAACCATCAACACCATCGTGTAGATTGGAACAGGAGGAACACACCCATACCAACAACATTAACAAATCCGATGATTAATTCGAGGCAAGTGTTTATTACTTGCGTACTTTTGTAATAATTGTGTTCATGTTAGAGTAGGTGATAATCCATTAATTATGAAAGTTATTTTTTATGAAAATTGATGTTATCATTCGTATATTGGGACTGAGATTTCAAGAGGTTAAATCCTTTCATGTAGATAGGATTACATTAACGAATTGGTGATAATTTTCCATGAAAAAATATGGGTTTAATTTGGAGTTATGCTCTTAATTTAATAACTAGGGTTCTATTAAATAATTTATGGATTTAGTATTTTATTGATGTATTATGAAGATTTAATGATTCTAGGTTGTTAGAAATCATCTGAATATGTTAGAGTATCAATTGGGTTTGCTGTTTGGGTGTTTGGGAATGAATAGTAGAGGTTTTAGGGTTAAAAATAATGGAAAAACGCTGAAATTATGGGGAAGAAGATGAAATAGTAGGTCTCGCGCAAAGCCGCGCGAAGATCGTTCAAGCAAGATAGGCATCTCGCACGAAGTCGCTCGAGTGACACGTGGCATTCGTTCGAATGACATTGCCATCTGGTTCGAGCGACAAGGTGAATTTCTGGGAAACTTCTTAGGGGCAGTTTTGGAATTTTCCAGTTTACCCCGCCGGGTGAGAGAAATTGCCAATTAATAGATTTGAAACGATGAAGGTCTACGAGAAAGTATGTGAGTTTTGTACTTTAATTATTCCGAAAAGAAGAGTTACTTCGAAAATTACAAAAGAGTTGTTTCAATTTAGTAATACTACAAAATATGTAACAATGAGAATAAAATACGTATGGTATGTACACAAATAGGTTGAGAGAATACATATAAATTTTAATAGGATGTGTGTATGCCTATTACTTGATATTTTGTTAAGTGCACTAATGGGTGATAACCTGGGGGTGCAAGGTTATGTTGGTTAATACACTAAAGGGTGATAACCCGGGGATGTAATATTTTTTATTTAGCGCACTAATGGGTGATAACCCGGGGGTGCAAGGATATTGTTTTAAGTGTACTGTTGGGTGATAACCTGGGGGTACATGATTATTTTATTAATAGCACTAATGGAATTTAAACCGTGGGTGCATGACTAATATATATATATATATATATATATATATATATATATATATATATATATATATATATATATATATATATATATATATATATATATATATATATATATATATATGAGATATTCTAATAAGAGAAACTAGTTGTTATGGCAATGAAGATAAATGAATTTAATCTTAAAGAGATAAAGATTTAAATAGTCATATCGTAAACGTGATAGGTAGTAATATGTGATAGACTACCTATGGAGTACTGTATGGGCGATACGGTAATACTATCGTTAGATGTAGAGAGTGTTAAGTGACTTGAACTAGATAACTTGGGTAGAGTTACTAGTACTGAATAAAAGATGCGCTAGGACTGAACGATAGAAGAGAGGTGAGATCTTCATGTGAGAGCACAAATCTAACATGCACATAATACTTGCTTTAAAGCGGTTTTATATACTTGCAAAACATCTTTTTACACATCGGGCTTTGACCCGTCTATTCATTCTAGTTGGATTTAGTTACTCTGGTTCTTTGGCTTAAGGTTTTGAACTAGAATGTTTAAATCTAGTCGTATTTATTTTAGTACGTGATTCAGATTTATTATTTATCTTTGTTGAATGGTGAATGGTTTATATTTAAATTCTTTGACTTATTAAATAAAAGATTTTTGGTTACAATTTAAAAGGAAAAAGTATTTTGGCACCAGCATGATTTATATTAGGTGATTGTTAAAGTTAATGTTTTCGACAGTGATGCTAAGAATGAACCAACCAGATATTCTATTTTAAGATTTTATAAAGGAGTGATCACCCGATATTTAATTGGGCGGGGTGTCACATTAAACATTTCTCATTTTCTCATTTGAAACTTTAGTGTACAAGAGAATGGCGATTATGGAATTGACTTAGAATCGTTGTTATTTGCATGTTAGTTGATGATATCGTATTTGGGTTGAATATATTTTTTTGGGTGTTAATGTTGTTAATATGGATTGTGTATGAAAATTGATTCGAATGGTTTTATTTATTATAAAAGGCTTATTTTATTTTATGTTATGTTTTTTTTTAGATGTGTATGCAAATTCATGTCAATATATACTTATAAATTAGTACTTTCTTTATCAAACTTTGAAGCAAATGGATGGATTTACATCATAAGGGTCATTTGGCAAACAAGGAATAAACTAGAAACGAAAGACTTAGAAAGAAGTATATTCAACATTTCTTTTCTCTTGGCGGTGAACTATCGGTCGTTATTGGGGGGAGGTAATAGGAATTTGGGGTTTATCGACGATAAGAATATTTATACTATTTGCTCAATGGTGTATTTGTGTATAGGCTTCCTTTCTTAATCTCATATCTGTTTATATGTTAGCATGTTGATGTTGTTCACACGAGGTCCAAGACGAACTATTTGTATGTTAGCACATTTTTCTTTAACATGGTGGGTAGCCTTATAAGCAAAAGAAATTGTGACTAAAAGTTTTATATTCTTTACAATTATTTGTGTTATATAAGAACTTTGACTTAAATTATATACGACTTAATACTTTGAAAATTATCATCGTGCCTTCAGGCATGAGCATACCTTAGTGTGTGTATATATATATATATATATTTAGGGAGAGGTTCAGATGCGAACATAAAAGATGAGCATTTTAATGAACCTTAAAAAAAAACACCTAACTCTCAATCAATTTTAATTCTTATGTTGTAATTGGTCCGCACCAGCGTTAACGAACACGCGTGTGATACACGTGTTTTTTAATACACCTGTGTGACCCACGTGTCCATTGCCACTCGCGCGTGTCACACGCGTGTCCATTACTGCTGGCGCTGACCAATTACAACATAAGAATTAAAATTGATTGGGTGTTAGTTTTTTTTGTTAAGGTTCATTAAAATGTTCATCTTTTATTTCCACTTTTGAACCTCTCCCTATATATATATATATATATATATATATATATATATATATATATATATATATATATATATATATATATATATATATATATACAATACTGTTCTTGTGCGGATCAGTCCGCATTTTAAGAGTGCGGACTGGACATGTGTCTCCTGACGGTGAGCCTAGAAATTATCGGCTAAATTATAGGCACTCTCTCTCTCTCTTTTCTGGGCTTACCGCCAGGTGATAACTATCTGGTCCGCACTTTTAAAATGCGGGATATATATATATATATATATATATATATATATATATATATATATATATATATATATATATATATATATATATATATATATATATATATATATATTCTTATATGAACCAATATAATGAACTTTTTAATGAACGTAATAATGCATTAAAAATAACTCTTAATTTCTTGTTACAATTGTTTACGCTAGGAGAAATGAACACGCGTGATTTTTAATATACACACCGAAAAAACCTTAACCCAACCTCCAACCACCACCCACATAAAGTAGCAGTTCCAAATTTTCGAAAACACGTACGGACAAAAGACATGAAATATTTCTTATTATTTGGCGCCAAATGTCATGTGAAGTAGAACATGTTTACCATTGCAAACAGTTGAAATTAACATAATGAAATTCTATCGCAGTTGATATGCTCAATTGCTCTAAAAAATGAATGGGGAAATTCGATGTTCTAAAAAGATGCTCCAACTGCGGTAATTGTTTTTCCTGTTTCCTCTATTAATTATATTTAATTTTTCTTTTCAAGTTTGGTGGAGATGTAAATAGCCACCTTTATTTTCTTGATTCTTGATGTATGGATAAAAAATTGGGATCAAGACCCACAAATATATTTGGTTTGGCAAGATCAAGGCTAATGTTTATGGTCGGGTTGGCGGGGTGTATATTAAAAAACACGCGTGTCCGTTGCCGCTGGCGCAGACCAATTACATTAAGGAATTGAGGGTTATTTTTAATGTCTTATTAGATTCATTAAAAAGTTCATTAATTTGGTTCACTTAAGATTCTCTCTCTCTCTCTCTCTCTCTCTCTCTCTCTCTCTCTCTCTCTTTTTGTCGACCATTTTGTCCTCCAGACTAGTAATTTCTACCCACTTTCGTTCTCGCTATTCCTCATTTGCTACTAATCTCAACACGTTGTTACTACTTACAATTATATAGGCACTGAGTTTTAAATTTTTTGAATAAATATTTTCTTCTCCAAAACGAGATACTAAAACTATTCGTTGTTAGACAAGTGAAATTAAAAATAAGGAAACCTAATCTAATAGAAAATAATTAAACAAAAACTCCAAATATAATTACTACGCTAATATCCCTTACTCTAATAATATATGCATCCTCCTGCGTTGAAATCATTTCTTGTTCATATGTATGTTACTTGAGGCATTTCAATTTAGGTATGTTGAATTTCCCCCCTCCTATTAATACTTATATTTATCCAATATTATCTATAATTAAACTGTCTCAAATTAAGAGTCAGAGCATTTCACAATTTGAAAGTCAAATCTTGATTCTTAATTAAATCCCATGATTTTAAACGAGACTTGATATCAGCCATTAATCACATGAGATGAAAGTGATTTTTTCTTTAACAAATTTGAAAGGTAACCATTGATCCCATGGATTACCAAAAGAATTCCTCCAGTTATATCATAAATAGATAAAAATGAATATTACCACTTTAAGACAACCCCATACTCTTGCAATTTTTCAGAAAATTTCATCCATAAAGGGAATGGTTTTTTCACTTTCATGACATTGTAAGCAAACTCCAAGCATCTTTAATACTATGACACGCGTATTTAGACATATATACACATAATTGCAAAAACTTAAAGAAGGAAATATGCACACACGTATATATGCACATACTTGAAGATCTTCTGTATATTGGAATTTGTTTAGGTTCCAAAGCTCAATTTGGGGTTGCTATCTTTTCATTTTCCATGGTCCACAATTTTTAAGGTAAATAACTTTGCATTATAAAATTTTGAGACTAGTGAAATATATTACTAAATACCATTTTCGTTACTCCAATATATCCTTTATTTTTATGATGATGAGTTGTATTGCTTTCTTTTTAATGGTCATATTTTCTTTCTCTTGTACAGAAAATGGGAAAAGGCATCGAAAACTTTCACAGGGGGATGGGGATGAAAAGTCAAACACAAGCGTGAAAACAAAAACAGCTCCAATACATGAGGGGGTACATTAAAAAATAAATTAATAATTATTTTACTTTTTTTAGTGTTATTTTTTTTATTCTCTTTTTACAGTGTCAAAAAAATTTGCATAATATTGTATTCGATGACAAGTGACTAAAGGATTTGTACAAGAGTTGACTACTCGAATATGAGGTATCATTAGCTAATGAGGGTGAGAAGAACCTGCGTTTCATGGTTTTTAAGTATAACGTGTGTGTTGTGTCAATATATGCACCTGACCGGCTAGAGGGGCTTCTGAGCGATACCAAGGACTTGACACACTTCTCATAGGACATCTATAATAACTATCTTTATAGTGTATGTCTTTCTAATCTGTTTGTGTGTGTCTATATGACTCATGATGCTAAGAGTAAGTTATGAAAGTTGATTAAAAAATACTTGGGTATTTAGTGCCATATGTTACTAAAAAGTATTTAAACAATTTTTGGTATTTGTTCTTGATAGTGTTCTCGCACGTTTTGGTAGAAATCATTCAAATTGTCACACAAACATGCGTCTAGATAAGTACTCCGATATTGTCACAAGTCTCAGAATTGAGGCTAACCTTGGTGATGTCCTTAAAAATCAATAAAAATTTGAAAAAAAATCCCTTTTGAATATTTTCAATTAGAGTTCATAAATCAACAATTATGAATCTATTCTAAATTTGTGCATACTCCAGGCACGTTCGCGATCTTATATTTTCTCTTGAGCTAGTTCAAAAATCCTTAGAATGTTCATAATTAATATAAGGGTGCTTGACAAATAAGTACTATTTACATAAGATATATTCTAATAGGTCCTATCATAATATCTTTTTCCCAATAGGTCCTATTTATACATACATCGAATATTCACTACATGTTTACAAATAGAACCTATTGAACCAAAAATCTTTTGTCATGGGACCTGCTGGATAAAAAAAAAAGATGGTAGGACCTATTAAACTACAAACATAGTAAAGTGGACTAATTAGTAAAAAACCTTAATATAAATATCTGGGTTTGCTCATCTTAGGTGTATATTAGTATATATTCATGTTTTTGCCTCAACGGAAGAAAGGTATACGTCAATTTTGTCGTTCGCATGAAGTTTTTTCAATCATCTTCTTTTTATATGTTTGTAAGCATCTGCCACCTAATTTGACAATCACAATGATTACTAGAGAGTAACACTCTATTTGAAACAATCCAATAACTTCACATTTTTAACCTTCTATAAGTGAGATAAATGAAAAACCTTGAAACAAATGGGTTAATTTATTAGTTCCTCGTAAACGACAAACAATACATAAAATGATGAACTCAAACCCACATTTTGAATAGATTTAACATTTGCTTCACTGAACCCCAAGAGTTGTCTCATTTGTTACCATAACAGAATTAGACAGGTCCCTAAAACTGAATTTTATTATTTTTGGACATGTTTTCCAAAACAACTCTAAATCCGATTAGCCAAATTAACAATACCACATTTTTAGATCCATTTGAGAAATTCCTACGGTTAATAATAAATGCAACATTAATACAAATAAGTGAGAAAAATTGAGTTTGCACCTAGAAAAAGACCTTTCTGGGTCTTATGTGTAACCCTTCTTACCAAAATAATAAAGATGGATCATCTCCTTTGGAATGCAATATCCTACAACTTTTTCCTCCAATAAAATACATTACTTAGAAACAAAATCACTAAACAAAGACATAAATATGGTAAACCCAGTTCACGAGGCTCTCATCATTTTGGGGTCTAGGGAGGGTCAGATGTACAGAGCCTTACCCCTACTTTTGCAGTGAGGTTGTTTCCCCCACTCGAACTCGTGACATCCAGGTAGGGCTGGAAATTTTTGACACGATTTATGGTAATAACTCGAAATGAGAGTACCCAAAACTTTTTCCCCAATCAAAATCAATGCGACTCGAAAATGACATGACTGTTTCCCCCGTTTGGATCATATGGCTTCAATCGTTAGGATCTAAATATGGCTTCAGGCGTTGACCATTGACTTTGAACGTATTTCCCTCGTTTGGATCTTCTAATTCCACTACTCCATGGGGGAATACGCTCTTCACAGCAAATGGACCAGTCCATTGAGGCCGCAACTTATCCGAAAATAAATGAAGCTGAGAGTTATAGAGGAGTACTTTTTGCCCGGGAAGAAACTCTTTTCATCGAATGATCTTGTTGTGTTAGAGTTTCAACCTTTCTTTGGATATCTTTGCGTTCTCATACGTGACATTTCATATTTCCTCTAACTCATTTAATTGAAGCTTGCGATCTTCACCGGCTTTGTCCATATCATAGTTTACCCTCTTAATGGCCCAATACGCTTTATGCTCCTACTCGATGGGAAGATGGCAAGGTTTGCCATACATAAAGTGGAATAGGGACATTTTGAGTGGGTTCTTGTAAGTGGTACGATAATCCCATAGCAAATCATTCAACCGAAGGGACCAATCTTTTCGGTTAGGATCGACGGTGTTCTCGAGGAAGTTTTTGATCTCACGATTCGCCAACTCGTCCTGCTCATTTGTTTGTGGGTGATAAGTTGTCCCAACCTTGTGAACGACACCATACATTTTCATAAGATTCTCAAATGGCTTGTTACAAAAGTGCATGCCATTATCACTGATTATCGCTTTTGGCGCACCGAAGTGAGAAAGTATGTGTTCCTACAGGAATCTTATCAGCACTTTATTATCATTAGTCTTGGTAACTATAGCTTCCACCCATTTAGAAACATAGTCTACCGAGATTAGGATGTATAGGAAGCCAAAGGATGGGGGAAAAGGGCCCATGAAGTCAATACCCGAGCAGTTAAAAACCTCAATGATGAGGATCGGGTTTAATGTCATCATATCTCGTCGGGTTATCGTCCCCATCCATTGACATCTATCACAAGATTTGCAACAATTATTTACATCCAGGAACATTATGGGCCAGTACTAGACACTTTGGAGAATCTTAGTGGTTGTCTTAATGAACCTATTCTTATCTTGCATTGTCCATTCAGGAGGGACGGATCCCCTGACAAGATAGTTCATTATATCCATAAATTAGGGAAAAGAAGAGGTGGCAAAGAGTTGCTCATCCGGTAAGTACTCGTCTATGGATGTAGGATCACTAGGTATGTCGTATGAAAATCGTGATAAGTGATCGGCGACGATGTTTTCTACTCCTTTTTTGTCTTTAATGGAGAGATTAAACTCTTGTAATAGTAGGATCCACCTTATAAGGCACGACTTTGCATTTTTTTTTGCAATGAGATAATTTAAATCCGTGTGGTCGGTGAAACAGGTGATGGGGGAACCGATAAGATAGGAACAAAACTTGTCTAGAGCAAAGACTATCGCTAGTAATTCCTTCTCTGTGATGGAGTAATTGAGTTGTGGTCCGATGAGAGTTTGGTTAGCCTAGTAGATGACTTGAGCCTTTTTTATCTTTTCTTTGGCCCAAAACAACCCCTATCATATAATCTCTAGCATCACACATGAACTCGAATGGTAAAGACCAATTCGGAGCTTGCATGAAGGGGGCGGACATAAGCACGCTTTTTAATTTTTTAAAACCACTTTGTTATGATTCACTTCACTCGATTGGGGTGTCCTTCATAAGAAGTTTGCTTAAGGGTCTAACAATGGCTCTAAAGTCTTTAACAAACCTTCTATAGAACCCCGCGTGGCCTAAGAAATATCGCACGTCTTTTAGCGATTTGGTGGGGGTAGATCAGCTATTACATAGATTTTTTCTCTATCCACCTCGATCCCTTTGGATAACACCATGTGGCCAAGAACTATGCCCTTAGTTACTATGAAATGACATTTTTCCTAATTTAGCACTAAGTTCTTCTCCACACATCAGGCTAGTACTTTCTCAAGATTGGCTAAATATAGATCGAAAGAGGTGCCAAAAATGCTAAATTCGTCCATGAACACCTTCAGCCCTCTCTTAATCATGTCACTAAATAAGCTCAACACGCACCTTTGAAAGGTCGCTAGTGCATTACATAAACCGAACGGCATACGTTTGTAGGCAAACGTACCAAAGGGGAAAGTGAAAGTTGTGTTTTCCTGATCAAGTACATCAACCTCAATCTGGTTATATCCGGAATAACCATCTAGGAAGCAATAACAAGGGTCTTTCAAGTATTTTATCGATAAATGGCAAGGGGAAATGGTATTTTCTAGTTCATGCATTGAGTTTTCGATAATCAATGAAAATGCGTCACCCAGTAGTGTACGTTGGGGAACTAGCCCTCCCTTTGCATTTTCAATCACTGTCATGCCCGACTTCTTTGGTATGACTTGAATGGGGCTCACCCACTTACTATTCGAGATTGGGTAGATAATCCCGACATCCAACAATTTGACGATTTCGGCCCTCACCACCTCTTTCACATTGGGGTTTAGCCTTCTTTGCATTTCTCTCGAGGGCTTCACATCCTCATCTAGGTGAATATTATGAGTGAAAATTAGAGGACTTATCCCCTTTAGACCAGCTATACACCAACAAAAATCACCTTGGTACTTCCTCAAGATTTTTAATAGATTACCCTCCTACTCTTCATCTAAGCTAGAGGAGATAATAACAGGAAATGTCTCACCCTCACCTAGGAAAGCATATTTAAAGTTGGAGGGTAGCTTCTTCAACTCGAGAGTCGGGACTATGTCACTAGAAGGCACCATGCGTGCCTCCCCTGTCGGTAACTCTTCGAATAAAGAAGCCCAATTTACATCTACTACGTCCTCGTCCGACGCTCTCTCATCAAGTAGCTCACGCAACTCCTCAAACTCTCTCTCAAACTCGGTATAAGTTCCCTCGCTCTTATGACTAGACACTAAACAATCTTCTATGGCATCTCCACATAAATTTTCCTCAATGTGTTCTTCAACGATCTTATCAACTAAGCTCACCACATGAAGATCATCTTATTCTCCAGCCTGTTGGGCTATGTTGAAGATGTTAGTCTCCAATGTCTTGTCCCTAAATGTGAGTTGCTTTTTCCCATTTTGAGTACTAATTAGTGCATTAGCCGTAGCTAAGAATGGGTGCCCAAGAATGATGGGGACATGGTTACCTGAGGTGAAGGAGGGCTCGGTGTCCCAAATGACAAAATATATCGGGAAGTAGAAAGGGTCCACCTAGACTATTACATCCTCGACTCTGCCTCTCGGTATCCTCACGGTTCGATCTGCCAATTAGAGAGTGATCCTTATGGGCTTAAGGTCGCCCAGATGAAGTTGTTTATAAACTGGGTAGGGGAGGATATTAACGCTTGCCCACAAGTAGAGTAAGGTTCTTTAAATTTTATTCTCTCCAATGATGCAGGAAATGGTGGGTGCACCGGGATCTTTATATTTAGGTGGGAGATCGTTAAGAAGAACTGAGCTCACATTCTGTTCTAAAAAAACATTTTTCTTTACCTTCATCCTACTCTTGATTGTCAATAAGTCTTTTATGACTTTTGCATACCTGGAATTTGCCTTATTACCTCGAGGAAAGGTAAATTTAATTTCACGTTTTTAAGGACTTCTAGCACTTCATCACAGGGGTTCCCGTTTTGGGTAGGAACTAATATTTGAGGGAATGGAGCGGCGGAGGGTGGCTTGACAATTATAGCTGGCTCACTAGTATCTTCTTTTTCACTTTCATTCAAGGAGATATCTTCGGCCTCTTTCGTGCCGGTAGAAGTCTCCATGTCTTTTGATGCGTCGGGTGTGGGAGGTAATAAATCAACAACTCTCCCACTACGAAGAGTGGTTACAGCTTGGAAATGCTCCTGATGTTCTGTAGAGGTGGAGCTTGGGGAGGTATTTGACCCTGGGCGGGAAATTTTCCCTTCTATTGGATACTCAACAATGATTACAACTTGGAGATGTTCACATTCATATCGGCGAGCATGCGATCATATCTTGCGTTGGATGTGCTCTGAGAGTTGATAAACTAGTTTTTTGTATCCTTGAGAGTCCTCCACGGTGGAGTAATATACGAAGCTAGAGGAGGTGGTGCTTGCTGAAATTGAGGAGGGGGTGGAGGTGGGACAACCTGTGAATGTGGGCTTATCGTAGCTTGTGTTTATCCGTAGTTAAAACCAGGTTGGTTTCTCCACGAAGGGTTGTACGAGTTACCATGTGGGGCGTTAAAATTTACCTTGAACCCTCCTATAGCATCCACCTACTCGGTGTGCATGGATTTGTAGGCGAAAATCGTCGAGCATGCCTTTGTGGAATGACCCGCCTCACATATAGAACACACCTTTTCTTTCGCAACACGGTTGGATTCAGAGATATCTCTCAACCGGCTATCAAGAAAATCTTTCATATATCTCTGAAACTGATCGAATCGACGGTCTATTAAAGTATTATTATCCAAATGGTATAGACGGGATGCAGTCAGAGCGATAGATGCTTGTCTAGGCCGGACTTGAGTATTAGGATCAGATGTGTCCCATGCTTGAGTTGTCTCTGCAACATACTTAAGATGTGCCTCAGCATCACTAAATTCTAATTCCCAGAATGGTCGTTCACACATTGTTTGCACAAGTTGTTTGGAAGTCACTTGCGACCCATTATGGAAGAAAGAGATCAAGTGTTGTTTTTCAAAACCATGATGGGGTCATGCACTTACCAACTCTTGGAAACATTCCCAACACTTGTAAAAAGGCTCATTATCTTGTTGTCGGAAGCCTTAGATTTGAGTCTTGACAGAGTTGGTCTTGTGCGGTGGGTAGAATTTTGAGATAAATTTGGATTGAATATACCTCCAAGAAATAATGGAGTTCAGGGGTAGAGACCATATCCAGGTCTTGGGTTTATCCTTTAAGGAAAAAGGAAAAAGTTTTAGGCGAAAGACATCCTGTGTGCAAGCTTGGTCACTAAATGTGACGCACACCTCTTCGAACTCTCTTATGTGAAGGTATGGTTTCTCCGAATCCATGCCATGGAAAGTAGGGAGAATATGTATCATCCCATTACGGAAGTGGAACTGACCGACATTATACGGGATTAAAATGCAACCAGGGGTGATAGTTCATTAAGGAAAGAGTAAGTCTTTCGTGGGATGATATGGTGGATTTCCCTCTCCCGTGACGAAACTAGTGGTGTCAGACATCACTCTCTTTTCAAATGACTCAGAATACTCACCCGGTGTCCTAGATGTGTGACTCAAGGTTGACTCAGGGTGTAACAACCAATAGAGCGCTCAGTATTAGGAAGTGGAACCCAAAACTGTGGAACACGAGGCGTGTGTGGACTGTTAGAGCTATACTCAACAATTATATTTTCGTGAATTCTGGTTGGATTATTTTGAGGAGTTTGAGTATGTTCAAAATTTTGCATTAAAGGCTTGTGAGAGATGATTATTATTTTTTTGGATTTTTATTTATTTATTTTGAATTCTTGAATTTTTGGTCTAAGCTTTAGATTGACTCGATCTAACCTAAGTCTATTTAATTCCCCGGCACCGACGCCAAAAACTTGACGCGACCACAAATGCGTATCTGAGTGCATCCTAACTAGGCTCAAGTGCAAGCCTGTCGCTCAAGTAATAATCCCGGTAAGTCGGGGTTGAATTTTTAGGGAAATAGGATGAGATAACCGTAACGACGTATGGAAAGACGGAGAACCCTAACCCTAAAAGAAACAAAAAGGTGATTTGAATGGGAGATTTACTACAACTAAATTCGTATTTAAATTAAGGACTGAGTAAGCTATGCCTAAATGAAATGCAAGAGAGCTAATTAAACGAAGATGGATGGCAAGTTATTAACAAAATTAACCGCAAATGAGAACGAGAGGTTGGGTTACAATCACCCTCGCCCTAGTAATTCACCCCGTAGGATACTAGATTTTGGAAGTACCGTTTACTAGGAACACGGTATTTATTAATCCTAAGTATTTCGTATATGAAGGATCGTAGCCCGAATCATATGAAATCAAAGGTAAGAACAAATCAATGTCGTATTAATTATGCGCACATCGCACTCTTAAGCATCCCGGTTATCTAGGTCAAACGAGATAAAAAGTCCTACGACGATTGATACAATTACCCGACTCGATTCCTTTAAAATTCAATTCAGAAATATATTTCCATTATGATGAATCACATCGGGTGGAATTCATGCACCCCAACCCTAAAGAATTTAGCCAGACATAACTAGGTAATGAAAAACATTAATTCTAAAACTAACAAGATTCATGATTGCCATAAAAGAGATAACAAGAACAATTGGTAATTTTTGAAAGTGCAATTGGGATTGGGAGAATTAATCAACTAAATCAAAGCAATGAAATAAAATTACTTCCATTCAATAAATCTAAAAATCAAATCTGAACCATTCAATCAATCTTCAAAAATAGGGGTTTTAAACCAGGTGAGAGAGCCATTTCTACCTAAAAACTAAACTAAACTAAACTAAAACTTATTAAAGTTCGAAAACCCCCCTTTGTCTAACAATAAATAGAAGTTAAATATATCACAAAAAATTCAAAGTTGTAGCTGAATAAAACTCTAAAATCGGAACAAGAAAATCAGGTTTATCCTCGGCGGACTGGTCCAGGCCATTAGTTGTGGATCGGTCCTCATTCAAATTAAAATTGATCCCTTTTTTTTGGGAAATGGGATCAGTCCTCGATGCAAAATTTTCCTGTGCGTGATAGGACTTCGGACCGGTACTTTTTTCTGGAAAATAGGATCGATCCGCTAAGGGAATTTGTCGAGTGAGTTGTAAGAGATCAGACCGGCCCTTTTCTTTGGGAAATGGGATCGATCCTCATTCGATTTTTAGCTTCTCCTCAATTTCTCTCATCTTTAGAACCTCATAACGTCTGCTCCGTAACTCGGATTTGGACGATGTTCTGTCCTACGCACTCGTAAACTCGAGATCTTCAACTTTCATTTTGGGTTCTCGTTCAGATTCCTGATGGAAATTATGCTTTTACCCTTTTGATTTTTCTTCCTTAATTCACGCTTTTGCTTTGGCTTTTCCCTTTCTTCACTTAGCAATAAATACCTGTAAAAATCATGAAATATGTACAAAACTCAAGATAATATGTAGAAAGGTTAGTAGAATATAAATGAGATAAATTAAGATGAATTATATTAACTGAGGTGATTAAAATTCCTCAATTAAGGGAGTAAATTCGGAAGAATTTACACCTAATAATTTTGCGAAGAAGAAATGCTTTAAGGATGGATGGTCTGCTACCCTGGTGGAGGTCGGCACTCCAAAATATTATGTTTTGTTCTCGCGATATGATCCTGGGGCCCCTCCAAACCTGGACGAGGATGTTGATGATAATGGGGGTTCCAGTGAATCCTTGATAGTGGTAGAGTCTTCCGATCAACACCAAGATGTTGATTTTGTTGTTCCCTCCACAGTTAGTCCTCCTCCTCCTTCTATTCCCACTTTTACTTCAGCTAATACTGAGGCATATAAGAAGAAGGTGTAAAGCCGAGCAACTTTTTGTTTTCCTTTGGCAGTAGTTTTACTTTTTCTTTTCTTTTTGAAGTTGTATCTGAACTTTTCATTTTTCATTAACTAAAAGAGAAATGTTTTTATTCCTCTGCTTGTGTTTTTCTATGCTCTGCACCTTGTTGATTGATAAATTTCTTCTTCTTAACAGTTTATGGGTAAATTGACTCCGAGATACTCCAGAGGAGTAATGAGTTTTTCAAAGCTGGTCACTTATCTCTGACAGATACTGACCTACGAAAGTTTCTCGGGGAAGGAGTGCCCAAGCACGCCAAAGAAGTCTACGTTCATTTGAAGTGTCTTTTTTATCAATGTTGCCTACTACGAAATGATTGAATAGCTACATGAAGACCATAATGAAGCTAAGGCACTTTTGCATGAGCATTATGAGAAGAAGTTCCAGGATCTTAGTGAAGGTTGAGGCTTTGATAAAAAGTTGGATAAATTTGCTTCTCATTCTCAAAGACAACAATTCCTGCTTAAACGTGAAGTGGATGAAGAATGGAACATGGTCAAGCTTCTAGAGGAAGACAATAACAATTTGAGAGATGAACTTGATGCCCTGAAGTCATTCACTACTATTATTACTACTACAGATGAGGGTCATTCATTATTGGAAGCTGAAAACGAAAGGTTGAGTGTGGAGTTGGAGGTTGTGAAGAAATTAAAACCTACTTCTTCATCTTCCCAAGATAGAGTCAAACCTGGCCTAGGTACTACAAAGGAATCCAGAACCCAACAGACCCTTACCAATCAAGCTGCACAATTAAAGGCCAAATATCAAGCCATTGTTGAGATGTCGTAGAAACTACATGCCTTGTCCGAGCAACTACCTACTCAATCTTCTCAGTTACAAGCTAAGGATGGAGTGTTGAAGAAACTGCATTTCCAAGTTGATAGATTAACCTTTCAATTTCATAAACAACCAAGGGAAGTCTGTATGGACGGGTACAATGAAGCTCTAGGGAATTTTGACGATAAACTTCAATAAGTTAAGAATGAGAGCTATGAATGGGGTTGGATGAATGCTTTGACAGTGATGAAAGTGGATCAAAATAGCCAATTATGGGACAAGTATGATCCAAGCGTGTTGATCTTGACAATCCCCCATTTAAATTATATGTCAATTGTATTCCAGTCCATCATATTCCTCAATGCTTGATTTCAAAATACTTGGGAGATTATGAGCTTCATGATGAATTAGAAATTGTCCGACATCCTCACCTACTTGATCGCCCTAGTATCAACAATGCCAGAATGATTTAACATTCTAACTTAATTAATTCTCCTTATACTTTGATGATCCTCCTGCTGGAATGGATTTTGTTTCTAAAATTTAAGGGAAACGTCCTGCAAAATGAAGCTTTGTATTTTGTTTTGTTAATACAATCATGTAATTAATTTAAATGAAATGAAAATTAGATCAACTTATCTTATGTGGAATGTTAATCCTTTCTCTATCATTAGTTCTATTGATACGCTTTGATCAAGTTGAGTATCAATGACCAATTAGTGCAGATATAATACTAGCCTACTTAGATTAAAATCTAAATTTAGAGCTAGTTAGATGAATACATAGGTTCTACTAGCATACTTGGATTAAAATCTAAATTTAGATCTAGTTACCCATGTGTCTCCAAAGGTTTTATTAATGCACCCAAATATTAGGGTTTTGCATTAGATACTAGTGGTATGACCAGGCGTTTGTGGAATATGTGCTTACATTCCTTTGCCTAGTACGATAAAGATCTTGTTTTATCCTTATGTTTGTGGACGAAGTTTATTGAGAATTTAGCATCTTGTTGACTTGGACTTTGTGTATCAGAGATAAAGTTTGTGGCTGCTACAAGCAACTTATTACTTCTATCGAGCAACTCGCTTGTATTCTTGTGTTCTTCCGAGCAACTTTTAGGGCAATATTTTCTGAGCCAAGAAATGATTTATAACTGTCAGTTAGCTATAGTAGTGCATTGCACTAGTACTCCCAAAAAAATTAAAAACAAAAATGGAAAGAGCTGGAGATTTTATTAATACTGAAAGTTGATTTCAAACTAATTATAACATCATTGCTAATATTTTCTAAGTTACTCGGCATGCCAGGGGTTTTTGAATTCTTCGCCTTCTAAGGTTTCAATTTGATAGGTTCCAGGTCGGATCACTGCTAAAATACGGTATGACCCATGCCAATTGGCCTCAAGATTGTTATTTTTCCGTAGCGCTTTCTTCAACACATAATCTCCTTCCTTCAAGTTGGTCGATTTCATCCTTTTATTATAAAAGCGAGACATTCTCTGTTGGATGGCCGCATTTCTTAGGACGAAATCTTCTCTTACTTCCTCCAGCATATATAGATCCAACTTTCTTATTAGTTCACTTACACGAGAGTTAAAATTTAAAACTCTATGGGATGGTTAGCCTTGCTCGACAGGAATGCAAACTTCAGTCCCAAATGTTAACATATATGGGGATTCTCCGGTTGCTATTCTCGGTGTTGTTCGGTATGCCCACAAGACATAATGTAGCCCATTTATCCAATTTCCCTTGGCATCATGAATCTGTTTCTTCAACATGTTAAGCAAAGTTGTATTCATAACTTCAGCTTGTCCATTACTCTGAGGATGTCCTGAAGCTAAATGCAATTTGTGAATATTGGAGTGAGCACAGTAATTTGCAAATTCATCATTATCAAACTGTATTCTATGGTCAGTAATGAAAGCATAGGGTAACCCATACCCACAAATGATGCTTTTCCATATGAATTAGTAGACATTTTCATGAGGCATCTCTATCAGAGGCTCTGCCTCAACCTATTTTGTAAAATAATCCACGGAGACAACCAAGTATTTAAATCTTCCTCGGGTAGTTGGCAGTGGTCCGACCAAGTCTATACCCCACATGGAAAATGGCCACGGTGAAGTGATTTGAGTGAGAGCAGTCTGCGGAGTTTTTCGAATTATGGATAATCATTGACATTTATCACACTTCTTTACAAAAGTTGCATAGCCTGCTCACATTGTTGGCCAGCAATACCCTTGTGTACTGATTCTTTGCAGAAGTGTTCTCCCTACTATGTGAGCTCCACATGATCCTTTATGCACCTCCTGAATTAAATATTGAACCTCTGATGGATGCACACATCGTTGCAAATTGACTATTAGTCCTCTCCTGTACATAACATATTTATCTAGTACATACCGAGTTGCTTTATACTTCAACTTCTTTGCTTCCACCATATCTGTGTCACGCCCCGCGAAATTCGACAGACGAGGTGACCAGCAACCGCCGCCGAACTAAGTCGGGCGTGAACTAAAATAAATACCATTGTTAGCATGAGACAAATATGAGACATAAATAAATCAGTCCATAAGATAAATAATTGAATCAGCTCATATATGATATCATATTCCCCTAATTCTGTATCCCTATACATCAATTTACTATATTTCTCTGGTTTATGCAAAGCCTTTCTTAGAGACATATCAGTGTAAACAACGATTATATGGGCTTGAAAATAAGGTTTCATTCATCTGGATGCTTACATTAATGATAAATCCAATTTCTCCAAATGAGGGTACCTGATTTTTTCTCCTCAAAAAGCCTTACTGGTATAGTAGACGGGGTTTTTAACTTAATTCTCTTCTCGGATCAATGCAAAACTTACTGCTGATTCAGAAATAGCTAAGTATAGGTATAATTTTTCACCCATGATTGGTCGGGAGAGTAATGGAGGTGACCCCAAATACTTTTTTACTTCCACAAAAGATTTTTCACATTCTTTGTTCCATTCAAAACTTTTTTTGAGCACCTTAAAGAAGGGCAGGCACCTATCTATAGCTCGGGACATGAATATGTTCAACGCTGCTACTTGTTCAGTCAGTCTTTGCATATCCTTCATGCAAGTTGGGGACTACATTTCAATTAATGCTTTGATCTTATCTGGATTTTCTTCAATTCCCCTTTGATTTACTATATACCCAAGGAACATTCCCTCTTGCACTCCAAAAATGCAGTTGGTCGGATTCAGCATCATCTGGTGCTTCTCAAGTTAATCAAAAGTCTGGCTGAGGTTGGCAATGTGATCGAACACCTTTTTGCTTTTTGTTAGCATATCATCCACGTAGACTTCCATATTCTTGCCTATTTTCTCCTCAAACACCTTATTAACCAGCCTTTGATATGTAGCACCTGCATTTTTTAAACCAAAAGGCATAACATTATAATAGTATGTTCCTCGGGGAGTGATGAACAAAAAAATTCTCTATCCTTAGGTTTCATTTTTATCTGGTTATAACCAGAATAAGCATTTATAAAGCCGAGTGACTCATGTCCTGATGTTCCATCCAGGAGTTGATCTATTCGGGGTAAAGGAAAATGATCCTTTGGGCATGCTTCATTTAAATATGTGAAATCTACACGCATTCTCCACTTGTTGTTTTTATTTTTGACCATAACTACATTGGCCAAACAGTCTGGGTATTTCACTTCATTAATAAAAGTTTTTTTATGAAGCTTTTCGACTTCTTCTCGTATGGCTTGGTACTTCTCAAGACTGAACACTCTTCATCTTTATTTTACTAGTTTAACTTCTTTATTTATGTTGAGCTCATGGAAAAAGAAATTGGGCTCTATCCTAGGCATATCTTCATGACTCCAGGAAAACACATGCTTTCTCTGTTTAAGGAAGTTCACCAGTTCCTGTTTAAGAAAAGGATCCAATGTTGTCCCTATTTGAGTGATGCGCTCTGATTTGTCATCATTTAAACACAATAATTTCAGTTGCTTACAAAATATGTCCCTTTACCAACTTTGTTTCCTCCCTTGTATATAAGTCTTCAACCTCAGAGTCTTCATCAAGCTTAGGAGTATCCACTTGGTAAGTACTAGTTTTCTTCTTTATTTCTTATAAGCCTTCTTGCTCGGCAGAAGAGTAGTAGCATTCCCGAGCTACTTTCTGATCACCTTTCACATTTCCTACACCAAAATTAGTAGGGAATTTTAAACACTGATGAACAGTGGATGGTACTTCCTTGAACTTCTTTAGCCCTACTCTTCCCATGTTCATATTATAAGTTGAATGAACGTTTTTATCCATTTCAAAGAAATGGATCTTCTATGTCCGGCTAACTGGCTAGGTGTCTATCATCACCTCCATTATAATGGTTCCCAAAGGAAAAACTTTCTCACCTACAAAGACTATTAGTGGACGAAGATAGGATTCTAATTGGCTGAGTTTAAAATCTAAGTTACTGAGACAAGGATAGAACATGATATCCGCTGAGCTACCATTATCTAATATCACTCTAGAGATGATGATGTCTTCCTTTCTAACTTTGATTACTAATGGGTCGTCGTGAGGATACAATACTCCTAAAAGGTCTTTTTGAGAGAAACCTATTACTAGTTTGTATTTGTTAACCTTCCTTGGTCGATCTCCCTTGGAAAGGTTGATCCTCTGTATGTACGAGTAAGCTTGTGCTTCATGGAGGTAAGCTTTTCACTCAGCTATATGATTTCCTCCTCCTGTATCTCCACTTGTAATCATTTGGCAATCAAAAGAACCAAAATTGATATAAAATATCTCACGTTTTGGTTATCATTTTTGTAGTGAGATCGGGATCATCATCCTGATCATCTTCATGAGTTCTTTTTTTCTTTTCTCTGTGCTTGCAAGGATATTTTGATCTTTGCCGAATTCCCTCATTGTTCAGGTGATTAAGATATTGATTCATCTTTCCTCATCGAATGAGAGTCTCAATCTTATTTTAAAGAGTTATGCAACGTTCCGTCGTGTGACCATGAACCATGTGGAATTCACAATACTTAGTTTTATCTCTCTTGTTCGGGGAACTTGTGAACTTATCAGGCCAACACATGTTTTTGTTATGATTTATTTCCTCTAAAACATGGTGAATTCCCATAGTTAACGGAGTATAGTCTCTGTACTTCTTGAGTCACTCCAAAACTCCTTTTTATTTTGATCCCCTATGTTCTTTGGGGTCTTTATGATCTTTCTTATCATTTTTTCCATCAACTTTTTTGCTCGAGCTATGCTTGGCTGCCATTGCTTCCTCGGCATTCATGATCTTTTCTGCCTTAACCATCAATTCTGCCATTGTCTTCAGAAGATCTTTGGTAAGAGTGTAGTACAGTTTTTCGGGGAGCAATCCACTCATGAGGGAAGTTATTGTAGTCTTCTCCTCATAATCTACGACTTCTAGTTTCTCGTTATTAAAATGAGTGATGTAATCTCTGGTTCTCTCTCCTTCTCTCTCTTTCACACTAAGTAAGTGTGACACCTTTTCACAGGCTTTGCTCCAAGAAAATTTGTTAATGAATAGCTCGGCCAGTTTGTTGAAGCTAAAAATTTATCCCCGAGCAAGAACATTGTACCAGATTTGGGCAGATTAAGTAATGGTTCTAGAAAATGCTCTACATCTCATTTTGTCAGGAATGGCATAAATATTAGCAACTACCTAGTATGGTTCTATATAGAGGACTGGATCAGTTTTTCCATCATATTTGGGTGTTACTACTGAAGACTTGAACTTTGATGGAGAATTGCCTGCACAAACAGAGACCCTTTTACAAAGATTATTTGTAGTGGGTTTCTTATTTTCTCAATTTCTCCTAATCTGTTTTCCAATCTATATATGAAGCCTTTCCACACATCATTGATAGCACCAGATTTATGCGTTAAAACTTTATTAGTTGCTGAGCTTTCTTCCTGAAGTTGTTGCTCGGTTCGAGTAGTAGTTCGTCGGGCATTTGATCTAGATTGAGTTGTCCTTTCCCATTGATCAGATAGCCGTTGAGTGTTACCAGATCTTAACCTAGGAGCATTTCGATCGAAGGGAGAAGCACGACTTAATCTCTCTAAGGCACTTGGACTTTTTGGAGAATAAAACATCATGTGGAAAGATTTCGATGTCTAAGTAATGAATTTAACCTTAGGTGGTAGGAGACATCTCTTGTTGTCATTGAGTGGCTGCACTGACCACCTCTTGGTGGAGGTGGTGGCATCTTTCATTGAGAAGATAGAGCAAGTTCCCAAGATTGAAGAGTTTGCGCAAGTTGCCTAATAGTATCATGCATAGCCTCTTTGCCTCTTGCAAGACGGCGAGAATCCTAGTTAAATCATTTGCAGATGGAAGAGCAGAAGGGGCAGGAGAAATACATTCGAATCTGATACTTGATTCAAGAATATCAGTCATTTAGATGTTTGATTGAGTGAGGTCGATTAGAAAAATCGTTCCCACAGACGGAGCCAATTTGTTGATGCAAAAAACTAGTCTAGGCTAATTAGTTGATCACAGATAAATGTAAGTAAAAGAGACAAGATATTTTTAAAGTAGTTAGGCTTAAGAGAAGAGCCTATGTCCACTATTGTGTATTGCTTTGCGATTGTTCAATTGCCTCTCTTTTCGTGTGTCCCTTGGATGTAGGGTTTACAATGTATTTATCGCCCCCATGGGGTGTACCAGGGTTAGAATATCAAAGTACGGAATATCTTTATATCATATACATTTACATATGTACAATCATTTATGTATACAACTATTGGTGTTTTCCGGTCACCATTGGTCGGTCTTCCTAGTGTTGGTCGGTATCCCTGGTGATGGTCGATATCCCTTGTGTAGGTCAATATTTCATCCTTTGTGACTTGGATTAATCTTCCACTATACACCACGTGTCCGTATCTGAATGGTCCACACATATGGACAATTTTGGTATCAACATTGACTAAGGAAAGTCAACAAGGATAGGTAGTGATTAGGTTCTCCAAGAATAATCTGAATAGGGTTCTTGTCCCCCATGACAATCCATTAGTTATCAAATGTAGAGTTCATCATGGAAGAGTTGCAAGGATACTGGTTTATAATGGGAGTTCAGCTGATGTAATGTTCTATAGTTATTTCGAATGCCCGGGGCTGAAGAATAGTCAGCTAGAACCATACCATAGACCTCTTATTGAATTTGCAGGAGAGAAAGTATACCCATTAGGAACAATTAAGCTAGAAGTCCTGGTCGGCACCTGATCGACAAGCATGAGAGAAAGAATCATCTTCTGCATATTAGATAAAAATGTCCCGTTAGCTTATAATATCATCCTAAGAAGAGTGGGAATCAAGAAGTTAGAAGCTGTGCCATCTATAGTGAATCAATGCATGGAATTTCCAAAAAATTATTGAGTCGGCATAGTAAATAGGAGTCATAAAGAAGACAGGGAATGTTATTATACATCTGTCGACCAACATGAAATATAATTAAACGACACAACCACTTTCCACATTGACACTCTGTATCCTCAGAAAGAAGGAAAACTGGTAAATGGTCAAGTTATGGAAGAAACATAAGTTGTAGCACTGGACAATGAGAAGCCCAAAAGAACCACCCATATTGGTTATAAGTTATCTCATTCTCTCAAACAGGAATTAATTATGTTCCTTAGAGAAAGGAAAATGTCTTCGTTTAGAGCCATAAATATATGTCGGGAATTTCTCCCAACTTCATGTGTCATGAGCCTAATATCTATCTAAGTTCCAAGACGATCAAGAAAAGGCTAAGAGTCTTTAGTCCCAAGACGAATATAGTAATACAAGAGGAAGTGGATAAACTAAAGAGATAACAGTTCATTAAAGATGTCAAGTACCCTAGTTGGTTGGCTAATATGATGATGGCCAAGAAGAAAAATAATAGATGGTGCGTGTGTGTCGATTTTACAGATCTCAAAAGACGTGTTCAAAAGATCATTTCCTTTTACCAAGTATTGATTAATTGGTCGATGCTAAAGCAGGCCATGAGTTACTCAATTTTATGGATGCTTATTCTGGTTATAATAAGATTAAGATTAAACCTGAAGATAAGGAAATCACTTCATTCATTAAAAGCTGAGGAACTTACTGTTACAATGTCATTCCATTTGGGTTGAAAAACATTGGAGATACCTATTAGAGATTAGTGAATAAGGTTTTTGAAGAACCTATCGACAAAAACATGGAGGTCTACATGGATGACATGCTCACCAAGAGCAAACATGTTGCTGACCACATTGCAACTTGGCTCAAACCTTTGATCAACTGGAAAAGACTTAGATGAAGCTCAATCTAACCAAATGTATCTTCAAAGTATGGGAAGGAATGTTCATAGGGTAAATTTTCAATCAAAGGGGAATAGAAGCAAATCCAGATAAAATTAAAGCTTTGCTTGAAATGCAGTCTCCGACCAACAAGAAAGAAGTTCAAAAACTAATAGTAAGAGTAGCTGCTTTGGATCGCTTTATCTCCCGAGCAACTGATAAATATCTTCCATTCTTCAAGGTGCTTAGAATGACTTTTTAGTGGAATGAAAAATGTGAGAAAACCTTAACTGAGTTGAACAAATACTTGGGTTCTCCCCCACTACTTTCTCGATCGGTTTTGGGAGGTAAATTATATTTATAATTGGTTATTTTCGAGTCAGCTGTTAGTTTGGCGTTGATACGACTTGATGGAGGAGTTCAAAGGATAGTATATTACATTAGCAAGCATAATGAGGAGATGAAATCATATATCCACTCCTGAAAAAGTGAGCCCTAACTCTTATTGAAGCCTATAGGAGGATGAGGCCATACTTCCAAGATCACACCATTGTTGTCTACACAGATTTGCCTATGCAAGAAGCACTGCATAAACCAGAGAAGTCTGGAAGGTTAATGTCTTGGGCCATTGAACTGGGAGAGTATGAAATGGTATATGAACCCATATTTTTAATGAAAGGCCGAGCAGTTGCAAATTTTATTACCGAATTGACTTATGCAGAGGAATAGCTTAGTCCACGTTTGCCGGCCGAGAAGGCTTCCACGAAAGAGATCTTAGACCAAAAGAAAACAGAGACTGAGGCCCATTAACCTAATTCGTCGACTATTCAAGAGAAATTGTAATAAATCAAGAAGGTGTTCAAGCATGGAGTGCTAGTAGAAGAAGAGCTCTTTGATGACATTCCACTTTGGCAGTTATTTGTAGATGGATCTTGATGTGCTACTAGAAGTGGAGCAGGTCTCATCATTAACACTCCGAATAACTTGGGTGTGGAATATGATCTAAGATTCCAATTCAATGCTTCCAAAAATGAGGCTTAATATGAAGCATTAACCACAGGACTGGAGTTGGCTTCATCACTGGGCGCTGACCAGGTATTGGTATATAGTGATTTAGCAAATTTATGGTGTCAGAAGGGAAACTATGATGAGATATCATAAAAAGTAATGGAAGTTATTTCATTGATCACTTCAGTTAAAATAGTAAGGATTTCTAGATTTGAGAATGCCCGAGCAGATGCTCTTACTTATCTTATTTCAATAACTCCACCAAAGCTCAGACAAACAATCCTAGTGGAGATTCTTGCTGAATTCACTAACGGGATGTAAATAAGTATCATATATGTGAAGTTAGGTACCTTATGGATGGACCCAATTAGAGACTACATTAAAAAAGGAACATTACTGAAAAGTTCCGTAGGCCCCCAATTTTAAATTTTAAACATTTTTATACTTCAAAAAGATAATTTCCTTTTTAATTATGCGGAAGGAAAAATGATGTTTCAAATTAAAACAACTTAACAAAATTTAATTTTTCTCAAATTAAATTAAAACCAAAACGAGATTAACTTGAAACACACACTTATGTTAATTTCACTAAAACCAAATTAATCTATGTCCTAGAAAATTTACCTAAGTCATATTTCTCAATTTTAACAAATTAGGCCAAACCAAATTTTAACACATTAAATAAATGACTTGAATTAATTACACATAAACATTACCCAATATTTAATTTAGCACCAAATTAAATATGTAGTGATTAAAAACAAATTGTATCTTGAATTATCTAAGCATGCGTTCTAGGTGAGTATAGCAAGATAAAATAAACAATAAATCACTATGCCACGATGTACGAGGAAAAACCCACAACGGAAAAAAAATCTCAGACGACCCTAGCCTCAAATACGCTAAGTATGGAATTTACAAATACAAGCAAGATGACTTACAACACTCGACTCGATCCCTCTCAAGCCCCGACGCATCTTCTTGTATCAACCTCTGCCTAGCGAATAACCACGGAGCTCCACCGCGGTCTCAGAATCCACCGATCGAACTTTATATGGTCACCGTCAACCGAACAAGGAGCCTTTCTCCAAATGGGTAAATCAATGCAAATCTCTTCTTCTTTGTGGGATTTAGAAGCAAACTCAAACGTCTCTTCAAACGGTAGAGATGAAAAATCGGTGCCAAAACTCCAAGCAATGTATATATATATGGAACTGGGATTAAATAAACAATTGGGTGTAAATAAGAGTGTCGAACGTGTAAACGCGTGAGCTTTTCTAAATCAACGCTCTGATACCAATTTGTAAATGATGGAACCCCGGATTTATTTAATTATCTCAATTATAAAAATTAACTTATAATTTCCTTTTATAAAACACGAGATGTGGAAGCGTAAAATGTGATGGTTCAACAAAACAGACGAATTACCAAGTTTTAATTTTCTTAAACAAATTAAAATTAACCCGAGTGAAATTAAACAAAATACACAAGTATTAATTTTCACTTTAACCAATGTTAATTAATCCAAGCCCTAGAATTTGCCCAAGTCATAATTATCAATATTCCGAAGTTAGGCCAAACCAATTTTAGCAAATGACTTGAATTAACTAAATTTACCCAATATATAATTTAGCACCAAATTAAATTAAGTGTGATGATTTAAACCAAATTTTATCTTGAATTATCCTAAGCATGCATTCTAAATTATTATGCAATATAAAATAAATCAATCACACTACGCCGCGATGTACGAGGAAAAACCCAAGACGGGAAACAACCTCGGACGACCCTAGCCACAAATCCACTAGATACGGAATTACAAGTACAAGACAGAAAGGCTTACAACACACGACTCGATCCCTCTCAAGCCTCGACGCTTCTTCTTGTAGACACCTCTTCCTAGCAGATAATTTTGGAACTCCACCGCGGTCTCAAAATCCACCGATTGGACTTTGCATGGACACCGTCACCCGAACTAGGAGCTTTTCTCCAAGTGGGTAAATTAATGCAAACTTCTCTTCAATTCGGCGTAGAGAAAAACCTTGTGCCAAACTCCAAGCAATTGATATGTATATATGTGAACTTGGATAAATACAAATTTTGGTGTAAATTAGAGTGATGTATGTTTTTCTCTAAAAATCTCACTCCAGACATGAACATTTTCCTAAAACCAATTTTGCTCTCAAACACTCTATAAGAGATGAGATAGAATGGAAACGCTAAGTTGGAAAATGTTATTACTGAACATAATAAAGTCTGAAAAAATTGATTAAGAACCAAGTGGGGAAGTGGGTGAAAAAACTGCCAAAACTGCCAAAAGATGTTCCCGCCTGGCATCTCGTTCGAACGACATTTCGTTCGAACGACATTCTCGTTCGAACGAGTCTTCTAACGAAGCTCCAGTATGGACTCGTTAAAAACTTGTTGGAAATCTTGTTCGAACGATATTTCGAACGAAGGTCCAGTACGCCTTAGTGGGAAGTCGTTGGAAAACTCGTTCGAACGACATCTGGTTCGAACGACAATCTCGTTCAAACGACATATCGAACGAACTTCCAGAAATTTTGAAAAATTCGATTTTAGCCCAGAAAACTTTATAAAATAATTTTAAAGTTCTAATTAATTCTTTCTGAAAATAAAACACAATTTTTATTAAACCTAACACCCAATAAAACTTGTTCCAAGCTCCTATATATATAATATTGCATTCATACCTTGGGAGCATGGAACCATAGTTGATGACGTAGAAACGAGGCACGCAAACCGGCATATTGGTGAATCTTTATACTCTTTGCCGGTACGTCTTCAAAAAATACTTCATAGGATTGAGAATATTACAATTAAATACTATCCTATGAATAAACGTTTTTGTCCGGAATTGAGCCAAAATTGTATATGGACTCAATTGGAAATTTGTGTCCTTACAAACCTCCCCCTTTGGCTATTCCGGGACAAAAACCAAACAAAATCCTAAAGGGACGTGAAGCTCTACTAGACTCAAAACATAACCCACCCAAACTTGACTCAACCCAAGGATCAAACGCTTTGCCATTGAAAGTTGAAAGATGTTCCTTTAGAAGAATTCCTACACACTTAAGCAAACTATCAAGCGCATAGGGAATATCAAAATATTAAATGCAATTAATTAATTACTCCCCCTAAATTAATTCTCCCCTTTATCAAACAAATGACATACTTAGAAAGACATCTCCCCCTAAGATAAATCTCCCCCAAACTAGGATACGATAATAATAGGATTAGATACCATTTCTCCCCTTATCATTCTCCCCCTTTTTGTTCAGGAATAGACAAAGGCTAAAGAATTAAAACAGTAACTTATCTCCCACAAAGAAAGCATATACACCCTCTAAACTAAGCAAGGGATACAATAATGGGATAACAAGCTAAAACATGTAATTATGCATATAGTAATGATAACGTTAAAGCATATGGGCAACAACAGTTCAACTAATCCAAACAATAACATCGGATACCAACTAGGATGCAATAAAATGATACCAATATGATTTATAAATTATTAAGGATGTGATATCAACATAGAATGCAATAAGATGGATACCAAGTATGAATTAAAGCATATATGGATTAGAAAGCAAAGCAAAGACTAAACAAAAATATCAAATATATGTATACATAATATATATCAAAGAGACTCAAGTACACATATATAGATATAAACACACAAATGACACACACAACATATAATAGGAGTCTTTCACACTCGTATGTCAAAAATGTGTCATATGGAAACAGAAGTGTAGGGGTTTGAACTAGTAACGATTAAATTTAGACCCAAACACTTAATAAACGTTCACGGAGTTCTCATTTGATTGCAAAGTTCATCACATTTAAATATAACCTCATGTGACAATATAGATTGAACTCAATGAACAAACATACACAATGCATAAAAGCCTAGCATATTGATGATTCTACAAACCAATAGAGTCATGAGATGAAATATGCAACTAGGATAAACGGACATTGTGCAAACCATTGATATACCATCCAATCTCCCTCAATAAGCATTTATATTAGTTTTGAATGAATATATCAATCAAACATAGGCCTTGGCAAATTATTTTCTTTTTAATGCCATATATTCTGTTTTTAGGCCTTTGGACCACGTATTTCTTTTAGGTCCATTCAAAACGGTGGCTTACAATCGCAAAGGATCACTTAGTCCTTTCGGAGCCCTTCCCCGTGCACATTTATATTTATCATGTTTTCATTTTTCACACAAATCTCACGTGCAACGGATTTTGACATGCACTAGTCCTCCTAAGTCACAAATATGTAGATGACAAGATTGGAAAGAGAACACCTCACATAGCTCAAATATACATTTGAAGTTAAAATTTCAAAAGAGCTCGTGCATGTGTGAATAGAGGCATATAAAAATAGAATCCATTTAATCAACACAAAATTCAACTTCTCCATAAAAGATATGGTAAAGAACATTTTAAGGATTGACAATCTAAACCAAAAGTTCTAGCCACGTGGGAGCGTTAAAGGAGGGATTCAAACACAAGTGTATGCCACATAAAGTGTGTCAAACAACAAAATAAAATCTTTTTGAGTTTTTGAAATTTTTAACCAAAAATAAATAATATATACTCAAAAGTCAAACAAAAATCATTTGAATTTTTCATTAAACTTAAATTACCAAGGGATAAAATCCAAATGATAAACAAAAATCTTTTTGTATTTTTCATTTAATGCAAACAAAATGAAGGAAATATAATACAAAAGATAAACAAAAATCATAATTCTAGCATGTGATAAGCATGGAGTATAGACTAGAAAATGATTAAACAAGCATACATTTAGCATGTGAATATAGCATGAAGTAAAAACGCTAAAGTATGCAAACACTAACACATTCATCCTTTAGATTTAGCAAGGGAGGAAGCATGTGAAAGTAAATGAGAATCAACAAATCTAATATCTAGCGCGTCTAAAAATGATTTTCGAATCCATATAGATGTATATTTCAAATGATGGGATTTGGGAACTAATGAAATACTAGATATCGACTTCCTAGGACTTCTTTTAAGATGAAAACAAAATGACCTAACGTGACCTTTCCTACCACAATGCAAGCATGTGAAAACACGAGAAATGTTACCTAAGGTGTGACCTTTCCTAAAGTCTTTGGATAAAGTAGACCCTCTAAAACAAACAATGGTTTTAGCTTTAGCTACGAAAGTATTTGAACAAAAAGAACTAGAACCATCACAACTACTACTCGAGTCTTGTAAGTCATTTTTCATTTTCAAAATATCGGACTGGAGTAATAAATTAGACTCCTCAAATTTATGGGACTCCTTCTTTAAATTTTCAATAACACCTAGAAGGATATCACGCTCCCCCTCAATGTGAGCAAACTTGTCCCTAAGAGTCCTTTCTCGATTATCACTCTCTTTCTTGGACATTTTCAAACTATTATAATTGTGATTTATGTCCATGAGCTTTTCACGAAATATATCTTTTTGAGATAGCAAGGTTTGCAAAAGTTCAATTTTAGCCTTAAAACAAGAATTTTCATCTTCAAGAAACTTAATTCTTTTTGCAAATCTCAAATTTAATTCCTTTAAATTTTCATTACATTTATTAAGCCCATTTAATTCCTCTCGAAAATCAAAAATTTCATTATCATTAAAATTGGACAAATTTTCATTAAGACGTCCCATCGCGTGATATAAAACAAAAATTGAAAGTGAGAAAAAAAATGAACCACCTAAAAATAAGAAAACACAAAAATTATAAAAGCCGAAAAACGGATCTTTAACGCGATAAATTAGCGCTCCGGCTCTGATACCAATTTGTAAATGCGTGAGCTTTTCTAAATCAACGCTCTGATACCAATTTGTAAATGATGGAACCCCGGATTTATTTAATTATCTCAATTATAAAAATTAACTTATAATTTCCTTTTATATATATCTTTATAATTTCCTTTTATAAAACACGAGATGTGGAAGCGTAAAATGTGAGGGTTCAACAACATAGATGGATTACCAAGTTTTAATTTTCTTAAACAAATTAAAATTAACCCGAGTGAAATTAAAAAAAATACACAAGTATTAATTTTCACTTAAACCAATGTTAATTAATCCAAGCCCTAGAATTTGCCCAAATCATAATTATCAATATTCCGAAGTTAGGCCAAACCAATTTTAGCAAATGACTTGAATTAACTAAATTTACCCAATATATAATTTAGCACCAAATTAAATTAAGTGTGATGATTTAAACCAAATTTTATCTTGAATTATCCTAAGCATACATTCTAAATTATTATGCATGATAAAATAAATCAATCACACTACGCCGCGATGTACGAGGAAAAATCCAAGACGGGAAACAGCCTCGGACGGCCCTAGACACAAATCCACTAGATACGGAATTACAAGTACACGACAGAAAGTCTTACAACACACGACTCGATCCCTCTCAAGCCTCGACGCTTCTTCTTGTAGACACCTCTTCCTAGGAGATAACCTTGGAACTCCACCGCGGTCTCGGAATCCACCGATTGGACTTTGTATGGACACCGTCACCCGAACTAGGAGCCTTTCTCCAAGTGGGTAAATTAATGCAAACTTCTCTTCAATTCGGTGTAGAGAAAAACTTTGTGCCAAACTCCAAGCAATTGATATGTATATATGTGAACTTGGATAAATACTAATTTGCGTGTAAACTAGAGTGATGTATATTTTTCTCTAAAAATCTCACTAAAAACATGAACATTTTCCTAAAACCAATTTTGCTCTCAAACACTCTCTAAGAGATGAGATAGAATGGAAAAGTTAAGTTGGAAAATGTTATTCCCGCACATAATAAAGTCTGAAAAAATTGGTTAAGAACCAAGTGGGGAAGTGGGTGAAAAAACTGCTCAAAACTGCCAAAAACTGTTCCCGCCTGACATCTCGTTCGGACGACATTTCGTTCGAATGACATTCTCGTTCGAATGAGTCTTCTAACGAAGCTCCAGTATGTACTCGTTAGAACGATAATCTCGTTCGAACGACATTTCGAATGAAGGTCCAGTATACCTTAGTGGGAAGTCGTTGGCAAACTCGTTCGATCGACATCTGGTTCGAACGACAATCTCATTCGAATGGCATATCGAACGAACTTCCAGAAATTTTGGAAAATTCGATTTTAGCCCAGAAAACTTTATAAACTAATTTTAATGTTCTAATGAATTATTTCTGAAAATAAAACACAGTTTTTGTTAAACCTAACACCCAATAAAACTTGTTCCAAGCTCCTATATATATAATATTGCATTCCTACCTTGGGAGCATGGAACCATAGTTGATGACGTAGAAACGAGGCACACAAACCGGGATATTGATGAAGCTTTATACTCTTTGTCGGTACGTGTTCAACAAACACTTCATAGGGTTGAGAATATTACAATTAAATACTATCCTATGAATAAACGTTTTTGTCCGGAATTGAGCCAAAACTGTATGTGGACTCAATTGGAAATTTGTGTCCTTACAAAATGAATTTTTCTTTGAAAGATGAACACTCAAAACCATGAACTTTTCTTGGAAGAATTTTCTATCAAAAAGTCTCTAGAAGTTTGAATGAAAATGAAAAGTTAAGTTAGAAAAGTTCATTTCCGCACATATTGAATCTGCCAAAAGGTTAGTGGGAAGGTGGGTCAAAACTGTCAAAACTGCTATTTAACTGTTCCCGCCAAAACTCGTTCGAACGACATTTTTGTTCGAACGAGGCTTCTAACAAAGTTCCAGTGTGAACTCATTAGAAATCTCGTTGAAAATCTCGTTCGAACAACCATCTCGTTCGAACGACATTTCGAACGAAGTTCCAGTGGCCAATATGGGAACTCGTTGGCAAACTCGTTCGAACGACATCTGGTTCAAATGAAAAACTCGTTCGAACGACATATCGAATGAACTTCCAGAAAGTTGGAAATTTTCATTTTTAGCCCAGAAACTTTATAAACTTTATTTAAAGTTTTAATTAAATTATTTTGAAAATAAACAACAGTTTTAATTAAACCTACACCCAATATAAAACGTTCCAATCTCCTATATATATATATATATATATATATATATATATATATATATATATATATATATATATATATATATATATATATATATATATATATATATATATATATATATATATATTAAAATGCATTCATACCTTAGGAGCAATGGAACCATGTTGATGACGTAGAAACGAGGCACAAACAAACTCGGCAATGGGATGAAGCTTTATACTCTTGGCTGTTACGTTTTCAACAAACTCGTCATAGGCTTGAAGGATGATAAATTAACTCTATCCTATGACTCAAACATTTTTGTCCGGAATTGAGCCAAAACTACAAAGGACTCAATTGGAAATTTGTGTCCTTACAAATCTCTCCCTTTGGCTATTCCGGGACAAAAACCAACAAAAATCCTAAAGGGTCGTCAAGCTCTACTAGACTGACAAAAAGTCCCACCCCAAATAAAAATACCATGCTTGACTCAAACAACCCAAAGGATCACAATCTTTGCCGGTGAAAGTTGCCACTTATAATATAATTCCTACACACTTAAGCAAATACATTACACGCATAGGGAATATCAAAAGATTTAATGCAATTAAAGTAAGTACTCCCCCTAAATTAATTCTCCCCCTTTATCAACTATGATCAACTTAGAAATATGTCTTCCCCTAAGATAAATCTCCCTCAACTAAGATACGATAATAATAGTATTAGATACCATTAATAATAGGAATAGATGCCATTTCTCCCCCTATCATTCTCCCCCTTTTTGTTCAGGAATAGACAAAGGCTAAAGAATCAAAACATGCAAAAACCATGCAATTGCGCATAAAATGATGAGAACATTAAAGCACATGGGCAACAAAATCATTACTAATCGAACAAATAATAATGGATACCAACTAAGATGCAAGAAACATATACCACTATGATACATAAGTATTAAGCATGTAATATCAGCAAAGAATTCAACAAGATGAATACCAATTATGAATTAAAGCATACGTGAACTAGAGAGCTAGGCAAAGACTAAACAAAAAAAAATATCAAATATATGTATGCATAATATATACCTAATAGACTCAAGTACACATATATAAATATAAATACACAAATGACACAAAATAAGATAAGCTTTTCTCACTCGTATGGCAAAAATGTCATATGGAAACGGAAGTGTTGGGGTGTGAACTAGAAACAATTAAATTGAGACCCAATCACTTAAAACATGTTCACAAAGTTCTCAATTGATTGCAAACTTCATCACATTTGAATATAACCTCATGTGACAATATAGATTGAACTCAATGAACAAACATACACAATGCATACAAGCCTAGCATGTTGATGATTCTACAAACCAATAGAGTCATGACATTGAAAGCGCAACTAGGATAAACGGACATTGTGCAAACTGTTTATATACCATCCAATCTCCCTCAATAAGCATATATTAATTCTGAATGAATATATCAATCAAACATAGGCCTTGGCAATTATTTTCTTTTTAATGCCATATTTTTCTGTTTTTAGGCCTTTCGACCACGTATTTCTTTTAGGTCCAATCAAACGGTGGCTTACTATTCGCAAAGAATAATAAATCCTTTAGGATCCCTTCCCCGTGCACATTTATATTTAACATTTTTATTTCTCACAAATCTCACGTGCAACGGATTTTAACATGCACTAGTCCTCCTAGGTTACAAATATGTAGATGACAATATTGGTAGGAAAACACCTCACAAAGATCAAATATACATATGAAGTTAAAATTTCAAAAGATCTCGTGCATGTGTGAATTGAGGCATATAAAAATAGGATCCATTTAATCAACACAAAATCCAACTACTCAATGTAAGAATGGTAAAGAATATATTAAGGATAGACAATCTGAACCAAAAGTTCTAGCCACACGAGAGCGTAAAAAAATGGGATTCTAACACAAGTGTATGCCACATAAAGTGTATCAAAATAAAATAACACACAAAGGAAAATCTTTTTGAGTTTTTGAAAATTTTTAAACAAAATAAAAATATATACTCAAAAGACAAACAAAATCGTTTGTATTTTTCATTAAGCCTAAATTACTAGAAGGTGAAACACAAATGATAAACAAAAATCTTTTTATATTTTTCATTTAATTCAAATAATAATGAAATAAATATAATACAAAAGATAAACAAAAATCATAATTCTAGCATGTGATAAAGCATAAAGCATAAACTAGAAAATGATTAAACAAGCATACATTTAGCATGAGAATACAGCATGAAGTACAAAAGCTAAAGTATGTAAATAAAACTAACACATTCAACCTTTAGATTTTTTAAGGGAGGAAGCATGTGAAAGTAAATGAGAATCAAATACCCTATCTTGTAAAGCTACCAAGTCGGATCTCCTAACCCAAAATAATGACGAATGACAATCTCGGGGCGTAGGAATCTTGGCTACCTTGGTTTCCTTACGTTGGGATTTTCTAGGAACTCTTTTAAGATCGAAACAGAATTTCCTAAGATGACCTTTTCGAACACAATGAGAACACTTAAATCCATGGCGAAAAGATTTACCTAAGGATTGATCTCGACCGGCTTTCCTAGGTGTTTCTCTTAAAACATTGGTTTTGGCTTTATGAGTTGATTCATTACAAGTATCGAAGCCTAAACCACAAGTTTCATTTTTAATTTGGACCCTGCCTAAAATTTTATCTGGTTTTTCGGACCTGCACTCTAAATCAAATTTGATGTTACTAGAGTCTATTAATTTATTTTCTAATTATAGGATGTTAGACTCTAATAAAACATTTCTCTCTTCAAACTCGAGAAGCTCCTTTTTCAAGGATTCCATTAAACCTCTAAGCTATCTCTCTCGCCTTCTATATATTGTAGCTTCTCTCGAAGAGATCTCTCTCGTGTCCTAAGGTCTTTCACTAACGTACTCTCATCAACGACCTTAACACGCTCTCTTAAACTCGCTTCTAACTTCAAATTAGCTCTTTTCAATTTAATAGATTATTCATATAATTCTTGAAAAGCATTTTGAAGTTAACTCACACCAACCTCATCATTTTCATTCTCTCTCTCTTCTTCACTCTCACTACCATAAAAAATAAGGGAATAAAAAACTTTGACCTCGTAAGTGGCACGTGTTTGAATATCTTCATGAGAAGATTCATTATCGGTACTCACATGACTAGCCATAAAAGCCACAAAGTTTGGCTTAGTGGGGGGGGGGGGGGGGGGATCGGCTCCCTCTTCCTTATCACTATCACTAAGGGTCGTATTATATGAAATGGGTCGCTTACCCTCTCTCCTTAGTTTAGTGGGCCACTAAGAAGACCCATGGCCATAACCCTCACAACAAAAACACCTATTTGACTCGTCCCTATTTAAATTTTCATTAATAGTTTTAGGGATCCTCTAGGCTTTGTCGTGCTTAGAATTACAAATTTCTTACAGTCATTTTTAAATTTGTCTTTGTTAATTTTAAGAAATTTTCTAAATTTTCGAGCATACAAGGTCATGTCTTCCGAGTCACTATCACTCTCGCTCTCTACTACTTGTTTCTCCTCTTTTTGGGCTTTTAAAGCAATGCCCTTTTCAATTTTATTTTCGGATTTAGAGGGAAACATGTCTAGTTAATAGGTTTGTAAATCACCTATGAGCTCTTCTAATTTCATAGAGGCTAAAGTTGGTAAAGAATTTAAAACGGTCACTTTTGGAATAAATTTATCGGGAATGGACCTTAAAATTTTCTTTACTACTCGATTGTCGAGTATTTTCTCTCCCAAATTAAAAGATGAATTAAAAATATCTGAAAGTCTAGCATAGAATTCATCAAAAGTTTCTTTTTCGTTCATTTTGATAGTTTCAAATTGAGTGGTGAGGTTTTGGAGTTTCGAAGCTTTAACGACACTAGTACCTTCATGAGTGAGTTGTAAAATATCCCACGCTTCTTTAGCGGTCTCACACGTCATAATGTGACGGAATTCATCCCGTGTGACAGCGCTAAACAAGGTATTTAAACCACGGGAATTAAAATTTGAAAGTTTAAACTCATTCTCACTCCATCTATCAGCCGGTTTGGGAACACGTTCATTATTTACTAAATAGGTTAGTGGAGACTACCCGTTAACTACAGATAACCAAACCCTCTCGTCGATAGATTTAAGTGCCGATTTCATACGCGTTTTCCAGTATGCGTAATTAGAACCATCGAAAATAGGAAATTTTGAGAATGGGGAAAATTCCATTTTAGCCAAAAATTATATAAAGGATCTTAAAGACATAATTTATCGCTTTGACTCTGATACCAATTTGAAAAGTCCCGTAGGCCCCGAATTTTAAATTTTTAAACCGTTTTATACTTCAAAAAGATAATTTCCTTTTTAATTATGCGGAAGCGAAAGATGATGGTTCAAATTAAAACAACTTAATAAATTTAATTTTTCTCAAATTAAATTAAAACCAAAATGAGATTAACTTGAAACACACACTTATGTTAATTTCACTAAAACCAAATTAATTCAAGTCCTAGAAAATTTGCCTAGTCATATTTCTCAATTTTAACAAATTAGGCCAAACCAAATTTTAAACATTAAATAAATGACTTGAATTAATTACACATAAACATTACCTAATATATAATTTAGCACCAAATTAAACATATAGTGATTAAAACCAAATTTTATCTTGAATTACCTAAGCATGCATTCTAGGTGAGTATAGCAAGATAAAATAAACAGTAAATCACTATGCCGCGATGTATGAGGAAAAACCCACAACGGGAAAAAAAACCTCGGATGACCCTAGCCTCAAATCCACTAAGTATGGAATTTACAAATACAAGCAAGATGACTTACAACACTCGACTCGATCCCTCTCAATCCCCGACCCATGTTCTTGTATCAACCTCTGCCTAGCGAATAACCTCGGAGCTCCACCGCGGTCTCGGAATCCACCGATCGAACTTTATATGGTCACCGTCACCCGAACAACGAGCCTTTCTCCAAGCGGGTAAATCAATGCAAATCTCTTCTTCTTTGTGGGATTTAGAAGAAAACCCAAACGTCTCTTCAAACGATAGAGATGAAAAACCGGTGCCAAAACTCCAAGCAATATATATATATATATATATATATATATGGAACTTGGATTAAACAAACAATTGGGTGTAAACAAGAGTGTCAAATGAATTTTTCTTTGAAAGATGAACACTCAAAACCATGAACTTTTCTTGGAAGAATTTTCTCTCAAAAAGTCTCTCTAGAAGTTTGAATGAAAATGAAAAGTTAAGTTAGAAAATTTTATTTTCGTACATATTGAATCTGCCAAAAGATTAGTGGGAAAGTGGGTCAAAACTGTTCAAAACTGCCATTTAGTTATTCCTGCCAAAACTCATTCGAACGACATTTTCTTTCGAACGAAGTTCTAGTGTGAACTCGTTAGAAGTCTCGTTGGAATTCTCGTTCGAACAACCATCTCGTTCGAACGACATTTCGAACGAAGTTCCAGTGGCCAATATGGGAACTCGTTGGCAAACTCGTTCGAACGACATCTGGTTCGAACGAAAAACTTTTTCGAACTACATATCGAATGAACTTCCAGAAAGTTGGAAATTTTCATTTTTAGCCTAGAAACTTTATAAACTTTATTTAAAGTTTTAATTAAATCTTTCTGAAAATAAACAACAGTTTTAATTAAACCTACACCCAATATAAAACGTTCCAATCTCCTATATATATATATATATATATATATATATATATATATATATATATATATATATATATATATATATATATATATATTAAAATGTATTCATAGCTTAGGAGCCATGGAACCATGTTGATGACGTAGAAACGAGGCACAAACAAACTCGGCAATGTGATGAAACTTTATGCTCTTGGCCACTACGTCTTCAACAAACTCGTCATAGGCTTGAAGGATGATAAATTAACTCTATCCTATGACTCAAACATTTTTGTACGAAATTGACCCAAAGCTACAAAGGACTCAATTGGAAATTTGTGTCCTTACAATTACCATCTGACCAGAAGGAATCTAGGAAAATAAGTTACAAGGCAGCCGGTTACATGTTAAAAAGAGGAGTCCTGTATAGGCAAAAATACACTCATAAAGGCTCATGTTTTGCTCACAAACTGTAAGTTCTTTAAGATAACGAATAGCTATGCAAGGTTACTACTGGCCAACGATGAGAGTTGATTGTGTTTCTTTCACTAAGAAATGTGATAAATGCCAAAATTATGCCACCATTCACAAAAGACCAGGAGCAATTCTAACACCAATTACCTCTCCATGGCCTTTGTCCATTTGGGGAATCGACTTGGACGAACCATTAACGACCACCAAAGGAAGATTCAAGTACTTGGCTGTAGTTGTTGATTATTTCACTAAATGGGTGGAGGCTAGGCCCTTGGTTTATATGCCTTATCAGAGAGTGTTCCAGTTCATATGAAAGCATATCATTTCCAAATATGGCATGCCTTATGCCTTCATCATCGACCATGGCACTCAATTTCATAATGAAGAATTTGAAGAATAGTGTATTCGGTCAGGCATCCAGAAACTTCATTCAGCACCTGGGCATCCACAATGCAATGGCTAGACAGAAATCACCAACAAAACCGTGTTAGATGGGTTTGAGAAAAGGCTGGATGATGGCAAAGGAAATTGGATTAATGAACTCCACAACGTCCTTTAGGTATATAGGAATACTCCCAGAATAGCAAAGGGGGGAACCCCGTACATGCTAGCTTTTGGCACTGAATCAGTAGTACTAATGGAAATAGGTCTACCGACTCACAGGGAGCTAAAATTTGATTCACCTAAGAGTGACCTCATGAGAAGACTAGATCTGGACATGATAGAAAAAGCCTGAAAACAAATTGTTATTCGGATGGTTGCCTATCAGCAAAGGATGACAAGGTTTTATAATCGAAGATTCAAATCGACAAACCTGAAGCAAGAAGATTTGCTACTTAAGAAAGTAATCTAGAAGAATAACAAGACGAAGCCTAAATGGAATGGCCCATACCGTATCTCGGCAGTTATCCGACGAGGAACTTATCGTTTGGAAACTCTGGAAGGATATGAATTCAAGAATCCTTGGAATGCAATCCATCTGCGTAAATATTATCATTAATTCTGTTTTGAAAATTCTATCCTCAACGTAATTACTTATTCAGGTTAATGAAATTTCAGGCTATATCCATTATACATCCTTTTTGTGTTTATTTTTTTGGAGTATGGTGGCTACACCTTAACTAGAATTAATCAACAATTAATGAGCAATTTTAATTCAAACGTTTCCACCCAACTTCAGAAAAGTTTTCAAAAGAAGACACTTCAGATATAATTAGGCTTCCTTGGCTTGATCTGAAACATCTGTGTCGAGCAACTTTGATAAATCTTCCTCGGACAAAGTCATGTGACCATCTTTCAACAAATTGTTCCAACGTTTGAGTAGCTCAGAATCATTGATAGAGAGTTGTTCCATCTTAGCCATGAACTACAAAAATGAGGTAACATTCAATCAAGAATAGAAGAAGATAACAATAGTTGAGAGACAACAAAAATTATAAAGAAGAAATCATTTTATTGATGTAAAGGGAGGTTAAAAGTAAATCAGAAAAGAAAGAAAAGATAGGAAAAAAATACAAAGGCCAACCGTCGAGAAAATCTATACCTTCTCTTTATCAGTCTCAGCTCTAGGTTGGTTGACAAAAGGGATGGCTGGAGTTACTTGCTCAATGGATGGGATGACAGAATCAACAGCATTATTAAGTTGGTCGGCTAAAGACTCAACCACCAGAGAAGACTCCCCAGAACCAACATCATCTTCAACTTCATCGTCCATGTTGGGGGAGAGCTAGGATCATGTCTTTGTAAGACCTCAGAGTCTTCTGCTATGCTGACCTCCTTCAGTGCAACTGACCAACCATCCTTGAAAATTTTCTTCTTTTCATACTCAATCTGAGCGGAGGCAGCAGTCATTGTTTTATTGCAGCCTTTATTGAAGGAATTTTACCTAGCCTTCTTCCTTTTAGCCTTCTCAGTAGTTAGGCCTTTTGTCAGCTCAGCGACTTACTTTTGAGCTGCAGCAGCAGCATCTTCAGCCTTCTACTAAGCTTCCTCAGCAGCTTTTATTTTGCTCACCCAAATTTTCTTTTCAGTCTCCAATGCTTATTAGGAGTCAAGCAAGGACTTATTGAGACCACCAAAGGCCTCCTCAACATCGTTTGAAGAAGAATAAATAACATCATCCTTCTCCAACATCTGGTTGAAATTAACCATGAACTGCAAAGAAAAAGGGCAAAGTTAGTACACGAAGTCAAAGATAAAGTACAAAGTATGAAAGAGTAAAAATACAAAGGAAGAATTCTCGCCGTAGCAAGGCTTTGAGCAGACCTTTAAGAGATTCTAAGTCGGGGCATAGAAGAAGAATCACCCCAGTGGTCTGGAAGAGTACCAGACTAAATTAATTTCCTGGCCAAGTTAGGACCTATGGCTACAGAGGAGCCAATATCAGATGGAGTGATACCAACCAAGCTATGTTGGTCAGCATCAACATCTTGTACAACCCACTTGGTAGCAGGACCTTTTCTCAAACATTTTAAAAGAGCCACTTCTCCGTTATTGGCTAGGGGCTACTTCCTAGTGTCATCCTTATTTTTAGCCCCACCATCCACAAGCTTTGGGTGCTAGTAGCAGCAACATCTCTAAGAAGATTAGGAAATTTCCTTTTTCCCATGCTCACTGAAAGAGGAAGGTCTGATTAAAAATAAGAGGAGGGGCCATTAGCAGGTCCAACAGATGTAGTGGAAGATGAAGTCGACGCATAGTCTTTGTCCAAATCAATCGCAATGGAGGGAACAACAGCTGTTGGATGAGCTACAAAGGATGTGATTGAGCTCTTGTATTTCAACAAGTAGGAGGCTAACCTAGTATGCTCTTCAGTAATTCTTTATTGGATGCCCTAGAGAAAATTGAACTTATTAAGTTTAATGTGACCCTCCTTGGGGAATTTTCTCTTCTTCTCAATGACAATCAAACAAGGAACAAATGTTAATTAACATATTAATAGGTAATTCATCAGCATGGATACATAAAATGTATTACAACCTATGCCATGAACCTCTTGAGGGAGTCTTGGTCTATTGTGTACTTTAACCCCTTTAAGACGTACACATCACCAATTTTTGGCAATAACACCTTGATCGAAGTAATCCCTATTAGAGTTAGGCCAATTGACAACTAGAGCTCTATTAACAGAACCTAGTCTTCAAAAAATATGTACTATCACTGGTGACCCATTTGTAACAGATGATGATCTCAGGGATATTAATATGGGTCCCATGGATTTGGTTAAGCCTATGGAAACCATTAATTATTGTCCAAGTGTTGTGATCTAATCTAGCAGGTAAAATATCAAAGTACTAAAAAAATTCTACGAAAAAATAATTTGGGGAAAAAGTGAAGCCACATTCAGCTATGAATATGGAAGGAATCTAATGACCTTTAGACAAAGAGAAAACATCTATAGGGGATTAGGGAACTCTATGTCTACCCAATCTGGTATATTCCATTCCTTTCTAAACTCATCAAGAGAGACAATAACATAAACTACGATTAAATATGAAGAAAATAAGAAAAGGAAAGGATTCTTACAGAAGATTAAGGATTCTGCAAGAACTAAAGGAAGGGAAGAACGATTGCACAAAATCTCTGGAATTTGCAGCAAAAACTTAGAAGGTTTGAGGTAAAGCGACAACGGTAAATTTAGCATCTTTTATAGATTGCCTAAAAAATCGGCGAGCATAATGATTAAAGTAAAACAATGTTTGAAATTTTAGCGGCGAGGTAGAAAAAAACGTATTTGCCTAAAGACGGTTCGCTAAAGTTCATAATATTTACAAAAATGCCATCAGTAATATACGCTATTAGCAATACCAATAAAATTTTACAAGTGGGGGAAGTCGGTAACCGACGAAGCATCAGGAATGTAGCCTGAGCTACTACTAGGACTAAATACTCCATACTTTCAAGAAAGTGTAAAGCATGGAACATTGGGGGCTTCTATTGATACCAAAAATTATCCACTAACATGGACCAATCAGAGATAGACATGTGTCATACAACTGGCAAGAATCCTAGCGAGAAAGACATAAACTCGTCGACCAACACATAGGAGGCCGACCAACATGCAAAATTCCGACCAATAATAAGAAGACCGACCAACATGGTCAGCAAAGTGTCAATAATCATGTACATTATGAACATCGTGTACTGATGTAAGTGCCTAATTTATAAAGGCATTTTATCTCTTTATCTCCCTACGAGACTATAATTACATGGTAATCCCTTCATCAAAGGGGAGAGGTAAAAAGAATCATTCAACAATAGGCAAACCCTTACACCAAAATGGGTAAATTGGCAACCTTCTAGTGTCTAGCCTTGTCACAGTCAATGATCGTGACAAAAAACACGCGTTTTGTGTCACGGTCATTGATCGTGACAAGTCCGTGGCAAAGACTTGTCATGGTCAATGACCGTGATAAGACAATGATAAGTATAGTTATCACGGGCTTATCACGGTCAATGACAAATACGTGAGCGACGAGCCATTTGTTTGTGCATTTTAAAAGGTTAACCAAGTGTTTTAGTCGGAGTATATCAACAACGAGTCGTGGTCAATTGTCCAACATGCGCCAAAATGTCTAAATAGTAGTGTGGATGACTTGGCTGCTCCTACCGAATATCAATCCATTTTTTATGATAACCCGAATTTTAAACAATTTTTCAATTTGTAATAAATATTCCAATTTGTACCGAAACATCCATTTTTAATGCTTTAAATTGATTTGCACTTTATCATTTTCACTCTTGTGTAGTGTGCGTGTGTGTGGGTAGTAGGGGTGGGGGTGGGGATGTTTCGAAATTTTTAGTAATTGTACATATTATGATCTAGATGCTGTTGTTTTGGAATTCAGAATTGAGGTGTTCCATAGTAACAATTCATTTTTATTTGTAGTAATTGTACATATTTGCATGTCTTCTTTTAATTCATTTTGATATGTACTAATAAAAGTTTTTGAGAGAAAATCTCTCCTTCAGGTATTAAGGCGAGGATGATGATGCTTGTTATGATGATGTCGTCTGGGCTCAATGGTAGCGGAGGCGACGAGGGCTCCTCGGCTCCTAGGCTCCCCAAATATGGAAAATTGGGGATGGACACGAGAACAAATCGGAACTATTAATGAGATTCCTTGAGATGATAAAGACGATCATCGGCCCGAGGTACATTAGTTGGAAGGAGGTGCCATATGACCTCAAGTTAGCTGTTTGGGTGGCACTACAGGTAATGTATTTATATTTATATTTATATTTATATTTATATTCATATGAATATTTCAATTTCAATTTCAATTTTATTTTATATTTATATTTATATTTATTTGCAACTAACATTGTATTTGTTGGACAGGAACAATTCAGTCTAGATCCAAAGCTACGCGATTCCGTCTTGGAGCAATTGAGGGAGCAACACAAGACGTGGAAGAAAAATATGCGGACCCGATACTTTGGGAAGACACCAGAGTCCATTATCCAAAGGCGTGAAACCGCCCCGCCGAAGGAGCCGATCTCATTGGCACAATGGAAAAAGTTTGTTGACAATGAGATCAGGGAGCGACAATTGGCATCTCGCCAATCGAGGAGGGAAAACCGGGCAAAAAAAGATGGATGGGCACTACTCCGACCGGACGTCTTACGCCTAGGTGGAGCATAGGATGATGGTAAGATTTAATTTTTTTTAACTACAGAAATATACTATTCTCCATTATTTTACTTTGCGGGGCCGATACTAATTTTAATTTATTTTATTTGGAGGAGAGGGAGTGGCCCTGGGGGTAGGCCACATAGGCTCGATACTTATGTGGCTATTCGGACGAATAAGGGGAAGGACAAGGAGGTGTCCCCGACCATCGCGACCACGATTGTAAGTAATCCGACAATTTACTTTTTGTTAATTACGTTATAATTTTTTAATTTACTTATTTTAGAAATCATGTGCTATTTATCATTTCAGGAAAAGCTTAAGGAAGTGCATGAGTCGCAATCTGATGTCGATAAGGCATCTTTGTCCACAGATGCACTTAGCTAAGTGCTTGGATCTGATCGCAAGGGGAGGAAAAGGGGGTGAGCTGGCGAGTGGCCAAATCTAGGATGATCGGATTAGAGACGAGGGACATCGGGTTGGCTCGAACGGTGGACTCGCATGACGAGAAGTTATCCCATTTGGAGGTGACGGTACAAGATATGTTCTCATTCATGAAGCAATCGTTGGGTGGCGGAAAATGCAAGGGGAAAGGGAAGGAGAAGGTGGGAGGGGGGAGGAGGTGAGGGAGGATGAGGTGTAGGATGATGAGGATGTGGAGCTCGCTGCTTCATCGTCGACACGTGCAAACTTTAATGATCCACTTCCCTATTTGGCTCCCTTTGACCGACCTATGTTGACACTTGGTTGGCCGAGCATATTTATACTGGACATATTTAATGGCCAGCAGATAGGGCGGGGGTTGAGGGACCCGAATATCATCTAGGGTGGACTAGTTCATGGACGTGACCTTCAAGACATCGAGTCCAAGGTGCTCGTCATGCATGTTATACCTAGGAAGGAGAACTCCCCATTGTGGTTGCATGAACAATGCAGAACGATGTATATCAGTGGGTGTGTCAATTCGTATATCATGTGGCCTACTCACCTCCTCGGATTTAACCTTACCCAAGACATGTAGTGAAATTATTTGAACTGAATTGTATTGTTTTTAAGTTGGGAGATTTGAATTATATTTGGATTATATCGTGATGCATATTGTCTATTTTATTTGCACTATATCTATTTTATTTGGATATATAATGTTTGAACAGGTACAACGTTGCTATAATAGGTACAAATATACTGCTGGGAAGTGGCAGTGCCCAATAATTTTTTTTCAATTCTACCCAGAATTGTCACGGTCAATGACCGTGACAATTTTTTTTTATTAAATGTCACGATTTTTTCACGGTCCTTAACCGTGACAAAACTTGTCAAGGTCAGGGACTGTGACATGACCGTGACAAGTCTGTGACAAAAAAAGTTGTCACCCATATGATTGTCATGGTCATTGACCTTGACAAGTCCAACTTGTCAAGGTCAATGTCCGTGATAATTCGAAAAAATTGGTGTAGTGAATGGAATGCAAGAAACACAGTGGACGTAGGCTTTACCTTATAGCTGAACCACTTTAAAAACCTTATCTCTTTCTTATTTACATATATTTATCTGTGATTAAACAATTAGGCCGAGTCTAGTTTTTTACACCAACACCAATAATCAAATTTAACAATCTTTTTCTATAGTAAAATTTTTGGGGTCCACCTCCCACCCCTTTCTCCCACTCATGACCCTATATATATCATTGATCATTCATTCATGTTTTCATATTCATTGATGTTATATATGGAAGGTGTGTCAAATTGTTATCCTTTTAAGAGTCAATTGCAATAGTTTTCTTAGAAAGATTAACTTCCGACATTGATTTACCATATTTTTATGGAAGGCCCATCCCACAAGCATTTATTTAGATCTAATGTGATTGTGAATTATGTTAGCTATGATTCCCTCCCTGAATTTTCCAATCGTAAGGCCGCAGAACACTCAGCCATCGATGTTTCTCTCATGTATCTTTCCAACTCGGGGGGCATGAAAGAAAACGTTTCTCAACATGTGGTAAATATATTATCGTTTATTTAAGTAGGATACTAAAATTGTATGTATTCATTCTTTAATTTCGGTGCCCATATTCTAACTTTGAAATGTTTTTTAAAACACCACTTACTTCAAAAAAAACAAAAATTCATTTTATATCTCCTTGACACAACAAAAACCTAACACCACAATTTAAAACTTATTACATAAACAAAAAAAAAACTTCATTCATTCCCCCCTCTCTCTACTATTTTCTCTAAAAAATAATCCTAAACAAAACCCTTATTCAAATCTCACTCAAAATCACAATCTTAACTTATTATGTGTTCAAATCATCATATTAAACTTCCCCTTCTACATTTATGTTCATTATCAATACCTAATCTTAATCTAAACATGCCTAAATCTGAAAGCCCTAAATGAAGACCAGCTCCAAGAATTTGGAGGCTGAAGGCAAACAGGAAAAATAGGACCTTTGGTATAATAATTTTTTTGCGGAAAATATATAAACTATTTTTATGAAACAATAATGAATGTTTTAATCAATTACTTAAATATACTTTATAGGAGACATGATATAGTATAAATACACAATAATCCAACAATCAGTCAAAAAATAGGCACACTGGAACTTTTTTTTGTTGAATTTGTAAATCAACTTTAAAAGCCCTTCCTTGCCAAAAAAGAATATTGAGAAAATATATAAATAAAATTTAAGAACATTAACTTAAAAATTAACAACATATTAAAAGGAATAAAATTTAAGAACATTAACTTAAAAATTAACAACAATATTTTGCTGATAATTTTTTTAACAAAAAAAATTAACAACATATTAAGATTTCAACTTAGAACAAAAAAGTATTAAGCAGTAATTTAATAACAAAAAATAATAGGAAGAACTTAACAAAAAAATAACAGCATTTTCGAATGTTGTTAAAGTTTCTATTATTAAAAAAAGCCTAGATTAAAAAAACAAATATAAAGAGGTTGATTTAAAATATTGTTCTTAAATTCTAGATTAATAACAAAAATTGCAATTACGATTAATGTCTACATTAATTAAAAAGAAGAATAAAAATTTGTTTAACATTTTTTGGTTGAAACGTGAGAATATTATGAGCCATTATTTATACCCAAATGATATTTTCTTTAAAATTGTTGGAATCATTTCAGATATGAAAGGTAGTTGAGTTTTTTCTAAAGAACAAAAATTAGGCTAGATAAAATGTTTGGAAGTTGGAATTTGGAAAGGCGCTTATTGGATGTCTACAATAAGAGGTGTGTGCTAGATTCATATTCAATACCATGTTATTTACATAATTTTCATTAGATATGAACCTAAAATTAAAAAAATATGCGATGTCTCCCACGGTCTCCCATAATAGGATGAAGTGGGGTTTCAAAGTCGGCCCGAACCGTTGAATCCATAATCATGGCTAGAGCAGACCATGATTTGTATAATCACCATGGTAAGGTAAATCGTGTGAATTACACATCCCACAACCTAGTCTAGCCGTGAGTATGGGTTCCTTGGTTGGTTGTGGCATGGTTACATATCTCATGTTTCCACCAACCGTGATTGGAAAATACATGTGATACCATAATCTTACTTCAATTTAAAATTTATAGTTTGTTAACTTTCATATGAAGTATTAATTTCAATCATTTATGTAACATTGAGAGGTTGTGGGTGTTGTTGTAACAATTGAAATCATAGAAGAATCTCTGAAGGATCCATCTGACGATCACTCAATAGAAGATTACCACAAACTATATGATGTTGATCGTGAGGCATTTGATGCACTTTTAGAGGCTAAATGTGATCCTGCTGGAAAAGGAAAGGGGAAGAAGAGGGATGAATCAGACCCGTAGAAACGAACAAAACATCGCCTTGACTCCAACAAGTTCCCAGGTTGCTTCTAAGCCAGGTGTTTCGAAAGCTTCAAAGAAAAGCCCGATTAAAAAATGACAATAAAATATGAAGTAGGAAAGTTCTAAAGTTTTGAAAGATATTATATGAGTTTGTTGCTTCGTCAAATATTAAGTGTAATCACCCCACTTTTATATGCTCATATATAGTTTGTTTTTACAATTGTTTGTTACTTATTATCTTATAAATGTTATATTTTTACATATGTGGTATTCAAGGTTCTTAATAAAACAAAACCCTTTTTTTAATTTTATCAATCAAATGGGTCAAATTGAAGTTTTTTGTTATATCCTAAGCTAAAGGATAAGTTTCGAGATAGAGAATGTAATTTTATGTAACTTTAATGACTTGGTTTTGATAAAGAAAGTTTTAGGGACAAAATGAAAAATAAAAAGGACCTTTTTATAAATAAAATATTTTTAGGGACTTCTAAGAAATATTAAAATTATATATTGTGAAATTACCAAAATGCCCTTCATGCGTAAAATGATCGTTATACCCTTAATACCTTTTTATCTCGTGCTTTATTTTGCCTCCACCACCTTACACATATTGTCTTTAGAGAAAAAGCTAAAACACGTGTCATCATTTGCTAGTATTAAGACTACAAGACTGCTCCGGAACGTGACACTTCGGAATTAACTCACCATTGCATAAAGCTTTGTTAGTAGACATGTCTCAACACCGCAATGTCTTTGAAAACCTATAAATAGGGTCTTTAGGATCATTGGAAATTCACACCAATTCCTTTAGAATTATAGTAAGAAATAGTGATAGAAAGTTTAGGAAAAATCTTAAGAAAGGGTTCTACAAGTTTGAGGAGAAATTCATCTCATAGGTACGATTCTATTTAAATGTTAGAATGTATATTTTTTAAATATATATACATAGTTTTAATTTCTTGTTTCACAACTTTACTTAGTACTTATGCTGGTAAAATACACTAAAGCCTCCACTAATCAAAACTTAAAATTTAGAAGAAATCTATTTATCTGTTATATTGTAAGATTAGTGTATTCAAGATAAAGCCCTAAATCGTAGAATAGTTTTAGACGATATCAATTATTATTATTATTATTTGTGAGAAGGTAATGAAGAAGGCGAACATGTGGGTAAAGGAGATGAGGAAGAGGAGAAGGGAGACAATCTCAGGGCAGTGAATGGGAGGAGAGGGGGAAACTTTTAGATTTGTTCTCTGTATTCGGTGAGGAGGTAATAAATGTCAGCTAAGAAAAGAGAGAATAAGGCACCATTATAGGTATACATTAGTGGGTGGGTAACTGAAAATGATTTTTTGTGCGTTGTAGGTGAAGGTTCTATTGAAACATGAAATGAACTTGTAATAACTTTAAAATAAAAATTAGTTTTCCCTAATTTTGAAACAAGAAAGGTTTGTCAGATATATACTCGTCGTATTGCAAACTGAAGATGTCATTTTTCACCACAAACATAAAATTGTAGTGCCAATTTTTTTTATTAGAAAACATTATTTTGAGTCTTCACTAGTGTCAAAGCATCACCAACAATCATTGAATAAAATATTGCAAAGTAAAGTTTCAAGTCTTCCACTTTAGATTTAATTTTGCATTGGATATGCATGTTTTCGCAATTTACACTCTAAATTTTAAAATACAGTGTGTTTATTTCCCTTTCGTACTGAAGAAAATCATCCACTATCTTCACACAAGATGTGCAATGAACATAAATTTGACTGTTTATTTTCAAAACAAATTTAAATTTTCAAAGTAAATATTTATCATAAAAATATGTCTACAAATATAAATTTGCGACATATATAAATCTTTTGTTCATATTTGTCGCTATTTTGACATTCTATTACCTTTACATGCTCCTTTGTTAATGATTAAAACTTTTCAGCTTCATTCTACAGGTCCTTAGTTTGTTTATCAATTACCTAAAAGAAGAACCAAGGAAGACTATAAGAGAGATCAATAATATGTTAGAGTCTGAATTTCATTTATTTTTAATAAATATGAAAATGATGTGTAATTTGGTGATAAAAATACTAATTTTGGAATAATTTTATGACATTTTTATGAATGAGGTCTTTTTCTGCTGGAGAATGTATGTATGGAGAAGATGGGGTGGAATTCCCAGAGTATGGATCCCTGGTAGAAGGAGTGAGGGAGTTTACGGTGATGTGTTTTACAGGGGTGATAAAGGTCGGAGTTGTTTATGATGGAGAGGTATATGGAGGGAAATAGTTTATGTGTTAATGGTAGGTGAGGTATTATTGGTATTATAAGGTTTTGCCCTAATTTCACAATAAAATTTGTGTGTCCTAAGTTTAAAACAAAAAAGTTAACATATCGTAAATTCTCAAACCCCAATAAATAAATAAAAATAAAAAATAGCAAGAAGTTGTTGAAATCTCTTCACATGTCAGATAAATATCAAATATTTAAAGCTTAACGTATGTAATTATATGTTAATGTAGGACACTCGCCAATAAAACTAATAAAATTTAATCACCCTAAGAGTTTAAATTTGTTAACCCTCATTAGTAAATGTTAGACCATTTCGAACTATTAGAGGCATTTAATGACTACACATGGTTAGGGCATATGTGGGGTTCCCGCATTAAGTCAAGGGTTAAGGTAGAAGGATCCCTATGATAAGTTGATTATCATGGTAACAACAGTCTTTTCTTCCCAATTACGCCAGACTCCATTTTTTTCTAAATCTTTATGTTTCCACTTCCTCTATTTTCTTCAAAATTTCTTAAGAAAAATTAGTAAAAGTCATTTTTATGATGTAAAAGGTCCGATAAGCATGAATCGACCCCTTGTTTATGAGTAATTATTTTTATATTAATTTGCCATGTGGGTTAATTATATAAAATAAAGGAAGTTGAAGTAAATATTACTTTAAGTAATTCAAGATATAATATTTACTGAGTTTTGCATATTTACTGTTAAGTGAATGTAAAAAGTGTAGCATTATGTTTTGTTACGTCGTTGTGCTTTAAACGACGGCTATGATTTATATTCCAATTGAATTATTATTTAAGAGTTAATATGATGTTAGAACATGAAATAATTAGTGATATCCCGGATACCAATTTAGAGGGCACTGTTAGTCCGAAAATGGTTGAGATAGTCAAAACAAGTACCAAGTTGTATTTTTGGGTCCCGGGGTACTTTTGACCGGTTATAACTTAATTAGGATGTTACGAGTAATTTTAAGTGTGTAGTAGCATTTAATATTGGACTTAATGCATTTGGGTATTTTAGTCTTGCAAGAGCATTTATTTCTCAATTATGTTTCTAAACCTAGAGAGTTAGAGAGAAGAGAGCGCCTAGGAGAAAGAGGAGAGAAAGAGGGGAGTTGTTATTTGGGCATGGAAATCGTTTCAACGAGGAAGAATCTGTGATTACAATCTTGAGGCAAGTTTCTAACTAGCAAATATGTATGATTGAATGTGAATAATTTTTATATATAGTTGTGTTTTTTGGATTAAACCATTTATGGAATTTGATGATTTTGGTGTCTAAACCCTTAAACATTGATTTAGATATGATTTGAGTTAGATATATTAGTTAGTTGTTGTGTAGGAATGGTTTGGTGAAATTATAAATGGATTATGTTGGGATTTGAGGGAAGAAAATAGGTTTTGGGTATTTAGGGTTCATATAACCCGTAGCCCCAATTGGGCATCTCGTCTAGGGAGAATCGATTTTCCCTCCCTAGCGAATCGATTCGCTAAAATGGAGGCTATAGGTCTGGGAAACCGAATCGATTCGGGTTAAGGCCGCATCGATTCGGGGCCAGACAGAAGGTTGGTTTTTCGAGCCGAATCGATTCACTTTTTGGGCAAATCGAATCTCTATCAGGGGCGAATCGATTCGGCCCTAGGCGAATCGATTCATAAATCCTGCTATTTTTAGATAGTTTACCATCTTGGTTTCTAGTCCTTTTGTTTTAGGTTTAAGGATTAGGAACCTTCTTATATAAAGTAATAAAGAGTAATATAGTCTTATATTAGGGGGATTGATATCCTAGGTTAGTAAGGGAGTATTCAGGCTTATTTTGGGGATGAATTAATAGAGCTTAATGTCTTATTTTGTCTACTGAGCGAGGTTGGAACTAGGGTAGCGTTGGATAGTGTTGTCGTGAACTTTCGGAGACTATTATGAGGCAATTATACTTGTAGCTTATATCGTTAGGCCCATATGGTTTTGTGAATTAAGTAATGTACACTTTAAATTGGCATATCTTATGATTATGGCATGAATATACACACCTCTCTAAATGCTATCATAAGGGAAGTTACGTGCATGAGGTAAATTCTCGGGCTAGTGAATGCAGGGAGAATATAGTCCTTGGCCAAAGGATCGGTGGTTACATTTTGTTGTTATTTTATTCGAAGTGAGGTAATTCCGGGTATGGTTATGAATCACTGCCGAAGGTATATGGCCGCTTCCCATGCGACGCGGTTTAGGATTCCCAGGTGATCTTGATTATAGTCCCTTGAAGATGGTAGCATTTAGGGGCGCATCCAGTGGGGTACCGGAAGGATAGTCTTAGAATCGTTATATTTTTCTTGTAACTATTCTCATGAATGTGGTATTTCATAAATGAGTAATGCATTTATAAATCAACTGTATGGAATAAGTTTCCCGATGATAATGGACTTGTGAAGTTATATGTTTTGAATTTGTAATTTATGAATGTTATATGGGATTAAGCTATTTCTCTTAATTAAATAGGTGGCTTAATTTATAATGATCTAGTATGATGCTAGGATGTTCACTTAAATGAGAGGTGAGGATGATTCTGATATTGAAGCGCGAACTTAACCTATTTATGATGTTAGCATTCATAACTATTATGCATTTTTTTCACACGTATATCATATCAAACCAGGCCCTCACCCGTGTATATTTCTCTGCCTTATGTGGTTCTTAATTATGCTCAGGTGCTTCGCCGTAAGGACGCCCGATTCGATCTTTCCTTCGCAGTGTCAAGGATCTATAGCACTTTGCGAATGTTGTAGGATTTTTGTAGTAGATGCATCATTTTCTTTTGGTACTCTAGTTATGATCCGTATGTATATTCGGGCCTGTTTCCCCAGTTATTATTCATTTATACTTGCTGTAATACTTGCTGTAATCTTTTGTATTAGTTTGTTAACCGACAACTTATTCGATTATGTTTTGTATAATGATTAGTAAACGTTTTCATGTCTTTGTGTATATCCACCTTATGTTATAAATTAGATTGTCAAAACCGTTTTCTTTTAACTTGAAAAATTAATTGACATCCATTTTCTAAAATATTTAGTGGTTGTCTTGTACTATTATTAGACGATAGTGATGCTAAGAATGGACTATTTATGATTCTTGTTATTATTGGAGTAGAGGGTTGGCCACCTCTTATTTTAATAAGCAGGGTGTCACAGATGGTATCAGAGCATCACGTTCTAGAGTCCTTAGGATCTATGCAGACTTATCATGTTCTACCGTAGCATTATTTAATTTAGAGCCTTATTGTTTGGACTATTTTTTTGTGCACATATGCGATTTTCTCGTAAGGATAAATTATTTTTGTTGTACTCTGATTCAGTTACTTCTTATCTCAGATGCTGCCTAGACGAGGCCTCCCAACAAGGGTAAATCGAGTAGAAGATGATGTAGATCCCCTACCACCGCAAGGCACTATAAATACGAGGGAGGTGGCTAATATTGTAGCTTAGCCAGCAAACGTTGCAATGACCGCTATGGCACAACAATTTCCCTAAACTCAACAACCGGATGCACCGGTGGCTCATTCCCATGCTGGACCCTCCGCGTGGGAACGAGTTAGAGAATCTTTCCCGAAAGGTCACCCTCCATAATTTTTGGGTAGTGCTGATGTGATTGTGGAAAATCAATGGAAGAAATATATGCAACGCCATCTCCAAATGGTGGAATGTAGCGAGGAACGAAAATAGATTATCGCCACTTTTAAACTCGTAGGATCAACCCTACAATGGTGGGAGTCGGTGACAACTTCGGAGCAAAGGGATACCATGACTATCTCAGAATTTTGGGCTCTGTTTAATCGAAAGTATTTTCCTCCAGCAGTCCATAAGGAGATGAGGATGAAGCTTCAGGATGTCGTTCAAGGGAAGCGATCAGTGGAGAAATATGAAGAAGAATTTACTTATTTAGTAAACTTATGCCGAATGAAGTAGTTCCAAAAGATAGGAGGATTTCAAAATTCATCGGGGGTTTGAATTGGAGGATAAGGAAGCACTTGTTGGGGAACCCAACCTTGAAAACATTTGGCGATGTGATGAATGAAGCTTTGCTCCATTGCCAGTATCACCGCCTTCACTTGAAAGGGAGTAAGAAGATTGGAGACTCTAGTCAATCCAGTAAGCAAGGAGGAAATAGTGCCGGTGGATCCCTCCCACTGCCACAACGATCTGGGAATAACCAGAAAGAGCGGGATCTCCAGCAAGGGTACTCGGCCAAGAAATAATGTTTTGGGGGTTTCAACTTTGGCAGAGGTGGTCTTAGGCACGGTCAGGGTGCTCAACATCAGCAGCAGTTAGGACAGTAGGGCCAAGTAGGTAGAGGGAATAATGGTGGTCGAGGCCATCAGGGATAAGGCACGAGGCAATTTCGAAATAACAATCAGAGCCGACATTTGGAAAACTTTGCAAACCGTTATTTTTAGTGCGGTAAACAGGGTCACATAAGGAGAGCTTGTCCACAGTTAAACGGGGGGAAATTGCCTATAGGCCCTCAGAATCAGTAGGCACATCCACAACCTATGACACCTATTTCAGTTGTCCCTCTACAACAAGGGAAACTTCAGTACAGGCGTGTCTATAATATTCAGTATGCTTTATTTCCTCCAGCGCCTCCTGCACCGCCAGCTATCGAGGGTAAGTTTCCCATTCACGGGTATGTGGATCGAGTGTTATTTAATTCGGGCGCAACACACTCATTTATTGCTAGGAATTTTTCTCATTCAACGGAATTGATTAAATCTTTCGAAAGTACTTTTATTAGTGTGGAGTCTTCTATGGGTGATGGTTCACTTATATTATTTATTTGTAAAGGGGTAGAAATAGACCTTGGTAATTTGCATTTTGAGGCCGATTTACTCGTCCTAGATATGGTCAGGTATGATGTAATTTTGGGTATGGATTGGTTAGTAAAATATTGAGCTATGGTAAATTGTTATGGAAGGAGTATAGTCTTCGTCGTTTCAAGGCAAGAAATATTTCTAGTGGCTATACCTTTCTCGAAAGGAGGTTTGAGCACGCAAGTGTATTGTATTGAGGAGGATACTTTACGAGATCCCTAGATTCTATTGCTGTTGTTAGATAATTTGAAGACATCTTTCAGGAGAATCCGGGCTTGCCTCCAAGTCATGAGATTGAGTTTGTAATTGATTTAGAGTCCAAAACTCGACCAATTACGTGAGCTCCATACCGTATGTGTCCTTTGGAAATGATGGAGTTAAGAGATAAGATTCAACAACTGTTGGGTCAGGGGTTTATTCGACGTAACACGTTGCCATGGGGTGCTCCAGTATTATTTGTGAGTAAGAGAGTTAGTTCCCTCTCATTATGCATTGATTACCATGAATTGAATAAGGTGACTATCAGGAATAAATACTCATTACCTCGAATCGGTGATTTATTTGATCAATTAAGGGGAGCGTCGTTCTTCTCTAGAATAGATTTGAGAACTGGGTACCATCAACTACGAATTCGAGAGCAAGATGTGTCGAAGACCGCATCCTTGACTAGATATGAGTCTTATGAATTTTTAGTCATGCCTTTTGGGCTAACCAATGCTCCTGCCGTATTTATGGACCTTATGAATCGAGTATTTCGGCACTTCCTAGACTAATTTATCATAGTGTTCATTGACGACATTCTACTATATTCTCGGACTGAAGATGATCATTCTAACCACTTACAATTGGTCATGTAGACACTACGAGATCATAAAATGTTTGCCAAGTTTGAGAAATGTGGTTTCTGGTTGCAGGAGGTGCAATTTTTGGGGCATATCGTAACGGCTGAGGGTATTTTCGTAGACCCAAGCAAGGTTGTAGCGGTGAGGGAATGGGGTCATCCCACGACGCCAACTGAGATCCGTAGTTTTCTGGGTTTAGCGGGTTATTATTGTCGTTTCATTAAGGGTTTTTACAAGATTGTGGGCCCTTTAATAAACTTGAGCCGGAAGGGAGTTCGATTTGTTTGGGATGATTCCCTTCAGCTAGCTTTCTCTGAGCTAAAGGACAAGTTAACTACTTCTCCTGTACTCGCATTGCCAAGATTGGGGGTGGACTATTTAGTCTTCACGGACGCATATCTACAGGGATCGGGAGGTGTGTTACAACAGGAGCATAGGTCCATTTATTATGCATCTCGCAAGATTAAGCCCCATGAGAAGAATTATTATGTGCATGATCTTGAGCTTGCCGCAGTAGTGTTTGCCTTAAAGATATGGAGGCATTACCTCCTGAGTGAGAAATTCAGTCTTTTTACAGACCATAAATCGTTACAATATTTTTTCTCACAGAAGGATTTAAATATGCGAAAACGTTGGTGGTTGGAGTTCGTAAATGAATATAAATTCGACATCCACCACCACCCTGGCAAGGCAACTGTAGTAGGTGATGCACTGAGTTATAAACAAGTGGGGGAACTAGAGAAGGTGTGGAAATCCTAGTGGAAAGAGCTTAGCCAGGATGATGCAGTAGCAAGAGCATGTATATCAGTGTTGACGGTTACGCTTGCTATTATGATGCGAGTCGCAAAAGTGCAAGGAGGGGATAAAGATTTCCAAAACCGGGTACGCCAATTTTTTATCGAGGGAGCGGAGTCCTACTCTATTAGTTCTAAGGGTGGGTTACGTTTCCACGGAAGACTTATAGTCCCGGACTAGGGAGACCTAAGATGTGCTGTTATGATGAAATCTCATGGTTCAAGATTTGCGGTACACCCAGGGGGAGACAAAATGTACCAAGACATGCATCGTTAATAGTGGTGGGGGGGAATGAAAAGGGAAATTTTGGAGTTTGTCTCCCAATGCGCCACTTGTCAATTGGTGAAGGTGGACCAACAGAAACCGACCGGATTGTTAAAACCGTTAGAAATACCGGTGTGGGAATGGGAGATCATCTCAATGGATTTTATCACTGGATTGCCGACGTCGCAAAACGGTCATGATTCTATTTGGGTTATAGTCGATCGATTGAACAAATCGTCACACTTCCTATCGGTATGGGTGAATTATAATACGACACATTATGCCCAACTCTTTTTTGCGTAAATTGTGAAACTCCATACGGTGCCTATTAACATAGTCTCAGACCGAGAAAATTTTTGTATCCCATTTCTGGCAAAGTTTCCAAGAGGCGATGGAGACTGAATTGAGGGTGAGTACATCATACAATCCACAAAATGATAGGAAAATAGAGAGAGTCGACCAAATTTTTGAGTACATGCTTCAAATGTGCATACTTAACTTTCAAAGAGGATGGGAACAATACCTTCCATTGGTTAAATTTGCATACAATAATTCGTACCAATTTACGATAGGTATGGCACCGTATGAGGCATTGTATGGCCAACCATGTCTATCACCTGCTTGTTGGTTAGAAGTAAGAGACAATAATCTCCTTGGACCTGAAATGATCCGAGATACCTCTTCGAAGATTGAACTTATTCGAAACCGCATTCGAATTACGCAAGATCGCCAGAAGAGTTATGCCAATGCGAATAGGAGGCATATGAAATTGGAAGTGGGGGATCAAGTTTTAGTACAATTATCCCCAATGAAGGGTGTAATGCGATTCGGGAAGAAAGTCAAACTTGCGTCGTGCTATTTAGGCCCTTTTCTCGTTATTTCAAAGGTAGGCCCCATAGCATATCAACTTGCTTTGCCAGAATGCCTATAAAAAATTCTTGACGTGTTCCATGTTTCATCTTTGAAGAAATATAAAAGATGCGAGGGAGATCATTAGCACATTCCGTTGGATGATATCAAGTTATAACTCGATATTTCATATAAGTAATAACCAATTGCTATTTTAGACCACGGAGAGAATAGACTAAGGTCGAAGGTGGTTCCCTTGGTCCGAGTCCAGTGGGGATACCACAATGCCGAAGAATCATTTTGGGAATGGGAGGACGATATTCGAGAGAAGTACCCACATCTCTTTTTACAAGGTACGCCTAAATTTTGAGGGAAAAATTCCCTTGTAAGGGGAGGAGTATGTAATACCCCTTGTTTATGAGTAATTATTTTTATAGTAATTTGCCATGTCGGTTAATTACATAAAATAAAGGAAGTTTAAATAAATATTACTTTAAGTGATTCGAGAGATAATATTTACTGAGTTTTGCATATTTACTTTTAAGTGAATGTAAAAAGTGTAGCATTATGTTTTGTTGCGTCGTTGTGCTTTAAACAACGGTTATGATTTATATTCCAATTGAATTATTATTTAAGAGTTAATATAATGTAGGAACATGAAATAATGAAAGATATCCCAGATGCCAATTTAGAGGGCACGGTTAGTCCGAAAATGGTTGAGATAGTTAAAATAAGTACCAAGTTGTATTTTTGGGTTTCAGTGTACTTTTGACCTGTTATAACTTAATTATGATGTTACGAGTCATTTTAAGTGTGTGGTAGCATTTAATATTGGACTTAATGCATTTGGGTATTTTAGTCTTACAAGAGTATTTATTTATCATTTATGTTTCTATACTTAGAGAGCTAGAGAGAAGAGAGAGCTTAGGATAAAGAGGAGAGAAATGGGGGAATTTCTATTTAGGCTTAGAAATCGTTTCAATGAGGAAGAATCCGAGACAAAAATCTTGAGGCAAGTTTTTAACTTGCAAATATGTAAGATTGAGCGTGAATAATTTTTTTTATATAGTTTTGTTTTCTAGATGAAACCATTTATGGAATTTGATGATTTTGGTGTCTAAACCCTTAAACATTGATTTAGATATGAGTTGAGTTGGATATATTAGTTCGTTGTTGTGTAGGAATGATTTGGTGAAGTTATAAATGGATTGTGTTAGGATTTGAGGGAAGAAAATAGGTTTGGGTATTTAAGGTTCATATAACCCGTAGCCCCAACTGGGCATCTCGTCCAGGGCGAATCGATTCGCCCTCCCTAGTGAATCGATTCGCTAAAATGGAGGCTACAGGTCTGGGAAACCAAATCGATTCGGGTTAAGGCCAAATCAATTTGGGCTGAGACAAAATGCTAGTTTTCTCATCCAAATCGATTCGCTTCTTGGGCGAATCGATTCGCTATCATGGGAGAATCGATTCGGCCCTAGGCAAATCGATTCTAAAATCCTGTTGTTTTAGGATAATTTTCCATCTTTATTTCTAGTCCTTTTCTTTTTGGTTTAAGGATTAGGAACCTTCTTATATGAAGTAATAAAGATTATTAGAGTCTTATATTAGGGGGATTAATATCCTAGGTTAGTAAGGGAGTATTCGGGCTTGTTTCGGGGATGGATTAATAGAGCTTAATGTCTTATTTTGTCTAGTGAGCGAGGTTGGAACTAGGGTAGCATTGGATAATGTTGTTGTGAACTTTCAGAGGCTATTATGAGGAAATTACACTTATAGCTTATATCATTAGGCCCATATGGTTTTGTAAATTAAGTAATGTACACTTTAAATTGGCACATCTTGTTATTATGTCATGCATATACATACCTCTCTAAATGCTATCATAAGGGAAGTTACGCGCATGAGGTAAATCCCCCGGCTAGTGAATGCAGGGGGAATATAGTCCTCGACCATAGGACCGGTGGTTACATTGTTTTGTTGTTTTATTCGAAGTGAGGTAATTCCGGGTATGGTTATGAATCACTGTCGAAGGTATATGTCCGCTTCTCACGCGACGCGATTTAGGATGCCCAGGTGGCCTTGATTATAGGCCCTGGAAGATGCTAGCATTTAGGGGAGCATTGAGTGGGGTGACTCCCAGAAGGATGGTCTTAGAATCGTTATATTTTTCTTCTAACTATTCTCACGATTGTGGCATTTCATAAATGAGTAATGCATTTATAAATCAACTGTATAGCATAAGTTTCTCGATGATAATGGACTTGTGAAGTTATATGTTATGAATTTATAATTTAAGCATGTCATATGGGATTACGCTATTTCTCTTAATTAAACAGGTAGCTTAATTTATAATGATCTAGTATGATGATAGGATGTGCACTTAGATAAGAGGTGAGGATGATTCTGATATTGAAGAGCGAACTTAACCTATTTATGATGTTAGCTTTCATAACTGTTATGTATTTTATTCACACGTACATCAGGCCTTGACCCGTGTATATTTCTCTGTCTTGTGTGCTTCTTAATTATGCTCAGATGCTCCATCGTAAGGACGCCCGATTGTATTTTTCCTTCCTAGTGTCATGGACCTACAGCACTTTGCGGATGTTGTAGGATTTTTGTAGTAGACACATCATTTTCTTTTGATACTCTAGTTATGATCCGTCTGTATATTCGGGCATGTTGCCCTAGTTATTATTCATTTATACTTGCAGTAATACTTGATGTAATCGTTTTTATTAGTCTGTTAACCGACAACTTATTCGGTTATGTTTTGTTGAATGATTAGTAAAATGTTACATGTCTTTGTGTATATCCACCTTTTGTTATAACTTGGATTGTCAAAACTTTTTTTTTAAACTTGAAAAATTAATTGACATCCGTTTTCTAAAATATTTGGTGGTTGTCTCGTACTATTATTACACGACAGTGATGCTAAGAATGGACCATTTATGATTCCTGTTATTATTGGAGTAGCGGGATAGCCACCTCTTATTTTAATAAGCGGAGTGTCACATTCGTATCTCGGGAAGATTGATGATCGTCGTTAGCATGGTTGGCCCTAGGCTTTGGCATTATTTCTCCCCAACCAGGACTACAGTACATTTTTGTAGACCTGTGGGAAGAGGCACTAAATAGTTGGTTTGGTATATCGTATCAACTTTGGTGTGATGAAAACCCAGGGGATATGATTTAATTACCAATTATCACGACCCGACATGCCTTCTCCTATCCTCATATCATTTGGTTTCAGCATGATCGGGGCATCATATTATCCAAACTAGGAGTTGTTGAGTAGTCAGGTCATCGACGAGGAGGTATGGTGTTGTATGTTCTTGAGTATGTCTCATATGAGATTGTGAATACTCTCGTGCCTCATACATTCGAACTCTTACAAGTAAGTATATTAATATAAATTTTCATTTAGATTTGTAAAACTATCTTTTATTTTTCTTAACATTTTTATGTTGATATTACACAGGATAATATTCAAGTCCAATTGAGGGATTGAATATGAATTGAGAATTCATTATGACAATCGATGTTTAGGATTACACTCTGTAACACCACGTATTCTTTAGTATTTAAAATTTAATTAATTAGGTTATTTTAAAATTCACGCGTGATGTAATTTAATTGAATTAAATATTATTTGTTTGTTAACATTGCGGTTAGATTATATTGGATCGATGTTCGGTTGTTTAATTTGTTGAAGTGGCAAGACCACTGGATTATTGTCCATATGGGGGTGAGATTTTTAAACTTTTTTTGAAAATTACTTTGTATAACGAACAATATATATATAGTATGATAATTAAATTAAACATACTTGAAATTACATATAGTGCGCATAGATACTAGCCTTCTAGTTCTTATGCGTACGCATTCAATAGCCCTTAGACCCATTCGAGAGCCATTACCCCTGTAATGAGATCTCTCGAATTGTCCCGTTTGGACAGTTTGGGACTGCATAATTTTTGTATAATAATATTCTTAGTGGCTTAAAGTTGTTACTTTTGGAGGAAGTTTTGTAGTCGTATCCTAATGTTCTCTGGGTACATACTAGATTGACAAGTGTGACTGTTATTTCAATTAATCAATTGAAATAACACTCACACTTGCCAATCTATGTCGTGTACTTGGAGAACTGCGAGGATATGCTACCGAATTTTTCTTAAATCGTAACAATGTGCATGAGCTGTTAAGTATATTACAGAAAAATGCGGTCTTGAATGGGGTAGGACCACTCACCATTTAGAGGAGATGGAGGAAATAGAAATTTCTATTATAAATTGAATTTGAAATTTAAAAATCGAATATAAATAAGACATAATTAAATGAAACATAATATAAATCTAAGTTTTGTTTATACTAATTCATGAATATACGCTTCTTACCTTTAATAGGTGATTAGTTGTGGTAGCTGTGATGGGATATTAGAAATACAAAGAGTGGATGGGAGAGACAAATAGAATGGGGGATGTGTTTCATAGAGGTGCTAATGAATTTATAAAATACGTAAAGAGATGTCATAATGATGAACAGTTTTTGTGTGCTAGGTGTAAGAATGGTAAGGTGTTTGAGTGGAAAACAGTTGAACTACATTTGTTAAGATCGGGTATGCAAGCCTGTTATCGATTTTGGAGTTTTCACGATGAATTGAAAGTTCCTTTTGTCCCCGACCAACCTTCACAACAACCTTCAACAAGTAGGATAGATGTAGAAGGGCACGACATATATCATAATATGTTAAAGGATTTAGTTGAAGAATATCAAACATAAGAAGACCCCAACTGGGAATGAAACTGAGACAAGAAAGGCATGGTCTAGGAGGTCAATTTTATTTGACTTGCCTTATTGGAAGAATAACCCGGTGCGCCATGTATTGGATGTGATGCATGCAGAGAAGAACTTCGCTGACATATTGTGGGCACTTGCCTTGGGGGGAGTCATTCGAAGGATGGAGAAAATGCACGAAAATACCTTAAATCATTGAAACTTAAGCCACAAGTATAGTTGAAAGAAGATAGTAGGGGGAGGACAATAATTCCCCCTGGTGTATTTACTTTGACGAGTGGGGAAAGGAAGGTGCTTTTATACACAATATATAATTTGAAGGGCCCATATAATTTTCCGTTGGGCCTAGATTAAAGTGAATTTAGGTTGTGGTTGACACAAGTGGTAATTATAATGAAAATGGTTGTTATATAATGTTACATTACACTCAAATTTTACAACTAATATAATTAATTTATCTATATTCTCATATCTTAAAGACGGGTGATGCGACATCAAGGCTTGCTCGTCTCGCCACTGGACCCTTGTTCGTGGCATAAGAGTACAAAAATTATCGATTGAACGGTTACATTTTCGGCTCTAAAGTGTACGAGGAAAGTACTAATGTATAGAACTCGAGCATTTCATACAAGGCTCTTACTTTCTTTCGAGCGAGCGCAAAAGATAAAAACCTCGTTGAAGCTGAAATGACTTACTATGGTGTAATCCGAAATATATTTGAATTGGATTATATAAGCTTCAAAGAGGTTGTATTTTACTATGACTGGGTAAGAGTTGAGGATAAAAATGCTTGTAAAGTTGATCCTGCCACCAATTTAATCATGGTTGACTTGTCTAAGTTGAAGAGCAACGACCACGTGAGCGATGAGCCGTTTGTTTGTGAATTTCAAAAGGTTAATCAAGTGTTTTACTCGGAGTATATCAACAACGAGTTGTGGTCAATTTTCCAACACGCGCCAAAGCGTGTAAATAGTAGTGTGGTTGACTTGGCTGCTCCTACCGAATATCAATCCATTTTTTATGATAACCCGAATTTTAAACAATTTTTCAATTTGTAATAAATATTCCAATTTGTACCGAAACATCCATTTTTAATGCTTTTAATTGATTTACACTTTATCATTTTCACTCTTGTGTAGTGTGCGTGTGTGTGGGCAGTAGGTGTAGGGTGGGGATGTTTCGGATTTTTAGTAATTGTACATATTATGAGCTAGATGTTGTTGTTTTGGAATTCAGAATTAAGGTGTTTAACAGTAACAATTCATTTCTATTTGCAGTAATTGTACATATTTTCATGTCTTCTTCTAATTCATTTTGATTTGTACTAATAACATTTTTTTACAGCAAATGTCTTCTTCTGGTATTAAGGCGAGGATGATGATGCCAGTTATGATGATGTCGTCTGGGCTTGGTGGTAGCGGAAGCGATGAGAGTCCATTATCCGAATGCGTGAATCCAAATGCGTGAATCCGTCCCGCCGAAGGAGTCGATCTCATTGGAAAATGGCAACAGTTTGTTGACAATAAGATGGGGGAGAGATAATTGGCATCTCGCCAATCGGGGAGGAAAAATCGGGCAAATAAGATGGACGTGCACTACTCCGACTGGACGTCTTACGCCGAGGTGGAGCATAGGATGATGGTAAGATTTAATTTTTCTATAACTATAGAAATATATTATTCTACATTATTTTACTTTGCGGGGCCAATACTAATTTTACTTTATTTTATTTCAGGGGACAGGGAGTGGCCCTGGGGGTAGGCCACATAGGCTCGATACTTATGCTGCTCTTCGAACGAAGAAGGGGAAGGACAAGGAGGTGTCCCCGAGCGTCGCAGCCACGATTGTAAGTAATCCGACAATTTATTTTTGTTAATTACGTTATAATTTTTTAATTTACTTATTTTACTAATCATGTGCTTTTTGTCATTTCAGGCAAAGCTTAAAGAAGTGCATGAGTCGTAGTCTCATGCCGATAAGGCATCTTTGTCCACAGATGCACTCAGCCAAGTGCTTGGATCTGATCGCAAGGGGAGGACAAGGGGGTGAGATCGCGGGTGGCCAAATCTAGGATCATCGGATTGGAGATGAGTGACACCGGGTTGGCTCGAACGGTCGACTCGCATGATGCGAAGCTGTCCCATTTGGAGGCGAAGATACAAGATATGTTCTCATTCATGAATCGTTCGTTGGGAGAAAACCGAAAGGGGAAAGGGAAGGAGAAGGTGGTAGGGGAGGAAGTGTGGGAGGACGAGGTGCAGGATGACGAGGATGTGGACCTCACTGCTTCATCACTGACACGTGCAGACTTTGATGATCCACTTCCCTATTTGGCTCCCTTCGACTGATCGATGTCGACACTTGGTTGGCCGAGCGTTTTTATACTGGACATATTTGATGTCCAGCGGATAGGGTGGGGGTTGAGGGACCCGAATATTATCTAGTGTGCACTAGTTCATGGACGTGAGCTTGAAGACATCGAGTGCAAGGTGCTCGTCACGCATATGATACCCGAAAAGGAGAACTCCCCATTGTGGTTGCGCGAACAATGCGGCACGATGTATATCAGTGGGTATGTCAATTCGTATATTGTGTGGGCTACTCATCTCCTCAGAGTTAACCTTACCCAAGACATGTAGTGACATTATTTGAATTGAATTATTTTTAAGTTGGTACATTTAAATTATATTTGGATTATATCATGATTCATATTATCTCTATTTTGAATGTATATTTTCATTATCTCTATTTTATTTGGATATATGATACTTGAACTTGACAACGTTGTTATAACATGTACAAATATACTGCTAGGCAGTGGCAGTGGCCAAGCTGGCCAACAGATTTTTTTTCATTTCTGCCCAGAATTGTCACGGTCATTGACCGTGACAATTTTTATAAAATGTCACGATCTTGTCACCGTCCTTAACCGTGATAAAACTTGTCAAGGTCAGGGACCGTGAAAATTCTAAGGAACTTTTCACGGTCAATGACCGTGACAAATTCGTAACAAAAAAAGTTGTCACCCCAGGAATTGTCACGATCATTGACCTTGACAAGTTGAACTTGTCAAGGTCTATAACCGTGACAATACGACAGATTTGGTGTAGTGTTAGGGATAGTGTAATACTCATAAAAAGACTTAGAGGGGGTCAGTAGATATATGATTAAGGCTCGATTAATCTTAATGAGTGTAAAATTGGGATTGGGTCCATCGATGCTTAACCAATTGGGAGGCGTATCAACAATTTACGATTTGGATTATGGTAAGAGTGAACGATAACCTAAGATTTATACAAATGGAATAGAGATGTTTTATTGATGAAATTTACTTAAGAGAAAATTGGTGCCCTTTGGGTAGTGAGTGATACTCAAAAATTATGAAAATAATAAAATGTGTCAATCATTAGTACGTCGACTATTTAAGGGATATAAATACAACGTACAAGATGTAGTATAAGTTGTGTGTGTGCGTGTATATATATATATATATATATATAGGTTCTGTGAATATGTATTATGTGATTTGCTATGGGTGGGAACATACCAACGCTGCTTGCTATCAGAGGAGGTTCCGCGCAAAAGGAGATTCCAACTTAGCAATTCTAGCGAGGTATAAATTTATGCCCCAGAACATAAAACATGGTGAGGCTTGCTATGTGCAGTGTATTAGTCATACTGAAGTATCGTTTGGGTACATGAGGTATGTTTGTAGTCCAAAGACTTACCACTATGTTCGCCTCCATTGTGTATCGTTAATTCATGGTTCGAGGAGACATTCTGAACCGCTAGTCCTTGATTTGGTACTGGAGGTACATGGACTTGATAACAGAGTATGCATGCATCGCAGTATCCATTCCGGAGATGTTGTATTTGTATATATAATAGTGTGATATATATAAACGTGTTGTTATTCTACTTATGATAGTAGAAAAGATAGATAACATATATCTAATGCAACTTAAGTGTGAGAAACTTAATTTATGAGGCAATAATAAAATTCGTTTAATAAATTATTGGTGTTATGTTAGAATAGAGGTATAGATTTATATATAATAGTGTAAAATTAGTTGTAGTTTAGTTTGATGCTTTATACAATAGAAAATAGGATCAGATATCAAAAAGTCCCTTAAACATTTCTTAATACACATTTTGTTCAAGATTTTTTATTTTGTTATAAAAAGTCCTCAAACACCCATTTAATGAACATTATCTTATTTCTAAAGGTTCGTGCTAGGGGCACACTCGGCCCCTCCCCCCTAGAGCTCAGATGGCCTTACTGGAGCACCTTGATTTGAGTATCTTTATGTGATGAGAGACTTTTTGAAGTAAAATAAAAAAGCAGGGACTAAACGTGTGTTAAAAAAATGTTTAAATAACTATTTGATATATGCCCCTAGAAAATATTAAGCTTCGTAGGACATTTTCAAACATGTATTTACGAAAATAATTTTGACATATTAACTATATAAAAATTTGGGGAATGTAATAACCCGTATTTTCTCACGTAAAGGCTGGCCAGGCTCAATACACTGAAGATGATGCTCATCAACACTTTATATCGTTCTTAGTACGGAAGGAATAAAAACTTATTTATTTTATATCAAAATCCACAATGAATAAAAACAACTGAATAAAGTAGATTTAATGTATGAATAATAAAAAATGGATCATCGTACGATGTCCATAATGTAAAGCTAAGTACAATTGCTATAAATAAATACTTGGGATTATGGTTGTACAAATCCTAGTATGAAATAAAATGACAAAATACTAAAGTACAACCTATACTAGAATCAATGGAGCGAAATCGACTACGTTCAACGCAACTGTCAGCCTGATCCATCGCTAGTCTTGCTATTCCTGTCATTAAGAATACCCAGGGAAAAACATTTGTAATTTGGGTAAGAGCCCTAGAGTTACAGGGATTCTTCACTAGTAAATATGCAAAGTGTTACTAACTCATCCTTCACGTCTTTCCATCGACGCTCACATGTAACGAGTACCTCAACTATCATCTAGAAGCAATCCTACTCGTATCCCCAATCAAAATGCCAATTGTAACTTCCATTATTTATTTTTTTCATGTGAATAACAAGCCATATAGCTATACGAAAAGTGGGTACTCATGATTGACACCCCAATCCCCGAATAAATTTCCTAATATTGAATACACAATTTACATAAACTCGGTGCATATTCTTACTTCATAATATTCCGTAACCAATGTCTATCTCTTTAGACCATTTAATAAATTAATCCATATTCCTTGTCGTCTACCCCGTTAGACTATAAGTTTAATTTTCTTATATTACCAAATTATTATTCTCATTATTACTTGGCTACCCCGTTATTCATTCTCTTTAGTTATTGTCCACTTTCTTACATAACTCAATTATTATTCTCATTGATAATTGTCTACGACATTATTCGTTAGGACTCATCTTCATCCTTAATTATCCACATCATTTTATTAACCCGACTCTATTATCATTAAGCAGTGTCTACATCTTTAGACTAAAAGGGGCACATTCCTATAAAAGGCACACCACAATGTGTAAATATATATATATATATATATATATATATATATATATATATATATATATATATATATATATATATATATTACTTGGCTACCCCATTATTCATTCTCTTTAGTTATTGTCCACTTTCTTACATAACTCAATTATTATTCTCATTGATAATTGTCTACCACATTATTCGTTAGGACTCATCTTCATCCTTAATTATCCACATCATTTTATTAAGCCGACTCTATTATCATTAAGCAGTGTCTACATCTTTAGACTAAAAGGGGCACATTCCTATAAAAGGCACACCACAATGTGTAAATAGATATATATATATATATATATATATATATATAACACAAAGTCATCTACCGTTGGTGTCTCGTTCGTACTCTATCAGCAAGTTCCAAGGAATCTTTTATCCTAAGTGGACATCACAAAACACACATAAGTTGGGGTCGGTTCCTACGCAGGATACATGTTCATGATCCGTACCCAACAATGATATTGGCTGGGTCAGCGTCAACACTTACATCCTTATAGATGGTGCCTCCACCAAGTATCTATATGACCTACACAATCGTCATGCCCACCTATGTTAGCGTGTGTTACCCGTTCCAAACGCACGAACCTCCAAGCCGATAGGACGGTCCATGAACATTGGTATGTCCATACAAATACATATAAGTACATATTATAATCCAATATATATGAGTAGTTACTTTATAACTACTTTAATCCTAGGAAATCTCAATCCATATAAAATACAACCTTCTTGGCTATAACATTTTAGTCAATTTTCACATAACTCATTTTTAAGTCGTTATCCTACTGCTACTTCCCGATTAAATGTTAAGTCTCGTACAATTCTTTTTAGACTTAAATCACATTTGTTGCATAATTTATTTCTCTTTAAATATACATGTATGGTTATTCCTAACTAACCTTTCCAAAACATTATGGGTATAGTTATTCCCAATATAACATTTCTAACACAATTAATAATTTTAGGATGTTGTCCTTTTGACTTAGACTTAAATCATTCTAAATTATTAATAATCATACGCTTCTTGTTACCTTTCCAATAAGGTTTATATATATATATATGAGGTCAACTAACGTGATTAAGGGTTATGTGTACATATATAGGAAATCCTCTAATATAAATAAGTAGTCTCACCCAACCTACCATTACAACCGTTGTTAACCATTTAGTCTTATTCCACTAGGCTTAGGACACATTTACATTTAGTATTCCTACATGATAAAGATTTGAGTGAGTTAGCCACTAATTATATTCTCAAGTGTTCCACTTATCTCTAATAAGTATTCCTTTTTATTTAAACTCACCCCAGATCAATCATAATAACACCATCGTATCTTTTAGGGTTTTATCCTCTATGTGCCCCTACCAAGATTTCCAAATCATCTAAGTATATCCTTTCCTTTTAATATATTTATTCCGTATTACATTATTCAAGTGTTCTAAAAAAATCATTACCTTTATATAGTTACTTGTATTTTAAGTCATCACGCATGCACCACCATAACATCAATCCATCCCATTTTAACGATGTATATAAGTTCATAACATTATCATTAATATCTTGGAATAAGTTTGTATCCCTCACTTGGACAAAAAATGGTATCGCACACCCTTTCGTAGAAAAATCATAACAAATTAAAAAAATCAGAAAAATACGCGATCAGAACCCACGCGATCGTAACGAAAAAATCTAGAAGTAGGTATTTCGAATCCATTTGTTAGCAGACCGAATCGATTATCTTAACCTAGTAAACCGGGAGCAAGTCTTTCCAAGATGGGATTTATATTATCCAAATTTTCTTCCTCAACTAACATCAAAACGATTCAACAACTTAAAACATGACATGGGTTTGGCATGCAAATTTCTAAAAAGAATAATTCCAAAAAGCATGTTTAAAAATAGTGATATTTATTGGAGAATAAATTAAGGTACCAAAAAATGGAAGTTCATCAAGAAATATAAAATAGTCCAGAAAAACATATTTAAAACATTTGGAAAATATGAATACATATTTAAAAATTCTGAAAAATGCCCAAAAAATATTTACAACCTCAAGAATTCTTAAAAAAAATTAGTTCAGAAAATATATTTAAATTAATTAATTAATTACTGAAAAATACATTGAAATTCAAAAAAGACATTTATATATATGGAAATTAGTATACAATTAAAATTCTAAAAATGATCAAAAAATATAAAAACCAAGATTTTTTTAAAAATGATTTTCAGCAGTAATAAATTATTTTAATCAAATAAAATATCACTTCCAGCAATAAGAAAATAGTTTTAGAAATAAAAAAGCACTTCCCCAAAATAAAAAAGTATTTCCATCAATATAAATTATTTTCGGCATATAAATTAGAAATAGGAAATCATTTCCCAAAAATAATAAATTATTTCCAGCAAATAAGATGTGTTTTTCAAGGTTTAAATAGAATTGTAGAAAAAAAACATATAAACACCACTCCAGCCCCCCACTCCCCGTCCCACCAGCGATTAACACCCCTCCCTCCTCCCGCGTCCCAGATCTGCTCGTGTGGGTGTTCACCGTCCCAGATTTGTTCGTGGGTGAGTGGGAGGTGTTTGTGAGAGAGGGAGAGGAAGAAGAAGAAGAAGAGAGATCGTGTGTCTCTCTGTGTGTGTGAGTGTAAGGTTTTTGAAAGAAAAGTAAAATGCCCTCACTTAAGTGACCGTGTTACCCTCACTTAAAACCCGTGTGAGATACACGTGAACATTCTCCCACCAAAAAACAAACGTCCGTCAAGTTTTTGTGTAATTTGCAATGGCAGTGAAACTAGGGGTGGGGGAGATTTGAACAAAGTGAAAGAACCGGGGTTAAAGTTTTAGTAGGGGTATAGTTCAGCGGGCGCAAGTATGACTAACCCATATATACACACACACACTGAGTTTCTCTAACATGCATTACTTAACACACCAAAAAAGACACCTCACTTATTTACACTTAGTGTAATGGTTTGGACCGAGTCATTCTAAAAAAGTCGCTCAAAAATGTCATAAGGTATATGCTTTAGTGAGGATAAGTGATGTGTGCTCCTTGATGAGGTGTTTTGGAGAACGTCGATGTATTAGAATATATGTATGTTTGGTAAGGGTAGTTTGGTCCATTCATTTACGAATATTAGAAACCGAAAAGACTTAGTAATATGTTTTTAAATTTAAGGTGAATGACTTAATGTTCTTTTTTGAGATCCTCTAAGCAAACAAACTCTTTTCTGTGTCATCCCTATGCGTACAGGATATATATATTTGATTATATCAATAATTTTATGTGAAGTTTTATATTGTATACATGAAATTTTTTATGTATACACAAATTTATAATTTCTACGTGAACTTATATAATATACGTGATTTTTGCATCAGACATGCATTAGATTTGTGTACTTTATACCATAACATTTATGGTATAATTTTTAATTTTTACTACTGCTCAAATTTGCATTATTATTTTTGCTTAAATTCACCGAAACTACAACATCACAACACACATTAGATGTTTGGTATGTATTTTATTTTCTCTAGCAGGGTGTAAGAAAATTTCTTCTAACCACTCCAAGATGACATATGACTTTGTCTCATTGTCACCTGCAGAAACATATCATTTTAACAATACAATGCAATGACAGCCGTGTCACCTTACCATTGCCCCGAAACATCCCGCGTAAGTTCCTATTTCATTCACATGCATAAAAATCTCAACACGTCATTATAAACACATCATTATTACTACTATATCTTGCCCAAGAATTTTTCTCCTTTCTCCCTCGTTTCTCCCCCATAAAACCTCAAACCCATTTCCAATTCTCTCTTACCAAACAAAAACAAGCCACCTTTTTTTTGGTTTCTCCTCAAACTTTTCATTCCAAGTATCAATCAACAACAACAATACGGGTTTCAAAAACTGGACAGTGTTAAGAAAACTCAAAAGAGCTGTGAAAAAGATAACCTTTTTACTGAACTTCAACATCTACAAGTGGCGCCAACCTTCAATATTATCCATTAATCGAAGTTTCAACGTTCATCAACTATCAGGATTGTCCGATTTAGCTGAAGAATCTGATGAACATGGTGGGGTGAGATTACTTCAAAGGACAAGAAGCAGTGTTTATGTTTCTCCATCTTCTTATGTAAGTGCTGTTGATGAAAATGATATAGATAGGAGAGCAGAGATGTTTATTTCTAATTTTCGACAACAATTGAGGTTAGAAAGGGAATTTTCCCTAAAGCTACGCTACAATCGGGGCAATAGTTTTGAGACAGATTAAGTGATTTTTTTTAAAGTTTGTTGTACATGTTGCCAAAATATGTTTCAGGCAACAAGACATTATTCATTGGTTTTTTCAGTTATCTTTGCAAACAGTTATCGATTATCATTATTGATATATTCATTTGTACACAAGTTAGTATATTTTTCCCCTTGTCTACTAGTTATATATGATGAATTTGCAGGTAATCTCAATATGTATATTTCTGTTTATATTGAATCATGTTTTGTAGATCGAGGCAAATAATATAATCATGCTGATATTATTATTATTATTATTATTATTATTATTATTATTATTATTATTATTATTATTATTATACCAGACCAACCTTTGACAAGTCTAAGGTATCTAAACCTACAATTAGTAAGTAAAGAATATAAGAATCATAATTAGATATAATTAACCAACTGTGAATAAATTACCAAAGCTTCTAGTAGAAATTGGTCAATAGAGTTGGATATTTTGATGTAACGTAGCTCAATTGGGTAAATTTTGGCCTCCATTTTATATGAGGCACATATGTTAAAAGTGACACGTCTTAATATCAATGCATTTTTTATCGAAAGGGGATTAATTTGGTACTTATTTTTTCAAAATAGTGAAGTAATGAATGAGAAATTTGAACTTAAATGACTCATTTGAGTTTAAGATTGTGTAATTTAGTTAAGTGGGTTTGTCCTATCTTGAAAAAGCGACGAGATAGTTTTGGATTGCTTACCCAATTTATGGGACTTAAGCTTGGATGCTTTGGGGTATTCGAATTCTTTGAAGAGAAGATGATCTACATTATGCATGTGTTGTGGATGGGCCTTAGACCCACATGTGCGCCCTGTCGCTGGCCCATCCCGTTCCCGGGTTGTGGGTCTTTCTTGAGCAAGTATTAATATGTTGGACAAAAAATTAATTGGTCTTTGGGCTTCAATATTTTTTTTTTTTTTTTGGGGGGGGGGGGTCAAAGTTTATTTTCCTAAAATGAATTACTTAATTACGAATTAATTAATTACGCTTTAATTCAAAAATGCTATCGTTTTATTTTTTTAGTGAAAAAAACGTTGTTCATTAAACAAAGAGATGTACCTGTTCAAACAGTCATCCTTAGGCAACCCGAAAGGAACCTTGAACCTAAAGCTCTGATACAATTTGTAACGCCGGACTCAGATTTATGTGTTACCCATAGCCAACTCGGTCCGATATGAGCGTTAGGTGTGAAGTGAAATGAAAAAACCAATATAATGTTGCTAGTCGAGTTTTATTTTAATTAACGTTTTACTTGTTTAGCATGTGATTCCAGTTTCAAAATAAACTACATCAGGGACCCATAGGGAGCACCCCGAAATCTAAACACACAGAGCTACTAACGTAATATAAAGAAATTATTCACCTTTATAATGCCCTCAAAATACGAAACCGCTCCCGACCCTTCATAACAAAGTGAGGGTGTGAGCAAAATGTTCAGTGAAAAATATACGAATGCAGTATAGAATCGAATGACAAGAAGAAGACCCTAACACGTTATACGTATGTGCACATGCAATTACCTTGTGTATATATATATATATATATATATATATATATAAGCTTATAAACAAATACTTCATGAATGAAACAATTTAATTCCGAAAATCGTATTTGTCAAGATTAATTTACCTTAATCATATAAAAGACTTCATTTTTTCATTTTAGCATTTCGTCATCTTTATTTATCACACATAGTTCGATGCTTGAAACCACTACATTTGGTTTGACCGAAAACCATTTCTTTACCAAAATTACCCTTTTTATTTTAACCAATATACATTAGTATTTTTGTTAAAAACCACCCTTTCAACACATGCCTACACCATGTTAGAAAATTCTTATTTAGCATTTGGAAATCTTTTACAACACATTATTGTGTTAATTATGAGTTTGACCACTTAGGTTGCTTAACCACCTATTTACCTACTTACTTTACCTTTTTCCTTATCTGCTGGACATTAATTAATTAAATATTTACTTGTCTATTCAAACCTTTACGAGAATATTTATTAATTCATTCAAGTTAGGTAGTATTAACATATTTCACCACACAATCCATTTCTTGACATGTTCCTAATTCCTTTATCTTTTATCGAAATCTTTCAAATAACTGCACACTTCAATGGGTCCACACCATCGGTAATGCGCACCATACGCTCTGGTTAGTTGTTTTTGTGTCTTTCACCCCAGGGTTCCGGGCCCTCATTATTTTTTTTTTGTGTCATCCGAGTTCCTTTTAATGTGTTCTAATATTTTACAGATGTGTACATTATTCCACTTTTCCTCTTACGTGGTTGAAGCCAAAACCCGAGCTTTCACCCCAACTTGTGTTACACTTGAAATTTGTCAATTCATGGCATTTACACTTTAACCTTGATTCTATTTCAAAATCATATTCATTTAGTACCAATTTGCGTAACACCTATTCCAATATTTTTATTTCTTAAAAATTTTACACTTTAAATAAAATTACCATTTTATCCATTTGTTTACAAACTCTCCTTTTACTCCAATTTCATAAATGTTAATCTTTACAACATTATTAAGTTATACATGTCAACTTTTCAATGTTTAACAATGAACACTTATTCAACCTTTTGTTAACCGTTCTTCTAATTAGTCATTCATTTACTTTCTTTATTCAAGAAATCTACTTACATTGGAAGAAAAGTTTTTATAAGAAAATACCATTTCTTTTTCATCAACACATGCAGTCTTACAACCTTATGTTCATCATACTTTTAATCCTTTTTTCACTTGAAGACTAAAATTTCCACGTTTTCTTCATTCCACGTTTAAACACAACTAAATCTTTATTAAACTTGTTTATAAATTCATCATCCAAATACTACAAGTTTTTATGCATGAGAAAATGGATTTTAAACCTTAAAATCCTACTAAATAGGTTAACGTATTTTTCATTCTTGAAATTCATTATACTTGTAAAAATACACCTTCAAAGCATAAAAGACATTTAATTTCTTCAAACTCGATAAATATCAATTTTTAAAAAATCTTCATTTTTGCAAGAAATATTATTTCACTAATGTTCATCACAATAAATCATTATTTTCAAACATTTTTTTTCATAAAATGTTTAACATCAATCTTTCTAGAAAATACACAATTTTCATAAAATGCCAACTTTTAATATTTAAAGATCTTGAAATATTTATTCATTCTTTATTTATAACAAAATAACATTTTACCAATATTTTTATTCCATAAAAATGTTTATTATTTTCTACACATCAATTTCATCATTTAATACAATCTACCCTACTCATGTATTCTATCTAGAATGCTACAAATATGCAAAATAGAGTCTTAATACTAAGAGTAATATCTTCACACCTCTAAAGGCTCCAATGGCAGTAGACATATTGGTGTAGGAAGAGTAACCCTCACCTCCAAAGGTGGCCACAAGGGGTTACCAAATTCATCCTTAAAAAATGCTCCAATTGTGCACCATTCAAGTTTTCAAGCTAGACCCGCTTAAAACTTCATGGAAGTTCAATCTTTATGTTCTTCAAAAACTCCCAACAACACCTCATATATTCGTATCTCTACCTCAACAATGGTGGAAATAGGTTTATGTGGCTCAAACATGCGGAGATACACTATGAAAATGGTGTTTTATAGTGGAAGAATGGCGGGGAGAAGCCCTCCCATTGTGGAAGACCTCCCTCCCTCTCTATCTTTCTCTCTTTTTTCATCTTTCAACTAACAAAATGCCTTAAACAAGCCTTATAAAACCTCCTTAAAAACCCAAAAATCTCGTCTTTCCCAATCTGGGCTGATTTGAGCTTTACAACATACCAAAGTCAAGGGCCAGAAATGTGATAGCGCACAAGGGCAATTTGATTAAAAATTCTTGTGACACGTTGTTTAAAAGGTATGCCCATTATGACACTCCGACTAATTAAATACCGGGTAGCTACTCCTATATTTAAATTAATGCAAAATTCCAAGTTGGTTCAGTTCATAGCATCCCTGTCGAAAACATTTAATTAATTACTAACCACCTAATATTTAAAATACTGAAGTGTCAAATTTTAATGTTTAAATTAACCATCAACAAAATAATTTAAATCATCATCCAACCATCACATGAACAATCTCATAAGGTAATCAACAGAATGAAATAACTGACATCTAGAGTGAACACTCCAATAATATTAGCAATGTAAATAAACCAAGTATAATAGTCTGAATAAATAAAATCCCAATACCAAAATAAAATGAAAGTCTAAAACTATTGTCACTGAATAGAATGGGCAACATGCCCTAACTAGAATAAATGACTCACAAAAGAAATAAGGATGGATGTGGAGGCGTCTAGTAACGAGATCCTGTAACTTCCACAACAGCTACAACACGTCAATGGAATGGAACTCCTAAGCTTGGTGTCCCTATGGCTGGGAACCTAAAAGGTTTGTTACAAAAAGAAATAGATTTGAAAGCAAACGGGCCAGAGCCCGAGGTGAAAATATTTTAAAAACAGCAAGTATTTAAATTACAATATTAAACAACACATATATTAAACAAGTTAGTCGCGTGCCCTTACTTGAGATCCTCACCCCTCAACTATTGTGCACGCCTAATGCATCTTCTAAATTCCACCTAGTTATACCAGTGCCTGACTAGTCTATTCTACCCTCATTCACACGGTTCTTACTTTAGATGCCACCCGTATTATTCAAATAAATTATATTCATAACTTAAGTTCACATTATTCTTAACACATTTAAATCTCTTAGTTATTCGCATCAACTAAGTAACAATGAATCAGTCACAAGTACATATATAAGTCACTCTCGTTACATATATACATATATGGCACCCCTAGGCTAAGTTGCGGTGCACGCATACTCTGCTATCCAATCCCGACACATCACATACATAAGGATCACGTGTTCTGAATCACTCGGGAAACGTCTCAACACAAATCACACATATTGGAGGTGAATATAGTTCACATACCCATGGTCACACACATTCCTACGCTCCCATTGTCAGCTGACTTATCAACTCATAAGTAAGTCATTCACAGTACTATGTCCTTAAGGTATCAATCTAAATCCCCCCGAAGGCACGCAAAGATAATATTGTCCTTTCCCAAAAATTAACCTCCCGTGATAGCAAGTGTGGTAGGTATGTCATACGCATAATCATCCATAAACTAATTATTCACACAACTTAGGTAATCATCATATTAGTATAGGTATATTCTATCCCTATATCATAAGTCTCACACATATAATAATATCATCCCATTTATTCTACACAATAGGTTTAGAGCGATAGTTCTCGTCGTATAATTCCGAGTACATACCCTATCCAGAAAGGTTACTAATTCTCCCGCTAGTCTCTAAGCTTATATCAATAATTAAAGTTACCCTTTTCAGTCTTTAACCTCAAATTATAGTTGGGGGAAAATATATTCAGGTTCTCACAACTTCCAATCGTATCTCACTAGTCGGATATTCGTAAGTTTACCACTTAACCTCAATTAAATCTAATAATTATTCGGGCTTCAAATACCACCCTACTTGTCTTCCCTAAGTACCAATATGTTCAATCAATCATCACTAAAGAGTTCTAAAGGTTGGAAGTTACTCAATTATTTAAAGGGAAATATTTAACTTTTTTCAGAGAGGTCGATCGATCGAACAGTCGATCGATCGACATTCTTGGGTCGATCGATCGATCAAATAGCTATTTGCCCAGACTTCCTTTAACAGTTACGGTTTCTACCATTTTTACACCTCCAATTATCCATTACAGCATCTCAAACTCCCAAATAAGTATACTAAACATTAAACCAACCTAACTACACTAGTTTTAATGTTTAAGATTCATGGATTAAAAGTCATGAATATTACTACAACCCTAACTCTTCCGTAACTCTTAAAAAATCATCATAAATCTCAATTTAATTTCGTGATTTCCTAAATCTTAATTTGTAAATTTGCTCACTTAATAATTCCAGAAGATCCACTACATGCAAACCTATCCAAGTTCAATAATTTAGTCTCCAATTTCACATTATTACAATTTATTCTTAATTTGTCTTCAAATCTAAATTATCATGTAAAATATATGCCTTAAATCATTGAAAGATAAATCGATTGCCTTGAATTAGAGATTTTGATCCTTTGAAGCAGACGGTATGGGAGTGTGGAAACAATATGGGTTTCAAAAACTGGACAGTGTTAAGAAAACTCAAAAGAGCTGTGAAAAAGATAACCTTTTTACTTAACTTCAACATCTACAAGTGGTGCCACCCTTCAATCCTAACCATTAATCGAAGTTTCAACGTTCATCAACTATCAGGATTGTTCAATTTAGCTGAAGAATCTGATTAGCATGGTGGGGTGAAATTACTTCAAAGGACAAGAAGTTGTGTTTATGTTTCTCCGTCATCTTCTTCATCATCTTATGTTAGTGTTGATGATGAAAATGATATAGATAGGAGAGCATAGATGTTTATTTCTAATTTTCGACAACAATTGAGGTTAGAAAGGGAATTTCCCCTAAAGTTGCGCTACAATCGGGGCAATAGTTTTGAGACAGATTAAATGAAAACAAAGTTTTTTTTTTTTTTGTACATGTTACCAAAAGTTGTTTCATGGCAACAATATATTATTCATTGTTTTTTTTATACAATTATCAATTATGCATATACATGTTTGTACATTTTTGTTCAATTTATCCAATTGTTATATATAAAGAATTTAGAGGAAATATCTACTCTTTTATTGATTTATGTGCAGTAGAGTTGGTAGAAATCAGAAAAGCATCTAATGGAGCTGTTTCCATCAAATTATTATTATTATTATTATTATTATTATTATTATTATTATTATTATTATTATTATTATTATTATTATTATTATTATTATTATTATTATTATTATTATTATTATTAATAATAAACCAAACCGACTTTTGACAACTCTAACGCATCCAAACGTACAATAACTAAAGAATATAAAAAATTTAATTTTAATTGATGGGGTTAGTGTAGACACATATTACAAACTCACAATAACTTATCCTACAAAAGTCCATAGATTAATTTTTAATTTGGACTACAAACTGAATTTTGAGGTTTTCTTTTAATTTACAATTAAGGTCCTGAAAAACGTGGGGGTGATCGAGGCGTGGAGGCTAAGCCTTAAGCCTTAGAAGTCTAGGCGGACCTTAGGCATAAAAATGCGTGAAAAGGCATTTATGTCTGCTTAATATATTTTAATATTTTTTTAACCATAACAACGCTATTAAAATACTAAAATTATACATAACATAAAAATATGTCTGAATATTTGCAAATTAAAATACTATTTGATTATTTTGGATGAAAATAATGGTCCGGTTTCTACAAAAATTCTTTAAAAGGTGATATCGTTTCACTAAAGCATTATTTTCTCAGAAAAAAGTGCGCCTTAAGGGTTTTACCACGAATAAGGCATAAAAAGTTTAAGGCGGGACGTTTCTTCCAAGCCTCAAGTCTAGAACAGTGTTTACAACGAATTAAGTAATTCTAAGTGCAAAACTCACAACAATGTTTAGAGAATATACAAAGATTTTGTAGGAAAATGTATGCGACACTATTAATTCTTAATTTTCTAACTATTCATTCGCATTGACATGTAGATACTGTCGTATCGTGCCAGTTTGATTCATCGCATGATTAGTCAAGACTCATGCATAGTTTTATTTTTTGACTTTTTCAATTTGTTTAGTGAACATACTTGCAGTTAATTTAACATTAGATTTGGAGCATGCATAGCACATTTTATATAAAAGTGATTGCTTCTGCATGATATTTATATAATAATAAATATTGGTATAGAGAAACATAAGGTAACCTTAAGATCTACCTATGCTAATTTATATCATGAAAAATTTCAAAAGTATTTTATTTTCACATTTTTTCCACACAAATTTCAGCAACAATTATTTTTTTCCAAATCGACCAAAAAATAGAGCCGATTTAGAAAACAATTACACTTCTACTAGTTAATCTCTCAAAAGACATTTGAACTAGAAAGAATAATTAAATACAAATAATTTTTATTTGTAAATGAACATGGAAAAAAGATTTGGAATAAATTATGTAACAAATAATCATTTGGACATTATTCCTTAATATTAAACTCCTTGGGAATTACAAAATTTGATGTTTGACTCCCAAATTTACACGAGACTTGAAATAAAAACGGACTATGATAATGAAGAATGTTAGACGTGATGCGACCTTCTGAGATAACATATTTGGTGAATGTGGTTATTTTTGTTAATTGGATTGCTCAATCATTTTTTTTGTCAGTATTCGGACATAAAAGCCACCATAGAATTGGCATCAAGTTATCAGTCGATAGTAGATTCAATTCTCATCGTCAAAACATAACAAGCTTTTGAGGGTGGGAGCCCTCCAAACAAATTTTAAACAATTAATTTTAAACAATTAATTTTAAGAATTTTATAAATATTCAACTTGTCTTTTACGATTTTAGACATTTATAACCCACATAAAACAACTTCACAGCATAATAGCACAAATTTACAATATTCAATAGCAAAACCCTAAACAACAATAAAATATATTTATGCAAAATGCAAATTAAGGAAAAAAATAAAATTAAAACAAATTTTGGGTGGGGCACTTGTATATATATTGCATTATCTTACTTTTGAGTTATTTTCAAAATTAGTTTAATTCAAATAATCAAAAATATTTTTTTAAGAAATAGTGGGTGGGGCACTTGACCCTCAGGTACACCATGGCTCCGCCCCTGGAAGTAACTATTTCAACAATTATATATATATATATATATATATATATGTGTGTGTGTGTGTGTGTGTGTGTGTGTGTGTGTGATAATTTCCTACGTTGGTGAGGCTTCAATGCACACAAGCTAAATAAGAAAAAGCACTCAAGAGGGAGGATAAAAAAAGAACACAACACAGGAATATGTGGTTCGTTAATGTGTTTAAGTCCACGGGATTTGAGGTTTCTCTAATATTAACTTAGAGGACATGTCGGTAGAGTTATAGTACTAGTAGACATTACAATTTCACATGGAGCGAGTCTACATTTATAGAGGATCTTAAGAGAGTCATAGTTCAATTACACTTATCGCTAGAAGTTCGGACCTATCTATTATTTATGCAATTCGTCCTAAGGGATATACATGTGAGAGTCCTTCATGGCATAAATTCTCAAATAACTTGATCTTGTGGGCCCGTGTTGAGAACGTATGGGCCATGTGCCTCGGTAATTTTGGTCCCCACTATTGCCCCTGAAGCTCAGTGTCGTTTTGAGGTAATTCAACATTGTTGTGACTTGGTCAGCTGATGACTTCAATATGTTGGTGTACTGGAGTATTAGCCGATTTAGATAAAGGGCAGTCTTGTAAATGTCCATAACACTAAGAGTCAAATGCTCCAGGCGTATGGTGGTAAATATTTCTTTCTGGAAGTGAATCGGCGCTTGATCAATCGTAACACACGTGTATAATCATTACTTTTTTGGGGGAGTCATGAGGGTGCTTTCAACTACAAGGTGGGGGGTCCAACTCTTTTGCCTATTCTCCAATTAATTTGAAAATATTATAATCTGCTGTCTTTCAAATGAGAGCTTATCACTTCCTTCATTCACTGTAAGAATTTCTTCAAAACTCTCTCCTAATTTCATTCTTCTTCACTTTCTTTGTTTTGTTATTTCGGTGAAACATGGTGTACATTATTGATGAGAACACGTCAAAAGAATTTAGAATTAAACATCGAATCCCTCCATAGGTATCTGTAGAATTAGTTAATGGTACTTTTGACTTTTGTGCCCTTGTTGAAGGCCACTGGTTACCATCGATTTTCATTGCTGAGTGGGAGATCATTTCTCTCCCAAAATGATTATTTTTGGAGTTTTGACAATACTTCAATGTGGTCCCATCCCAGGTTGCCCCAAACACATGAAGGATTGTCAATGGGGTCAATCGTAACAATGCAATATATGGGATGTGTCCCGACATTACTGAGATTATGTACCACTATCACTGGGTGAAAGCTATTGAAAATATAAATTATATGAAAACGATGTGGCTAATCGAGCCCTCATTGTGAACCTTCCCTATTCCAACAAGGATTATTGGGATCACGACATGAAATTAGCAATATTCCCCTCTTAATGAGGTTGTAACGTATGAAGGGCTAAGATGTCCTCAGGACGAGTAAATAATAAGTTAGAAAGTCTTTTTGTTGGATTTTTGATCTTCTTTTAATTGATGTTAATTCTTTTTTCTTTTCCTTTTTTTGCTCTGAAGAATAAGAAGAAAATTTCCCATGACAGTGACATTATTTTGCTTATCTTCGAGCGGTTTGGCACATTTATCAAAAAGTTAGAGCTATTGAGCATCCAAGGTCGATAAAATTCCTTCTCGGTTACAAGAGAACCACCACTTCTTTTGTTGCAAGGTCGATAGAGGGAAGGTCGATGATCCCTATCACCATGGACGACCCAAAGGCCTCCACTTCTCTTGAATCAAAGAGTACCCAATAGTTTGAGGAAAGCACATCCCTAACTTTTAGAGAGGGAGAATGTGATAGAGGAAATCACATCGTCCTCTTTCGAACCACTTGATGTTTCTTCGTTCCCTTCTACCATTTCTCTAAGCGCTACGACAAAGAGAAAAATCACCAATATAATATGTTGGTGTTGTGCACACTTGCATCATATCTCCACTTCCTGCTCATCCATCGGGCAAAGAGAAGGAACTTTCCCAACCGACAAGTAAGAAAACTAATGTTAGGGGTTCCACTAACCCCATGAATCTTGATGACTCTGTAATCAAGAACCATGATCCTCCTTCAAAGAGGCAAAATAAGCATCATCTTCCCCTAGTAGAGCTTATGGGGAAAAGTTGTTGATAAGGGCAATGGTGTTGCCCAATCTGTAGTTGCCCATCGTGATTAGGCTGGGGGCCTGATTAAATCTGGGGTCTTCGAGGAAGATAGGCATCTGCCTATACTTAACCCCATTTAAGGTTACTGGAGTGTGCTAAACACAACCTTTCCCTTATAAGTTGATAACCTCCATTCTGTTTCTTTATCTATTTCTTTTGTACCTTTCTCATATATATTTGCACTCTTGTTTTGTAGTTCTTGATCAACGACAATCAATTACCGAGAAGGAATAATCGGATTAAGGATTCCTCTAATGATGTTGACATTGCATTTGAGGAGTTGAGAAAATCTATCATAGCTGCTCAGTGTGCTAAAAAGACTCTAACAGACGAGAAGAAGGATACTGATGACAAGGTCAAAAGCTTAAAGACTGAGAAGGCCGTTTTCTCCAAAATAATATTAATGAGTCTCCTGATACTGTGGTAACTGTTGAAAAGGCAAAAAAAGGTCGCTAGAGAAGTGAAGCTCACGACCGACCTCGCCAAGATACGAGCAACTAAGGCTAAGGCCAATGCCGAGGAAACCTTCGCTAATGTAGCTAAGGATAAGGAAGACACTGTCTCATGTGGCTAGGATAAGGCCTTAGTGGATGCTGTAATAAAAATTGCTCATCTTAAAAAATACATTTTTTTAGAATAGTTGGGATGAAGATATGGCTAAGGTCAACATAGTTTGGGGATCTTATCTTTTCAATGAGAATCTCCCAGGATCCCCTCCTCAATTTGAGGAAGACATTGTTGTTAATGATGACGATAATGATGATGGTGAGGTCATCATAGAGGGAGAAGAGTACTGATCAAACTGTGGCTGTTAATGAGAAAGCTAGTGACCTGAACCAAATAACGGTGTAATAAGTGGTCGAAAAGGATAAGATTGGAAAAATAAATCCTTAGGATGCAAGAGGACATTACACACTTCTTTTTATTTGTAAGGACATAATTCTATAAATGTCCGTCACAATTAAGTATGTCTTATACCGTTATAAGTCGTCGAAGAATTGAGAAGGTTACATTTATGAACGACAGAGCCGAGTTTCAAGTGGTCTTCAACATTCAAGCCCAACGAGATGATTTTGGTAAAAATATGTTTAACTTCCATTTACATTTCATATTGAAAGTGTGGGGATGTTTTTATAAGTGATTAGAAAAGTTTTTTCTAAATATAAAAATGTGTTTTTAGAAATTTTTTTATAAAAAAGGTTTTATAAATCATTCCTGTTGGTTTTGTTCAGAAAGGTTTTAAAATTTCAGAATTTTTCTAAGTCAAATGGCGAACCTCGGGATTGACGTTTGGATCGTTCAAACGAGATCCATGTCATTCGAACGACATATCATCTCGTTAGAACGAGATCAACAGTCGTTCGAGTGACGCTGACTTTTAGATTGACACATCACCGCCTCAATGATCCTTATATATTGAGGGTTAAATCTTTCGTTTTAAAAGTGTGGACAATACAGTTTCTATAAGAATACCTTTTTATTTGTTTCCATAACTGCTACACAGTATCTTGTGTATTCTTCTCCAACAATTTAAGGTTGCAAAGTTTGTTTTTCAATTCACAATCCAAATTACTTTTATGTGAATTATTTTATGGAACCCGACAATAATTTTGCTGGAACTTTATGCTCCTGATTTAGGTTCCTTTTGTGGTAATGGGATATTGACTGTGTGTCATTGAAGATTACTTGAGGGTGTTCCTTTGCTGAAGATTGGACTGCGATTCACGTGGGTTCGTTATGTGGAATCCATTGCTGACTTTAGGATGCGTGTCTATATAGGTTTGTTGAGGTTAACTTATTGTAGATTTAATTGTAAATATAAATTGCGATTTAATTCATATTGAAATAAAAGGTTTTGCCCTTCGGTGATTTTTTCTGAAATCTGTGAGTTAGCAAATTTGTGTTTATGATGATTTGACACACGCACACACGTAGTTGTATGTTTAGGGGCTGAATTAACTTGGTTTAAAAATTGACTCTAATTAAATAAGTTTATGGTTGAAATTTGCGAATTTATTTAAATCAATATCCCACACGGCGCATCACTTTTTACAAATTGGTATCAGAGCCTGTTGAGCTAAGTTATTGCGTTTGAGCCGTTTTTCGCAAAAATTGTGTGATATTATTTTTTATAAATCAGATTTTTAAAAAATCACATTTTTTTTAGTGGAGCACTTATGTAATCGGATGCGTTCCCTTGATGACATGAGCCTGAGTTTTGATGATTTATATAATTTGAATTTAACGTTTACTAAAAGAATTGACTTTTTGGAAAAAGAAAATTGTCATTTTAAATTCGCGATGAATCTTTTGCAAACGGTTCAAAATCAAAGAGATTTTTATCATGAGAAATTTGTTTCTTTGGACCATGAATTTAATGCTTTAAAATTGTCAAAAAAGGAGAGTGATGGTAGAGTCCTAGTTTTAGAAAAAGAATTGGAAGACTTTAAAAATTCTAGGATTTGTATTTGTGCAAAAGTGGATAAGAATATTTTACTCGATGACTTTTTGGCATGTGAGGAGACTCTTAGGGATAATTGACATATTTTAAGGGAGAACACGATAACCTTCTAGGAATAATTGAAAATTTAGAGAAGGAGTCCCAAAAATTGGGAGAATCTAATTCTTTACTTGAGTATAAATTTTGGATTTAAAAAATAATTTGATAGACTCGAGTAGTGTCAGTAGCAATGGTAGTGGTTTGTCATGTTCTCATGATTTGAGTGTTAAAGCCAAGACCCTTTTTGTTTTAGACAGTCAATAAATTCCAAGGACATTAGAAAAGGTCAACGCATAGGTATCGTTCCACCCATTTACACATATTCACATTGTAGTAGGAAAAGTCACCTTTGGTGTTTTTGTTTCTATCTTCGAAAAGGTCCTAGGAATTTGAAGTCTAGTGTTCCCCTGGATCCCAAAACCCCTATGCGTCATTGCACACCTGTTTGGGTTAGGATTTACTTATTGAGGCACTAGATGTTAGATTAGTTGATACTCGGTTGCTTGCACATGATTCTTTTCTTGCTATATCATATAGATGATTATGTTCGCATGTTTGTCATACACTAGTTGTTATTCATGATATATTCTTTCTAGTGTTATGACTTGTGTACTTTTTGTATTAGTTTTTTTGAGAAATTTTTTGAAAAATACAAAAAGATTTTTTTAAGAATTTTTCTAAAAAAGACAAAAAGAGTTTTGTATTTTGTTTTGCACCGTATATGGATGGACATTTAGGATGATCGAGTCATAATTTTATTCCATATCCACGTGACGATTTGATAGTGTTCTGATATGCGTCATCATTTCATTTTTATGCTTTACAATATTTGGAGTCATTGAGATGTAATTTAGTGTTACTACCTACATTTTTGACTCATAAGTTCCTTTAATGCATGATTTCACGAATTTGTTTGACTATTGCACTTGTTTATCACATATTGGTCGGAGTATTTCCATCTCAATTTTGTCTTTAAAACAAACCATATGCGATAAAACTTGACAATGGAAGTAGTGCATGTAAAAACCGTTTACCGTGAGGAATTTAATTGCAATAAAATATGATGAGTGATTCACGAAAAAGTGCTGCGAGAGTTCAAAATTAACTCTTCATGAAAGCCACCATTTTAAAAGAGCTCAGAAAAATTTAAAGGAAATAAAAAGATAAATATGCCAAAAAGGGGCCACCTCAAAAGAAAAATATAATGATTATTATTTATGAGGGAGTTTGGATGGAAAGAAATGAAAAACGGGTTTGCACGTCTTGACAACATCATGAAAAACCATTTACATAGTTTTAGACGTTATTGGTGTGGGAATCACTTTTGACTTTGATGTGTTGATGGATTATGTCGATGTCATTTAAATTCAACATTTTTTGACACCTAAGGATAATTTTGAGATTCATTCATTTGGAGTACACGTATACATTGTGCACATATGTTATGTTTGATTGTGTTGATTTGCCTACTGAATATGTTCACACCCATACATTTCGTATCCTCGATTTGGTTGTCTTAGTGTAAATTCATGGTGTGTGATTTTTGTAAAATTATTTTTGCAATTTTGTTTGAAAAATTGGAAAATAAAAAATAGTTTGTGAAATTCTTTTGAGTATCTTTTTGAGATTGTAGTTTTTTTGCCTTAACAATCGTGACAACTCCATCTTTATTTTGTTTATTCGTTTTCTTGTCTATTTCGGAAAAATAAAAAGGGGGAGAACGTATTATGGGGGAGTTTTTTGCATTGTGGGGGAGATTTGATTATATTTATTGATGTATTTTTTCCATTTCAAACTCGATGTGTTACGAAGGTATTTTCTTTTTCACGAAGGTATTTTCTTTGTCTCATGTGTGTAGGTATAAAAATTGAAGATCATATTTTACTCACCCTGATGAGAAAATCTTTGAGATTTGAAGATTTGATTGTTGAAGCAAACTTTGAAGACTTAGCATTTTATCCTTCCACTTTTGAGTTCTTGGGAGGGTTGATTTGTATAGGTCATTTTTTTGATAATTCGGATGTTTTTATTTTGTATTGGTATAGACATAGGGGTAGATTTGTAATGACATAATTTTATAAATGTCTGTCACAATTAAGTATGTCGTATATCGCTACAAGTGGTCTAAGAATTGAGGAAGTTTACATCTACAAACGACGGATCCGAATTTCAAGTGGTCTCCAACATTCAAGCCCAATGAGATGATTTTGGTAAAAATGTGTTTAAGTTACATTTACATTTCATATTAAAAGTGTTGGGATATTTTTATAAGCGATTAGAAAAGTTTTTTCTAAATATAAAAAATGTGTTTTTAGAAATGTTTTTATAAAAAAAGGTTTTATAAATCATTCATGTTGGTCTTGTTCAGAAAGGTTTTAAAATTTTTAGAATTTTTCTAAGTCAAATGGTGAACCTCGGGATTGACGTTTGGATCATTCAAACGAGATCCATGTCGTTCGAACGACATGTCATCTCATTCGAACGTGATCATCAGTTGTTCGAGCGATGCTGACTTTTAGACTGACACGCCATCACCTTAATGACCCTTATATATTGAGCATTCAGTCTTTCGTTTTAAAAGTGTGGAGAATACAGTTTCTATCAGAATACCTTTTTATTTATTTCGATAACTGCTATGCAGTATCTTATGTATTCTTTTCCAACAATTAAAGGTTTAAAAGTTTGTTTTTCAATTCACAATCCCAATTAATTTTATGTGAATTATTTTGTGGAACCCAAGACGTATTTTTGCTGGAATTTTATGTTGAGGATTTAGGTGCCTTTTGTGGTACTGGGTTATTGACTGCGTGTCATTGAGGATTACTTGAGGGTGTTCCTTTAATGATTATTGGACGCTGTGTGGAATCCATTGTTGACTCTAGGTTGCGTGTATATACAGGTTTACTGAGGTGAACTTATTACAGATTTCATTGTGATTGTAAACTGCGATTCAATTCATATTAAAATAAAAGGTTTTTCCCTTTGGGGATTTTTCCTGAAATCTATGAGTTAGCATATTTCTGTTTATGATGGTTTGACACATGCACACACGTAGTTGTATGTTTAGGGGCTGAATTAACTTGGTTTAAAAATTGACTCTAATTAAATAAGTTTGTGGTTGGAATTTGCAAATTTATTGAAATCAATATAGCACACGGTGCATCACTTTTTACAGTTTTCTATTGTTGTATGGGTGTGCGCCCATGGTAATCCCTTTTAATCAAATTAACAATTTGAACCAATCATTGTTGCCTTGTTTAATTTTTGTAAGTCTTCCCTTGAATGAACTGATATATCCAAACAATTTCTCATGCAGTTTAATGTAAAGCTTGTAGCACTGGTTTTTGTTCAGGGCGACTTCAAACAAAGGTGCATTAGACTATTTGTTATTCATGATAAAGAAGATGATGAATATCTTGATGAGATCCTACATCTTGACGTGCCAGCCAAAGCCAAAGATGCATATTCGAACCTATATCATATCTTTTATCAAGCACTTGCAGACAACGTTTTCTATCATGAGATAATCTTTGATGCCTAATGCCGCCATAAAGAGTCATTGTCAACTATAAAAAATGACTTTGAAAGAAATATATAAGATTTGATGAAAAGAAGAGGCTTTTATTAAACGATGGTCTTTATAGAATCTCCTTATTTAAAGAAGGAATATGTTCTCCGTTTAGATCTCGTGGGTGTTAGGGAGGTCATCGTTATGCTTGAGAAAGAGAACAACAACTTAAGGGCCTAAAAAATCCCAAATCAATCGATCAAGATGGGGAAGAAGCTTCCTTTTTATAAGAGGAGAATTCCCGATTGAGGAAGGAGCTCAAAAAGGTTAAAATGGCCAAGGGCTAGTCTTCCTCTTAATGATAGAAGGAAAATTGTTTGGCCAGCGAATTCGGGATGACCAAGAAGTCTTTTCTCAACAAGGTGTCAACTATCAAGAGTTTGACTAAGAAGGTTGATCACCTTACGTTCCAGTTCTACAAATAACCTCTTCAGGTCTAGATGGATGGCTAAGATGAGGCTCTTCAAAATAAATATTTTGCATTGAATAATGCTTGGAGTATTAGTTACAAGCACGGTGGGCATAATACCCTTGCCATGGTGAAGATCCCACATTGTTATAAGTTGTGGTACTGGTATGACCTAGGTTGCTTGGAACATCCAAACCTTCTTTACAAGCTTGATGTGTCATGGATCCCAATGGATGTCATTCCGATCAGCCTTACCAGGAAATACCTTGGTGATTTCAGACTTAATAAGGAAGAGGAACTCTATCGACCTCAACATTTGGTTGATGGGGTGAGCCCAGATGGGATGTCAAGCATTAGAGATATTCATGCGACCGTTACTCCCTATGAGTTGGATATTCCACCTGTCGAATTTGGGAGTTCAACAAATGAGCAATCCGAGTCACGTAATTAATGTATCTATATTGATCAGTTTTGTAAATCGCTTACATTTTTCAATTTTTGTGTAATCTATATTATACCTCTAATATGATAGTATTAAATGTATAAATGATAATTAACTCCCACCGTTATTTATCTACTACCCTTACATCTCTACCTTCACTTATTTCCTCTCCCGTTTCTCTCTCATGGTAAATATTACATTTTTTAGAAATCAAATTAAGGGACTCTTGGGAAGACAAATAACCTACTCCTTTTTGTATTACCCTGCTCTCTCATATTGATATACCCTATTTGAAAGCCACATTAAAAGACATTTTTTTATTACCCTGTTATCTCTAACGCCTGTCATATATATAAATGTTAGTGCCTTCACATGTGTATATGTATATGTATTACTGTTTGCTACCTAATACTTGCATCATCTATGCATAAGAGATCATGGGGTACGCTATTGGATAACATGTGGGTCTAATATACAAATTTTTTTTATCTCGAACGGATAATATGAATTAATATTAGTTCAAATTTGTCTACCTTAACATTTTCTTAATTCTTCTTCTCAATGGTGTTGTTGGCTGTTCTATAGGCTCCAAAACTATCGGTTGAGGACAATATGGTATGTGTTGACCTTTTTGAGGTTCTGTTGGTGGATCATCCTCAGAGGTTATATAATTGTTTTTTTTAGCTTTAGTATAAATTCTTATAATTATGTGATAAGACTTCATATTGACTGTGAATGAATAATTTTCTTCAATTAGGAGTCATTTCCATTTGTGGACAAAAGTGATCTCCTCATTTGCCTTAGAGTAGAGTAGTTACTGCGTTATTGTCTTGTCACTCGACGATATGAATTTGGATTGCTAATGAAAATGTAAACTTGAAATAACTTCAAAATAATGATATCAGATATCATTTGAACTGTAGTTCCATGAGATTGGTCTTTATTATTTCAAATTTTACAATAAAAATGTGTAGATCATCTAAAGCTCTAATACTTAAACTTCTAAATTATCTCTCAGTTATTGGAGAAAAAATTGTTCTTTCAAAGACTATGTAGAGTCTCATATTTTATTTTCTTCCTTTTATATTTTCTTTTTTATCTTTTCATTTTTATCTTTTTATTATTCAAAATTTCTATATGGATATTTTGTCTTCAATTGTTGAATTAGAATAATTGAGTAAGGGATACCTCTGAACTATCACAATTATTACAGTCGAGTCCCTAAAATATTAACTTTGCTATTATTTTCGAAAAATAACTTAAGTCTAATTTTTTGTTTTAAAATATTTGTTAATTTTTTTAGATTACAGTAGTCATTTTTTTTATATAGATTTTGAGATATTGGGCTTGGGTGACACTTACGATATAATTTTCACTGGTGTTTGGACAAACAGTTCGAATCTATAAAACAATACTTCTCTCACTATTTTTTAATTTTTCAGCTATAGTGAAGTATATAAATCGTATTATTTGTGTAAACCCTTACTAAAATTACAAAAATCTTTGAATGACATATCCATTTAAATGAGGATATATATGGTGCACCATCCATAGGCACTCAAAGTAATAACTGTAAGACCTTTGAATGATACTAAATGGTTATTTGGGGGTAACACATGTTAATGAATGATTTCTTCCTATTTTTTTTATTTCAATTGGTGCGGGTGCACCATATAAACATGTTACATGGCGTACACTATATATCATATATAATCTCTATTTAAACCCATTATGTTTTGGGTGTTTTATTTGAATTTGTGTCCATGTGTGTGTAAATGTGGCATATGGACCGCAAAATATAGGTAAGTTTTAATAGGTATTTCTTATTCAAAGGAAGAATCAAAGAATTCTGTCATTTTCCACCAAGGGCATGTCTTAATATACAAGGTGGATTTCTACACCTTTTTTGTTTAGTTATGTGCAAAAATTTGAATGAATTATTGGATAGTTTTTTTTTTTTAATTTAGCAAGTTTCTTGGTTTATCCCACTATTGGGGATGATTTAATCTTCGATGCGGAACTCATTAATAAAAAATAATTTTCATCTCTTTGCACGAATACTAACCTCCAAACATGTTATTTTAAAAAGTTTATGAAATTTAAATAGAAGTTCATTTATATATTTGAGAATATCTTAACACTTGATTTTTTCCTTTAACTAATTATCATTTGAATCATATAATGATCCAATAACTAGTTATATCTTCAACTTGGTTTTTAATGAAAAGATCTGGAATTTAACGTAATATTTATAAATGCCCGGACATCGCGCCAGTTGCATATTTGTAACACAACTCTCATCCTAGGTTATTTGTATGCATATATTTTATTATGAATTTGCATTAGTTTTTGCTCATTTTCTCATCAAGAATCAGTAAGCGCTTAATATAGAAGTAAAATTTCTTCAGGTTGAATATGTTCCAAGCCCGGGGAACCTCTATGCCCTCCATTGTTTCTAAGTTGTAGTCTCCTTTAACGTCATCATAGATGATTTTGAATCGACCTTCTTAGTTAGGCCCAAGTTTCCCATCAGAGGGAATTCTGGCACTACTTATAATTTTTCTCAGAACATAGTCTCGGACCTTGAATCTTCTTTCCTTGACCACATGTTGTACTACTTGGCCAACTAATATTGGTAGGAGGAAAGATTTATAAGAGCCAATTCTCTTTTTTCTTCGAATAAGTCAAGCTCTTCTCTTTACAAGCATGTCATCGATATATACCTCCAGTGTATCTCCTAATTTCTCCTTGAACATCTTTGCTACGAGTCTCTGGTAGGTCTCCCCATCGTTCTTCAATTCGAACGGCATCACCCTATAGAAATATATTCCCTTGGTGGTAATAAACGAGGTATTTTCCCGATTAAGAGAAGACAAAGGGTTTTGGTGTTATCTAGATTAAGCGTCGAGGAATCTCATACCCTCATGGTTAGAGGTGGCATCTACCAGCTGGTCTATCTTCGGCAAATGAAAATTATCCTTCGGGATACACGGTTTAGATCAGTGAAGTATATACAGACTCTCTACTTCCAGTTGGTTTTTCTTACACTACAAGATTTGAAAACCACTCAGGAAATTGAACTTTTTTTATGGAATGTGCCTAAAGTAGTTTCCCCACTTCCATTTCAACATGTTTAGCCTTTTTGAGCCAAGTTTTCCGTGCCTTTTGAACCATTGGTGGATGCAACGGAGCCACGTGGATCGTGTGAGACATCACTTCTGAGTCTATCCTTGGCATGTCATATGGTCTCCATGAAAACACATCTTAGTTGTCTTTGAGGAAAATAACTGACTCTTTCTTCTCCTCTTCAGTGAATTAACTTTAGATCAGAAACTTATTTTTTAGGTTGATTATCATCAACACCACTTTTTATAGAGGTCCCATAATGCGTTGGGTTGGGGAAATCCTAGTTTCATAACACTAGGTCGCCTATATTTTTATTGATATTTAGAAGGCATTGAGCCCACTTTTCTCTCTACTTCTTTTTCTTATACTTCTTCTTCTTAGGACGAATGGTGGTTATGGTTCATTATTTGTCCCAGGCTTGGTTCCCACATATCTCCGTAACTCCTTTCTGAGTGATGCACTTTATTTTCTGATGGTAGGTGGATGGTACAACCATTATAGTCACTAACCCCCCTCTGTTGAGGATAGCATTATATATGGAGTCTATATCAACCACAAATAACTCAATAAGCTTGGATATCCCTCCATACATGACCAGGATAACTACATTTCCCAGGGTTAAGGTCATTCCTCATACAAATTTGACCAATGGAACAATGGCATCCTATAGGTATTATGCATGCAAGTTTAACTGATTGAACATTCTAAGGTACATAACATCTGAGGATCAAACTTGGTCCACTAACAGTTATCCAAATCCCAGTTGGAAACTCTGAGAGTGATGAAAAGAGAGTCATAGTGGGGAGTCCTTCCTTCGATAAAATCGTCATCAGTAAAATCAATGTGCTTCATGTAATCAATGTCCTTTACTCACTGACTTTTTCCCATAATGGGCTTTGTTGGGTTAATATGTGAGGCTTCTACGAGTTCCATAAGCTTCTTCACCTCTATCATGAAGGCGTTTCCCTTGATTTGTCTTAGGTTTGACGTTCTATGTATCATCTCAAACTTATAGTTCAAACACTTGTTCAAGACTCGTTTGGTCTTGGGCCACCATGACTTACCTCAAATTTATGTCCCATGTCATCCTCTAGGATGTTGTCTGTTCATTGGTCATGCATAAGATGTGTTACGCATTTTTTCTTCTCTATGAAGTCTTGCAGGTTACGAGCCTGTAGTAGCTCCTCGAGATGGGACTTTAGCTCCTTATATTTTTTAGTCTTGTAACATGATCGTTGTGATACGCATATTTCAGTGTTGGGCTCGTCTTATTCGGATCGCTGAACATATTCTCGAGAAATTTGTAATATTTTCATTCCTTGATCTTGTAAAAGATATTTTTTAAATTAGTTTGGATAACACTGTCTTGACTGCCCTTGAAAGAGTTTTCAAGATCTTTTTCTCGACTTCTTTTTATTTTCCATTCTACTTCCTTACCACTTCTTCGTTTTTCCCTTCCTTGACCCCATTCTTGGGATGATTTTATCGCTGTCCATCCTTTCCAACCTTGGTCATTGTATCTTCAACCATGACATTTTTTCAATCCTAGCCACGAGGTCATCGATTGTGATGGTCTCCCTCTTGCTAAGAGACTGGTAGAGCATGGAACTGCTTGACATGAAAATTTTGAAGGGTGCCACTGTGAGTTGCTCGGTGCAATCGTGCACCTCCCAGTACCATATAATGTACTCGCAGAATGTTTCCTGGGCCTTTTTCTTCATCATTAGAAGTCAGTCCTTATAATTGGGATGAGTACTTCTAGTATTGAATCTGACAGTGTAGGATTTGGTCAGTTGGTTAAAGGAAGCTATCAACCAAAAAGTTTTTTTAAATAACTTTTGGTAAGAGTATCCAAGGCTAAAGGGGAAAATAAGACACATCAATCCTTCATTAGTGTCCCACAGAGTCATCATCTATAGGTATTACCTGATGTGATCGCTGGGATCAGTCTTTTCATCATACATTTGAATCTTGGGGGAGAAAACTTCTTGGATGTCTCAAATTCTTCTATAGATCGATTAAATGGTGACTTCATTTGACAAACGAGTTCTCTTCTGGTGAGCTTCTTAGTAGTACGATCCCCTTAATGTGATGGGTTTCCCTCTCTCCCCCTTTAGATGAAGTTACAAAGATCCTTATCTCCTCGCCGATCATTAGGGCGTGGTCTCATTTTAGGTGATCTTCGCTGAGGAGAACCTTCCTGTTATCACTCAGTACTCCTTCCTCGACTGCGAGCTCTTCTCGCCTGAAGGGTAGAAGTTCATGAGCTGCAATCGGGCTTGTGCATTTCTTTATGGGCTTCCTTCTCCAGCTTCTCTAGGCATCGCTGGAGTGTGGCATTTTTCTCCTGTTGAAGCCTGTTGGTATCCCTATCATCCCGGAGGTGCTTCTCATAGTTATCTCAAGTTGGAGAACTCAAGCTTATCACTTTTAACCATACTATCCTTCATAGGATGATAATAAGCATCTAAGGACTTGTAATACTCACCAATCTCAGACCAGACCCTCTGAGATGGAGGGGTCAGTTGACGACCATCATGATCATCCCAGTCTTCGGGCTCGAGGGGATAACCCTCTGGGTTTCGATAAGTATGCCATTGATGAACCTATGAATTGCTACAATTCATATGATTTGGGTTCAATGAGTAAGATAACTTAGAGATTTATCTAGTAGCAAATAACTCAGATCGCTTCCCACAAATGACACTAATTCTAGGTGGTAATTTCATATAATGTTTATACTAAATTCACATAAGCTAAATAAGGAAAAGAACAAAAGACAGAGGATAAAAAAATCACACAACACAGGAATATATGTGGTTCGTCAACGTGCCTATGTCCATGGGGCTTGGGGTTTCTCTTATAATAACTTAGAGAAAATTTTGGCATAATTGTAGTACAACTTGACAACATAATTTCGCATGCCTTCCCCACTAGGGTAGATTTACATTTATAGAGAATCTTAAGAAAGTCCTAGTGAAACTAACAGTTATACCCAGAAGTTCGGACCTAGCTCTTATCCATCAAGCCGTCCCGAGGGATATACACGTGAGAGATTTTTATACCATGGATTCTCAATTAACTTGATCTGTGATCCCACGTCGAGCACGTGAAGGCCACGTGCTTTCGTAATTCTGGTAAGAATATATATATATATATATATATATATATAAGAAAATAATCATGTGCCGACTGTCCCGCATTTTAACAGTGCGAACTGGACAGGTGTCACCTGACGATGAGCCTAGAAATTATCGACTAAAATATAGGCGCTCTCTCTCTTTTCTTCCCTCACCATCAGGTGACACATGTCCAGTCCGCACTGTTAAAATGCGAAACAATCTGCACAAGAGCAGTACTCTGTGTGTGTGTGTCTATACATATATATATATATATATATTCTTTTGGTTCCTTATTATGGTTTATCTCTATTTTTTCTCAAGAACTAGCAAATTATAGTTTAGTGGTAGTGTGATAAGCACCAAAGTATTATATTTATATTCTAAATAGACTTACTTTAATTTCTAGTACTCGTTAGTATGGTCCCTTTATGTGCAACTGTTTATTTTGCTGGTCAATGCGCATGATTGCAGTTCAAATGCTTAATTCAAGGCAATTAGACAAAAATGGGTCTAAAGCATCATTTTAAATTCATATTTACAGAATGACCGAAACAGCGAACACCCATAAAGGCCTTCCCTACCTTATCACATCCCGTGTGTTCATGTGTGTTATTTTTCATTATTATATATATAAATAGAGAGAAGGAGAGGTATATATATATATATATATATATATATATATATATATATATATATATATGTGTGTACGTATGTATGCATGTATGTGTGCGTGTGTTGTTTGCCTATATATATGTGTGTATGCTTGGTGTAATGTACATACATTACACCAAAACCTGCCTTTAATAACAGTATATTATCGTTACAAAAATAATTAGTAGTGTTATTTTTTCGTTAGAAAAAAAAAGCATGGGGAACAAAATTAGTAACAGTTATTTACTGTTACTAAGAATGGATTTAGCAATGATATTTTATCGTTACTAATATTGGATTTACCAAAGGTATTTTACTGTTACTAATTCAGATTTAGTAATGGAATTTTTTATTACTAATTGCGCTAGGACTGCCTAAAGATCCTCTAGGGATAAGTTTAATAGTTTCAACGAACTAGTTAATACACACACACACACGGAGTGCCGAGGCAAGAGGTAGGCCAAAGAGGCAATCACTTTGGGCCTCCAAATTTGGTAAATTGTTATAGGTTCTCAATTATTTTATAGATATGTATAATAATATTTATGTTAGCCCAACTATTTTGAGTACAAATGTAGTCTAAATTAGTTTGTTTGGTAATGAAATTAAAAGGTCCACAAAACTAATAATCCAAATTGATATTAAAATAAATAAACCTATTTATTTTAAACCTAACATCAATCAATCTTTTACCTTCTAACTTCCAAAAGTGCACTTTTTAAGACTAGATTCTTGTGTCAACCCAAAAAACTCAACAACATTTCCCAATTCTTTGAGTTCAAGACTTTAAATGCAATTTAGTGTAAATTATTTGACCACAAGGCTCTCAAGTCTCAAACCAAAAATATTAAAAGCTCAACAGGTTTGTATTCGTCTTTTTTATTTATAGTTGTAGTTGGAAGTTTTTTGATCAATTTTTTAGTCTATAACTTTGTTTTTAGTTTGTTGCTTATAACTATTTGTTATTAATTTTTTATTATTGACTTGTTCACGTATTTTTTGTTGTTAGTTTGTTGCAATTAATTTTTTTATGTTAATTTGAAACTATTAATTTGTTATTAAATTTTTCTCCTAACTAGTTCATGTTAATTTTTTGGAGTAAATTTGTTAGTGTTAATTTTTTTTTTTCTAATTTGTTCATTTTAATCTGTTGTTGTTAAATTTTTTCTGTTAATTAATAATCTTGTAATAATATATAATATATTTTTTAGCAAAAAAAACCATTAACCCCACAAATTTGATAAAATGAGATTAAATGATTTATTAAGCTTTACTAATGGTCACTATATTGACTACAATATTATTATGCACGACTAATATGTCGCATGCCACGGGTCTGGAGGATAACTAGACAACACTCTAGTAAATGATTTAAAATAATTATTTTATATACCACCACAGATATTATGGCAAGTGACACTATAAATATTTGACACTTGGTTCCATAGAAAATATGACAAGTAACAAGCCCACTTGAGATATTTTGGTTATAAAAAGAGGGTTCCCCCTTATTTAGAAGGACAACATTTTTGGGGAAAGTTTCAAGAGAGAGATTTTTTCTCATCTTCCCCACAAATTTCCAAGAGTTTCGTCATAAGTTTCATAGTGATAAAATGGATGTTCGGGTTATATCACTGGTTTTATTTTAAAGGTTGTTAGCCCGATTCGGCTCCCCTCGCACTCCAAAACCACCAAAGCTGAGTTTTATGGCATATCGTACGGACCCGCGAACTATGCAAACTTTGATTCCGCTAAGAGATGGATACTTAGGGGCAACAACGTTGCTCATGTAAAAAATACAATAGATGCGGTACTTCCTCAAATAAATATATATATATATATATATATATATATATATATATATATATATATATATATGAACAAACCCATTTTAAATATAATAAAATGTATATTTTTAAATCAAATTTGATATACTTGATCTCCATAATGAGGAGATGATCTACAAAAAAATAAAAAATAAAATCAACTTCGAAGAGCGTGATATAATGATCACAAGTTTCAATGGTTAAAAATGTACGTATTCATCAAATTCAAAAATCACGCAATTTCAAGTTGTATTTTTGGATGAATTTTTTTTGTAAATGATCTCCTTATTATGGAGATCAAGTATACCGTACTTGATTAAAAAAATATATTTTTTACTAGGAGGTGAACCATATACTAAATGAAAAGTCTTTAAGTCTTCTTTCCAATAATCTTTTAATCACATCATTTGGACTTCCGAGGAGTGGGACCATTTGACTAAAAGGTATATGTGGTGATGGTGCAAATCGAATTTAAAATATTGGGTTTCTGAAAACCCAATTAATGAACCATAATGCTACTGGGGACCTGTAGGAATTTCAAAGGTTATTTTGGCATCATTATCTTCTATTTGGAAAATATTTTTCCTCGAATAGAAGTTAGCTTCATGATCATGGTATAGTGAAAGATTTGACACATCGAAAGTTGCTGACACTCTATATTCTCATGGAAGTTCGATATGGACTGATTGGTCTTCAACCTTATACAATTACAAATGTATTAAAACCTATAGTTTTGATCGAAGATCTGTTGAAAGAAAATTCATCTTGTCCAAGGATATGATCCCACGTTTGGATGTTACGTCCCACTAAACTCAGTGATAATTTTTTTAATCTTCGATTCACAGCTTCATTTTGTCCATAAATTTGTTGGTGATGAAATGACTAAATTGGAAACGAGTTCCAAACTTTCTCCAAAAAGTGCGCCAAAAGTGAATCACAAACTTTTTATCTCGATCAAAGGTGATGATCTTTGGAATGCCATATAGATTGACAATTTCATAAAAGTAAATATCAACAACATGCTAAAAATCCAAAGTCCCGTTTCATGGAACAAAATTAGCCATTTTAGGGAGTATATTAAAAACCACTATAGTTGAATCTTTATTCCTTTGAGTTTGAGCAAACCTACAACAAACTCTGAGTTCACATATTTCCATGGAGATAATGGAATGGGAAAATTCATGTGCAAACCCGTATTTTGGGAATGACTTTCTGAAATGTGACAAGTTCTACATCTCTCCACATGTCTAGAAACATCACACTCCATTTTTGGCCAATAAATTTTCTCCTTAACAAGAGCAAGTTTTTTTACCTCTCCCAAAGTGTTCACCAACTCCGCCATAATGGCCTTCAATTACAATAGTTTCTCTTACTGAGAACTCTATAATGAACAAGTGATTGTCTATGAAAATATGGCCATCATGAAACAATAATTGTTGAGAAGCATAATCGGAAGAGTTTTCTCAAATTTGATAAAATAAAGATTCATGTTTGTAAAACTTTGAACATCATGATTATAACTTGTAAAAAGTGCGTTGTATGATACTATTTATAAATTAATGCGCAAATTCCAACCAAAAGCTTATTTGATTAGAGTCAATTTTAAACAGAAATAAATCATCCCTTAAACCAGCAACTATGTGTGTGCGTGTGTCAAACCAATAAACACAAACATGCTAACTCATAGATTTCAAGAAAAAAATCCCCTCAGGGCAAAGCCTTTTATTTCACAATAATTAAATCGTAATTTACAATTATAATAAAATATGCAATAAGTTTACCTCAGCAAACCTACATAGACATGGAACCTAGAGTCAACAATGGATTCCACGCATTGAACCCACATGAACCGCAGTCCAGTCTTTAGCAAATATACACATGCACCGAACCTCAGTGACCTCAATATTTTGCTGTAGAGATGCACTCCACAAAGGTTGAACAATAGCAAAAAGTATGTTCTTCGATTCCAAAACAATTCACCTAAATGTTGAGATTTTTGTGAATTGAAAAACAAGGATTTAAGCCCTAAATGAAGAAGCTAAAAGTGATCTGTCGATTTACACTATTTGCACAATGAAAAATGAAAAGACTTATTCCTAAAATATGCCTCGTTTAACGTGTATTTATACAAAACCTTAAGGTGGAAGATCGCTCGAACGAGATCACATCTCGTTTGAACGATGACACACGTCGCTCGAACGAGCTTCGCGCGAGATGGAATATTGTTTGAACGATATAAGCTGTCGTTCAAACGAGCCTTTAAATAAATATTTTTTCGTTTTCTTTTCCCAAAAAATGCAGCACCTTAAAACTTCGAAAATTAATTTTGATGACAAAACTTAAAAACTCCGCTCCAACACTTAGATATTTTTTGTGAAAAGTGTACCAATATTCTAAGTGAAATGCTAATGAATAAAAATGCAACCTTTACCAAATTCATCTCACGGAGACTTGATTGTTGAAGAAAATTGCTATTCAGATCCGGTTGGTTGCATATGTGATCTTGAACATTCTTCGATGGTTGTAGCGGTATACGACATACTCAGTTGATAACGAAAATTTATAAAATTATGTTCTTACAAATCTCCCCTTTATGTCTATGCCGATACAAAATAAAAACATCCGAATTATCAAAACATAAAATGCTTATACAAAACTATTACCCTCATGAACCCAAAAATGAAAAGGTACTATACAAGTAGGTCTTAAAACTTTTCTTCAAAAAATCTTCAACGTTAAATCTTCAAGCTTTTCTCATAAAGGTGTCTAACATATGATCTTCCATTGTTGTACCTACACACATGAGAAAAAACAAATACCTCATGACGCATCGAGTTTGAGATGATTTAAAAATACATCAATCAATATAATCAAATCTCCCCCATAATGCAAAAACTCCCATAATTCGTTCTCCCCCTTTTTATTTGACCAAAATAGACATGGAAACGAATAAACAAATAAAGCATGGAGTTGTCACGATTAAATGCATAGCAAATAGGAATCAAACTACGCTCATGCAAAGGGTAACTCAAAAGCTTTCACAAATAATTTTTAATTTTTTAAGCAAAAGGCAAAAATAACATTACAAAAATCATACACTATGAATTTGCACTAAGACAACCAAATCATGGAAATGAAATGAATAGGTGTGAACATATTCAATTGGCAAATTAATGCAATCAAACATAATATATGTGAACGATGCATACGTGTACTCCTATCGAATGATTCTCAAAATCATCCTTAGGTGTTAAATGCGTTGAATTTAAATGACATCGACTCAATCCATCAACACATCAAAGTCAAGAATGATTCCCCCACCAAAAATGTCTAAAACTATGAATGCTTTTTCATGACGCTGTCAGGACGTGCAAACCAATTTTTCATTTCTTTCCATCCAAACTCCCTCATAAATAATAAATTTTATATTTTTCTTTTGAGGTGGCCCTTTTTTGACATATTTATCTTTATATTGCCTTTAAATTTTTTTGGGGCTCTTTTAAAACTGTGGTTTTCACGACGAGTTAATTTTGAACTCTCGGAGCCCTTTCTTGTGATTCACTCATCATACTTGTTGCAACCAAATTCCTCACGGTGAACGGTTTTTACATACACTACTTCTATTGTCAAGTTTTATCGCATATGGTACGTTTTAAAGACAAAATTGAGATGACTACAGTCCGACCAATATGTGATAAACAAGTACAATAATCAAACAAATCCGTGCAAGTTTTCATTAAAGGAACTTATGAGTCAAACATGTAGGTAGTAAAAAACTAATCACATCTCAATGACTCCAAACATGGTAAAGCACAAAATAAAATGATGACTCGTATCAAAACACTATCAAATTGTCGCGTAGATATGGAATGAAATTATGACTCGGTCATCCTAAATGTCCATTCAGATACGGTCTAAAACAAACTACAAAAATCTTTGTCTTTTTCAAAAAAATTATCAAAATAAAATCTTTTTGTATTTTTTCAAAATTTTTTTAAAAAAAATCTAATACAAAAATACACAAGTCATAACACTAGCAAGAATATAACATGAAACACAACTAGTGTATGACAAACATGTGGACACAATCATCTATATGATATAGCAAGAGAAGAATCATGTTCAAGCATTCGAGAATCAACTAGTCTAATATCTCGTACTTCCAAAAGTGAATTTCTAACCCAAATAGGTGTGCAACGACGCATGGGGGTTTTGGGAACCAAGGGAACACTGGACTTTAACTTCCTAGGACTACTTCGAAGATCGAAAAAAATGCCTAAGGTGACCTTTCCTACCACAATGTGAACATGTGTAAACGGGTGGAACAACACCTACAGGTTGACCTTTTCTAACATCCTTGCGATTTATTGACCCTCTAAAATAAATAATGGTCTTGGATTTAACACTCAAAACATGAGAACACGATGATCCACTACCATTGCTACCAATACTACTAGAGTTTGTCAAATTATCTTTTATCTCCAAAAAATTTTACTCAAGCACAGAATTAGACTCTTCTAATTTTAAGGACTCCTTCTCTAAATTTTCAATTATTCCTAGAAGGTTATCACGTTCGTTATTAAAATAGGCACATTTATCCCTATGAGTCTCTTCACGTTCCGCAAACTCATCGAGTAAAATATTTTTATCCACTTTGGCACAAACACAAATCCTAGAGTTTTTGAAGTCCTCCAATTCTTTTTCTAAAAATAGGACTCCATCATCACTCTTCTTTTTGGACAATTTTAAAGCATTAAATGCATGGTTCAAATAAACAAATTTCTAACGATAAAAATCTCTTTGATTTTGAACCGTTTGCAAAAGATCCATCGTGGATTTAAAACGACAATTTTCTTTTTTGAAAAAATTAATTCTTCTGGAAAACGTCAAATTCAAACTATTTAAATCATCAAAATTCTGACTCGTGTCATCAGGGGAGGGGGGGGGGGGCATCCGATTACATAAGTGCTCCATTGAAAAACTTGCGATTTTAAAAAAACATGACTTTAAAAAAAAATCAATATCACACAATTTTACGAAAAATAGGAATACTCGGTAAATTTAAGGAACCTGCTCTGATACCAATTTGACAACGTGAGTAGCCAAAATGTATCAGACAAACAAAAATCAAAATCACGCGATAAATTAGCATAACTCGCTCTGATACTAATTCGTAAAAATTGCGTTGTGTGATACTGATTATAAATAAATGCGCAAATTCCAACCACAAATTTATTTAATTGGAGTCAATTTTAAACCAAAATAAATCATCCCTTAAACAAGCAACTACGTGTGTGCGTGTGTCAAACCAATAAACATAAACATGCTAGCTCACCGATTTCAAGAAAAAAAATTCCCTTAGGGCAAATCCTTTAATTTCACTATAATTAAATCGCAATTTTACAATTACAATGAAATCTGCAATAAGTTTTCCTCAGTAAACCTATGTAGACACACAACCTAGAGTCAGCAATGGATTTCACGCAATGAACCCACATGAACTGGAGTCGACTCTTCAGCAAAGATCCACACATAGCGAAAACCTCAATGACCTCAGTCTTTTGGTGTGGAGACTTACTCCCAAAATGTTGAGCAATAACAAAGTATGTTCTTGGGTTCCAAAACAATTCACCTAAACATTAGGATTTTTGTGAATTGAAAAACAAGGGTTTAAAGCCCTAAATGAAGAAGCCAAAACTGTTTTGTCGATTTGCACTGTTTGAAGAATGAAAAATGAAAAGACTTCTTCCTGAGATATGCCTCATTTCACGTGTATTTATATAAATCCTTAAGGCGGAAGATCTCTCAAACGAGATCACATCTTGTTTGAATGATGACACGCGTCACACGAACGAGTTTCGCGAGAGATGGCATGTCGTTTGAATGACATAAGTTGTTGTTCAAACGAGCCTTTAAATAAATAATTTTTTCTTTTTTTTAACAGAAAATGTAGCACCGTAAAACTTTGAAAATTAATTTTGACAAAAAACTTAAAAACTCCACTCCAACGCTTAGAAATTTTTTGATGAAAAATATCGCAATATTCTAAGTGAAATGCTAAGGAATAAAAACACAACCTTTTCCAAATTCATCTTGCGGAGGCTTAATTGTTGAAGAAACTTGATATTCAGATCCGACTTGTTGCATATATGATCTTGAAAATTCTTCGACTGTTGTAGCGTTATACGACATACTCAATTGATAACAGACATTTATAAAATTATAACCTTACAAGACTAAGAATTGGCCAACTAGTAATTGGCTCCACTTTGGCGGGACCAATATGCACACCATCACTTGAGAAAATATAGCCAAAGAAAACCCAACTATTTGTCATGAAGTCACACTTCTTCAAATTAACATATAGATTATGATCTTTAAACCATCAAATGCCATTCTAAGATGCTCAAAATGCTAATTTTGGTCTTTGTTAAACACAAGAATATCACTAAAGTAAACCACAAAAAACTTACTAATATAAGGTTTTAATATGTGATTCATAAGACATATAATTATTCTAGGAGCATTATAAAGACTAAAGGGAATCACCATCCATTTGAACAATCCATCCCATGGCTTGAATGAAATTTTCCATTCATCTCCCAATTTTATTTTAATTTGAACATAAACACTTCAAAATTTAAATTTTGAAAAGATTATAACCCCAAAACGTTGGTCAAAGAGATCATTATGAACTCAAGGAATAGGTAAGCGATACTTGAAAATAATTTTATTCATCTCCCTATTATCAACACACATCCTCAAAGATTTATCTTTCTTAGGAACAAGTAATTCCACGACAACGTAATGAGTCATGCTCTCTCTAATCATCCATTTATCCAACAAATCATCAACTTTTTTTTAAGATCTTCATGTTCTTTTGGATTCATTAGGTATGCTACTTTATTTGGATGCATTTCATATAGAATAAAGTTAATACAATGGTAAATATATCTCATCGATGTAAGTCCAGTTGGAATGTTTGACGCCACATCATGAAATTCATCAAGTAAGATTTCAAGTTAGGTGGGACTTCAAACTTCTCTTCGTTTTCCTCCATTACAATTAGAATAAAACCATTTTATAACCCTTCCACTATCTTATCAAATTCATCCTTTGACAACAAACTATTTACATTACCATTCGATCGGGTCTCAGGTTTCGAAGGGTATGGAGCAACTTTAACTCTATCCTTATAAAAATTGTAAGTTTTTTTAACCCAACCCTTTTAATATGTCTATTAAACTCCCAAGGTCTCCCAAGAAGTAAATGACAACCATTTATCAGCATAACAACACATTAGATATCATCTTGATAAATCTTACCAATTGAAAACTAAATTAAACACCTTTATTTACTTTTACATCATTTCCCTACCTAAGTCAGGATATGTTATAAGGTTGCGGTGTAACAACCCTCTCTTTTGAGAGGCTATTTTATATTTATTTACTATGCGTAGTAATTAATTATAAAATGATGGATGTTGAGTAAATATTAATTTAATATGAAAAAGGTTAATATTTACTAAAATGTTGTATGATTACCTTGTGAATAGATAAATATATCCATGTGGTGATTTATTGTGTCATAAGATATAAAATGACATTTTGGTTTAATGTGAAACTGTAACTTAAAATGAGTTATAAAATTCCCAAATGATAATTTGGAGGGTGTAGTTAGTCCCAATAGGTGTGAGACAGTCAAAATAAGTGCCATATTGCATTTTGGCATTTCGGGCACTTTTGACTGGTTTTGGCTTAAATGTGTAGTTGCGATTCATTATATCGCGTATTGGTCATTTAAGTGGGCTTCCTAGACTTAAGCCACGTTTGATTTTTCCCAACCCCATTTCTATTCTTCCATTATACACAATTGAGCCCTAGAGAGAGTAGAGAGAGGAAGAGAACTTTGGGAGAAAATGAGAGATTTGGAGATTGGAGCTTAGATCTTTGCCTACACCAAATCAAATCTGCATTTGCATGATCAAGGCAAGTTATCTACTTGCTATTATATGATTTAAGGAGAATAATTAGTTGTGATAGTTATGAATTTGTTGTGTTTAATTATTTTAGGGTTTTGTTGGATTTTTAGGTATTAACCCTTGGAAATTGATTTGGATGATAAATATTGCAAATGATGGCATTTGGGTGTATATGGAGTTTTAGTTCCATTATATGAGCTTGGTTTGGTTCATTTTGGGTTTGGAAGAAAATTTGGAGTTTAAGACTCCATAGCCATTCTTGGCATTTTCGCAGAGGCGAATCGATTCGGCCCCTAGGGCGAATCGATTTGCATAGAAGCAGCTTCCCAGGTCTGTGTACCTGAATCGATTCGGGTTAAGGACGAATCGATTCATCATTTGCACAAACTTGAAATTTTCTTCCGAACCGATTCGCTTTCAGAGCGAATCGATTCGGTCCTTTGGGCGAATCGATTTGGGTCCTGCATTTTTGAGTCATTTTCCTTTTAATTTTTTTGATCTTTTTCTTTAGGTTTAGGACCTAGGAACCTTTTTAAAAGAAGTAAACTTAGAGTCCTAGAGCATCAGTTGAGTTTGGTCGCCACCCTAGATTAGAATTGGGTCATCTGGGGTTTATTTTTCTCGGGGTGTTTAAAGAAATGTTAAAGCATTTCTTTTTTTATTCACACTTTTTAGAAGTTAGAAGTTAGAAGTTTATAAGCCCATGCTTGGAGACTTTAGGGGCTTATTGAGGTTATATAAACTTTGGGGATTTGTAGGATCATAATGATCATTTGGAGATTTAGTTGGGACTTGTAAATTGAGGAATATCAATGATAATATTTGATAGGAATAGGTTTGAATAAAATGAACCCAAATTGTTTAAAGATGATAGGTTCAACTAAAATGAACCCAAACCGTGTTAATGATGATTGGTTCAAATAAAATTAACCTAGTTGTTGAATGATGATAGGTTCGAAAAAAAGAACCAAACACGTGGATATTGGAAATGGAAATTGGTAATGGTAAATTTGAAATGAAAATGATATATAATATGGTAAATGTTAATTTACTTAAACACACCTCTCTAAATGACATCATAAGGGAAGTTCGCGCGCTTGGTGATGCCCCCTGGCTAATGAATGCAGGGAGGATATAGTCCTAGGCCATATGCGGGGTTTTTATATGTTTTTCTGCACTGGTTAGGGGATTTCGGGTGTGGTCCTGACTTTCCTGCAGGTATATGGCCGCTTCCCGACGTTGCGTTATGATCCCAGGTTGTCTTGTATAGATAGGCCCTGGAAGATGATGGTCATTTAGGGGCGCGCCAAGTGGGGAAACTCGGAGGGGCGGTCTTAGAATCGTTATATGTATATGAATATAACTTTTCAGCATCAAGTGGGACTTGATGGATATATGCCATAAAGAGCATGGATACGTGCCATAAAGTGCATGGGATTGAGATATGTGCCATAAAGAGAACTTGATATAAATGGTATTCCTATTAAGGAATGGAAAGATAAAATGGAAAGATGATTAACTATGAAAGTTAATAATTGAAGGGAAATTATATCTTCTTGATTTAACCAAATAAATGGTTTTATTCCTATTAAGGAATGTAAGAAGGGAATGGAATTTTAAATTATGAGAAAGGGTTTTAAATTAAAGTTATTTACTTTTACTCTTTTATCTGAATGACATTTCATTTCATAATTAGTTAAATTGTCTTAAATTATAATGTAGGCTTAACATGCTAGATAACATGCCATCTTATCATCCTTATCATTAATGTATAACTGTTCATTTCTATCATTCTTTTTATTTCTTCTGGTGATCATATAAAACCCGACCCTGACCGGTTTACTTTCCTTGTTGTGTATATGATTATATCTGCTCAGGTGCTCCACCACAAGGACGCCGGTTTTGATGTTCCCATTCCTTTGCTTTCGACGAGCTATAAGATTTTGCGGGTTATTACAGGACATTGCATTGGACATTTTCTTCTTGGTATTCTAGATATGATCAGGTCTTTTCATCGGGCGTGTGGCCCAAACTTTTGTATTTGATTAATGAATGTATTATGTAGATATTTAAATAGTTGTACTTCGTTGTATGTTGCTGTGGATCGACAGCCTATTCGGTCCTTTTGTATACATTCGTCTTTGTTGTATTATATATATTCTTGTGGAATTTCACTTGCTTATCGGATTGGGTTGTTTAAATTTAATTTTCTTAACTGCTTTTAAATTTCTAAACTTTTTGACAACCCATTTTCTGACTTATTGGGTGGTTTTCCCGTATACTCAGTTTATATTTTGTGATGCTGAGAATGATATCCATCCATGATTCCTGTTACGTTTGAGTATTGGGCTGGCAACCCCTTATCTCGAAGCGCGGGTTGTCACATGTGGGCACTCCTCCGTCTTGAGATTCAATTTCTCTATCATTTTAATAGACATAACATTATCATAACAACCACGATCAATGATAATGTTACACCTTGCCATAATAGTGCAATACGTTTAAAAAATATCATTTCAAAGTCATTAATCCTCCTCCACATTAGTTTCTTTAAAACTCCTTCGAACAAAAAGAGATTCACATTAGTCCCTATATAAAATTTCACCCTCACTCTTATCTTCATCATAAGAAATTGGTTCCGTATCGTCTTTTTCTTCCCCTTCGACTAATGAAATAATCTTTCAATTTAAACACTCGAATAAAACATGCCTAAATCCATGACATTTAAAATAATAAACAAGAATTTGAATTCAAAGAACTAGGGTGCATTGATTTACCCTTTATTTATTACTTTGAATGGTGTCTTAAAAGAAGATGTCTTTAAGGACCTGGAAGCATAAGCACTCCCTCGGTTAGAACCTCCTTCATGACTCTAAATTCGAACACTACTTTTCTACTTGAATTGTTTACCTAACTCTATGGACAATTTGAACACGTCATTATAAGTCCAATAAGGTTGCAATCCTTAAAACACCAAGATAGGGAAGCATAATTTATTTCTTCAACTCAGATAAATCACATCACATCATGAGATGATCAAATTGCTTTGAATACTCCTTCATAAACAATTCATTTTTCTTAAGAAAAGCATCTTGTAAGTGATAACTATGAAATAATTTCTCATTTAAGTCCTTTTTCACCGTCTCCCAAGTTACCATTCTTCTTTTCCTTCATGGTCACATAGCTTCTTTAGACGTTCCCACAAAATTAAGGCATGTTTCTTTAATTTTATGAAAAACAACTTCACTTTTCTAATCTTTGAAACTTCATGGTAGTTAAAGATTCTCTCCACGATGTTGAGTCAAGAAATGAACTCATTGCCCTAGGATTTAACTTTCAAATTCTGAATGTCAACTTCAATATATTCATGGTGATATGGTTGGTTCCTTCCACATCTACGATTCAAAGGAGACTTCTCTTCCGACACTCGGTCACGAGAATTATAAAAGGGTTTAACACATCTTTAACTTTAAATAATTAATTCTCCAAAACATAACATGAATCATCATATTCCCGAGCTTCAGGGCGTAGAAAAGGCTGATGGAGTTGTTGCAATTTCCTCCTGACATCATCCATTACAATATTAGGTAAATCTTATTTGCATACCAATGCATTAACATTCGAGCAAGGGAGATGATAATTGGGCATCACAACTAAAGCTTTAATATCAATCTAACACCAGATAATGAAAGAGAATGAGATAACATAAGTGAAAAATCAAGTAACACACTCACACTCTAAGGGATGCACCAAAGCAAGGGAGCAATTGTCAACAATTGGAATAAACCAAAGGTTAAGATTAAAATAATAAGAAAATCCACTTATTAAACAAAAGTCTCTTTGTATTCTCCTATAAATTTTCCTTAGCTTCTTACATTCTAAACCTCTATATAGTAGGTAATTAATAGATATGAAAGAGAACATTAAATAAACTAGAAGTTGGAAAACTAAGGGCCCTTTTGGTTACTCATTTAGAAAACTTGATTTAAAAACTGTTTTAATACAATTGTTAAATCATTTTTCCATCTTTATAAATATTGGTGTGCATTGGTAAACTTGTTTATAAATTTAGTTTTCTCAAAAATTGAAAAGTAATACACAAAAAATTGGTATATATATATATATATATATATATATATATATATATAGCGGATCAAGTGAGGTCCTCATTTGATGTCCCTGAATGAGGTCCATTTTTTTAAAATAGTAAAAACAATATTTTGAGGCTGATTTTTTTTGTATGGTTCTTAAACATTTGAGTAGGACCATAAAAAAATAATCAGCTCAAAATGAATTTTTTTGCTATTTTAAAAAAATCGGTCAAACTGTGTCAATTTTTAAGGTGTTAAAAACTGACAAAGTTTGACCGATTTTTTTAAAATAGTAAAAAAATTCATTTTGAGCTGATTATTTTTTTATGGTCCTACTAAAATGTTTAAGAACCATACAAAAAAAATCTGCCCCAAAATATTTTTTTTACTATTTTAAAAAAATGGACCTCATTTAGGGACCTCAAACTCGGGGACCTCACTTGATCCGCTCTCTCTCTCTCTCTCTCTCTCTCTCTCTCTCTCTCTCTCTCTCTCTCTCTATATATATATATATATATATATATATATATATATATATATATATATATATATATATATATATACACACACACACACACACACACTCATAATTTTTACATACATACATATATACATGCATAAATGCATAAATATATCATGTGCCCTTTAAATATGCTTAATGAGATATGTGGAAAGGTTTGACTAGATATACTTTTATATATATACATATAACCATGCATATATAATCCAAGTGTATACATATATACATACATAAATTTATTCATATAGATAAATGTGTGTATATATTATGATATTCCATGTATCATATAAATAAAATTATATACATATATGAGCTGATAAAATTATTTAATACATATGTACTATACGTATAATTTATATTATTATATACATGTATACAACTATATTTTTGTATCATGTATGAATGATAATATTATTTAACATATAGATCTTAATATATTATAAATTATTACAATTACACATATATTAATGTATTGTACATCTATATATTATATACGAACGTATAAATGCATAAAAATATATAGAATGGACAATTTTGAGTTAAAAATAGAAAGCATAAATGATAATATAACCTTTTATTCTTTTCTAGAAAACTTGATTTAAACATGTACATATTATAATTTAGTATTTAAAAAAAAGTGTGGCAAATACAAATGCTTATCGAATTTGTATTTAAACACATACAATTCACAATTAAAGAGGCCCCAAAAGACTAGACTTTTGGGATTTAAAAAAAATAAACCTTGAAATTTGACGTCACTTTTATTTCCTTTCGTTCATTGTATACATTGAATTAGGAGGTAAACCATATAACAAATGAAATTCTTGAAGTCTTATTTCCAATGATCTTTGAATTGCATCAAGTGGAATTCTAAGCAGTGAGTTATGACTATTTTACTGTTTGTGATGACTTTACAAACCGAATTTAGGCTATTGGGTTCTTTGTTCTAAATTAATGAACCATGAAGCTTCCAATGGCTTATAGGAATTTTAGAGGCTTATCTTTAATCATCCTTGATGTTATTCTAAGAAAATATATATGATTAGAATGTTGGTTCTTTTAGTAAAAAATCAAAAGGGCAAGCCCACCTTGGCTTGTACTCAGATGTTCCAAATTTGTGATAGTTTTTAAATTTATGTTTAATTGAAGGTAAATCACATTTGAATTTTAACAAATTATTCATGTGAGGTTATAAATGACATAAGTAGAGGTTTTTCATTTATATGAAATTAAATACCCGCGATATGTTACATGTAACTATATAAAGAGTGCAGTAACTAAGATTATTTTAAAAATAATGTAAATTAGTAATGCTCGTTTAAGTCATAATTTTGGACGCATTCCCTTTTTCCGTAGTCAAAGCTGCAAGGATTTTAAGTCATGATTTTTTTTCATGATAGTATATTACAGAGTTTGCCGATGATTCTTGAGTTGAAATGTGTTAACTCTCTCTAACTGAGTTTAATATGATCTTTAATTTTAATTACTAAAACAGTAATGATTAATTAGTGGGACTCTCTATCTTTAATGATTTTTTTAACCAATCACATTGAATGGTCATGTTAACTCTCATTGGTTAAGGAATTAAAATCATGATAGTTTACTAATTAGTCTTAAAAATTCTCAAATTGGGTGAGATACAAGAAAATGTGGCTGGTTTCAAAATATTTTCTAAAATTTATTCTCTTAATGTATCTTCTATTGGAGCTACTTTTATCAAATTTTATGTACATGAATTTGTTCATTTCTAATTTTATCCTTTCGAGTTTGATCACAAATCCATCTTAGAATTCTCTTCACTGGCACACTCATTTTCTGTATATTTTATTTTTTGGTTACCCAACACTCTGTCCCATATAACATCATGGGTTCAATGTCCATCCTATAAAATTATTTTTTAGGACCTGTTTGGTTTGCAACTATAATTTTATTTTCTGTGTTTAAATACAATTCCGATAAAAAAAATTGTGTTTGACAACCTATTTTTAAACACTGAATTATAATATTTCCATGTTATAGTCAAGTTTTTCAGAAAAGAGCAAAAGGGTCTTTTATAACTTCTGTTTTTTATTTTCTAACTCAGAATTATACATTCTTAATATTTTAATGCATTTATACCTTAATATATAATATACATACATAATATATTAATATGTGTGCAGTTCTTATAAATAAAAAATATATATATGTACACGTACTCAAAATTACGTATAATTATATTAAAAAATTATATAATATACTAAGATCTATCTGTTAAATAATAATATGAATAGATACATGATACTTATATATAGTTTTATACATATATTATTAATGTATGGAATAATATAAAATATACATGTTATACATATGTATTAAAAATATTATCAATTCATGTATGTATATAATTTTATTGTGAAGTCTACATGCAATATATATATATATATATATATGTGTGTGTGTGTGTGTGTGTGTGTGTGTGTGTATAATTAAACTCCCCAACATACCTCATTAAATATACATAAAAATACATGATATTAAATGTACATGTATATAATTTATGATGTATGTATCTATGTATGTATATATGTATACATTCATGTATCATGTATATATGAAAGTTTTATGTATGTGTTTATATATATATACACACACATATATGTATAACATAAATATACATGCTTGTCAATTTTGTCAAAATTTCAAAAAACTATATTTAAAAACAATTTTACCAAACACACAACAATAATTATAAACACAAAAAATTGAATTTAAAATTGTATTTAGAAACAACGTTTAAATCGAGTGTTGATACCAAAATTAATATGCTGATATGGACGAATAATACGAAGACACGTGTCAATCTATGTGGCACAATAGCAACGAGGAAGTTCATTTCCCCGACCAACTCAAGTTCTCTCCGAGCAACAAGGATACACCGAGAAACTTTAGCACTCTGAGGTACTCCAGCGCTCCGAGGAAACTCCTAAGCAACGAGCAACTAAGGCGGTCCAAGCTGCATCTCGGCCCTAGCATTAATTGCCGGATAATCAACAGTTCAACTATTCATTGAATGCTTATTATCTTGACGCACACTCTACATTAAATGTATCACCCTTTCATATGTGTATCATTTAATGTAACACCCTTTCATGTACAGCATAAGGGCTATAAATACCTTGTACCACCCTCATTCAAAGGGACCAGAATTTCTTGATAGCACTTGTAATCGAGAATTCCCAAACACTCAGCAATAACATAACAGTGGACGTAGGCCATTCTTATAAGGCTGAACCATTTTAAAATCTTTGTCTCATTTTATTTATCTGTGATTGAATAATTAGAGCGATCTAATTTTTTACATCAACAGATTGGCACCGTCTGTGGGAAACGACTGGTAATATCGTTTTTCATCAAAAACAATCCATTGTCAAATGGCTGAAATTCCTGAATCCAGCAACAAAAACGCCGGAACACCTCCAAATCCATCCGCACCACCAACTATTCCAGATCTGACTGGAATAATGGCAAATCTGGCTCAAGGCCAGACCGCCATGCAAGATACGATGCGGCAACTCATCCAAACCCTTCATGGCGGAGCACCAGATCATTCTGGATCACGAAACATCCAAAGAAATACCCGTGCGCTTTCTTCACGAACTAGGCGTGTTAATGAGGAATCTGAAGATTTTTCTTATCAACCTGGACGAACTTCGTCAATACGAGCCACGGATACTGAACATCGCGTCACCCTCTCCCCGGAAAGGGCCAGCGCGGTGGAAAGATTAAGTAGGGCCTCTCCTTTTGATCGATTGGGCCCTAGGAGGAACAAAAGTCCTCTCAATACAGCGTCGAGGAGCTTTCGACGACCACCAGATGTAAGGGAAGGATCTGCCCAGTTGCGACAAGCTACTCGTCGAGATAAATCCCAGGAAGCTACTTCAATGCGATCAGTTGCTTGAACCAATAAGCCCGAGGAAGAGAATAATGCTTGGAAAGGTTCCATTCAGCGGTTGGAGGATAGATTGGGAGAAATGGCTAAAGCCAAGAACCCCATACAACGAACTTTGTTCGAGGAACACCTTTTGTCCTGGATATTATTGATTTTCCTACCCCGTCAAAGTTTAAAGCTCCTGTGGTGACCCCCAAATACGATGGAAAGACAGATCCTGTTCTTCACATAGAGCAATATCAAGCTGCTGCCGACATCTATGCTATCCCCGACGAGATGAGATGCAGAGCATTCTCAGGAACTCTTACTGGATCTGCCCAGATGTGGTACAACAATCTTCCTCGGGGTAAGATTTCAACTTTCTTTCAGTTGGCCGAGTTGTTCATTGGCAATTTATGTTTTGGAGCAAAGCCTGTAAAACGAGTAGCGCATTTGTTAAGTGTTAGACAAAAATCTGGTGAAAGTACTAGAGATTATATAAATCGTTTCAATAACGAGAAGCTGGAAGTCATAGATTATGAAGAAAAGACAGCAATCACCGCCTTGATGAGGGGGTTGTTTCCTAACAAGTTGTACTACACTTTGGCCAAAGACCCTCCTCGAACCATGTCAGACCTAATGAGAAAAGCGTCCAAGATTATGAATGCCGAGGAGGCCATGTCTGCGAAGAAGAATATGGACACCAAAGAAATCAAAGTGGAAGATGATAAAGCGAAGAAGAAGAGTATCCAGACCCGAGAAGAATCAAGCTGTACAAGAGGAAATGAAGACCGAGCAAGAGAGAGATCTAGATCTCCTCATCGGGCAGAAGAAAAATAATAAATGAAGAATGTGTGTTGATTTCACCGCTCTCAACAAGGCAATGGATGCTACTTCGGGACACGAGCTGCTCATGGATACTTACTCTGGCTACCACCAGATCAAAATGAAACCTGAAGACAGGGAACGACATACCAGCAGCTGATGAACAAGGTTTTTACTGAACAAATCAGTCGCAGTATGGAAGTCTATGTCGACGATATGTTGACAAAAAGCAAGAAAGCTGTTGATCATCTAGTTGACTTAGATCAGACCTTTGATCAACTGGATAAATTATCAAAAGAAACTCAACCCGACGAAGTGCACATTTGGAGTACGAGAAGGAATGTTCCTCGGGTACATCATCAACCAGCGAGACGTTGAAGCAAATCCAGACAAGATCAAAGCCCTTTTAGGGTTGCGATCTCCAACGATGAAGGAAGAGGTGCAAAGATCAGATACCCAAAGCTGGAAAAATTGGCATTAGCATTAATTAAGGCAAGTAGAAGAATGAGGCCATGTTTCCAGGCCCATACCGTGCATACCGACATGCCATTAAGACAAGCTGTAGCAGAGTTTACTGATCTTAATACTCCCGAGAAATAAAAGTTGCTCGCTGATCAACCTGTGGATGTTACAGGATCAACAAACCATACTCCTTTGGTTAGGAGGCGTACACTAGTGTGATCAACTCCGGTTGGTAAAATAACTAGTGGACAGATAGTTCGAAAGAACCAGATAGTTCAGACCCACGACCAACTCCGGTTGGTAAAAGGGCGAGAACAAATTATACTCCTTTGGTTAGGAGGCTTACACTTGCGTGATCAACTCTGGTTGGTAAAAGAGCTTGTGGACAAGATAGTTCGAAAGAACCTGATAGTTCGAGCGTGATCAACTTCGGTTGGTAAAATAGCGAGAACAAATTATACTCCTTTGGTTAGGAGGCGTACACTTGCGTGATCAACCTCGGTTGGTAAAAGAGCTTGTGGACAAGATAGTTCGAAAGAACCTGATTGTTCGAGCGTGATCAACTTCGGTTGGTAAAATAGCGAGAACAAATTATACTCCTTTGGTTAGGAGGCGTACACTTGCGTGATCAACTCCGGTTGGTAAAAGAGCTTGTGGACAAGATAGTTCGAGCGTGATCAACTTCGGTTGGTAAAATAGCGAGAATAAATTATACTCCTTTGGTTAGGAGGCGTACACTTGCGTGATCAACCTCGGTTGGTAAAAGAGCTTGTGGACAAGATAGTTCGAAAGAACCTGATAGTTCGAGCGTGATCAACTTCGATTGGTAAAATAGCGAGAACAAATTATACTCCTTTGGTTAGGAGGTGTACACTTGCGTGATCAACTTCGGTTGGTAAAAGAGCTTATGGACAAGATAGTTCGAGCGTGATCAACTTCGGTTGGTAAAATAGCGAGAACAAATTATACTCCTTTGGTTAGGAGGCGTATACTTGCGTGATCAACTTCGGTTGGTAAAAGAGCTTGTGGACAAGATAGTTCGAAAGAACCCGATAGTTCAAACCCATGACCTACTCCGGTTGGTAAAAGGGCAAGAACAACATTCTTAAAAATGCCAATCTCGGTTGGTTTGAAAACAAAATATGCCCTCAAATGCCAACTTATGTTGGTCGGGAGGTAATATTATTACAAAAGTTCCTCAAAGAACAAAATATTCCAAACTGAACCAAGTATTGTTAGTCGGGGATAAAAACCCACTAACTGTATTTGGTCGACAAGGAGAAAATATTTCAAATAGAACCAAGTATGGCTGGTCGGGGATAAAAACCCACCAACTGTAGTTGGTCGACAAGTACAATTTAACAACCTTGGTTGATTGAAATTTTTTTTAACATTTTTATACTCATTACTTTATTATTAAGTGATTGAGCAACATTGATACTTATAACTTTTTTGGTCGATGAACCATACAATATTGTTATGCAAGCACAAATATAAAGTGTTTGACAAATACAAGACAATAGCAATACAAATTTGCGAACAAAATTCAAAATGAATTACAAAAATTTATTACATTGATATTAAATTGTGTACTAACTATTGTATTGAGATTCCTACTCTATTGGTTTCTCTCCCTCTGCTTTTGAAACAGGTTCCTCGCCATCAGGAGGATCATCCAAAGCATAAGGGGAGTTTATGAAATTAAGATCTTTCAGCATTCTGATAATCATCACAGATGGTCTGTCCGAGCAGCTCTTGCTCGCCCCCGAGAAGCTCTTGCTCGTTCCCGAACAGGAAGTTGCTCTTCAAGACTCGTGATCTTCTCGGACATCTCAACCAAGGCCTGGTTCTTTTCCATTAGTTGGAAGGCTTGATTCTCCAAAGCAGATTGAGTTCTCTGTTCTTTGACAGTTACCCGAGCAGCTCTTGCTCGTCCCCGAGAACCTTTTGCTCGTTACCAAGCAGAGGTAGAAGTCAAAATCAGCATCTACAACACTGAGATCTTTTGCTACTACTATCTCGACCAATAATGAAGAAGAAGTTGTATGAAAATGTTTCGAAGCCCATCACTAGCTTGGTACTAACAAGATTGAAGAGTTGGGTTCAAAAGCTAGTATATTACTCGACAAAGTATTCAGAGGAGCATAAATCAGAAAAATCAAGCAAGTGAAGTTAGCACTCAGTTACTCGGCACAGGAGGCAGTTGGTCGGCTAGCAAACCAATCAACATACTTGAAGATTATGATAAGCTACAAGCGGCATCATATGTCGTCCAGGAGATAATGCACTTTATGTTGAACAAATCAAGAAAGTAGATCAAGAATTTCACGAGCACCGACCAATACTGCAAAATAAAATACTCCATCCTTTCAAGTAAACCATCAAGCATGAAGCATTGGGGGCTTCTGTTGATACCAAAATTAATATGCTGATATGGACGAATAATACAAAGACACGTGTCAATCTACGTGGCACAATAGCAACGAGGAAGTTCATTTCCCCGGCCAACTCATGTTCTCTCCGAGCAACAAGGATACACCGAGAAACTTTAGCACTCCGAGGTACTCCAACGCTCCGAGGAAACTCCTAAGCAACGAGCAACTAAGGCGGTCCGAGCTGCATCTCGGCCCTAGCATTAATTGCCGGATAATCAACAGTTCAACTATTCATTGAATGCTTATTATCTTGACGCACACTCTACATTAAATGTATCACCCTTTCATATGTGTATCATTTAATGTAACACCCTTTCATGTATAGCCTAAGGGCTATAAATACCTTGTACCACCCTTATTCAAAGGGACCGGAATTTCTTGATAGCACTTGTAATCGAGAATTCCCAAACACTCAGCAATAACATAACAGTGGACGTAGGCCATTCTTATAAGGCTGAACCATTTTAAAATCTTTGTCTCATTTTATTTATCTGTGATTGAATAATTAGAGCGATCTAATTTTTTACATCAACATCGAGTTTTCAGAATAAAGAACCAAACGGGACCTTAACTTCATCGGTATATGCCTATCATAAAATATACCAGTAGCATTTGCTTTAATCCTATGAGTAATATCATTTCTAGTATCTCCATCTTTTTGTATAATCGATCCTAAATAACAAAAATGATTATTTTTAGGTATCTCTTGGCCCTCCAATTTTATCGCCTCCACGTTTGTCTTCCTGTCACTTCCAAAATTGTAGTCCACATATTATGTTTTAGTCGTGCTTATTTTAAATCCTCTCATTTGTAGAGTTTCTCCCCATAATTCTAATCTAGCATTAATCCTCGTCTTAGTCTCATCCACCCAAACATTATCATCTATAAATAACATACACGCCGAACCTTATCTTGTATTATCGTGTCAATTAATCCATAATAAGAGCAAGGATATAAGGACATAGTGCTAAACTTTAGTGCAGACCTACAGTAATTGGAAATTCACTACTTTCTCCAGATAATGTTCTTACTATAGTCATGGCCCCATCATACGATCCTTGATCACATCAATATATCTATGAGTTATTCCTTTTTTCTGTAGAATCCACCATATTATATCTTTTGGTATCCTATCATATGCATTTTCCAAATCTATAAGAACCATATGAAGGTCCTTGTTTTTTTCCCTATACCTCTTCATTTATCTCCTCAATAAATAAATTTCATTCATTATTGACCTCACAGCCATAAACCCAAATTGATTCTCAGATACTATTATTTTCAATCTCAATTTATTTTCAATCTCTCTCCCACAATTTCATTGTATGACTCATTAACTTCATACCACGACAATTTAAATAAATTTTTATGTCCTCTTTATTTTTATAAATATGTACTAAAATACTCTTTCTTCATTCACCAGACATCCTATTAGTCATTATAATTATATTAAATAATTTTTAAGCCAAGACACTCCTTCCTCCCCTAAGCACTTCCAAACATCAATAGGGATACAATCTGGTCCTAAAGCCCTCCCTGTTTTCATTTTTTAGATAAATCCTAACCTCTGTTATAACTCTGCGAAGAATGTATATTTTCTTGAGTTTTCCTAAGTTCCCCTATATCTAATCTACTCCCATTATATCCATTCAATAATCTCTCGAAATAGTCTTTTCATATTTTTAAAATTCCATAATCCTTAACTAGGACTCTCGACTAATCACTTTTAACACACTTAACGTTATTAAAATCTTTATTTTTCTGTCCCCAAGTTTATCAAGCTTGTAAATATTTTTTCCCTTCCGTGTTCCTAAATTTGTATAATGATCATCATATCTTTAAATTAGCATCTCTTACCATTTTCTTATCTTCCTTTTTATCCCATTTATATTTCTCAAAATTCTCTTTGTTTCTATTTATTTGCCATGTTTTAAAGCATTCGCTTTTGATTTTTACTATATTTTACACTTCTTCAATCCACCACTGAGTTTTTTTACATTGTTGATCTTGCCTTTTGATTCTCCAAGAATTTCTTTTGATATTCTCCTAATGCATGTGGCCATCTTATCCCACATTATGTTAATATTATCTTCGCCATTTCATAATACTTCATTTAATATTTTATCTTTAAATAATTATAACTTCTCTTCTTTTAACTTCCACCACCTAGTACGTGGGTTAATATTCTCTTTTCGCACTCATGATTGATTTTTAATATTTATATCCAACACCATTACCCTATATTGTGAGGTTAATCTCTCTCCCGGGATAACCTTACAGTTTTTACATGTTAATTAATATCCTTTCCTAGTAATGAAAAAAAGTCTATTTGCTCTTATGTGTTCCACTTTTAAAAGTTATTGAGTGTTCAAGCATCTTTTTAAGATATGTATTAACTAGCAGACAATCTTTATTCATTGCAAAATCTAAGAGAGACTCTCCACTATTGTTCTTATATCCAAAACCATATCTTTCCTGAATGATCTCATATTATACACGATTTTCTCCTACATGGCATTAAAATCCATTCCTATATATATTTTCTCAACTACGGGTATTTCTTGAATTACTTCATCCATTGGTTCCTAAAATTGCACTTTAGTGTGGTCATCTACTGCTACTTATGATGTGGGTACATAAACACTGACAGTATTAGTTATATTTTTACCTAATATCACTTTTACATGTATAAGTCTATTACCTTTCCTAATAATGGTAACAATATCATCCTCAAGGTTCTTATCTAATACTATTCTAACTCCGTTGTTATTTTTATTTTTTCCTATATATGATCTAAACCTTGTATTTTTCATGTCTATAGCCTTTTCATCGGCCCATTTAGTTTCTTATAAACAAGCTATATTAAATTATCTTCTTATCATGCTATCCACTAAATCCATCCATTTCCTAATCATAGTCCATATGTTACCATGTCGCTAACCTAAGTCTACTATCTAGGACTAACTTCTTTACTCGCACACGTCCAGATTATTTCACGAACAATTCACATTTCTCATCACACTCGGGCGCTGATATGACACCCCTTGCCTATTTTTTAAGACACCCAATGGGAGGTGCAATGCAGATCTTAAAGGGAATTCCCTATGATTAGCACATATATTCATAACATTCATGTTCATAAGGATTTGACAAAGTTTTACACTGGTTATTATCTACCTAAAGAAACCCTCCTCCTTTTGTCCGAGCTTAGGACCGACAGTAAGGTTGAATTGAATTTGGTTAATGAAATATGAACTTCTCTATAAATCTGTCGATTAATTTGGAAACACTTTCTATTAAGGGGCCCAAAACTTAGTGTGCGGGTTGCAGATTATTAGTACTATTGTCACAGCTGTGGGCATGTCTTGAAATGACAACCAATGTTCCCATGAATTTCAGAGGATGTATTTTTATTTAATAAGAAATAACCCTAGACTTCTATCAAGTATATAATATAGTCTATTGTTAAGAATTATTCATGCCTAGACCAAAATTTATCTCTGGATTTCCTCCCTTAGTAAATTTTGAAATTTTAGGGACATTAGCAAACGTTAAAATATGATTTACTTACACATATATAATTATTATTTCTTAATATCTACGCACAATATTATTTTTATCAATAAGAAATAATAAGTAAGGTAATAGATTATTTTACCCTATTTGTGAGACTGAAAAATTTGTAAGGAAAAAAGCTGACTATGCAAAATGAGATAGTAGGTATGGTATGCTTATAACAATGTATTTGTGACCATTACAACCCAAATGTTTTAAACAAAAGAAAACACAACTTTCTTAGTACCTTTTTTTAATGTAAGTTGTAACATTCTAATGGCCCATTTCATTTGCTTCATGATACAAATAGTAGAAATGGGACGCAAGCTCACAAAGAGATGATATTGATAAGTACGAAAAATGACTTTAATATATTTTTTTATTATAGTATTTAATACATTTAAAATAAAAGTTAAACTTTGCCCACATTCCATCGATGTTTTGTTAAATTTAACAATAAACAACCGCTATGGCCCCTAAACTATATATGTTTGGTAAATTTAGTCCCTAAACTAATAATTTAGCCAATTTAGTTCATAAAATGTTGTGTGCTTACTTATGGCCCCTTTTTTGGACGGCTGAGAGTTTCTCTCTCTAGGGCTTGTGAATGCACCTGAAACCAATCGCCATTCTCCCGTTCCTCCCTCTTATGTGTAATGAACCACCCAATTTTTATGGTCAAGCCCCACTATTCTCGATCGATATCTCCTTCTAGTGTGGTTAATGTCAGACCGGATCTAGGTTGTGGCTCCTCTTTGAGGTTGGGTTTTATTTTCTCTTAGTATAGTTATGTTTTAACGATGGATCACACCCCTGTCACTTGGTTTCCATCTCCTCTATGTGCTTCAAGTTAGACCAAGTTGGATGGGAGATCCATCCATTAGGCATGTCTATGCTCTCGTTGGAATTGTTAGATTTATTTCTGATATGGTGATATTACATATCTTGAGACCCAATTATCGTCTATCATTCCTATCTCCTTGCTGTGGATTGCCACTTGTTACATCTATTTTTCTGATGGGCATCATTTTAAGTCCGAGGTTGGATTTCTTTGAAGTTTGGTAGACCTGGGCGTTGGATGTTTTCTAGCGATGCTTATGGGTGTTAGGTTCATGGTTTTGAAAAGTGCGAATAACGTGTGATAATTGATTAACTTCGCAAATTTCTAATTTAGCACACTTATTTAATTTCAGCCCCTAATCATGCATCTAAAGTGCAAGTGTCAACCCATAAACAAATAAAATATGCGACACAAAGTTAAGGAAAAATTCTCGAAGGGCAAAGCCTTTTATTTCTAGAACTTTGAAGAATTTACAAAACCATTGACTTACATACAACCTGATAATCTCCCACAAGTGTAACGCACGGTGTCTTCGTCAAACCTTCAAAACAACGGCTCGAAACAGTGTCGGCTGGAATCTCCCACAGGAACTCCAGGTGGTCAACAATGAAAAAGAGAGACGGCTTCTCCACAAAGGTTGAACAAATATAAGGATGTGTTCTTGGGTTGCAAAAAAAGATTCACAAAGGATTGGCAAAGTTGTGTGAATCAAAACATGAGTCTTGGGACTCAAAAAGGTGAAGACTTAGAGTATTTAGGACTCTGAAAATTATCTTAAAAAGTCTTGGAAACAAACTCCCCGAAGACGGTTTTAAATAAGGAAACCAAAAGAGATATAAAAAATCACGGCTCTGTATGAATTTATCCCAGGCGGACAGGTCTGCCTCTGAGGCTGGATCGATCTGGGGTCGGACCGGTTCCTTTTTGAAATACCCTTCTTCGACTTGCTATCGATCCGGGGTATACTATTTTTGGCAAAGCGGATCGGTCCGGATAGAGAGCGGATCGGCCTGGGGCGGATCGATCTGTGGCGGACCGGTTACTTTTTAAAATAGGAGGACCGGCCCGGCTGCAGAAAACTTGATTCCATGAATGCTGCAGATCGGTCGGTGGCGAATCGGTTCCTTTTTAAAACAGGAGGACCGACCCGACTGTAGAAAACTTGATTCCATGAATGCTTTGATATTCGGATCCGTTGATGACGATGCGATCTGGAATTTCCTCGACGATGTAACGGCGTATGACATATCAACAAAAAATGGACAAAAATGTCCTTACAAATCTCCGCATATGTCTATGCCGGTACATACACAAAAACAAACATCCGAATTATCAAATATCAAAATGCCTATACAAATCTAACCTTCCATGAACCCAAAACTGGAAAGATACAAATGAATAAGACTTCATCGTTTGGTCTTAAACTCTTCAGGAATCTCAACGCTTTTCTCATCAGGGTGTGCAATTCAGAGATCATCAAAGAAGTACCTACACACATGAAACAAAGCAAATACCAAGTGACGTATCGAGTTTGAAATGAGATAAACAAAGATACCAATTTATGATGAAAGCATACTTTATCAAATCTCAAAAACTCAGAAATCCCCATAAAATGATAATTCTTTCTCACCCTTTTTATGATGTCCCCAAATAGACAAATGAGAAGAATGAATCAAATAAGCAAAAAAACGGGGTGTCACGGTACACAAAACAGGGCATCAAACAATATGGTAAACGTGCTCTTGCAAGGAGATGCTCAAAAAACAAATGCACAAACTATTTTTTATTTTTCAATATTTTCATACAAAAAAATAGATACCATTTGAAAAAAAATGCTACAAAAATCACACCATGGATTTAGACGCAAACAACCAAGTCATGGAAATGGAATGAATGGGTGTGAACACATTCGATAGGTAAATCAACTCAATCAATCATATGTGCACGATGCATATGTGTACCCCTAATGAATGAACATCAAAAGTATCCTTATGTGAAAAGATCGTTGAATTTAGATGACATCGTCTTATGCAAAGAAACAAATCAAAGTAAAAGTGATTTCCACCCCAATAACGTCCAAAACTATTTAGCGCATTTGCAAGCATTTCAAGGATGTGCAAACCCGTTGTAAATCTCCAACCAAACTCCCTCATATATATTTTCTTTTAGAGGTAATCTAAATTCTCAAACTTTGGAGAATTGGTGCAAAAACCTAAATGGCCCATAATTTGGCATGTATTTCTTTTTATTGCCATTAAATTTTTTTCGGGCTCTTTTAAACCTCTTTGGACCCCGGATAATAAAATTCCTCCATTTTTTAGGTCCAATTTTTAACGGTGGCTTAGTATTCGCAAAGGCAAAAAGAACCTTTCGCAGCCCTTCCCCGTTTTCAAACAAAACACACAAACTCACAAAATGATTTTTATATGCACAATTTTCTTATCGAAAATTATCGCGCTTGGTTCGTTTGAAGGACAGGATTGAAGTGAAAACACCCAACCAACATGTGATAAGACAAGCACAATAATCAAACAAATCCGCGCATGTGTGCAATAAAGGAAACATGAGTCAAACATGTAGCAAGTAACACTTAAATACATCTTAATGACTCCAAACATTATAAAGCACAAGGATGAATTGACCTATTGTCTCAAAACACTATCAAATAGTCACATGAAAATAATGGAATGATGTTGTGACTCGGTCATTCTAAGTGTTCATCCATAAAAGGTGCAAACAAAATAAAAATTCTTTTTGAATTTTCTCAAAAATTTCAAAAATAAAAATTTATACAAATAGTACATGTCAACACACTACCAAATATATAACATGAAACCTCAACTAGTGTATGACAAACATGCAAACACAATTATCTATATGATATGGCAAGAGAAGAATCATGTGCAAGCAAACGAGAATCAACTTGTTTAAAATCTAGTGCCTCTAAAAGTGATATCCTAACCCAAATAGATGTGAAACATCATGTGGGGGATTTAGGAACCAAGGGAATACTAGATATAGACTTCCTTGGACATTTTCCAAGATCAAAACAAAATCACCTAAGGTGACCTTTCCTACCACAATATGAACATGTGTAAACGGGAGAAATGTTACCTAAAGCGTGATATTTTCTAACGTCCTTGGGATTAATTGACCCCCTAAGACAAAATATGGTATTGGCTTTTACACTCGAAGCATGAGAACAAGATGAGCCATTACCATCACTATCAAACCTACTTGAGTCTGTCAAATCATTTTTTAACTTCAAAATTTTTTACTCAAGCAAAGAATTAGACTCTTCCAAAGACATGGATTTCTTTTTCAAATCTTCAATTAAACTTAACAGTTTATCGCGCTCACCCTCAATTAAAACAAACTTTTTCCTAAGAGTCTCTTCACGTGCCACAAACTCATTGACTAAAATATTTTTGTCATCTTTGGCACAAGCACTAACCATCGAATTTTTAAGGTCCTCCAATTCTTTTTCAAAAAATAGGATACTATCATCACTCTCCTTATTAGATAATTTTAAAGAAACAAAGTCATGGTCCAAGGAAACAAGTTCTTCACGATAAAAATCTCTTTGATTTTGAACCGTTTGCAAAAGATCCATCGCGGATTTAAAATGAGAATTTTCTTTTTCCAAAACTTTAATTCTTTTGCAAAGTTTTAAATTCAAACTTTTTAAATTTTCAGCATGGTCGTGAACTTTTTCAAAAATTGGCTCCTCATTAAACGGGTGTACCATTGAAAAAATTGCGATTTTCACAAAACTGATTTAAAAAAAAAATCAATATCACACAATTTTGTGGAAAAAGGAATACGCAATAAATTAGCACAACATGCTTTTATACCAATTTTAAAAGTGCGAATAACGAGTGATAATTGATTAACTTCACAAATTTCTAATTTCGTACACTTATTTAATTTCAACCCCTAATCATGCATCTAAAGTGCAAGTGTCAATCCCATAAACAAATAAAACAAGTGACACAAAGTTAAGGAAAAATCCCTGAAGGGCAAAACCTTTTATTTTTAGAACTTTGAAGAATTTAGAAGACCATAGACTTACATACAACCTGATAATCGCCCACAAGTGTAACGCACGGTGTCTTAGTCAAATCTTCAAAGCAACGGCTAGAAACAGTGTCGGCTAGAATCTCCCACAGGAACTCCAGGTGGTCAGTAATGAAGAAGAGAGACGGCTTCTCCACAAGGGTTGAACAAATACAAGGATGTGTTCTAGGGTTGAAAAAAAAGATTCACAAAGGATTGGCAAAGTTGTGTGAATCAAAACATGAGTCTTGGGACTCAAAAAGGTGAAGACTTAGAGTATTTAGGACTCTGAAAATCGTCTTAAAAAGTCTTGGAAACAAACTCCCCAAAGATGCCTTTAAATAAGGAAACCAAAAGAGATATAAAAAATCACGGCTCTGTACGAATTTAACCCAGGCGGACCGGCCTGCCTTTGAGGCCGGATCGGTCCATGGTCGGACCGATTCCTTTTTGAAATACCCTTCTTCAGTTTGCTATCGATCCGGGGTATACTATTTCTGGCAAAGCGGATCGGTCCGGGTAGAGGACGGATCGGTCTGGGGCAAACCGTTTCTTTTTCTAAACTGGCGAATCGGTCCGTGGCGGACTGGTTCCTTTTTAAAACAGGCGGATCGGTCCGGCTGCAGAAAACTTGATTTCATGAATGCTTTGATATTCGGATCCGTTGATGACGATGCGATCTGGAATTTCCTCAATGATGTAACGACGTATGACATATAAATAGAAAATGGACAAAAATGTCCTTACAGGTTTGCATGCAGGTTTGCGTGAGTGCAGGGGTTCTCTTTGCACAATTGGTTTGTGGTCGGACTTCCTTTTTTCCCATGGAGATGCCATACAGTGTCAAAGGTTGTTTATCTTATACGATTCATTGGTTCGGGTGATGGTGCCTTATGGTGAGGAATTGGTTGGTTGGGTTATGGCTTGGATGATGGTAGTAGCTAACTGGTTTGTTTGCTGGTAGTGCATTTCGTCGTAGAGTAATTTTGTTTACTGTGATTTTTTCTTTCTTGGAACTTTATTGGGAATATTCTGAGATCAAGGATTGATGTTGTTTAGTACAACATTCCCTTCTATTTGATGTGAATTCGGGCGGCTCTTCCGTTGTGTGATTTTGGTGTCCAATTATTAGTTAGGTTCTGCCATGGTGGTTGCACTATTGTGATGCTATTTGGTCTCGTAGTTATCTATGCTGCCAACCTTTCATTCCCTCCTCCCAAGTGTTTCCCCTACCCTTCATTATTTTGAACCTCTTTCCTTATCTTATCATCATTTTTGTGTGCGGGCTTCAGGTTAGATGAGGTTCAGGTCGAGGTTCCTTTTGTGGTGGTTATGCCACCTCAGCATCTGGATGGTTCTCCAATTCTGGATCTCACTTCTGCTCTCTGTCTCCATTTTATAGTCGAGCCTCATTTCAGATCGAGTGGTATTTTTCGATACTAGGGATTTGTTTGGAATTTGAGCGCTCGGGGTCGTTTTACATCCCCTTTTTGGAGGTCTCACTTGGTGTTGGAGCTACTGATGCAGCATTTGGCAGTGTTTGATGAGTTTCGTCATTTTATTGCAATCTTTTCTATTGTGAGTGTTGTGGTAATACAATTTATATTGAATTATCAACTTGAAGTTGTATTGGTTTATGGTGTGCGTGTCTTGTTGGTTTTAGTCTATGTTCAGTTGTTGTATGGCCTTTGTCCGATTTGTTTTGGACATTAGTCATTCGAGCCTTTGTGCTCTTGTTTTTGTGTATAGGGCTTACTTGTATATTTGTGGCGCGGTTCGCCCTTTCTATTTAATATAATTACATTTTAACAAAAAAAAAGTCCATAAACTAATAATTTAGCCAATTTTGTCCCTAAAATAGCTTAAAACAATTATTTTCTTTTCAAAGTTAAAAAATTACTCTTTTTTAAATAGGATAAAATCAGTTTTTTAAAATAGAATAAAAGCAATTTTTAAAATAGTTTTTCAATTAGGATAACAATATTTTTTAAACAGTTTTTTTTTAAATGGAATAAAAACATTTTTTAAGTAGGATAAAAACAATTTTTAAACATTTTTTTTATAATCGAATAATAAAATGTTTTAATTTTTGCAAAGTTGAAGAATTACTCTATTTTTTAACACTAGTTAAAACTTCTAAAATGTAACCAAAATAATACAACAAATATATATTTTAAATAGGATATAAAATATATTTTTTAAATAGAAAAAAAATAATCTTTTAGAAAGGGTAAAATAGTTCTTTAAATAGGATAAAAACAATTTTTTTCCTATTTAAAAAGATAGTTTTTAAATTTGAAAAAAAAATGATTTTTTAAATAAGTTAAAAATAGTTTTTTTATTAAATTTAATAAAAAATAATTTTTTCCTATTAATTTTTTTTAAATTTTGAAAAAATAACTTTTTGTTCTATTTAGAAAAACTCTAATTTTTTTATTATTTGTCATACATTTAAGAGATTTTAACTCTTATTAGAAAATAGAGTAATTCTTCAACTTTGAAAAAAAAATTTAACTTTAAAAAATAGTTTTTTATCCCATTTTCACAAATAAACTCTAAAAAACATTTTTTTATTTCATTTTTTGTAGATAAACTTTTAAAAACAGAATTTCCAAAAAATTGTTTTAAAAAAAACAGTTAAAACAATCATTTTTTACAGATAAACTTTAAAAAATAACTTTTTATCCCATTTTTTAAAACACGTTTTCTGTACAAACTCAATTTTTTAAAAATTATTTTAGGTAAATTTTAAAAGTTCTCGGTCTTAAGAAATCATAATTTTTTACTTTGAAAAAACTCATAATTTTAAAGGTTTTTAAAGACTCGGAATTTTTTACTTTGAAAAAAAAGTTTCAAATTGTTTTAAAATATATTTAAATAGTTTAAAATTGTTTGAAAAAAAACTGTCATAAAATTCAAAAAAAGGTCTTTTATCTCGTTTCTTTAAACACCTACATTTTAAGTGGTTCTAATTCTTATTAAAAAAGAGTAATTTTTTAACTTTGGAAAGAAAAAAAGAGTTTTAAGCTATTTTAGGGACTAAATTTGACAAATTATTAGTTTATGCACTAAATTGGTCAAATTATTAGTTTATGGACTAAATTGGTCAAATTTTAAGGATTAAATTGGTCAAATTATTAGTTTAGGGATCAAATTGATAAAATTGTTAGTCTGGGGACTAAATTAATCGAACTTGTATAGCCTAAGGGCCATACTCTAAATTTAACTCCCATATGTCGTATTAAAAATTAATTTTAAAAAACATGAATAAAATGTAAAAAAAATAGAAAACTACGTTTAAAAAAAACTAGGGAAAAAATTGATTTCGAAAAGGAAAATAAAAACTCCCTCGACAATAGGCCTGTAAACGGATCGAATTCGGATCGGATCAGGGAAATACGAATCTATATCCGTTTATATTAAATGGATTCTGATTTGATCCGATTATTTGTCGGAGTTCTCTTAGGGTTTCAAATCCATATCCGTTTATGTTAAACGGATTCAGATCCGATCCGATTATCCGTCTGATTATTTATTTATTTATTTTTATAATAATTTTCATTAAAAAATAAATAATGATATGTTAAAACATATACTTTTGACCACTTGATTTGCAAGATTTTAATTTTCAACTCTTAGGAGTCGTATGTGTGTCTTTTTCCTTTTAAATGAGGGAGATTTTTTTTTATATAACATCATAACTATTATAATATATATATATATATATATATATATATATAATAATAATAATAATAATAATAATAATAATAATAATAATAATAATAAAATAGGAGGGACTTTTGGTCTTTATCAACCGACGGTTGAGATTAAATCTGATAGGTTTTGATCTCCTCCAACTCTGAGATTACATCTTACGGTTTGAATCTAATGGTGAAGTACTTGGACACATGTGAACGGAGTAAGCGGCAAATCGAGTACACCTACTATGCCTCTAAGAGCATCCGTACTGGTGGAAGTGAGCGAATGGTAAATTTAAGAGCGTTTGAAGCGCGTGTGTGAGTGCTACCTATCGCCCAAATGGGCAGCAAATAGTGGTGGAGTTCTTACGAACTTCTATAGTTCGTAACAACTTCTTACGAACAAATGAAGTTCGTAGGAAGTTGTTACGAACTATAGAAGTTCGTAAGAACTTAACGGTCGAATACAAACGGTAACAAACGGTAACATTCAGCACTTCATATATTCAACAGACTTCTTCTTCCTTCTTCATTATTCTCCATTATTCCTATACTTCCCACCAGACTTCTTCTTCCTTCTTCATTATTCTCCATTATTCCTATACTGCTTATTTATTCCAGCTTCTCCTTTCTTCTCCCATTTATCTTCTGCTTTCTCTCCATTTTCATCTTCCTCCATTTTATTTTCTTCATTTACTCAATATTTATTTGTACCAATCTCATATAATTCGGTCCAAATTTTTCATATACTCTCAAAAATCATTTCATTTATTCCCAAATATAATTTCAAATCAGGCCCAATCTAAAAAATCCTCCAAATCATATCTTGTCAACAAGATGGAAATAGGTAGAAAATGGAAGAAATATATTAATATCGGGAAATCGAAAAAACACGGGTCGACTTCAACGACAATTCCCGATTCTTTCGCGCCGACTCAACCGTCGAATCCCGCAATTGACAACTATACTCGTATTTACGACGGAGTATCACACGCGTCGGACGGCGAAACTCCGATAATAAACGGAAACAAATTCGAATTTCGGGGGAATTGGGCGGGGCCAATGAAATTGTACAAATTGATTCAAGAGAGAAAGCCCGATATCAAAACAATTATCAACAGTGTCGGTTTTATGTCGAATTTCTTTTCTGTTGTGATGCCCAATTCCGATCAATGTATTGTGACGACGATGATCAAACGTTGGTGGAACACGACGCATACCTTCCAGCTACCATATGTCGAGCTTGCGTTCACTCCGCTGGACTTCACAATGCTTTCCGGTAATAACTTATGGCTTATTTCGATTTCTACTTATATTCATAATTGTATAAAAATGTGAAAATAATATGTTGTACTTAAATTCATAATTAAATGTTTGAAAAATATTTTTAGGTAATTATATTCATAATTATGTCAATATACGACAAATAAATTGAAAAATGTACCCGCATTCCGATTATGTCAATATATGAAAATAATTATTCATATTCACTTAATGTTTCAATATGTGCAAAATAAATAGTTGTAGTTAAATTCATAAATGATTGTTTGAAATATTTATTATGGTTTTCATATTCATTGTTATTTAAATATATGACAAAATTTTAACCTTCGTGTACCGGCATCATAATTGTATAAAAATGTGAAAATAATATGTTGTAATTAAATTCATAATTAAATGTTTGAAATATATTTTTAGGTAATTATATTCATAATTATTTCAATATACGACAAATAAATTGAAAAATGTACCCGCATTCCGATTATGTCAATATATGAAAATAATTATTCATATTCACTTAATGTATCAATATGTGAAAATAAATAGTTGTACTTAAATTCATAAATGATTGTTTGAAATATTTATTATGGTTTTCATATTCATAGTTATTTAAATATATGACAAAATTTTAACCTTCGTGTACCGGCATCATAATTGTATAAAAATGTGAAAATAATATGTTGTAATTAAATTCATAATTAAATGTTTGAAATATATTTTTAGGTAATTATATTCATAATTATTTCAATATACGACAAATAAATTGAAAAATGTAGCCGCATTCCGATTATGTCAATATATGAAAATAATTATTCATATTCACTTAATGTATCAATATGTGAAAATAAATAGTTGTACTTAAATTCATAAATGATTGTTTGAAATATTTATTATGGTTTTCATATTCATAGTTATTTAAATATATGACAAAATTTTAACCTTCGTGTACCGGCATCATAATTGTATAAAAATGTGAAAATAATATGTTGTAATTAAATTCATAATTAAATGTTTGAAATATATTTTTAGGTAATTATATTCATAATTATTTCAATATACAACAAATAAATTGAAAAATGTATGACAAAATTATGGTTTTCATATTCATAGTTATGTAAATATATGACAAAATTTTAACCTTCGTGCAGGCATTCCAATTGGACAAGGACGACGGATTGAAAATCTACGAATTGAACAATATACAAATTTTGTTAATACCATTAATGAATTTTTCCCAGAAATTCATATACAGAGATTTACTGGTGCGGGAATTCCAGTTTCTGACCTTAAAAAATACATAGAAAATTTTGTCAAGGTTGACCCTCTACCGGATTATATGTCCCCAATCATAGCTCGGGCATTTTGGTTTTATGTATTGGGGAGTGTATTTTTTCCAAATGCTCACTCCACTTCCGACCTCGGCTATTTACATTATCTGGAGGATATTCCTGCCATCGGCACATACGACTGGGGTTCGGCTATTTATGCCTTTATTTTATGGTCTTTGGACAAAGCCAGTCGACGATCGTTGACTAGCGTTGAATGCATGTGGCAAATACTCGAGGTATATTTTTGTTTCTTCTTATTTAATGAAATCTATGTTTCATTACAATATATGTCAACTTATTCTAATGAATTAAATTTATTGACAAATTTTGCAGTATTTACATCACGAGTACATGGCCACGGCATGTCCTATTCTCGTTGATCCGTCTATTGATGTGTGGCCCCGCATTTTTCGTTGGTCGAGGGTGAATAGAAAGAAAGTAAAGGGAGCACAGCGATTTAACATCTCAAGCAGTCAACATCAGCTTGAGATGCGGTCACCCGAGTCCATTATATGGCAGCCATACTAGACTTCTGCCTACCGTGACTCTGATGTCATCTTATATGCTCGAGAGATATCGGGGTTACGGATTATTTTTTGGGATCCCCTATTTAAGGGTTTTTGGTACTTGGGTGATCGGGCCATCCGGCAATTGACTGGGAGGATATGTATCGCAGACAACCCACCATCAAGTTTGTGTTGTGCCTCAGAAAATGATTTCCAAGCAGCTGCCGCCCAAAATTGGCCTATCGCAAATCAATACGTAAGAGATGTGTCACAAGAAGAGTATAATGCATATTGGAAGGCAGTATCACTCGGGCCAATACTACCGCCGATTGCCAGATATGTTAATGTAGATTTGATTGGAGTTGGTTCAGTGGCACCTTCGACGTTGCGAATCCCGCAAGCACCAGCACCGACAAATGATCCGCATGTGTATGAGACACAGTTCTCTGTGGGTGGTTCTACGCACATCCAACCACCGAGGCAGAATTGGACGGTTGACGTAGGCCTACCGGAGGGGGCTTCATATACTATAGATGTGCCGAGACCTGAGTTTTCAACCAACGCACCTCCAGCTCAATCTTTGACGCAGTTAGAATGGCGTCAATCCTACGTCGAGGAAGAAGATAACATTAGAGGTCTACGCCATTTAATATTACACGAGACACGTCAGCGAGAGGATCAACTCAAAGCACGTGATGATCGCATTGATGAGTTGGAGCGTAGACTAGCACGTTTTACAATGCCTAGTCGAGGGTTTGAGGAGGGTGGTACTAGTTCTAGTCGTCCGAGCGTTTACAGACCAGCCCCACCCTCTGACCCGGTCCCGTCATATGAGGCCCAACAAGGTTGGGGTAATTTATTTGGGTCTGACCCTTACACGGGTTCACATGCAGATTTAGGTGCTGATTTTGAGTTCGGCCCGGGGCGCCAGTGATGTATAATGTACAATTGAAAAATATTAAGAATAAATTTTCTTATTGTTGTCTTAATGTAATTGTGATGATAAATGTTTTGATGTCTCCTATTTATTGCGATTGCTCTGATATCATTAAATATTAAATGTTTTGATGCTCTGATTTTCTTAAGAATAAATTTTATTATTGACTTAAGTAGTAAAAACAATAATACACGATCAAAATGATTAAAAGGAGTACGTGTTCAAACGCTTAGGTCGAACCTAGTAGAAGTACAACAATATGGTTTCCCATTGCGCACTAAACATTTAGGTAAGTAAGATCGTTGCGTATCTGAATCAACATATTCTTCGTTGTAGTTTGATATATTTGGTTCGTACTCTGCCCCATCATTTTCATATATGCATTCCGAAAAGTAATCATAACCGGAATTCGTGTAATCTGAAATATCGTTATCTGATGCCAACGTAGAGTCGTTATATATGTTAATTAATTGTTCTTGAATGTGACGACCTGATAGCATCGTGCGTTGTGCTTTGTGATAACGTTGTAGGCGCCTCTCCATCTGCCATATCTCTTCCTCCAATAAATCAAGACAAAACATATCCGCTTCTTCGGGATACGATATTGGCCAAAGTGCGGCAGCCCGATTTTTTGGCACGGAAATGTGATGGTAATGGCAAAGCACCTCCAGGTCACACCTTTCATTATATTTATCTGGCCATGTGAGGTGTTCCCACGGATACACAACTCCGTCTTCAGGTTCCGAATTGGGAGAGATTATGAATATATGACCAAAGTCATTGAGAAAATGTCGAGAAGTATCAATTGGATATGTTTGGAAAATTATTTTTTTCCCATACCAATCGTTACCAACAATATCTGTGTAAGAGCCATTGTAAATGGATGAATAGTAGGGAGATGAAGCCATTTTTGAAATATAAGATAATGGTAGATAAATAATTGTTGCAATCCTTCTAAAATATTTATAGGTAATTGTAAAGGCACACATACCAATAATTTTAAAGGCACACATACCAATATCATGTGATGATAATTTTTACGGAAGGTCAGAGATATTTATAATTGTTAAGGCAGACATATCCAATGTAGAAGTAAAACTATATAAAGGCACACATACCAAGCCACACATAAAGCTGTATAAGGTAACTTTTTCAATTGTCACTTATTTGATTGCCTGAAGAACCTGTACAAGGTAACTTTCTAAATTAACACACATACCAATATCAATCATGAGCACACTTACCAATATCATACAGTATAAATTTTACGGAAGGACAGAGATATTTTTTTTACAATGAACAATATTTTTTATAATAATTGTTAAGGCAGACATATCCAATGTAGAAGTAAAACTATATCAAGGCACACATACCAAGCCACACATAAAGCTGTATAAGGTAACTTTTTCAATTGTCACTTATTTGATTGCCTGAAGAACCTGTACAAGGTAACTTTCTAAATTAACACACATACCAATATCAATCAGTAGCACACTTACCAATATCATACAGTATAAATTTTACGGAAGGACAGAGATATTTTTTTTACAATGAACAATATTTTTTATAATAATTGTTAAGGCAGACATATCCAATGTAGAAGTAAAACTATATCAAGGCACACATACCAAGCCACACATAAAGCTGTACAAGGTAACTTTCTAAATTGTTACTTATTGATTGCCTGAAGAACCTCTACAAGGTAACTTTATAAATTAACACACATACCAATATACATCAGTAGCACACTTACCAATATCATACAATATAATTTTTACGAAAAGACAGAGATATTTATTTTACAATGATAAAAAATATATATAATAATTGTTAAGGGACACATATCATACAGGTAGAGTATAATTTACTCGTCTACATCTAAACTTATAAATACGTGTGTATCGTAAAACTATACAGGTAGAGTATAATTTTTCATCTGCACCTAAATTAATTTGTAACCATATTATATCATGGACTCCTCCAGTTCTAGCGATGAGGGCCGAAATCTTATGCTACAATATGCACAATTTAATGACGGTGGATCATCCGATGATTCAGACGAGGAAATGATTATTATGATGGAGATTACCAGGTGGTGTGCTGAAAAAAATATAATTCGCGATGGGAAAGAACTCGAAACGAGGCGTCGAGTGAATCGTAGGAGAGAAAGGGGACATGCAACACTATGGGATGATTATTTTGGGGAAGATAAGGTATACAATGAGTATTTTTTCCGAAGGAGATTCAGGATGCGGTATAGTGTTTTCAATCGCATCCTTGAATCTGTTTGCCATTATGATAACTACTTTGTTCAGAAGAATGATGCTTGCGGTCGTCAAGGTTTAAGCTCTCATCAGAAAGTGTTGGGGGCAATTCGACTGTTAGCTAATGGGGGTTCCCATGACGTGTGGTCTGAGCAGTACGCTATGAGTGAAACCACTCTATTAGAAACTGTTATTATATTTACAGAGGCAATTGTACGAATTTTTGGTCCCCAGTACGGCAGAAATCCGACACAAGGCGACGTTACAAGGTTACTCGAACAAAATGCAAATAGAGGTTTCCCAGGAATGCTAGGGAGCATAGATTGCATGCATTGGCGTTGGAAAAATTGTCCAACAGCATGGCACGCTCAATATAGTGGTCGTAAAGAGTCACCAACAATAATCCTTGAAGCAGTTGCCTCCTACGATCTTTGGATTTGGAAATCATTCTTTGGGGTGCCTGGTTCTTGCAATGATTTGAATGTCTTGCACCGATCTAATGTCTTTCAAGAATTACGCAATGGGACGGCAGCTCCCGTTAATTACAATGTTAACGAAAATTCTTACGACATGGGCTACTACCTTGGAGATGGCATTTACCCTCCGTACGCTTCAATAGTAAAAACATTTAGGAACCAAAATGGTATTACACAAAAACAGAAATTTTTTTGCAAGTACCAAGAAGCGTGCAGAAAAGATGTAGAACGTGCGTTTGGTTTATTACAAGCTCGATTCGCTTTTGTTCGGGAACCTTGTAAATTATGGAATAGGGCGTCACTATCAACCATTATGAAATCGTGCATTATAATGCATAATATGATTATTGACGATGAACGCAGAGATTGTCCATGGCAAAATGAGTACGAACAGAATGATGAAACACCTGTAATTATGAGGGGCCAAACTAATTTCTACGACTACCTCATACGGGATGCAAAGATAAGAGACGTAAGTAAACATCAACAGTTACGGAATGATTTGGTAGAGCATATTTGGAACACCCACGGTGATGAAATGGTCGGATGATGAATTTATTGTATTTTTTATTTTAACCGTGGTTAAATGTTATGTTTGTTCCATTTTCAATTTGTATTTGTAGGATTGTCGTAGTGATCATATACCTGTTATTTTATATAAAATAATAGTTTAACCGACAATATTATATAAGCGGACAATTATTAAACAATAATCACATTTCATCTATTTAAGGGTGGCATTTCATTTATTAAGATGGATAGTGAATCACTCTCCATATACCGAAAAAAAAAACGAATTACCATCATGAGGGTTCAATACATCATTTAAAAACACTACTAATCATTAATTGAACCGCTTGGACCAGACGACCCGGCGGAGTTCGATTGCAACTCAGATATCGCAGCTTCGGTCGCAACAACCATCGTTGTTAGGTCATTGAACCTTTTAAAATGAAACTGCTTTTGTATTTCATTCATATGGGTCATATCCAGCTCCATGATGTACGATTGCTCTCGACCTAGGCGCACGAGTTGATCCTGCTTTTTGGTGAGTTGATCAGCTCGCTTCATCTGAATGAACGCATCCATTTGAGAGTCAAATTTAAGGGCATGATCATTCTTCCACTCTTGCTTACTTTTAAACATTGCATTGAAGTCTTCGCAATGTTTGAGTACTGTCGTGTTGCAATCCAAGCTGTCAGAACGCGCTCGTTGACGTGCACGTTGTTTCTCACCCTTTCTACCTGGGGGTCTATCCGGTACGTCTCGTACCCCCGGAGTATCATCTTCGCCAACAAGTGTAGGGTTGTCGTTGTTCCCCGCTGTATTTTCCAAGTCAAATTTTGGCAAATCTTTTAAAATTTGATAGCAGTTATCGAACGTAAAATGTTTGTTGGTTTCGGCGCGGTACGCGTCGCGTGCTTTAGTAACCGCTTGGAATTCGTTCATCCCGCTTCCTATATTATTCTTTTGGTGAGAAAGCTTTGCAATATATAGCATTATTTGATGCGATATATGATTATAACGTGTTGATAGCATGGATCTCGTACGAGTAATTGTAATTCCATGCGTGACGTTATACTCATCTTTCACAGTGTCCCAAAATGTGCCCGATGATATTGAGTTTCCTTCAATACTTCGAGCTGTATATTTTGCATAAACAGTACATAATATTTCATCCTCAAAAGGAGTCATATTAGGTTGTCGAGATGTACCAGAAATAATTGGTTGAGAAGAAGACATATTTTTTATAAAAATATAATATATTTATAATGAAAATAAGAAAATGGAAGAAGGATATAGGGTGTGATAAAGAAATGAAAGAAGGAAGTGTTCTATTTATAAAGAAATCTCTCCCAAACGGAGTTAGTTTTCACTGTGGTAAAAAGGGTTTCCTACGAACTTCTTTTCTTCGTAGGAATTCTTACGAACTTCTGAAGTTCGTAGGAACTTCTTACGAACAAAAGAAGTTCGTAGGAAGTTACTACGAACTTCAGAAGTTCGCAACAAGTTCTTACTGATTCAGTAGCCATCCGGTAAATTTACAAACCCCTTACCATTCCTCTCTCCTCTTTTGTTACTTACCCATCCCCACTGCATGCCTACGAATGTGTAACTTTACCATTTTTTTTGTCCATACCTTCCACCATTGTGGATGCTCTAATTGAGCCCGAACACACATCGAGCCTCCCCCACACGTTCCTTCTTTAACCCAGTACGTTAGCCTCTATCTCTCTCTCTCTCTCTCTCTCTCTCTGGGCACGCGACTGTTTTTCACCATATTTTTTCATTTAACATCGATGCCTCTCTCTCAAACACACTTCTCTCTCATCACACTTCTTCTTCGACCGTGAAAGAGAAAGAAGACACATATGGGTTTGAGACCCTTATAGGTACGAGACCTCATGGGTTTGTTTATGCACCAGGTACAATGTACACAACTTTTATTTTAGAATGGGTTTTCTGGGTTTTCTTGCTGTAAAGATTTGGGATTTTGTTGTTGCTGTATTTCATTTTTTCTCTAGGTTTTCTTGCTGGCTATTTCATGGATGGTCTTTGCATCTCTAAAAAGGTGCAAGCTCTTGATGAAGAGAGAGCTCGAGGCACCCTTTTGGGGTCGTGATTGATTTGGTAAGTGAGGATACATCGCTTTTTTTTAATGAGAGGCTACATATCTCTTGATTCAGTAATTTGTTTTATTGTTATCTTAGATAATGTTTTAACGAGAGGCTATGATTTCCTGATTGTAATCTCAAATAAATTTTTTTCCAAAACAAGTTTTTTTCCTTTTTACATCCGTGTTTTCTCAACAAATGATCTACACTTTTTGGATCTATTTTTTTTTGTTAATTAAAACTTTCGATTTGTTGTATGGTGGACATGGATGGTTGTGGGAAGGGATCTAAAGGGTTGAAAGAACACTGTAGTCGCGATTATAGGCCAATAAATATGTATCTTAATGACAATAAGCATGAATCTTTACCCACCACTAATCTAGTTGGGCCCAAACCACCCGTTGGAGCTTTAAGCACTGCTCTTAGTAGGTTGCAATCAAACAGGCAGAATTAAGAGAAGTTTCCAAGGTTAGTTATACTTCAATGATAAGAGTAATACTTGATAATCCTGATATAGTTTGTTTCGGTTTTGCAGATAAAATGTATACTCCTCTCCTTTTGAGATTTAGTTTTGTTTTTTCCATATATTGTTTATCTTTTCATATTATATTGTGTGATTTGGTTTTGTAGATAAAAGGTATACTACCTCCTCTATTTTTTCAGCTTTTTTTCTACTCAGTATTTTTCTTTGTGATTTGGTCTTGCAGATGAAAGGTTTACTACTATTTGTCATAACATTCAACTGGATATTGCAATGATCAAACACAAATAAATACTCAGTTGGTCATTGTGTTAAACACTGGGTGAAAAAAACTAGGTCGACTAAAACTTTTCTCCAGTCATGCATTAAACATTTATTGTTTTATGTGTTAAACATTTATTGTTGTCATTCCATTTGAACATTTATTGTTTTCATTCCATCTGAACTCATGCATGTCTGTTTTCAAAGTGGCCACTGAACTGGGTTGAAGTTTTAGTCAAGAACATTTCTTTAGAACTAACGAAAAGAGTTATACTTTACATAGGGGTATACATTGAACCCTCTTGGAACCCATTTATGAGTTTGTGTTTTTGTATGCATCTACTCAGGTTTTAACCCATGGGTTTTGGTTAGTTTAGTTTTAACAGTTCTAATGGTTTTAATAGTTTTAATACTCAGTTGGTCATTGACAGTGATAACTTTATAGGCTTCTCACGATCAATCACCATGACAAGTCCGTGATAATTGTACTTGTCACGGTCATTGACCGTGACAAGCCTTTGTCACGGTTAGTGACCGTGACAAGAAATGCGTGTCTTTTTGTCACGGTCAATGACCGTGACAAGGCTAAGCGCTTAAAGGGTGTCAATTTGACCATTTTGGTGTAGTGTCCATCCCAGAAACAACATAACCCATTGCCACCACCACTAGCCCCAATAATCACCACCACGTACATCAAATCACCACCCAAGAAACCCAATAAACTTAATAGAGCATCAAATCAAACATATAAGAAACAATTTCACATCAAGTAGATTTCACTAAAATCGATTTCACCATATCTAAAACCCAAATCCCGATTTCTCAAGCCTGTAGACCAAATTTTGGATGCTATGAAGCCAAATCCTTCATTGTTTATTTATTTTACAGATTTTGATTTCATTTTCATCTTTCGTTTCTAATGTTTGGTATGATTCGGTTGTGAGATTTTAAGAATCTCAACAACCAAGAAATTCTTGTGTTAATTATATGTGTGCATATATGTGTGTGTTGAGAGAGGGAGACAATGGGGGTTGGTGGTAGGCGATCGAGTGAGTGTGGTTGTGGATGGTGAGAGGAGACAGACTGAGGATTTTTTTGTTAAAGATTTCTTTTTCAATTTTTATTTCATTTAAGTTGATTTTTCCTCTAAAGGACAACTGACAATTGTCTATAACACAACATTGACGAAGAGTAAAGCCTGGTTTTTTAAGTTAAAATGTATAAAAGTCTAAAATAAAAATTAATAACGTATTAGAGTCTAAATGATCCAAAAATGAATGATTCGTAGTCGTGCTTCACTTATTTTTAAATTAACACCGAGTCAGAATTTTATATAATTCAAATCTAAATATCTAATAATTAGTATATGTTTGTAGAGATCTTTTAAATGTGAATAAATATGGGTCTTCTGTTATGTTAAAATAAAAAAAACCAGTTTAAATCCATGAAAAACATATGTATTGCGTTAGGAATAAGTTAAGGTAATAATGAAAGGTTTATGACATATCAGGTCTCAGGGTGATATGGTTAGGGGTTTAAGTGTTTTTAACTGACTTTAAGTAAAAGGTTTATGACTCATGTGGAATTCTTTATGTAGGGCTGGGAATGTGTAAGGGCTTGTATAGTCTTCCGTACCCTTTATGATCGTTTATTTCGGTTTTTAAATTGATCTTTTCCTTTTCACCACTAGAGGGCTTAATGAAAGAATTTATTCAATCAATTGAGACTAACGGGTAGGAAAAACGTGTCTCCATCGACATCAGCTAAGGAAGCCACCATGCCGAAATTTATTTTGGTGATAAGGTAGGATCGTCCTCAGTTGGGTGCAAATTTACCTTCTAAAGTCTGAACAGGTGTGAGATTTTTTTTAGGACTAGATCTCCCTCTTGAATGTTTTCTTCTTAGCACTCTTATTTAATGCTCAGGCAATATGTTGTTGGTAGCCATGGTTATGGTAAGCGACCTATATTTTCGTCTCGACGAGGAGAACTAGTTCATCGTAGTGGGATTGGATCGAGTCGATTTCGCTCACTTGACTTTATAGCATGACCCATAAGAGGGTATCTCAATTTTTATGGGTAGGAATGCCTCCATGCCATAAATCAAAAAGTAAGGGTGGCCCTAATTGAGTTTTTCTTTTTAGTGTGGTACCTCCAAAGGGCATATGGAAGTTTGTTCGACTAGTAGTTGTAAGTATCAAACATCTTGTTGATGATGTTTTGGGCATATTTATTAAAGTATTCTATGGCTCATTTGGTTTGTGGTCTGTACGGGGATAAATTATGTTGAGTAATAATGTATTCATAGAGTAGGGTTGAGACACATTTCTCTAAGTGAGACCCGTTGTTCGATACCAGCTCAGGGGCTACGCCGAAGTGGCAAATGATGTTTCAACATATCAATATGGCCACTTTCTTAGCATTCATCACTGCATAAGTTTGATCTTTGACCCATTTTGTGAAAGATTCGATGGCCATTAGGATAAATTTGTGCATGATGGAGGCCTAAGGAGTTGGCTTCTCTATGATGTCTATCCCTCAGGTGGATAAAAGGCAGGGTGAGATCATGCAATAGAATTGTCAAGGAAGTAAATGTTATCATGGGACATACAATTGACACTTGAGGCATCTCTTGACATAGTTCGTGCAATCATTTTGCATAGTGTTCCAGTATTACTATTGTTTGAGGATATTTTAAGAGAGGGTGTGCCCACTGAAGTGTGGTCCACATTCAGCGCTATTGATTTCTCCATGATCTCGAGGGTTTCACCTTCAATGATGCACCGTAAGTGTATTCCGTTGAACCCTCTCTTGTAGACTTTTCCCCGATATATAATTAATTGGGTTTCCAATCTCAGACGGTCATTTGGGTAAGCGTTGAGTGGTAGTGGTTCTTGTTGTCCAGTTGCAGATGTCGTAGTACCATATCGTTATTCCTAAGGATGTATCTTCGATGGTATCAACCTCAAAGAAATAGGAAGGGGTGCTTCGAATGTTCGTGGTAAACGTGATTTCTATAGTTCCTTCTGATATGTTTATCGTGAAAGCGAGTGTGTCAAGTGCATTTATGAATTTTTTTAAACCCCGGGAGGAAGTTCAATTCGGAATGTTCGAATTGTAAAGCTACCTCTTATGAGTAGGCATGATATAGTTGCAATTGTTGTCCCGAATTTTCTAGTTTCGTAATATTTAACTAATGACAAGGTTGAAATCCCTATAGGCTTTTAGATAAGTGATTCCCATTTCCAAGGAAATTTTGAGATCCGTTATGCAAGCCTCGTACTCGAACATGTTTTCAGTGCATTCATAGGTGAGATGGCCCGTCCTTTGGTGGATTTCTAGGTGACATACTTGATTGAGATCTCGAATAGCATCAGTAGCCATTTGTCCATTCGACTTGAGAGAAAGCTTCTTAAATAGGTATTTCATGGGATCCATCTTGAAAATGAGTCGTATACTAAAGGACATCATGCAGTGTCAATCCATACAAGGAATACATAATCCTTATCGAAGGCAGTGTGACTGAGCTCATAGGAGACCAAATTTTTACTGACATAATAGATTTTACATTACTTCAATAACTCTCTTTATATCAGGCAAACATATCTTTGGTGGCTGTGTCGATTATGGTTATATTTAGCAGGATAGGTTATCTTGGTTGGGGAGATACTACACATGTGGGTGAGTGAGGTACTCTTGTACTTTCTCGTATTGAGAATGTAAATGTGATATTGATTTAACAACTTCACAAATTTTTAATTTTAAACTTATTTAATTGGAATCGATCTTTAAACCAATTTCAATTAAACCCTAAAACATGTATCTAAGTGGGTAAATCATGCCATCACAAATAAATTGCCAATTCGCCAAAAAAATCCTTTCGGGTAAAACCTTTTATTTCACTATGATCAGTAAATCGTAACTTAAATATACACAATGAAATCTGTAATATATCTCATGAAGTAGATGCACATAGACACGCAGCCTACAATCAGTAATGAATCCCATAAGACCCACAAGAATCCGAACTCCAAATCATCCAAAAACACCCCCAAGCACTCCCAATGACACGCAGTTGTCTTCAGCTAGCACCTCCCTCAAGTGGTACCAAATCATCCATCAATTTACCCTTTCTACGAGAGAAACTTCACGAAAGATGTATCTTGGGTTCCAAAATAATTCATTAAAGTTATTGGGATGCTTTGTGAATTGAAAACAAATGTTTAAACCCTAAAGAAAAAGATAAAATAGTTCTGCGGTTTACATTTTTCTTGTATAAAAAACACTAGTCTTATTAAGGAAAAAGGACTCATTTAATAAGCTATTTATCAAAATCTTGAGTTGGAGAACGAGATAGGCCTATCGATCGAATGACTTTGAATTTCGTTAGATCCCACTTCACGCAACATATCAAGTGATGTTAAAAAATCAAAACAGTAACATGTCGCTTGATGAAATCCTTCAAGAAACCTTATCGCGAGACTTTGCGCGACATAACACGTCATTTGAGGTCCTTGTTCGCATGACAACAGATGTCATTAGAACGATATAGCAATGTCATTTGAACGACCAAAACAAAAAATCCTTTCCTTTTAAAACTCCGCCTCAGAACTTAGAAAAATTATTTTTGATGAAAAATGACGCCTCAAATGTTTAAAAATATTTTAGAAAAATTATACCAACACTTTAAATGAACCATTAAGGGACTTAAACAAAACCTTACCAAAGTCTATCTTATAGAGACTTCTTTATTGAAGAACGTTCATATTCGAATCTGTCTTGGCGCATGATTGAACTTCAACTTTTCTTCGACGATTGTAGCGATATATGACATGCCCTAACGTAAACTATACAAATCTCCCCCTATGTCTATTCCGGTACACAATAAAAACATCCGAATTACCAAATCAAATATCTATACAAATCTAATACCCTCCCATGAACCCAAAACTGAAAAGGTATTAAAATTGCAAGACTATAAACTTTCTTAAATAATCTTTAACATCAAATCTTCAAATCGTTAACATTTCTTTGTCATCATCAGGGTGTGCAACATGATCCTACAACTTTTTATATATACACACGAGACAAGAAACAAATACCTTCATGATGTAATGAGTTTGAAAAAACATAAATCAAAACAAATATCAATCTCAAATCTTCCCCATAATGTAAAAACTCCCTCATTAATCTCTCTTTTTATTTGTCCAAAATGAACAAGGAATAGAATAGACAAAATAAACACGGAGTGTCACGACTAGCCAAGCAACTATGATCATCAAGGATAAATTTGAAAGCTTCCTCAAACTATTTTTGATTTTTCCATTTTTTCAAACAAAATGCAAAAAATTTTTTACAAAAATTACACACAATGAAGTTACACTAAGATAACCAAATCGTGGAAACGAAATGAACGTGTGTGAATAATTTTGATAGGAAAATCAATGCAATCAAAGATAAGAAATGTTCATGATGAAAATGGATACTCCTAACGAATGAACTCAATATTGTCCTTATGTCTCAAAAATTTGAATTTTTATGACATCGAATCAATCTAATCGACACATCAAAGTCTAAAATGATTTCCACACCAAGAACGTCTAAAACTATGTAACGTTGTTTCAAGATTTTGTCAGGGGGTGCAAACCTGTTGTTTAATTTCCAACCAATCTTCTTCATAAATAATTAATCTTTTATTTTTCTATTGAGGTGATCTAAAACCTGATGGCCCCCTTTTGGCATATTTATATTTTTATTGCCTTAATTTTATCTCGGGCTCTTTTCAAACGGTGTCTTTCACGACGTGATTACTATTCACCTGCATCCCTTTCCGGTGTTCACTCATTATTTTTTCATATTAAACAAATTTCTCACATGGATATGGAGTGATGTTGTGAACATTATAAAGAACGATAATGATGTTGATATCAGACATGTAGGTACAAATCTCGAATTACATCTTAATGACGCCAAACATTATAAAGAACGATAATGAAATGATGACGCATATCAAAACACTATCAAATAGTCACATGGATATGGAGTGATGTTGTGACTTGGGCATATTAAATGTCCATTCACTAACGGTGTAAAACATAATACAAAACTCTTTTTGTCTTTTTCCAAAACAATTATCAAAATATAATCTTTTTGTAATTTTCCAAAATTTTTCAAAAATGAAAATCTTTTTGGTTTTTCAAAAAATATATCAACAATAGAAAAAATAAATACAAAAATGATACACACTAGCAATAAGCATCAAATATATCCATGAAAATCATCCTATGCTAGCAAACACGTCTAAACCTCAGCCGTTAGGTGTAGTGAAGTTTTTCAAAGGTGGTGTCATCCGATGAAAAACGTCCATCAAGTCATATGAAGTCTTGACTAAAAACTTAACTTGCTCCCTAATATGTGCAAACTCTTTCATGTAATCTTCATGTGTGGGTGCGTGTGTCGTAGCATGACATGGAAAAAATTTGTGCGACACATTACCCAACTTAAAACAAAATTCACTAAGGTTCCCTCTCTTATTACAATGGGAACAAACATATACGGGCCTAAGAACACCTCTCTCAAAACATCTACGATGCACTATCCTATCCTAAATGGGATGCCTTGGTGGGTTGGGTTGAGATCCATATCGATTAATCACAAACTCGGGAACTGGATCGGGTGAAACATGGGAAGTAGACTCACCGTCATGACCTATTCTTAGTCTCTCAATATTACCCAAAGTGGGACTGAGGATAATCTTTACTATCTTCTTAGACGTGTCCTCTAAATTGACCTTTAACTCCCGAGCATGTTCAAGATCTCTCTTTAATTGTAACACATGGGAAATAAGTTCACACTTTTCCCAACCTACGATGATCAACTGCTCACTCAAAGTAATCTTCACCTTCTCGAGTTGACTCTCCGACTCCTCAATTCCCCTCAAAACTTACAACTCTCTCTCCAAATCTTGCACCTTAAGACCTAATTCCTTATTCAACTTCTTCATCTTTAAGGTCTCGACGTACAATCTCTAAACGCAATTTGGAGCTCACTTTCACCTTCACTAGTGCACTCACTCTCACACTCATTAGAAACACTCAAACTATCATCGGGGCTCTCACGTGCATAAGTATCCTCATCATCGTGGGACAAACTAGGTATGCTCACGCGACTAGATAAAAAGGCTACACACATCCCATGTGAAGACTCATCCCCGAAATCTTTCACCTCTTCCTCACTATCTCTAAGAGTGTCTAGCATAGAAATCTTCTTGCCCTTTCTCTTTAGAACAATGGGACACTCAAACGCCTTATACCCTTTACCTTCACATTCAAAACATCTATTTTCTCCCTCTTTCTCTTTCTCATTCACTTTCTTTTTAGCCTCTTCTTTATTTTTATTTTTCTTAAAAACCTTTTATTAGAAGAATTGTCTGTTGGAAACTTGAGAAACTTTTTGAATTTTTTTGCAAGCATGGCCACATCATCAAAATCAAACTCGCCCTCAGACTCAAACTCACACACTTTCACTTTCCTTTTCTTTTCTCTTTTGGACACTTCCTATCCTTTCCTAGACGGGGCTCTAAGTGCCACTCCTCTATCCTTAGGCTTACGAGTGTTAAGAAACATGTCAATTTCATACGTATGGAGATCTCCTACCAGTTCTTCTAACTTAAGATTGCTCAAATTTCCTAAAGAATTCAAAACAGTCACTTTAGGGATAATACGTTTAAGCAATGATCTCAAAATCTTTTTAACCACTCGTGCATCAGGAATGTGATCACCAAGTTTGAAACTAGTGTTGACAATATTAGACAAACGTGCATAAAACTCATCAAAAAACTCATATTCAAGCATGGTAATTGTTTCAAACTAAGTAGTTAAAATTTTCAATTTAGACTTTTTTACTGATGTCATGCCTTCATGGGTAAGTTGTAAAACATCCCAAGATTATTTTTACATTGTGAACGTCATGATACGATGTAACTCGTCAAGGGTGATGGCTTCTAAAATTTCACTTAGCTCACGAGAATTAACAGTGCTCCATTTAAACTCATCCTCAGTCTAGTTAGTCACATGCTTAAGATTATTGACATTATTAGCGGTAAGAGTTGGAGGAGTCCACCCTCTTTCACAAACAACCCAAACTCGTTCATTGATTGCTTTTAAATGATATTTCAAGTGGGCTTTCTAATAGGCATAACTAGACCCGTAAAAAACTGACAAACGATTATATAAGTTTTAATTCGGAAACATTGCGATATTTTAAAATTAGATTTTTCCAAAAAAAATCAATATCACAAAAATTTTGCGAAAAAAGGATCTCACGGTAATTTGGTGAAACCTACTCTGATACCAATTTGAGAATGCTAAGCTTGATATTGATTGAATATGGGTTTGAAAATTTCCAATTAAAATCTTATTTAATTAATTTGGATAAAAATTATCAATTAATTGAAGAAGCTTTTAATTGGAAATTTGCGAACCCATATTTAATCAATATCACACTTACCATTCTCATGCATGCTTCTTAGAATTGAGCGTTCCATTATTGGAGTGAGTCCATTTTTAGTATTTTGAAGGTGGGTTCACGAATGGTGGTGAGCTAGGCTATAAACCGACTTATGAACTTAATTTGGCCTAGGAACCCTTTGGCCCCCTTTTATATTTTGGGTGGTGGAATTTCATATATGGCTTTGACCTTAGTGAGGTATACCCTGATTCTATCCTTGTTGACAATGAAGCAGGGAACTATCCCTTTAGTGTCTCTCAAGAAGCATTTTTGCAAATTTAGCATCATTTCGAAGAGGCGTAATTTTTGAAAGAATTTCTAGAGTGTTGGTATATGTTCTTCTCAGTCTTTAGATTTAAAGATCATATCATCTACATAGACATCTACTTCCTTATGTATGATAATGTATAGGATGGTTGTGTTCGCTCTTTTGTAAGTTGAATATGCATTCTTAAGACCAAAGGGCATGATTGTGTAACAATATGTCCCCTGGGGGGTGATGAACCAGTTTTCTCTTGGTGGTCAGGGTGCATTTTTATCTGATTATAGCGTAGGAACCCATTTACGAAGGACTTGAGCATGTTATTGGTTTTACTATCTACCAATAGGTGAATATGGGGTAAGGATAATCATATTTGGGGCAGGCGTGATTAAGATAATGGCAGAGCTATGATTAAGAGGGGTTACTGTGGAATCTTGCTGAAGACCCTACCAAGTCCATGGCAGAGCTGTTAGAAACTGCAGGAAGGGTCATGAACTCTAAAGAGGCAATAGCTGCAAAGTATGAGGATGAGAACAGAAGTAGCAGCGGAAAATTTCAAAGGAAGAAAGACGAAAAAGGAGATCTGCAGATGACAAGTTTGTACACTATACTCCTCTAAATGTGAACTACGAGCACATCCTCAATGAGATAAAAAATGACCGTTCCCTGAGATGGCCAGAGAAGCTGAAGGTTCCTCCGGATAAGAGGAACAAGAATCTGTGGTGCGAGTTCCACCAAGACTATGGTCATCTGACTGACAGGTGCTTTGCCTTGAAGGATGAGATTGATAAGATGTTAAAGTCTAGAAAGCTCAGGAAGTATGTCGATGGTAGAGCTTCTAAGGGGGGAAGAGACGACCCAAAAAGAAGAGAAATGACAGGTGTCGAGAAAAATCCCCAACAATAAGAGTTGAGGACTCAGATGATGATGATGAGGATGAGCCTGAACTCCCACTAAAAGATGACAATGCCCCTGTGAAGAGGGTTAGTATGATCTCCTTTGGTGTTAACACCATTTGTGGAGGACTAGCAAGAGGTGGCTTAGAGGTAGGTGACCGCAAAGATCATGTGGCAGAGGCTAAGCCAGTGACCAAACTAGAGGTTATGAATCTGGCATCTTTAGAGGCTAAACAGAAAAGAAATAAGGTAGATATGGATACTCTTATAGTTGGATTCTCGCGACTTGATTTCAAAGGCATCCTATCTCCACACGATGACCTTTTGGTAATCACTACAAGGGTGCATGGATGTGAGGTACAAATAATCCTCGTTGATGGGGGAAGCTCAGCGGACGTAATGTTTTTTCCTTGTTTCAAGAGCCTAGGCCTCATCAGAGCTGGGATTGTGCCCTATCATCATCTGTTGATTGGCTTCAGCAGTGAAAAGGTCCATCCATTGGGCATCTATGAGATGGATGTACGAATGGGGGACGAGTGGCCTAAGAGGTTGACCCAGAAGATCAATTTTTTGGTGATGGATGAAAATGTCTTCTAGGACTACAACCTCATCATAGGATGAGTAGACCTCAAGGAATTTAAGGTCATGCCATCAACGGTCCACCAAATGCTAAAATTCCTAACCCCCTAAGGGGTAAGGGAAGTGCAGGGTGACCAAACATCGGCACTTGAATGCTACTTCAACTTTGGGGAAGAGAGAGAGTCTCATAAGAGGGAAACAACCACGTACAACATCGACACACTTGATCCCAGGGATGAGACAAAACTCAAGAAGGGAGAAGCCAAGTAAGAGGTAAAATCCATCGTACTCAATGAGGACGAGCCGAAAAAAACCGTCCAAATCAATAAAACCCTAAGACCTGAAGCTACTAGGAAGAGGCAGAGTGTATTTGCTTGGTGAAGCTACTGAGGAAGAGGCAGAGTGTCTTTGCCTGGAGCCACGTGGACATGCCGGGTATTTACCCTAAAGTTATATGCCACAAACTCAATGTTTTAGAAGACACTAAGCCAATCAAATAAAGAATAAGGGTTTACTCAAGGGAAAAATATGATGTCATCAGGGAAGAGGTCAGAAATCTTAAAGAGGACAAGTTCATCAGAGAAGTCATATACCTTGAGTGGTTATCTAACGTCATTATCGTGTCGAAAGCTAATGGGAAATGGAGGATGTGCGTAGATTTTACTCATTTGAACAAGTCTTGTCCAAACACAGATTCCCCCTACCGCAAATTGATCATATGGTGGATGACATAGTAGGGCATGAGCTTATGAGCTTCATGGATGCCTTTTCTAGGTATAACCAAATTTTTATGGACCTAGAAGACTCAGAGAAGACATCATTTATAACCGACAAGGGGATCTATTGATACAAGGTCATTCCCTTCGGCTTGAAGAATACATGGTCCACTTATCAACGTCTTGTAAATAAAATGTTCAGGAGTCAGATTGGCAAGACCATGGAGGTATACGTGGATGACATGTTGACGAAGAGCTTGAAGGATGACACTCACATGGCCAACCTGGAGAGGACTTTTGACACCATGGATTTATACAGGATAAAGCTCAACCCTGCCAAGTGTGTCTTCGGAGTAGGAGCAAGAAAGTTTCTTAGATTCATCGTCAATTAAAGAGGAATAGAGGCCAATCTCGATAAGATAAGGGCTCTTCTTGAAATGAAGACACTTAAAACTATCAAAGACATCCAGAGGCTAACCGAAAGAGTTGCATCACTTAACAGGTTTCTCTCAAGAGCTACGGATACGTGTCTTCCTTTTTTCAAAGTGCTTAGAAAGGCCTTCAAATGGGATGAGGAATGCGATAAATCTTTTAGAGAGCTAAAGTCCTACCTCGGGTCTCCTCTGCTCCTATCTCGGCCCATCCTGGGGGAGAAGTTATATGTGTATCTAGCTGTTTTAGAATCATCCATAGTAAGAGAAGACGATGGGGTGAAGAGGCCGGTATACTTCAATAGTAAGTCCCTTCAAGGGTCTGAATAGAATTACCCTCGAATGGAGAAGTTGGCCTACGCCCTAATACATGCTTCCAGGAAGATGAAACTATACTTCTAAGCCCACTCTATGGTTGTCCTCACTGATTCCCCACTAAGACAGGTCCTCCATAAGCATAAAAAGTAGGGCAGATTAATGACATAGGCCATCGAGTTGGGGGAGTATGACATTATTTATCAACCCAGGGTTGCCATCAAAGGGCAGGATCTAGCAGACTTTGTAGCAGAATTCACCTGAGGAGAGGTTAAGATTGAGAATAGTCAAGAGATTACAGATGAACTAGACAGTATCATCTTTCGTGGTCTGAACGAGGTTGGGTTAAGCAAGTCCAGAAAAAGCATAGCTGGTAATGAGGAAGACATGTACTTATTCAAGCAAGGGATCCTGTCAGAGGGGAATTTCTCTTCAAATGAAGATGTTTGGATCCACTTTATTGATGGGTCTTCTTATGAAAGCGAAAGCAGAGCGGGGATGATAGTGTCAGCACCGGATGGTACCGACATTGAATATGCATTGAGGTTCAACTTCAAGGATTCAAATAACAAGTTAGAGTATGAGTCATTGATAGCGGGCCTCTCCTTGGCAAAATCCCTTCGTATTGGCCGACTCCTAGTCCACAGTGACTCGAGGTTAGTTGTCAACCAAGTTCTTAGGGTGTGTGAGGCTAAAGATGAAAGGATGGCCAAATATCTGAAGAGGGTGAGGATGACGCTAGAAGGCTTCAAAGAGGTCAAGATGAAGAGGATACCTCGATAAGAAAATAGTCGAGCCGATGCGTTCGCTAGGTTGGCCTCTTCAACGAGGACAGTTATAAAAAGAACAGTACTAGTTGAAATCCTTCCCCAGCCAACCATCGAAGAAGAGGTTGCCAGAACTTGCCTCAATTTGAATATAGGAGCCTCATGGATGGACCCAATCATCAGATACATCAGATAGGGAGAGCTACCAGAATCAAAATTAGAAAGGAGAAAGCTGAGGTTCATGGCCGTTAAGTTCTCAATTGTCGGAGACGTCTCGTATAAGAAGGGGTTCCTACTCCCTCCCCTTAGATGTGTAAACCCTTCAGAGGTTCCTCAGATCTTGAAAGATGTACATAAGGGCTCTTGTTCAAGTCACATACGAGGGAGGCCTCTAGCTAAGAGGATAATTACTCAGTAGTTCTGGTGGCCGACCTTGGCCAAAGATGCAACTGCTTATGTGAAGAGATGCGAGAAGTGTCAGAGATTCTCCGCCATACCTCACCAACCTCGTCATCCTATGATATCAATAGCTCACCTTGGACATTTACAGTTTGGGGGATTGACATAGTAGGACCTTTGCTAAGAGCTGCAAATAACTATCGAGTTTTGGTGGTGGAAATTGATTACTTCTCTAAGTGGATAGAGGCTGAGCCGATGATCACGATTATGGAACAGAAGACCTTCCAGATCATCTGGAAAACATCATATGCAGATATATCCTTCCAAATACCCTTATCTCAGATAACGGAACCCAGTTCAAGAATTCTTCGTTAGAAGAATATTTTGAAAGAGTGGAAATCAAGCAGTTCTTCTCGTCTCGTGGCCGACAACAAGCAAATGTGCAGACTGAGGTCACAAACCGAACAATCCTTGATGGGATAAAGAAGAGGTTGGAGGAGGAAAAAGGGAGATGGACATAAAAGGTATACGCTGTGTTATGGGACTATAGGACGACTGCAAGAACGCCAACGGGAGAGACTCCTTTCATGCTAGCACATGGTTAGAAGCTGTCATCCCTACAGAAGTAGGACTCCCCACCCACATAGTTAGGACCTATTATCCTCAGAGGAATGGGGTAGAAATAAGACTTGACTAAGATTTAATTGAAGAGAGAATGTAAGATGCTGAGATCATACAGGCAGCCTACCAGCAGAGAATAATAAAATTCTACAATCAAAGAGTGAAATCAAGACCTATAGCTGTGGGAGACCTAGTGCTGAAGAAGATGTTGCAGAAGGCAAACAAGCTCCACCCAAACTAGCATGGTCCTTATAGAGTGGTCGATGAGGTTATGCCTGGTACTTACTGGGTAGAAAATCTCGAAGGGGAACCTTTTTCCAACCCTCGGAATGCTGACCACATAAAGAAATATTACATATGATTTTGCAATTTTTCTTTGTAATACATGTATCATTTTATGAAGAGGATATTAATGAAAAGAGCAGTTCATGTGTCAATATGGTTTCATTATGCTTAAACATCAGTAATTTGGTGAAATTTATGAGGGTAAATATCATATTAAGGTGACCTCAGACCTTAAAACATCAATAATTTGGTGAAATTTATGAGGTGAAATATCATTATATGGTGACCTCAAACCTTAAACATCATTAACTTGGTGGTAAATCACGAGGTGAAACATCATAATTTGGTGACCTCAGACCTTACACATAATTAATTTGGTGAAATTTATGAGGTGAAACATCATTATATGGTGACCTCAGACATTAAACATCATTAACTTGATGGTAAATTAAGAGGTGAAACATCATAATTTGGTGACCTCAGACCTTACACGATTAATTTGGTAAAATTTATGAGGTGAAACATCATTATATGATGACCTCAGACCTTAAACATCATTAACTTGGTGGTAAATTACGAGGTGAAACATCATAATTTGGTGACCTCAGGACTTACACATCATTAATTTGGTGAAATTTATGAGGTGAAACATCATATTATAGTGACCACAGACCTTAAAACATCAAAATTAATGATGTTCCAACATCACATTCTGGTGACCTCAGAGCTCAGACATTTAAGGTAAACATCATCATATGGTGACTTCAGACATTACGACCAAAACAACATGCAAGAGAAGACATGCAAAGAAGCTATATAGTCTGAGGAATACGGTATTAATATTTATCACATAACAGTCAGAGTTACAAATCAAGTATGCCAAAATGTACTGCCAGTGTTCATAAAGTACACAATTACAACTTAAAACTTCACAGGATAAGGCCTGGGTATCTGCAGCTGAAATGGTGTCCTCTTGGTCGACGTTAGTCACCTTGACTCCATCATCCTGAGGATTAACATCTTTAGTCTCAGTGGCTCCCCAAGGGAGCAGTCTCTGAAGGAGCATCACCTTCATCCTCAACCTCTTGCAAGGCCTGAGAAAAATGGGGGTCACCAAAGCCTAGACCAACAAAGTCTGAGGCACTCAAACTCCCTAACTCTTATTCCTTGGAGGCTACCCATTTACCAGTTGCTTTAATAACTCTCTTAAGGTATTCAAAGCCAAAGCTAATGAACTCATCAGAGACCTAGTAAACTGTAATAATCTTCTCTGAGGCATCCTCCAAAGAAGCCTTAACAGTAGCAACATCCTTAGCCTACAAAGCATCGTCTTTGGCCTTCAGATCTGCTTCATGGTCCTTCTTTATCTTGTCCATATCCCTTTCCCTCTGTTGGACCTCCTCCTTTAGCTTGCTAACCTCTTTCATCTCTTCCTTCATATGATCAACCTCTGCACTCAAAGAGGCTTGGACTTTCAAAGCTTCATAACCCTTCTCGATCAAGGGCATTTTCTTCAGCGTGTATCCCACAAAACGATGCATGGACAACATACCCTGTAGTAGAAGGTCAGATGTATAAGTACATTGATGTAAGATAGCCTAGGTTACACTTGGAAGAGAAAAATTATAGAAATCATTACCTGGATTAATCTGCGGAGGGTAAACTCAGCCAGCAAAGGGATATCCAGAGAGCGTAAGAAATTCTTATCTTCCTCGATCATTACAGATCCGATGGAATCAATAGCCTTCAGACCATGGCCAATCAAACTATCACTTATTTTTAGTTGAGAAAGACAACCTGCAAGGGCATCATCTGAGGAGATCGGAATAGAAGGATCCCCCTTTTGATTTTTACTTGTCCTCTGAGGCTCTGAGTCCATTGTGGTCTTCCTTTTCTTTGTAACGTCGGCCTTGGACGTGATGATGTTTTATTTAGGAGGAGGAGGGGCTACATTATGCCCATCCTTTTTCATCAACTTCACAAGGCTTGGGGCAGATATCTCCCACAGGTCGTCAAAAATACCTTCAGGGATCTCTACAAAAAAGAATTTATGAGTCAGTAAATCAGAGGCATGAAAAGTAAGAGGTTCAACTTATTCAAAAAAGACTTACGAAGCTCTGTCAAAGGACTACCACCTAGCGCTATCTGAGAGAGGTAGTAGGGGGTCATCAGATGTTCGTATTTAACCAGACAACCCTGATCCCCCTGATCTTGAAGTTCCTTAACCTTTTAAATATTATCCTGGATAAGTCCAGGGTTGGCTTTAGCAACAAGAGACACCTTCCCTCACTTTAGAGGTGTCCCCGAATCAGACGTTGGAGAGGAAGCATATGGACCAAATTCCCATGCCCTTGAGGCAAAGAAATATCGAGGTTTCCAGTTGTGATTTGAAGTGTGGGTAACCAACAACATCTTTTTGTCTGACTTCCTAGCTAAGAAGTGATAGTAGCTAGGATGGTTTTGGCAGAGAAAGGGATGTAACAGCCTGTGAAGACCCTAACAGGAAGGTTTGAGTTGTGGACTTCCTTTCAAAAGACAATAGCCCCTATCATCACCCTGCAAGCATTGGGGGATAGTTATGAAGGGGCCAAATTTATATGGGATAATATGGCTCTGATTGAAGGATGGATAAGGAGACGAAAACCTAACTTTAACATCTTCTCGTAGACGCAGACCTCCCCATCTCGGCCACCAAACGCTCTCTCACCCCTCAGAGGTTTACTAAGACTAATGTAAGGACCTATTTCATAGAGGTAACTAAAAGTTAGAAGATCGTACTCACAAATGGAGCTCTCAATCTCGGCTGCCTCAGAGGTGTTAATATTTCTCTCGTGCCCATCATCTTCATCCCTGGAAACATCGTCCTGGGAAGATATTGGGGGACCATCAGGGAACCTTTGAGTGAACTCAACCCCAATGGAGGACGATAGGGGAATAACATCAGTAGGTGGGGGAATGACCACAGTCGAACCTACAATTTCAACATTGAAAGAAGACTATGAGGTGCTATCACCATTGTGAGATGAAGCGCGACTTGAGAGCTCGGCCTGATCAGGGACCTGATCTTGCCTAATGGATAAATCTATAGCCTCTTAGAAATACAGACATGGGGTTTAAGGTAGACGACTTAGACTCAAACATGGATGTTGGTTCCTCTAGAACCTCTGCTGGCTCAGCAACCTCGACTGGCTCAGGGTAGATCACCTTCAGAGGCGGAAGAAAGATGGGTCTGATAGGAAAGGCCTCAGCCCTATGAGCTTCCACTTGGGCTAGCTTTATCAGCCTCATTTTTTTAAAGGTCTTCTCTCTAAGTGAATGGAACTCTTCTATGAGTTGATACAGGGGTCTGAGCATAAGGATGATGGCACTACACTTATAATCTTCAAACAGGCAAACCACCTAACTTAACCTAAACTAAATATTAATTAAAGAAGGTGCAAGGTTTTCAAACCAAGAACACCAAGAACATTTAAGAACAAGCTCGCCGAAATATGTAAAAAGTCACCAAAAAACCCTAAATTCCTAACCAGAAAACCAAAACCCTCACCAAAAGTTGAAGAATTGAAAAGAAATGACTAAAAATGGAAGGATGAGGAGTAAAATGGTACCTGGATGATTGTGAAATAAGGGATAAGAGGTTGGGATGTGAAGAAACCCTAAAACACGGCAGTAACTGAGCTCTTGAAGAGAGAGAAAATGGCAGAGAACCAAGGCGGGAGGAAATGAAATTAGAAAGGAGAAGAATAGTTTTTAAAACCAAAATTAGTTTGGCGTGCATCCCAAGGCCCATCATTGCCTTGGGAACCCAAAAGGCAAATCAAACCATCATGACTTGGTACACACGCCACTCACTTCAGCAAGTGACATGTGTCAAGAGAATACTGACACATAAGAAAACTTAGCCTCAGCCTTAAAATACCCCTTAATTACCTACTCACATAGGTAACTAAGGTCTAGGGGGTGATTGATATGCTCAAAGTACACATTTCTACTCAGAGATACTAACCTCGACCGAGGTGGCAGAAGCTCATAATAACTCAATATTATCGTCTCTCATTGGGTCGTCCCTAGCAGACGTTACATCTACGTCATACATCAACCTCGGGTGAGAATCAGCCGAGGTCAGCAAGGCTTGTAATTGTGTTCGGGCATCCATTAACAAATAACTCGGCCCCGACCGATGTTATATTTTATCAGCCAGTCAGCAGACCCTTATAGGCTCCATCATCATGACATGGGTTATCCCCTGTAGATGTTGCTTCTACCTCGGCTAGCCAACCTGTCCGAGGTCCACATGAATATTGATCTCGAGCAAAGGAACATTCAGACTTAACCAACCTCATACTCATCCAGGCCGAGGTTGGCACTAATCAAAGACAGCCGAGCATTTACAAGTACATGTATGGCTTGGAACATGTGGACAAATCTGTTATAACTGAATCATTCCCTCCATGTGAGGGAATATGAGGTCATCATTATTTAGTTAAGATCATCCAGGTGTGATCCTGGCACTGGTTGGATCTTCATGCACATGTCCATTGCATGCTTGGGGGGTACATTACACCCCTTAAGCACTATATATAGAGGTCATCCTCTACCTTGTAAAGGGATCCAGAATTACAACCCTAGTTTATAATCTGTCATTTTACATAGTAGTGAGTGAAATCTTGAGAGATTGTATCCATGGCCATTAGTGCCTTCATTCAGTGATATTACTCACACACACTCACAGTGGACGTAGGCCCGATTGGCTGAACCACTTATATTCAAGCATTCATCCTCTTCTCCTCACCTCCTTCTACATTTATATACATATATTCTCCTGTGTAGCCATTGTTATCAGTTTATTGAGCTGATCAATACCTTATCCGGTGGTGCAGTTTCCAGCATCATCACCTGTAATCTATGCACATTCAAATTTTATTGCTGACTTTGGGTACCGTTATGATATTTTCTATCCAGGTGGGATATTCGATTACTTGGATGAAGTATTCACTGAGTTGTTTCCCTACTTCCTCCTTTACTTTCAATGACCATTCGAGTATTAGCTTAAGGAGCCTTTTCTTTATGGATTTCTATAAGCGAGAGTGGGCATCTCATGCATCACGGTAGTCGGGTCGGTGTTGGGCATGTTTTCGTAAGATGAAGAAAATACGTCTATGGAGCTAATAAGGACATCTGTGATCTACTTTTGTTCACTCTTGTCTAGGGAGGGCCCTATTTGTAATTATTTAGGGTATTAGAGAGTTCTGAAGTTTATAGTTTTTGTATCATCCTCGTTGGTATACATGTATATTTTAACTTTTGTCAAGTTTTTATAAGTGTTTTAAGTATTTTTATTCCAAGGAGTTATCATTATTTGGTGTGAGTTATAATCCATTACTGGATTCATAATCATCACATGCAAACACATTCATGCAAATACTGGAAATAACTAATTATTATGCCATTAAAGGGATACAAGGAAATATTGATAATATCAGAAAAAATTGTTTTGTAGTGGGGACATTAGGAGAGGGGATAAGGGGGACTCTTTTACAATCATGATAGACTCAAATTTCCTCTGAATGATCGGCTCTACGATGCATTCGATAGAAGTACTATTTTTTTATTACTGCCTGTTCTCACTAATGGTGACGAGGTGGGTCGAATTCTGTCGGGGTCCCTTTGGGGTGGTGTTAAGGGCCTCTGGTACCTTAGCATAGACGGCAGGCCGGGGTGGATAGTATTCTTTGAGTCAAATTATTTATTCCTCAGATTTTATAGTAGGATTCTTTGTTGGGCTGACTATGGGGTCAGCGTAGGGGAGTGCCTAATAAAAGGTTTGTAATAAGAAATGGTTTCTATTTTTCATTCCACTAATATTTCCAAGAGGGATGGCAATTGTATTCTGAGGCTCAAACGAAGGCGGTGTTTTAGTGGGTGGGGTTGTTGAGTCTTGTACCCAAAGGTAGAGACTGAGTTTAGGTGTGCTGACTAATCATCCCTTTTCAGGAGTAATATCTTAGGTGGTATACAAGTTATGAAAGGATTATACAGGAGTTAAATCTGAGGCTCACAACATGGCCATTAGGTCAACTTCATACTAAAATAATGCGGCGAGTCCCCACTTCAATTTGGCCTCAAAGTTCTTTCTTTCTTCCTCGGTGACTAATAAAATGTTGAGCTTGTTACGTCTGACCTTGTGGATCTTCTCGTAGTGCACGTACAACCCTTCCTCATTAAGGATCTTCATCCCTAGTTGTAAGGATTTCTTAGTTTTTTCATACCATGGTTTGGGGATTCCGTAATAGGAAAATTCTTTTCCTTGGAAAAGGAAATGACCATTATACCATTGGTGGGGGCCTTTTGGACCGGTGGCTAGAGTTTTGCTATTAGGGGTATACTCAAGACCAAATTTTCCTTTATAGTTCATGGCAGTGACGATGTCGAAGGTTCCTTATTGATTTATTCTTAAACCGAACCCTTTCATGTATCCCATTTTACTCAATGATTCGCATAGATATACTGTGAATAATTGTCTCCTATTCTATCATGTGAGCAAGTGGGACGACTCAAAATTCTCTGAGACAGATGTCACTACTATCGTGGTGGGTATCCAAGAGGGGAATGGTACTAGTGCTGGTGTTTATGGCCCAATTGTCATCCCCTTTGTTTTTGATGACCTATGTATCGAACGAGAACCTGAATTACACGTGAAATTATGAAAGTAATGCCCCCCATAGGATGTATCCAAGCTATCCAGAGTAACAAGTTGAATCTTGTTGGAATGACAAGTAATTGAATCTCCACATCACATTTGATGGACATATTATAAGGGCGAGGAAAATGTCCCATGGGGACTCTCAACGAGTGTTGTCATATTGCATGATAGCCATAGATGATGATGTAAATTCTGAGGAGGTGTGCCCTAGATTGGTGGTGGTATGGAGGGGGAACACATTAATGGTGGACTCGTTGTCTATAAGTTACAAGGGCACAATTTGTCTGCAGGTATCAGTGGTGATGTGTAGTACAAATTGGTGATTGCGGCCTTATATTGGGAGGTTTTCATTGTAGAAGTAGATGTTTGGTATATGGTAATGGATCTGATGGTCGCAGACATCTCAGTCATAGTTATATCCGTATGCACAAAAAATGGGACAACCGATAAATGAGGGCAACTTGATGTTCTCAGGACTTATCTAATGATTTCCAAATAGTGATGTGAGCTATTTTCTATTGGAGTTTCTCCTTAATCATGTTATTTTCCTAAGGATGCAATGTGATAAATTTTCCAGGAGAGTTTTTCTCCTTTTTGATTGGGTTCGGAGGAGTGGAGTGTCATCCTGAATTGGATAGGAAATCGACCTCTTTTTCTAGAGAGGTAATAGGTTATGTTCTGTCATAGTGTTTAGTTTTTTTAAAATGGAATAGAAGATCATCCAAGTACGCGAGGTTACCAATAAATAGTGTTAGCTTAGGGTCCATCACGTGGGTACGATCTAGGACACGGTCTAGTTTCAAGCTCTTAAGAACTATGTTATAAGTTTTGGTGGTAGTTTTAGACATGGAGTCATTTATTCACCATCTGTTCATGTTTGATTCCTAGGCAAAGGGGGGATTTTTACCACTATTTCTAGGAATTGGCCATCTATCGAGTCTATTATGTGATGTTCCTTCGACATGGATGACCAAAACAAGATATCATTTTCAGAGGCTGTATCCTGATGGTCTTCCTTATCGGGGTTGGTTTTAGGTTCTCTTATATCCATCTATTTCATGATGCTAATAGCCTCACTGAAGATGTCTCTATAGTAATACTGGTATTTTACATATTCAAACCCTAAGAGAAACTTCTTTGATGAAGTTGTCGTGGACCAATGCAATCACTTTATACTGTAGGCCGTCGAATTTTCCCAGTGCATGGTTATGGGAAAAAGGGTTGACTAGTTCCATCTCATAAGTATATGAGCATCTCCAGAAGGAGGGACCTTTTGGTGGAAGATTGGCCTCAATGGGTCATCTCATTTTGGATTTTGATTATGCTCATTATATGGGCGACACTTAGGTAATTTTTCCCATGGTTGCATCCCATATCGGTGTAGTGGTGAGTCTCGGGTCATACGCTAAGTACGAAGAATTTAAATGCTAGTTATAGAATAAGAAGGTCAAGATCACTTTACGGATCAACAAGATCTTCTATAGGCAGACTGATTTTAAGAGGTTTAACATCGATCTCTATGGCCCCGTAGATAGTGTTATATGCTTCCAAGGTTAAGTCTCCCCATCTGGTGGGATGGAGGTTTTGGTATATGTTGACATTGGGGTTTTGAGTTATACCTAGTTGTTCAAGAACTGGAGGGATGGCCCTTCATATGAGAGGCATGGTTGTAAACTTTCTAAATTATGGCCTCACGTTTTCATGCTGCGGGTCATGAGCTCTTGATGTTCTTATCGGTCAAGTACGTATATAGTGCCTCTACACCCGATCTAGAACTTTAATCCTAGGTGCTGGGAGCTTCAAAGGGAGTGGGTCCTTACTCATGGAGTCCGAGTCCTTTCCCTAGGAAGTTTTTCTATTATATGTAAGGACATATTTTCCATAGTTCATACTTTACCTAGAGTGTGTCGAATACCGCTAAAATCATCAAGAGAAGTTCAAGTTCATAAGTTCAAGACAACGGATCCGAATTTTAAGCACACTTCAACATTTTCATGACATGAGGTACAATTTTGTGAGAATGTGCTTAAGTTTCGTAAATGATTTACATTTATATTAGGATACTTTTCGAAACCGATTTTAAACAAAATGAGGCATTTTTTCGGAGTCAATTTTTTTTCCAAGATCTGTAGGCGAGTTTTTAAAAATGAAAAAATTCTCACTCTCTTCATTCAAACGACAAGGCAACGTTGTTCAAACGATATTGACATGTCTTTCAAATGACGTCTTCTAATGACTTGCAATTTCGTTTAAAGGGTCGTTTGAAGCTTGCATCAAACGTACCCACAGTCTTTTAGTTTTTAATAGTCGTTGCTAACGAAATAAGATGTCATTCAAATGACATGAAGAAGTAGTTCGAACGAACTGCGCCGCCTTAAATTTTTTTATTCAGCTATAAATACCTGATGTGGAGGCCTTTTTCATTAAGACTTTTGATACATGAAAATTGCAATTCTGCAAAACTTTAAGTATTCACTTTTAGGGCTTTTTATGTATCTGATTCACAGCAAAACATGCCAATTAGATTGTGAATCCATTGTGAAACCCAAATCACTTCTTTTGAAGTTTTTTCTTGTGGAGTGCCATCTCTACTGCTAGATTTATAGCTCTTGAGGGAGTTGTTGGCTGACGACTGTGGTCAATTGAGGATACTCGAGGATGTTCTTTGTTGAGGAGGGTCACGATTCTTGTGGGGTCTTACGAGAGTCCATTACTAATCTAGGCTGTGTTCTATGTGAGTTTGTTGTGGTAAATTCATTACAGATTTTTGTAAGTGTATTGTACGTAGCGATTTGCAAACATATATAAAAATAAAAGGTTTTTCCCTTTCGGAGGATTTTTCCTAAAATATGTTTCTCCAACATTTTGTGTTTGTTTGTGATGGCATGATTGATGCATGTTTAGGGTTTAAATAAAATTGGATTTTATTTGTATCTAAGACTGACTCTAGTTAAATAAGTTTTAATTAGAAACTTGTTAATCCATCAAGTAATCGATATAACCACATTTATCAATGTATTATCATTCCACACATTTAGTAATTGAGGACATATTAATCTCCGAACCCTCAAGAGGTCTTACCCTTTATGATCAAAATGTGGTGGAAGAAGTTAGTAATGCCCTTCTCGGGCAGGTGGGTGTATTTGACTTGGTCAGGCTCAGAAGATGATGGTATTGGGGTTCACTTTGGTTTGTTGAAGGAAGTATTTCACATGGTGGGGTTTACCCTAGGATTCGAACCTATCAGTCAATAAAGATTGATGTCACATTCAGTGTATGCCCACATCTTGTGTATTGTAGCATGAGGTAGAACTCAACATTAATTTCATGGAGGATTGGCATGGATGGTCATCCCTCATTGTCTGTTATACCTGGTATGGAATATTATATGGGAAACCATGACTCGCTGATCTTCACGGAGGAGGTTCCACCATAAGTTTTCTCCCCCTTCCTCCTCCTAGGATCCTTCCACGTTGCTAATAAATCATGTACCATCTCTGATAACACCTAATAAACCTGACACATAAATAAGAAAGTGACCCATACGACTCTCACCTATTAAAATGCTTTAAATTCTCACCCTTGCAAAACCCCCTCAATCAGTTGTAGACATCATCCCAAATCACAAGACAATGTTTGAAACCATTAGTGTTGCCACTCCATGAGAAATCTCTTATCATCTTTTCTATGCTCTTCATGACATAAATTGGCATTCGAAAAATAGACATTAAATAAGTTGGCATGCTGGATAATTTTCTTTTGATCAAGGTTAACCTCCGTATTTAGAGTTATATCCTTTATTCCACCCTGTCAATCCTCCTCTAACCATCTCTAAAACCGGGTCCCACATAACCTTCGACTTGAACTACGACTCCAAAGATAACCTCTGATAAGTAAAGGGAAGGGAGATCACCCTACACCTTACCACCTATGCCATGTAACCAACACTATCTCCTCCCCTAAATGGAATCATCTCACATCTCTCGACGTTAATAGGTAACCCCGACACAACCTTAAAACACATCAGTAATAACCTCAACGATTGCACCGAATCCTCAATTGCATCACAAAAAATGACAGTGTCATTTGCGAATAGAAGATGTGAGATCTTAACACTTAGGGATTAGGGTTTCCAATCTACAACCCACTAATTACCCCAGCCTCCAAAACTCTACCCACTATCCTACTGAGTTCCTCCATCATAAGGATTAAGATGAAAGGAGACAATAGTTCCCCCTGGCGGAGCGCTCAATAACTCAGGAAAAACTCCTCTAGCATCCTGTTGATCAAAACCAAAAAACTCCCCTTAATCCATCGGTACCACCTCTCTACAAAACTCACCATCTCTAGTAAATATAACAGGAACCCCTAATTGACACGGTAATCTTCCTTCTAAATAACTAGTTTTCAAATTATACCAAGATCTCCACTCCTCACTCCATATTCTCCACACTCATTCGCCACGAGAACTGAATTAGGGATTTTCCTACCACCCAAAAAATGATTTTGATTGTCTGAAATCAGTGGATAAATCACTGTCCTTAGCCTAACTGAAAACCCTTTGATATAAACTTATACATACATCCCACTAAACTAATAGGTATGAAATTCTTCTCATCCATTGATGACCCATTCTTGGGAATCAAAGTTAAGAAAGTGGTATTCTACCCCTCAAAAAATAATCCTTGTCATAAAACTCCCTAAATATTTCCATCAACACCTCCTCACAATGGTCCAACACTACTGAAAGAATTCCATTACGAAACCATGAGCTCGAGCACATTGTCCCCATTCATTTACATTAAGAACCAAACTACCTAATCTGAAAAATACCCTTCTAGCATCTTCGCCTCCTCCCCAGAAATACTCCCTATCTCTGGACCATCAAGCTTTGGTCTCTACTTTTTCTCCTCCCTATACAACCTCTCATAAAACTTCTTAATTCCCTCGTAACCTCACTCTCCTTGACAAATTCCTTTCCTCCCACTACAGCTTTCCCAATATAGTTCCATCGACAATGAGAGTTTGCCACTAGATTCAAGACTTTAGTATTCCTATCCCCTCATCTTAAACATAACTCCCTACATTTTTTCTCCAACTAATTTACTCTTTAATCCACCTACTTTGTACCCCCTTTCTTACCTCCTTCACCTGCCTCTCATCACCCAATTCCTCACCCTAGGTAAACAAGACTATTTTATGACCTGAAATTTCTCCTCTAACTCTGGAGAAAATAGTAACGGTCTAACCGAGATAATGATAGGATATCCTTATTGTTGTTCAATGTAAACAAACCACCTTCTAGTGACGCATCCACCAATCCTAACACATCAATGAAATCAGAGAAATACCTCATGTAATTGCTCACCCCCTCCTCGACTCCATCCGATGGAAATTGAACCACATTGAAATCACCCCTATGCACCCTGACACCCCCAAACTCCCTTAACGCATACTAATTCTTCCCACATATCACATCGACTCAAGTCCTCCACACCCCCTCGAAAAACTGATAATGAATCCATCCTCTATGTTCTTGAATAGGCAAGACATAAACTCGTTGATAACTAACTCTTATAATTTCTCATCCACTCTAGAATCCCACATAGTAATAACTCCCCACGATATTCCCTCCACCTTCAAATATCAGCACTTAACCCAATGCCCTCACCTTACTGACTCAGATAATTCCTAATCCATAATCCTTAACTTTGTATCCTATAAGCATATAATATCTAGACATCACCTCAAAATAGCTCCAATAACTATTCCTCTTTTCTCGGGGTTCTTCAATCCCCTCACATTCTACCAAATTAAGTCTAGCTTCATAGAGTTATTATATTAAGCCCCACCTGACTCTCCCATCTTTTACCTCTTTCCTCCCTCTTCTTTGATGGACCATTGAATCCTCATTAGTTCCTTCTCTTGTTTGTCCCTCCTCCCCTCCCCCCGATGAAGTAACCCCTATATCTTTTTATGTCTCCCCCCTCCTCTTTCTTTCCCTATTTCTAAGAAACTCATGTGACAACTTTCACTCCCCCGAGACTTCGAATTTTTTTGTAAACCCTCCAATCATGTCCTCCACCCATCCCCCAACTTCGTGATCCAAACCCTCCCAACCACTCCCTCCCTTCCAATCAACCCGTTAAAATTTCCCACACCCTCACCTGTTGATCTCATAATGAACATTTCTATCCCTTTGTTAAACATATTCCCTACTATCCTCTCCCCTACCAAAATTCCTAACTCCACCCAGAGTTTGGCTTCCCATTATCCTTATCATCGCACACTTTCTCCCCCTAAATCCATGCTCCTCATAGAGTCACATCTAACCCTTCCTTAAAATTATGGATAATAGACAAACTAACCCTTCCCCTTCCCACTTGATTTCCCTCTATCAAATAAAATAATATCCCATGCGGTCATACTCTTCTACCTTTCTACTGTCCTCTGCATGCCCATGTTATTTTGACTATTTTCTACACTCATTTAGGCTATATTAATACGTGTCACAACACTACTATTCTCGCCCTCCATTTCTATAGACTCCAAATGACCCCTATCACCCTATGATTAATTTTTTCCTTTATGGACTTAATATTTCTCATTAAAACCCCCCTTTATAACAACTTCCTAGAATTTAATAAGGGCCAAATCATTTTGATATTGGACGCAACTTTTCTCGATTTAACAAAAGTGGAATCCATTTTTGTAGGTATGTTTATTTTCACAATTAGTGCCCCATTAATTGTTTGTCAGACACACTTCCCATTTTTCACATAAGTGTATGCTTCAAGGGAACACCTTATAGACTTGTCTTCAGATATTCCCATCACCACATTATAATTAAAAACTCCTCCCACCTTGTTTACTAGAGCCCATCCACTCCTAAATGTTGCATGTTTCCTCGACATTCCCCCACACTTGCCCATATCTTTTAGCATGCCTCGTTCAACCTGTCTTCCCAAATGTGTCATGTTGGAGAACACACGGGGTTCTAACTATTGTCCACCGAATACGAACAACTATCGCAGTTGACTTTAAACTTTTCCATCTGCTCAACATCAAGACATTTTTATACTAGAGATACTGTGGGCGTATGAGGTTCTGAACTGGCGTCCACAAGGTGATTACATTACTATGGGTAGCATTGTGATTTCCCACATCCTACATAATGGAAGAAACCTTTGCATTTCCTGCTGCCTGTATCCTAGTGGTTATGTCCCTCGCGGCTGGAAATGGCCCAGGCCCCTAATGCCTTCCTCCTTATTCCCGTTGTATTACCTTCTTGCCACTACTATTCCTACTTTCCATTCCACCCGCTAACTTTATCTGCTGTAATAACTCGTCGGCCCCTTCTGCACTAATGATAAATGATCCCCCATCTCAGATTCTCATAGTGTTCAGTAACGTTTCCTTCCGTTTAACCTAGAATCTCACCCATACATCTCTTCTCATAGTTGCGTTTACTTGTCCAATTTTAAGATATCGCCATATTTTGTCCCAATAACTCTAAACACATCATCCCTGACATATGTAGAGGGATAACCATAACTCCGATCGAATGTGGTAAGTAGTCGATGGTTGCCAATAGGTGCCATTTTTGTGGAAAAATCGCATGTCTATTGACATACCACATCATTGCTAGAATTCTATCTGCCTCTAGCATAGACTCAAAGAGGAAAAAAATATAGATGAACGAAGATTGTGAATCTCCACTCCACCTATTGGTTTTCATTTGTCAATGATCCACTCTTTTATTTTCTCTCTTACCAACATCACCATCTCTGCACTACCAAGACTTCCCATCACCGCTCTTTGAATATATTTAACTCTTGGTAGTCAAGCATCCTCTTCAACCTTGAAATCTAACCTGCCCGTAGGATCTCCATGGATTGATAACAATTTTTCAACTATTGAAGATTGCATATAAGAGCATTTGTCATCCACCATCTTACCATGAGGAGTTATAGTAGCATGTAAGGGCGTAACGAGGAATTTATATCCGGATGGACTGACCTAACACTGATTTTTGGGGGTTCGGGGGCGGGAGCCCCAAAGCCGAATTTTTTTGAGGTTTTTTTTGAGTATTTACTTAAAATTAATGAAAAATAATGTTAATTAAAAAATATAGGAGCAAAATAATGCCAAAAATAATGGTTCGTATAATTTGTTTTTCGTTTTTGAAGTGGATCATTGAGGTTTGATTGGTTGGGCGGGCTAACTTTTTTGTTTGTTGGGTGGGCTGTGATGTATTGGCCTTAAAATTTAGACTATTTTTTTTTAAAGTGACACGGGCTTGAGCCCGGCCAAGCCCTCCACTTAACTACGCCCCTGCTAGCATGCCTTTCATCTCCACCAAATATCTTCTCTACGAGAGAACTATTATAAATATGACTCTTATCGGTACCACTAATCCCAACTAACATCTCCCAGCAAACCACATCTCCAGGTTTCCCCATTTGTTTTAAACACTGCACCATCGGTTCCATCGTCTGGAAAATAACCCTTGCATTACCCCACCCCTACATACATATAGCTTTGGTATATATAGACAAGCATGATGCCTTCTTTCTTTATGAATAATGCTGAACCATGTCTCTTTACTGATTTCTCTAGGGCAAGCAATCACCTCCATAACCTTGCTTTACAATAAGAAAATTAATGCAAGTTATGCTAGAAAATATATAAATAGTCTAAATGTAAATGAAAAAGAATTTTTTGTAAAATTTAAAGAAAATTATGATAAATTTACCTTACGACCTACTTTGAAGATTTTTTTTATAAATGAATTAAAAAATAAGGAAATAAACTGAAAAAGGTAAAATGAGTAAATGTAGTTTTTGTTATAAAGTCATCTTTTCCTCTGTGCTTTAGTGCTTATTTATAGAGCTCCTTATCATGCAATTGTAAATTGTAACTGTTGGATGGTTACCCAATTGAAATTTTCCACTTAGGTGCACTTACACCCCTATAACTTCTCTTTAGGTGTCCATCCCTAGTTCATGGATTTGATAAGTGTGAAATGTTTTTGCAACCATTTTTCTTAAAATATTAACATGTTCTTGGATGTATTAATTGACTTGAGCATCCTGTAGCTATATTCCATTGGTCGATAATAAAATGGTGTGAACATAACCAAAACTGGTGGTATGTAATACCCCGTATTTTTATGCTTTCTAAATTTGGAGATTTATTAAATTTAATGTGAGATATTAATTTAACAAAAATCTAGAAATTAATTATTTTTTTTATAATTACTAACGTGACGAGAGTTAGTAATCATTGGAAACTTGTTTAATATTACTAATGAGTAAAGTAATATATGATATTGGTTTTATTAAATGTCACGAGTGAATAAAATGATAATTTTGGAAAATTTAAGTCGGGACGCCCTCGAGTCGCGTCGGTACTAAATATTGATTAATAAAAGTGAAAAAATTATAAGTCACCTGTATGGTCATTTCGAGTGCGCCAAAGTGTCCGGAAGGGTCGAGATAGTCAAAATAATGTACCGGGGAGTTTAGTTTGGGTCTCGGGGCATTTTTAGGCCTAATCGACACCCCCGGAGGGCATTTTGGACATTTTACCTTTTTAGGCTTGAAAACCAATGAAAATTTTAGAGTTATATCAGATGCTTAGGGTTGCCTTCTAGGGTTAACTCAACCAAAAATAAGAAACAGCCATTGGAGAAGGAAGGAGAGAGCTTGCCCAAGAGTTCTAGGCCAAGAACTACTCCGTTTGCGCCGCCGTCGCCGCCAAACGATAGATCGTGTAACGAAGATCACCACCACACCGATTCCATCCACAATTCAGAAACAAAAATTTCCAGGCAAGTATTTATCTTGTTTAATTTCGTTAATGCTTCATTCATGTTAGTTTAGGGTTGATTAGGATGAGTTTTTATGAAAGAAAACCCATGTTGGAGATTAGAAATTGCATGTTGTAGTGATGTAAATGATAATCTAGAAATCACCTTCACATGTAGAGGTTGAACAACGGATTTATGATGGATTAGAAGTAGAAATTCTGGAAAAATAATGATTTGAATTAAGTTAAAGAAAATTTTAGGGTTCATGAGAATTGTATAAATTTTGGCACTTTAATCCATGATTCTTGATGAAAACTCACATGCCTTACGTTGAATATTGTCCATTTGAGTTTACAACATTTGAGATATGAATTTTTGGGAGTTTGGGAGTTAAAAGTGTGGATTTTGATGAAGTTGGATGACAGAACCTGTAACTGGTATTCTGCAGATTTGCCATACCTGTTTGATCGATCGATCGAACCAAGAGTATCGATCGATCGATCGACGCATCGATCGATCGATCGACCCCTCCTGGCGAACTCATATTTTCCCCTACTAAATAGTTGAATCAAATTTAGATGAATAATAATCGATGGAAATCCTTATTAAAATATTTTGGGAGAAAAAGAAGACCAGTAGGACTTATTAAAAATATGAAACCTTTAATGTAAGACGAGATTTACATTTTTGGGGATGTTTGCATATACGGGACGATGGAACTATGTATTAAAGTGGGGAGATGCGTAAGGTAGTTACGTTGGAAAATAAATAAGTACCTACTGAAATTTCACTTGGGAGATTAGAAATCCACGAGTGTCACTTGATAAGTTGGGATAATCCTACAAATTGAGATAAGAGGCAAATGTTATAAGTGATAACTAATAACGAGTAATATGGTCAAATATCATAATTATAGGTCGTGAGTAGGTACCTAAACTTGATATGGTAATAGTAGTATATTTATATGATTATGTTTATGCATATACTATATACGTGTAAAAATCATGCCCGTGCTACTTGCTATCCCAGAGGTTACCGCGCTGGAACAGTCTTATCTCGATGGGACCTTTACGGGGGATATTGACTCGTACCCTAGAAGATAGAAATCCTTTGGTACAGGCTATCAGATCGATAGTCAGATGGTCCTAAGAGACCTGAGGGCATGTGCTGACCTCTTAGATACTTGGAAACTATGCTTCGCCTCAATATTGTTTGTGTTTTATTTCTATACAGTTCGAGAGTTTTTCCGAACTTGTATTTCCCTTAATACGAGTGATATGGGGACTAGATAGCAGGGTATGCCCGCACAATAATTATTATGTAGGGTGCTATTAGAATATATATATTATATGTGTATTTAATATATATATATTTAAATCTGGAATTTGGGAAGTACCTGCTGTGTCTATGGTAAGTAAGAATGGAATAACTATTTCAATTTGGGAATAAGTGTTTGAAAAGTATAATGTGTTACGGAGAAACTTTATTAGTAAATAAGGTTTAAATGAGAACTTTGTTGTTAAATTAAATTTACCTCTTAAACAATGTAATTTGTCAGTTAAATCTTACGAGCAACCTAAGATAAGATAAGCTAAACCGTTGGGGAGGTTAGTTCGATAGGAGTGCACATTATAAGAGAGGTGAGAATTTCTCAAGGGAGTGCCGCACTAATATGTTGTTGCATTGGCCAGTAAACATTTTAAATACTTGCTAAACAAATTTTAAATCGTTTTTACAATCGGGATCTGGCACATTTCCATTTTCTTTTCTCTCTTATATATATATATGTATATATTACAGGTGCCCAGCCACAGGGGCGTCTTGCATAGGATCCTTTGGAAGGAAACACGCTGCAGCTTAGGTGGGAGTTGCAGGACTCTTGATTAGACGACCTCATTTATTGATTCCACTCCTAGAATTTATTTTATCCAGTTGGGCATGTGTCTCCCTTTTCCATTATTCAGTTGTTTTATTGGATATTGCGATTAGTTTATTTCCAGTATTTATTCTTTGGGATTTATTATTGTCAGGATATCCTTCTTTTAATTTTAATGTTGGAATAATTTTGTTGGATGTTTAATTAATTGAATTGTTTGTTCTAGTATATCTGTTGGATGCTTATTAATTTATGAATTATGTAAAGTTATAAAATACTGGTTTCAAATTGAAATTTAAAGTTATGTCTAAAAATGGTTTTGACACTTAGCTTAATTATTTAGGGTGTTTAAATTAGAAAAGTTATTTTTACGACAATGATGCTAAGAATGAACCGACCGTTCACATTGATTATAATTTAATAAAGGACTGATCACCTGGTATTTAATTAGGCGGGTGTCACAAGTGGTATCAGAGCATCACGTTCTAGTGTCCTTAGGATCTGTACAACTTATTTCGCTTTCAGCTTAGCGTTCTTGTTATAGAGCCCTGTTTTAGGATTGTTGTATTCTTGCATTTACGATTACGTCTACAGCTATTTGAGATTTGATAGTAACTGTAGACTAATAAATTTCTTTACGTTTCAGATGCGTCCGAGACGTACACCAAAGGATAGGCGTGCCCAAGCCAAGCAACCAGTAGCTCCGGCTCAGGGAACAATGAATGCTAATGAGGTAGCCGCTATTGTCACTCAGGCGCTGAATTCTGCGCTAGCGGTAGTACAGCAGGACCCACCCCAAGTTCAGGCAGTGGCACCAGTACCTACACAACATCAATCTGCACGGGAGAGGGTTAGGGATGCTTTTCAGAACTGAGTTCTCGGGTAGTTCAGATATCATCATCGTCAGCCAATGGAAGAAAGATATGCAGAGGCATCAGCGTATGTATGAGTGCACAGACGTACAGAAACGGTTGTTGGCTTCATTTAAGCTAGTGGGAGCCGCTTTACAGTGGTGGGAGTCCACCACCACCTTGGAGGAGAGGGATACTATCCCGATTCAGTCATTTTGGGAAAGATTTGACCGCAAGTATTTTCCATCCGCCGTGCAAACTGAGATGAGGCGAAAGTTACTGAACTTGAAGCAGGAAAATTCTACTATTGTTGAGTATGAAGAGGAGTTCAAAAGACTTCTCACTATAGTGCCAGATGAGGCACCCACTGAGGGCAAGAATCTATTGTTGTTTGTGGACGTGTTAGTTTGGAGGATCCGTCGGCACCTTATAGGGAATCTTTCTCTGAGTACCTACACAGATGTACTCAATGCTGCTTTACTACACTCCCAGGATCACCGCTTCCATCTGCAGGGAAGCAAGCGGGCAGGAGAGTCCGGCCAGCAAGGCAGGACAAGGGGTAGTGGCACTAGTGGATCACCGACATCGTAGGGGCAAACTCGTCAGCATGAGCAGAGTTCCCATCAGAGGGACCATGCCAAGCGGTTCCAATCAGGTGAGTCTAGGCAGGGTTTTTGGGGATTTAGGCAGGGTCAGTAGGGCCAGCAAGGGCAACACCGCCAGCAGCAGGGCCAACAGGGCCAACAACGTTTTCATCAGGGCCAACAGGGCCAGTGGCGGGGCGGTAACGACCAACAGGGCCATGGTCAGCAGGGTCAGAGGGGAGGTAATTTCAGGGGCCGATGTTTTGTGTGCGGAAAGAATGGCCATAAGCACCAGGATTGTCCCGAGGGTGATAGGACCCCACAGCAGCAGGGTGCCCGTAATGAGCCACATAGGCCACTTTTTCCAGCCGCCCTCCCAGCGCCAGCTCAGGTAGCAGCCCTACTAGCCCTTCCAGCCGCTCCAGTGCAGCAGGGGCAGTTACAGTACGGACGTGTCTATAACGTCCACCAGGCAGCAGCTCCACAGGAACCACCCGCGATTGAGGGTATGTTTCCTATCCATGGTACTATGGGTTGGGTTTTATTTGATACAGGGGCGACGCACTGTTTTATAGCTACCCATTTTGTGAAGGACTTAGGGTTATTAGCCACAGCAGAGAGCACTGTAACGTGTGTAGACTTTCCATTGGGAAATAGATCACTAATTTTATTTATATGCTGGGGTGTGGGGGTAGAGATTGGTAGATTGGTATTACCAGTAGACATGTTAGTCTTAGATATGCATGAGCACGACGTTATTATCGTTATGGATTGGTTCACCGCTTACAGGGCCATGATAGATTATTTCGGTGGGAGTATTGTCTTTGCCATTTCGGGGCAAGAGATGTTTGTAGTGGCGATGCCTCGCCCAGAGGGAGTCTCGACCGCTCATTTGTATTACACAGAGGAGGATACCTCTAAGGTGGTCGTGATTCCCTTAGACTCGATCCCAGTTGTTTGTGAGTATTCCGATGTATTTCAGGAGATACCAGGCCTACCCCCCAGTCAAGAGATATTTTATCATAGACTTATTACCAGATACTCGACCTACAGCACGTGCTCCATACCGTATGGCTCCGGCGGAGATGCGAGAGTTACGAGATCAGATAGAGCAACTGCTAGGTCAGGGTTTCATTCGCAGGAGTACCTCACCTTGGGGCACTCCAGTTTTATTTGCGAAAAAGAGAGATGGTTCACTGAGGCTATGTGTAGACTACCGGGAGCTGAACAACGTCATGATACGAAATAAGTATCTGTTGCCTCGAATCGATGATCTTTTCGACCAACTGAGGGGAACAACTTTCTTTTCGAAGATAGATCTGAGGTTAGACTACCATCAGCTACGTATTAGGGAGCATGATGTTTCAAAGACCGCTTTTTGGACGAGATATGGGTCCTATGAGTTAAGAGTGATGTCATTTGGACTCACAAATGCTCCAACCGTATTCATAGACTTGATGGACCGAGTGTTCAGAGAGTTCTTGGATCAGTTTGTCATCGTCTTTATACATGACATCCTGATATATTCACACTCCGAGGAGGAGCATGCCGAGCATTTGAGGTAGGTTCTTCAGACTCTACGAGAGCATCAGTTGTATGCTAAGTACGAGAAGTGCGGGTTCTGGTTACGGGAAGTGCAGTTCTTGGGTCATGTTGTTTCTGAATAAGGGATAGCAGTTGACCCGAGTAAAATGTCAGCGGTGAGGGAGTGGGAATAACCCACGACACCGACGAAAGTACGTAGTTTCTTGGGATTAGCCGGATACTACAGGAGATTCATTTGGGGGTTCTCCAAAATAGTGGGTCCATTGACGAATCTGACTCGCAAGGGGGTACCATATGTTTGGGACGATTCTTATCAATTGACTTTCGACGAACTGAAAGACAATCTTACTTCAGCACCGGTCCTCGTTTTTCCTAAGTTGGGCGTGGAGTATTTGGTTTACACCGATGCCTCTTTACGGGGACTTGGGGGAGTACTTCAGTAAGAAGAGAAGGCTATAGATTTTGCCTCCCGCAAGCTTAAGCCGCATGAGAAGAATTACCCCACACACGACCTAGAGTTAGCAGCGGTCGTTTTTGCATTGAGGTTATGGAGGCACTATTTATTGGGGGAGAAATTTTGCTTATTCACAAACCACAAGTCACTGCAGTACCTGTTCACTCAGCGAGAGCTGAATATGCGTCAGCGCAGGTAGATAGAGTTTGTGAAGGGCTATCAGTTCGACATACAGTACCATCCGGGGAAGGCCAACGTAGTTGCTGATGCGTTGAGCCGTAGACCGGTAGATGATGTAGCGGACGTCTGGAAAGCAAAGTGGAAAGAGTTGGGTCACCAGGACATAGTAACCCGTTCCTTCATATATGTTATGACAGTGACACCCGAGATTGTTACAAGGGTGATACAGGCGCAGACCGCAGACCCATTTTGCTAGGAGAAGATTGTACAACTTTTAGCCGAGGGTGCTGAGTCCTACTCTGTTAGTTCTGATGAGGGTTTGAGGTTTAATGGGAGATTGGTGGTCCCAGAAGGAGTAGAATTACGTCATGCAGTGAGGACCCAGTCTCACGGGTCCCGATTTGCGGTACATCCTGGGGGAAATAAGATGTACCAGGATATGAGGCGGCAATACTGGTGGAGTGGGATGAAAAAGGACATTGTTGAGTTCGTGTCCAAGTGTTCTACCTGCCAGCCGGTAAAGGTGGACCACCAGAAACCGTCAGGATTTCTACAGCCATTGGAAATACCCGCGTGGAAGTGGGAGAGTATTTCCATGGATTTTATTACAGGGTTGCCTACATCACAGCGGGCCCACGACTCCATCTGTTTGTTTGTGGACCGTTTGACCAAGGTAGCTCATTTTCTGCCGGTGCGGACAGACTATACCATGGGTCAGTATGCTCAGTTGTCCATTGCTGAAATTATCATATTACATGGGGTGCCCCTGAATATTGTGTCAGATAGAGACAAGATTTTCGTGTCGTGTTTCTGGGAGAGCTTTCAGGAGGCTATGGGTACAGAGTTGAGGTTGAGTTCAGCTTATCACCCACAGACAGATGGACAAACAGAGCGTACTAATCAGATGTTGGAGGATATGCTACAAATGTGTGTCCTTGATTTTGGAGGAGGTTGGGAGCCACATCTTCCACTGGTGGAGTTCGCCTATAATAACTCTTATCAGTTCACGATTGGCATGGCTCCATTTGAGGCTTTGTATGGCAGGCCTTGTCGTTCCCCAACTTGTTGGCTAGATGTGGGGGATAACTAGTTGCTCGGACCAGAGGTGATTCAGGAAACTTCCACTAGGATTGAGATTATCGGGAGTCGCATTCGAGTAGCCCAGGACACGCAGAAAAGCTACGCCCATGCTAAACGGTTCTTCCGAGAGTTTAATGTGGGGGACCAGGTATTACTACGTGTATCTTCTATGAAAGGAGTGATGAGATTCGAGAAGAAAGGGAAATTGGCCCCGAGGTACGTGGGACCATTTTCCATTATCGAGAGGGTTGGGCTGGTAGCATACAGATTGGGATTGCCAGAGCATTTACATCGCATTCACGATGTATTCCACATCTCGTCGTTGAGACGATACCTTCGGGATGATATGGCCCACACCCACATCGCGATAGAAGAGATAGACTTACAGCCTGACAGCTCTTACGAGGAGAGACCAGTGGCTATCCTAGACCATAGCGAAAGGAGATTGAGGTCGAAGGTAGTCCCACTTTTACGGGTCCAGTGGGAGCATCATAATGTGAAGGAATCCACCTGGGAGCGCGAGGCAGATATGCGCGAGAGATACACGGACTTATTCTTACCAGGTATACATTATTTTCCAAATTTTGGGACGAAGTTCCGTTATTAGGGGGAAGTATGTAATACCCCGTATTTTTATGCTTTCTAAATTTGGGGATTTATTAAATTTAATGTGAGATATTAATTTAATAAAAATCCGGCAATTAATTATTTTTTTATAATTACTAAGGTGACGAGAGTTAGTAATCATTGGAAACTTGTTGAATATTACTAATGAGTAAATTAATATATGATATTGGTTTTATTAAATGTCACGAGTGAATACAATGACAATTTTGGAAAATTTAAGTCGGGACGCGCTCGTGTTTCGTCGGGACTAAATGTTGATTAATAAAAGTGAATAAATTATAAGTCACCTGTATGGTCATTTTGAGTGAGCCAAAGTGTCCAGAAGGGTCGAGATAGTCAAAATAATGTACCCGAGAGTTTAGTTTGGGTCTCGAGACATTTTTAGGCCTAATTGACACCCCGGAAGGGCATTTTGAACATTTTACCTTTTTAGGCTTGAAAACCAACGAAAATTTTAGAGTTATATCAGATGCTTAGGGTTTCCTTCTAGGATTAACTGAACCAAAAATAATAAACGATCAATGGAGAAGGAAGGAGAGATCTTGCCCAAGAGTTCTAGGCCAAGAACTCCTCCGTTTGCGCCGCCGTCGCCGCCAAACGATAGATCGCGTAACGAGGATCACCACCACACCGATTCCATCCACAATTTAGAAACAAAAATTCCCAGGCAAGTATTTATCTTGCTTAATTTCGTTAATGATTCATTCATGTTAGTTTAGGGTTGATTAGGATGAGTTTTTATGAAAGAAAACCCATGTTGGAGATTAGAAATTGCATGTTGTAGTGATACAATTGATAATCTGGAAATCCCCTTCACATGTAGAGGTTGAACCACGAATTTATGATGGATTAGAAGTACAAATTCTGGAAAAAGAATGATTTGAATTAAGTTAAAGAAAATTTTAGGGTTCATGAGAATTGTATAAATTTTGGCACTTTAATCCATGATTCTTGATGAAAACTCACATGCCTTACGTTGAATATTGTCCATTTGAGTTTAGAACGTTTGTGATATGAATTTCTGGGAGTTTGGGAGTTAAAAGTTTGGATTTTGATGAGGTTGCATGATAGAACCTGTAACTGGTATTCTGCAGATTCGCCATACTTTTTTGATCGATCGATCGAACCAAGAGTATCGATCGATCGAGCTCCTGCCATCGATCGATCGACCCCTCCTGGCAGACTCATATTTTTCCCTTCTAAATAGTTGAATTAAATTTAGATGAATAATAATCGATGGACATACTTATTAAAATATTTTGGGAGATAAAGAAGACCAGCAGGACTTATTAAAAATATGAAACCTTTATTGTAAGACGAGATTTACATTTTTGGGGATGTTTGCATATACGGGACGATGGAACTATGTATTAAAGTGGGGAGACGTGTAAGGTAGTTACGTTGGAAAATAAATGAGTACCTACTAAAATTTCACTTGGGAGATTAGAAATCCACGAGTTTCACTTGATAAGTTGGGATAATCCTACAAATTGAGATAAGAGGCAAATGTTATAAGTGATAACTAATAACGAGTAATATGGTCAAATATCATAATTATAGGTCGTGAGTATGTACCTAAACTTGATATGGTAATAGTAGTATATTTATATGATCGTGTTTATGCATATACTATCTCTGAGGTTACCACACTGGGACAGTCTTATCTCGATGGGACCTTTACGGGAAATATTGACTCGTACCCTAGAAGATAGAAATCCTTTGGTATAGGCTATCCAATCGATAGTCAGATGGTCCTAAGAGACGTGAGGGAATGTACTGACCTCTTAGATACTTGGAAACTACGCTTCGCCTCAATATTGTTTGTGTTTCGTTTCTATATAGTTCAAAAGTGATTCCGAACTTGTATTTTCCTTAATACGAGTGATATGGTGACTGGATAGCAGGGTATGCCCGCACCATAATTATTATGTGGGGTGCTATTAGAATATATATATATATATATATTATATATGTGTATTTAATATATATATTTAAATCTGGAATTTGGGAAGTACCTGCTGTGTCTATGGTAAGTAAGAATGGAATAACTATTTCAATTTGGGAATAAGTGTTTGAAAAGTATAATGTGTTACGGAGAAACTTTATTAGTAAATAAGGTTTAAATGAGAACTTTGTTCTTAGATGAAATTAACCTCTTAAACAATGTAATTTGTCAGTTAAATCTTACGAGCAACCTAAGATAAGATAAGCTAAACCGTTGGGGTGGTTAGTTTGATAGGAGTTCACATTATAAGAGAGGTGAGAATTTCTCAAGGGAGTGCCGCACTATTATGTTGTTGCATTGGCCAGTAAACATTTTAAATACTTGCTAAACAAAATTTAAATCATTTTTACAATCAGGCTCTTACCCGTTTCCATTTTCTTTTCTCTCTTATATATATATGTATATATTATAGGTGCCCAGCCACAGGGGCGTCTTGCATAGGATCCTTTGGAAGGAAACGCGCTGCAACTTAGGTGAGAGTTGCAGGCCTCTTGCTTAGACGACCTCATTTATTGATTCCACTCCTAGCATTTATTTTATCCAGTTGGGCATGTGTCGCCCTTTTCCATTATTCAGTTGTTTTATTGGATATTGCGATTAGTTTATTTCCAGTATTTATTCTTTGGGATTTATTACTCTCAGGATATCCTTCTTTTAATTTTAATGTTTTAATCATTTGGTTGGATATTTAATTAATTGGATTGTTTGTTCCAATATATCTGTTGGATGCTTATTAATTTATGAATTATGTAAAGTTATAAAATATTGGTTTCAAATTGAAATTGAAAGTTATGTCTAAAAATGGTTTTGACACTTAGTTTAATTATTTAGGGTGTTTAAATTAGAAAAGTTATTTTTACGACAGTGATGCTAAGAATGAACCGACCATTCACCTTGATTATAATTTAATAAATGACTGATCACCCGGTATTTAATTAGGCGGGGTGTCACATGGTACTTGTGTAGTGTGCTCCAATTGTTGATGGCTTCTTCAAAAGATATCAAGGGAAATCACTACACCAAAACACGCCATTAGTAACACAATTTTACCATAACTAAATATATTAGTAATACATTTTTTCTGTTAGAAAAAAGGTGTGGGGCACGAAGCTAGTAACGGTAAAATTCTGTTACTAATAGCAACGAAAAAAATTAGAATTAGTAACGGTAAATTCTGTTACTAATAGTAACGGAAAAATAAGAATTCGTAACGGTAAAATTCTGTTACTAATAGTAACGGTAAAATTCAAAATTCATAACGGTTAAATTCTGTTACTAATAGTAATGGTAAAATTCACAATTAATAACGCTAAAGTAGCGTTACTAATAGTAACGGAAAATTTAGAATTATTAAGGGTAAAATTCTGTTACTGATAGTAACAGAATGATCAAAATTAGTAACGGTAAAATTATGTTACTAATCTTAGTACATATTTAAAAAAATATATTTTTCAAGGGCCCTCCCCAAATCTAGAACCTTTGGCCAATTCCGTGAAATTGATTCGTAAGACAAGGAAAATAAAAACCAACATCACCATTAGTACTCTTTGCACCGTAGAAACTCTCGCCACATGTAATACACTTCCATAGTAAAAGAGAAATAAGAATGAATAGATTTTTGTAATTTAAAAATGTCAAATATAGATTGCAATCTAGCCGAGAATGCATTTCACAATGTGCTTATGCTTTCTGAAGCTTCAAGACGCACACCTAACCTCGTTTTATTCAACGTATTCACCTCTTCACTACATTTATGTTTGAAGAAATATAAAAAAAATACTTTATTACTAAAACTAACGAAACTGGATACGAAAGTAAGTCAAGCCTCTGTGAAATGAAAACCTTTGATCAAACTCCTACCGTTGTCAGAAAAAGCTCTCGTAATTACCTCTGCACATAAAATCGAAAAATTGAAGTTGAGTATATACGGTAAAATACATATTACTCATAAATTGATCAAATGAGATAAAAGAGAGTAACCCCCTTCCGTCTACCGCAATGGAAAAAGACTCTGCAAAGATCAATAAAACAGTGTATATCTACATGAGAATTAGTAGCAAGTTTAAAAGAATTTTATAATACACGTTACAATTGATAATTTACATATATTTATTTGGTTCTGCGGAGTCTTTGGCCTCTTCTTGTGCTTCCGAGGAAGATTCTTGCCCACCATGTCCAAGAAATCTTCCTCAATCTCTCCTTTTGAAAGAGAGATAACTTGGGCCTCTGTGTCCTTTCACTGGTATCCACAGTTCTAGGCTTATCCAACTCTGAATTTCCATGTTCTTTAAATAAATCCCCTTTAATATACGAAGCTAAAGATTTGCGTTCAGCAGCAAAGAATGCATAATTGACCAATAAAGGAAAGAGCTTCATCAATATAATGGGACATTGGATATATTACTACTGTTTTTTATAGGTGAGATACTTGCGCCCACAACTTAGTAATTTTTTCATTTAAATAAAAAATATAAAAAAAAATTCATGAGCTTTCATTTAAATAAAATGATATAGAGTTTTATGATCTACTTAACATGCTAAAGAAAGATGTGAAACCTTTTATCCTTCTATGTTTAGGATCCAGAGATGAAAGAAGAAATAGATCTAGCATTCCTCAGAAATAGATGCAACCTTTTATCCTTCTATGCCAAGATTAAAGTTTTTAAACATCAAGCTACCCAAAAAAAATCATCAAGCGAAAATAGATCCTTTTGTGAGGATTAGTATGCACGCTTCTCCACCTAACAGAAATATCTGCAAAACAAAACTATCTAGCAAGTAAAGCAATTGTGGAATAATAAAGAAATCGTGGACATCACAATAGCTTTGATGAGCCTATGCCACATCATGTCTAATGATATCAAATTAATAGTTCACTGGATTTAAATTACAACGATTTGAATCCATCAAAACACAATTTGTATAATGTAGATATGCTTCGATGTAAAAATATTAAATCTCAATGATGTGAAAACACAGTATAAAATTATTTTCTTTATAGTTTAGTTTTGGCACATTTGCTTCAGGTCTTTACTTTATAGCAGTGCAGCCAACTGTGTATGTAAAATTCTTAGTAAAATTCATTTAGTATCCCTGAAATGAAAATTCTTAGTAAAATGTATATAAAATGCTTTATAGCAGTGCAGTCAAATGTGACACTGCTAGAGTTGTGTTGGGTTGATTTTAGGAGGAGGATTGGTGCATTAAGGTCATCGCAGGGTCATGGAGGTGATCTGGACTTTGCAATGGGGCCAGGTGTGAAGGACTTACTTTTTTAGTTCTGGTGGCGTGGTGTGGTCGGTAGTAGTTCATGAGGAGGGGCAGGGGGCATTGGGTTTTTTAACACGTAAGATTCTTGTAATGTTAGTTCTAATGCTTTTTTATTGTCTTTACAGTATAGGCTTCATAAACTAATAGGGACTTTGATATGAGGGTTTATGAATTATCGATACACAATTCACACAGGGCACTAGAATTGACAACACCTTTATAAGGAAATTCGATCGAGAAGAATACTTGGAACGTGTTCGTGTACGCAAAGAAAAGGTACTATACTTTACTAGAACTGGTATTATTCTTTATCATGTAGAAATAAATTGCAAAGTGTGGACATATTCTATAAAAATATGCAGAAATGCTTGGGCTAGGCATTTTCGAACAGGGCCACTAAAGCTTTATTCAAATAACTCCTAGTTTCTGCCTTAAATCTATATAGTTCCATCAAAAAAATTGAATAACAAAGCTGAATTAAAATCATCACATCATTGGTCCATAAGAAATTAATGGCTTACAGCAAAAGATTTACGCCTCTTGAGATCTTCACGGGCAATCTCAGTAGTCCGTTCAATAGATTTTGTTTCTTCCTATGTATGTAGATCAACCTTCTTACCCTCGACATACCGTTCTTCAATGTCCCTTTTCAGTTCTGCATTTATACAAACACTAGTGGATCCTACTGAATTTTCATTTTCTTGAGTAAGCACCTCATGTTCCTCATATTTCTCCTCTTAGAGAGTAGCTAAATTTGTTCCCATATTTGAAGTTTTATGAACTTCATCCCCTATAAAAGGATATTTGTCTACAAAACCTTCTACGGTGTTGTCACCCACTGTATTAACCTTCACGGTGTCTTCTTTCGCTGAAAGGGCAATATCATCATCGAGAGCATCACACACGGGAGCTTTAATAGTATCCTGACATCCACCCACTAAACATTCCACTAGATTTTCAGATGACTCTGCAATTACCTGTTCAACATCTCCCTCTCCCGTGATTCCACCCACTCTATTATACCTCCCCCTCCTGTGATTTAAATCGAAAGCATCCCACGCGGGGGATTTAATAGTTCCATGTCTTTTTCAGATCCCCCATCAACCTTCTCAATCATCCAGTTTTGATCTTTCCTTAAAGATCTTAGATTCTCAACCAAATTATCATTTCTTGATACTTCATATTTACAATATAGTACCGCCTTAATGCTCACACGTTCGACTTCCCCTCTTTCGGCAACATGACCTTGTTCATATGGTGATCCCAAATCAGTGGGCAAAGTACAATCATTTTTAGTATGTTCATGAACTGATTCACACTTCACATTCTGAATATCTTCTGAACAAGATGCTATTTCATCCATACCACTTTTTTGAACCTCCACTTCAGGATTTGCGATTATTGTACCTTCATTGCCATTGATTACTTGGGTTTGTTCCATAAAAGATTCTGCTTCTATGAATACAAAATCACTTCTAGATCTCTCGCCCGCCATTTCCTCCTTCTTAACCATCAAGGGTTGTTCTTCCAGTGGATAACTTAAATTGCCACCTAAAGCATCAAGACCTGACACTTTTTTCTTAAAATATCATAAACGGATAATATTTTGTTAATAAGACAACATAATTCAAAATGCCAGCATGGGGGATCAGCATCCATACGTGACAGTTAAGCAACACAAGCTTGTTCATATGCAGATTCTGGATCGGCAGGTAGAATGCCATATTTTCCAGCATTTCCAGAAGATTTAAATCTTTTGATAAGTCAGGGGTAACTACTTGGCAAGAAACCAAATCAATGACATTTGTGATAGAAAGAAAAGAAAAATGAAGAATGAAAACTCAAAATTAAACATATGCTTACCTTTCCCTCCTCTTTTATCCGGGCTTGGGACCGGCAATGCTCAAATAAATATTAGCATTGGCGGAGTTAAAAGGGGTTTTACAATAAAAAAAACAGTGCAAATTAATTCCAAATCAAATATAGATAGATCCAAACAAAGTTAATAACAAAACATATTCCAAATTAAGTCCAAATAAAGATAACTCAAACAAAGTTCACAACAAACGAATAATGCAAACTAAGTCCACATATAGATAGCTCAAATAAAGTTCACAACATAAACTAAACATATTTGAGCCAACAATCCAGCCATAGAAAATATCCCCCCAATAATAGGTCAGCAAAAGTGAATTGGCCACCTTGAGGAGCATTAAACAACCTAGCATCCGACTTCATCATTTCCTCCACATATACTTTCCTCTCCTCGACTCCAACTCTCTTACCATGACATATATCCTTTATTGCATCTGTCACGACATACCCCTTTGTCAATTCTTCAATATACCTATCAAGCAAGATGACTTTGGAATTGTTGGTAAGAGAAGGTGTGGTCACGCAAACAGGACGAGAAGCGGATGAAAAAACATTATCCAAATTTTGACAGAGATTCCTATGTTGTAGACTTGTATTGGATGACTGCTCACTTATCGATGTGATTGGTGGGCCCTTTTCGTTTTGAGCAGTGAAGGCATCAACCAAACGTTGTATAGAGTCCTATGAAAAAATGGATCAAACAATAGTAAGTTAATATTTATTACATCTAGATAGGTATTTTTAATAAATGAAATTATATAAAATACATATATACCATAATTTGTGTGTTATTTTCCTCAAACCTTCTATTGACGGAAGAGATGATATCTTCCTTCAATGCATCCACATCATCATTTGCCTTCTTTCTTTGTTTAAGTTTGGCCTTTGCCACCCCTAAATGCATCAACTGCTTCTTCGAAATTTAGGGACAAACTACACGAACTCCTTCCCTTTTCTCCTTCCCAAAAACCTCTATCAACTCATCATTCTCTATGCATTGGCTCTTTTTACTACCCTCTCCACTCTCGCTCTTTCTTTTCTCCACTGCATCCTTTACTTTATCCTATCAAATGAATGTTATAAATAGAAATGAGAAAATTTCATTACATAACGCAATAAATAATACTAAAAATACTGTTATTTTTCATGTAAATACGCACATAGTAAATCTTAGAACTTTTTAAGACATTCCCCGTTTTGTCCTCGTATCCCGTAAGCCATGTATTTACTCGCATTAATTCTTGTTCTGGGTTCGATAGAACCTACAATTTAAATATCACATGTTATACACAAAATTGGTGCTGATAATTGAAAAACATTATGATACATACCATTTCATGTTACAAATCAACATAGGTGCGATGCCCAAGTGTATGGGAATATTCTAAATTGGTTCGATTCCTGGCATTTTTAATGTTTTGTGACTTCTTTTTTGCTTTCCTTTTGTTCTCCAAAAATAATATCCATATGTTGGGATCAACACCTTCCGGTAGGACTCCAGGATTGTCTTCAATAGGCAAAAAACATCTCATATTACTTTTGTGTGTCCTAAACTTTTGTGCAAACCTTTTCTCCATCAGCGGCCGGGCCACCTCCGGTTCAACATATAACTCAAATCCTACCATTAAAGCATTCCAAACATCATCTTTGTAATTGTTTGGCACAACTCTCCAATCTTCGTAACTAATCAAAATATAAGATCTAACAAGATCACCAACACGAGTGCTCCATCTCCCACTCCACGGACCGACTATACTCCCATCCACTAGAACCGTGACTCTCATTTTACCATCTTAGGTCATATATTGTAATTGTTTAGCATTTTTATCCATTTCATCTTGCTTCTTTTTATTTTCACTTGAGGTAGGTTGCTTCGAACCTCCATCGACTAATTATTGTTGCGGAGTGGATGATATATGTTGCGGTGTTAATGACGTTTGTTGTTTCGAACCACCACTTGCACTTGAAGCCATGACGCCCAATATTGTGCTGCCAAAGCAAAAATAGAAATAACAATCGTAAAATAATATGTATTGAATTATCATATTACGACAACATCAACATATTGATAGAGATATATATAGAAATCACAAGATGATATCATTAAAATCAAAAGTCGCTACTTTCAACGGTTAACATACCACCGATAAATTTATATATTAACAATGGGGTAAAACAAAATGTAGTCATGTTGGCTAAACAAAACAGCTTTCAACAGTTACAATATCCAAAAGAAAATATTAAAACAACTAAATGGATTCATATTGCTTGAGCAAACTTTCCAAGTGCGGTTGGTCTTCAAGAATAGATTGGAAGATTGTTGGTGTCTCTAAGTCGTCCACTTGACTCGTCAATCTCTTCGGTGAATGTAGAACAACCAACCAATTGGGATTTTTAAGATATTTCGAATAGAATGCTTGACTAGCCTCGGATGCGAGAATGGCAGGCTCATCGTACTCATTATCAACACTCTTAAACTTATCAAAATTTACCATTACTAAGTTAGAGTCCGTACAAAGCTTACAACCATTAGTCTTATCCTCCACTCTCACCCAATCACAATAAAATACCACCTCCTTAAACATGGTATAGTCCAGCTCAATAATTTGTTTGATAACTCCATACCACATAGTCTAAGTATTTATGAGATTCTTATCACTTTTTCTAGCTCGAAATTGTGTCCATGCCTTCAAGCAAACGCCGCTATCCTGTGTGACAACAGTATCGTCGTGATACTTAGGTGAGAATATGAAACCATTTACACGATATTTTTTATATGTTTTAGCCTAAAATTGCGGCCATTGAACTAACCTCCACAATGTTTCATTTGTCTTCGTCTCTCCTTGTTTCAAGAACTGTTTGATGGAAACAAATCATAATTACTACAATGTTTCAATTCTCATCACACTTAATGAAAAGATTAATAAAAATATTAGTATTTATATAATCACCTTCTCGGATAACCAAGGGATAAAAGAAGTTTGTTTCTCCACTTCTGTCATTTCAATCCCCTTCCGTTTAGCACGAGACATGAATTTCAGTGATGCTTTATACTCACTGCAATATGTAGTTTGATATAAGTAATTATAACTCAAACTGATAATTAATTCTTAACAATAAACAAACGAAAGAACTCAAACCTATAGTACTCTTGAAGTCCATCAACATTTAGTCGAAATAATCACTACAAGAGAAAAAACTTTTAGTTGCAAAACAAAATTGTGACTAATCATTAAAAATTTGCCACTAAAGCATTTAGTGGCAAAAAAATTTGTCACAACTTTTCTACTAAAGACCTGCTACTAATACCTTAGTGACAATTTTTTGGCGTGTGCTACTAAATGTTACAAATTTAGTGGCAAACATATATTTTCTACTAAATGATGTACTTTTAGTGGCAAATTATTTGCTACAAAAAATAATCAAAATTGTCACTAAAAATATGTTATTTTCCACTAAATGGTTCTTTTTGTAGCAAATATATGATTTGCTACAAAAACTAAGTTTTTTTTAAGGACGAGATAGTTGTATGGTAATTCAGATTTGCCACTAAAACGTTCTTTTGAAGAAAATATAAGATTTGCTACAAAAACTAAGTTTTTTCTTAAGGTCAAGATAATTATGTGGGAATTCAAATTTTCCACTAAAAATATTTTTCTGTAGCAAATTATTGCCTCCACTAATAGTTATTGCATTCAATATTCGTATTTTATGCATATAATGATTAATCAATAATACTAAATGCATTCAATTTTCTTATTTAATATTTGAGATAATTAAGACAATCTAGTTAGAACATTTATGCTTCATTGCTTCACAAAATATCTTTATAATATTGTATACTCAATGTACTTATAACATTCCACATCAAAATCAAGTCATATACATCAATTACATAAATCTTTTCATCATTCACAAGAAAAAACAAGTACAAAAGAAATAGATATGCGACTATTGATCATTTATACTTCACACATCTCTTCTGCTACTCATGTACTATTACGAGTTATGCGATTAGATAACTCCTCAAATCTTCGAAAAAGGTCATTCAATCGTTCTTTCATTGCAGCGTTCTCCCTTCGAGCTTCATTTGCTTTTCTCCTCGCCTCGTCAGCTTCCCTTCTAGCCTCATCAGCTTCTCTTATGGTCTCAGCAACTTGTCTATCCCTTTTAATATATTTCTTCCTTTGCATAGCTTTATCTTCATTTGGAAATTTAAACTTATCCTATTTAAAAGAAAAGAAAAAATATTAAAACTAACTTTACATGGGGATGTGTTCTATATACGATCATAAGTAGAAGCTTACCAGCATAAGTGTCCATATGTGTTCTTTGATCTCTTCCTGGATGTCACCCAATAACTAGAATTTAAATGGAGTGTGATCGCGAATAACAATGTCGATTTCATATTTGAAATTAGATGTAAAATTACGCACTAGAAAGCCCTCCGAGATGATGATTTCGATATTCTCCCCCCTTTCAAGTTTCTTTTGAAACCCAATTACCCACTAGACAGCCCTCCGAGAACACTTGCAAATTTTAGCAAGCATTTTTAATTTACAACGGCGAAGATCGAGCCCACTAGGTAACATAAGATAGAGCCTATAGGGTACTGAAGTCATTGACACAAGGACGAAGGAACAGTACTTGGGTAATTGCCTACCTAAAAATCAATACGAGAGAAAAGATCAATAACATGCATAGTGGGTGTAACATACGAGTATAAAAGTACAATGCATAAAAGAGCATCCAAACTGAAATTGTCAATTTTTTATATAGGACTTAGATTTTTAGGGTAAATCACAATTCTAAATACTTCCCGACTACGTCAAATATTACACCAGCCTCCCTTCTTATCTTTAAATATTACAACGGCCTACTTCTTTCACAAATTGCACTCAACAAGTGTGACAAAACCAAAACAAGATGATGGGGGAATGTCAAAGGACAGGGAATATCGTAACTTGAAAGAAAAAAGGTAGATACCTAAAATTATGACGAACAAGAGGATTTGTAATTTACCCCATTATCCATCTAGACATATTTGCGCTTCCTTAATTAAGAACAAATAACTCCACCGATAATAGACATTAGGAAAAAAACCACATGAAAATTTACGTATGAGCTAAACCAGTAGAGTTTTCAAAAAGCCTCGCAAGCTTTACTTTATCCACATTTAAAAACTCACCGACAAGAAAACCATAAAAACTATGCTTTGATATAAAAGGGACTCGATGATCAGATCACAATCTTACCATTACAAAATAAATGTTATAATACAAAATTTTAGGATATTTTTGTCTTCAACATCCAAACCACACACAACAAATCAGTTGGGTAATTCAATAATTGTCCTTATTATGTACTGAACAGAACCTGTCAAACACAATTTGTATAAATTAATGGTCTTACTCACAACTGCCACCTCCTCAGTTGTACTTCAATGAACGAAAAAACAGTAACTTGATTAGTACATCAGAAAGAAAACAAATTAATTATAGCTACCTTTTCACATAGTAATTTCAAAATACATGAAAACAAATTAAGAAAACTTTGAAACGAGCACATTGTTACAGCATTAGCAAACACGAGGTTGGGATCCACCATTATCATGAACATCAAAATTCCAAAGCAGCAAATGCATGCACACCCATGTTTTCAAGGGGGTGAAGTAAGAAAATGCACACTTGAAAAAAACAGTATTCATATACGCAATATTTCTCATCTACCCCAAAACGCTTCTGACCCACCTAGAGAACAATTTGGGTTTGGAGACCGACAAGCAGGACCCACAACAATAACAAACTTGCGGGGAATCCGATATTACAGTGCATAAAACTTTAGGTTGTGATTTGAATTGTTTTGTTTTTCATTTTTTTGTTATAAGGGGTCACTAAATAGTGCCTCCTTATATTCCCATTTCAGAACCACTCTGTTTTCAGTCAACTCCAAGTACGCATGCATTTATATTTCAAATATAAGACCTACATTTATCAAAAAATAGATGGAAAAAAAATCAAGATATCATAATGTAATTGAGATGAGATGCCTCTCCTTCAATCAAGAACACGTTCTAATTGATTTTGTAATTCAAAAACCCTATATTTAATATATTCTCATACTTTCTACATGCACGAGGCAGACTAAAGCGATTACAAGATACTCAAAGATGTACCACTCATTATATACTCAGAGGAAACATAACCATATGCATTACCCGAGCTGATACATGGGTCTCATTTCCTTGTGGCCCAGCTTTTGCAAGCCCAAAATCAGATAGCTCAGCTGTATAATCCCGCAGCTCCACAATCAGATCCAGATTCACTATCAACAAAATGTTTTTTAACGATAAAAAAGACGATAATTAAAGAAAAAGAAAACCTTAATTATGTATCCAATGAACATTACTTACCAATAATCAAGGCTCTAAAAAACGCGGGGCGTGATCGAGGCGTGGAGGCCAAGCCTTAAGCCTTGGAAGCCTAGGCGGGCCTTAGGCGTAAAAAGACATGAAAAGACGTTTAGACCTTTTTAATATATTTAAATATTTCTTAACCATAACAAGGCTGTTAAAATAATAAAATTGCACATATCATAAAAATATGTCTGAATAATTACAAATTAAAATACTAGATGATTATTTTGGATGATATAATGGTCCGGTTTGTAAAAAAATCTTTAAAACGCGATATCGTTCACTAAAGCAATGTTGTTTTTAGAGAAAAAGTGCGCCTTAATGGTTTTGCCAAGCATAAGGCGTCAAAATCTTAAGGCGAGGCGTTTCTCCTAAGCCTCAAGCCTAGGCGTGCCTAGGCGGGTTTTTTAGAACAGTGCCAATAAAATATTAGAAGTCTTGAAATCCCTATATATAAATTCTACAAGTAATCAATTTATCTATGTCCATTAAAGATGAAAGACATTTTTCTACAATGCCAAACCGTCGGCCTTAAACACTCCAACTACTCAGATATGATTGGTATTAAGAAAATAAAACCAATATCATGGTGCCTATGAATGCACAGTTTAAAATTATATGACCAATTTAGACGTGATAATGCTTACTGTGGTATTCGTAGCAACCGTGTGATCATGTTTGAGTGATTATCCACGAATGCAGTGGGAGAGAAAGCCAAGTGGTCCATTCACAGTAAACATTAACCTCAACTTGATGGCGAACACAACTGCAGGTTGGTCATTCCTACAAGTGGCAACTACAGAGGAAGTTGCATCTCCGCTTAGAGTCATTCAGATCGAGGGCCTGTCCATATTAAAGATTATAAAACACTGCGAGGAGTTTTCAACAGCTGTCGTCACAGGGAAACCTCTTGGGTTAGATGTTGGCAGTGTTCTCAAAGTAACTAACTATTTTCCCTTCCCATTCTGTGAGGAAGACGAGGAGATTGAAGCAGATAGTGCTAATTATCAGCTGGAGATAATGAGGTTCTTGAGAGAGGTTAATGTTGATAATAACACTAGGGGATGGTATTAGTCAACTTTATTAGGTTCTTTCTAGACAGTGGAACTGATTGAGACCTTTATGAATTACCAGGAGAATATAAGACAGTGTGTCTGCAATATATATGATCCTTCAAAGTCCAACTAAGGTTTCTTAGCTTTGAAGGCCTTGAAGCTTTCTGATTCTTTCATGGACCTTTATCATAATAATAATTTTACTGGAGAGAAGCTGCTAGAGAAAAATCATTCATGGGTGGATATCTTTCAGGAGATACCTATAAAAGTATCAAACTCTGCGCTTATTAGCGCTTTTATGATCGAACTGGAAGCCGATACACCTGTGACCCAGTGTGATTATGATAGGTTTCAATTATCAACCAATCATTTTATGGAGAGGAGTGTGGAATTTTTGATTGAATGCATGGATGATTTATCAATGGAATAACAGAAGTTCTAATTTTACTATCGGGATCTATCATGTTAACAAGCCCAACAACAATCATGGCTTCAAAAAAGAAGGGCTGAGAACATGGCACGCACAGCTACAGGTGAAGAGCCATTGCCGAAGGAGGATCCTTCAAATCCTATTTTAAGCCACTCCCTGAGCCATCACGATTGGATAGCTTTCTCATAATAAATCAAATTTCCAACTACTGTAACCAAATTAACGGTGTTGCGGGGCAGAGTTTCAGCAAACTGTACTTGATGAAGGCTCTGCATGAGAATTAAAATTATTTTAAGGCCCATCGTTCCAACACATGAAGCCTTGGTTCAACAATTTTATTCTTCTTTTGGTGATTATCCACTCCTTGAGCACAAACTTCATTCAGGCTTCCAACTTCATCATTTCATGAAGTCTAATAAAAAAGGTTAGTGTGATCCTTGGTGATGTCTCAACTTCATTTCATAAATCTATGATTTAAAATAAACATATATCCACAAAACCAAGTAGATAAATTACACTAAATGACATGTATTAGAGATCTATCATTAAAAAGTATACAGATCTGGCATTATAAGCTGTAACAAACTCAATTACATAACATTTGAAATAAAATAAAGGATCCAAGTGACGCAAACTGTTTATTATATCAAAGTATCAGTTTAAAATTATTGTATCTATAACTATAATATTTTTAGTTATATCAAAGTGTGAGTTTAAAATATTTATGTCAATCAATTGTTCATGGGTAGAAAGAAAACACATGCTAGTAAGCGAGTTCAAGTTCCACCTAGTGGGACGGGAGGGACTTATCAACCATAAGAGTCTTCTTCGACTTCATGACCATCACGTCGTGGTAAATCCCCTAGTGACTCTACTACATATTCATCCCGATCAATGGGAAAGACACCCATCACCCAGCTAAATAGTGCCTTCATCCTAATTATCCTGCACTCGCATCTGCACCTCACCATACTGCTGAGCCTATTGTTCGATAGAGTCAGCAAACTTCTATCACTTTGCATTTTGAGTTTATGCAATTTCAATTCAGGCAGGTCCATGATGAGATGTCTTGTTTATGCAAAACAGAACCATCTCAACATAGTTGGCTTCTTAAATAAAAAATAGTTGGTTTGATATTATTAATGTGTTGGTTAGTTAAATAACCATCATTGTTGGTTTGTTAAATGAAACCAAAATTCACTTGTCCAAATCAAACCAAACAGTCATACATACAACAAAACGCACAATAAAACTAACTACAATTGAACATTCATACATACATTCAAAATACACAACTAAACTAACTACAACTAATCAGTTGCAATTTTAAAGAATGAAACCAAAATTCACTTGTCCAAATCAAACCAAGCATAAAGATTATAAAAACAAATCAATTGAACAGTCATGCCTACAATAAAACACACATGATTGGTATTGACACTTTATCATTGATGTAGTTGAGGACAAAAATGCATACATGATTAGTTAGACTTCAACAATCTATTTGCGTTTCATAGAAAGTAAAACAAATAAAGGATTAGTTAAACTTCATATGATTCATTATTAAGAATATAATAAACGCAACCACTCTTGAAGAAAACTAAGTCATTAAAAGGAGAAGCAACATATTTGCTCCTGATGGTCTACTACAAGTGGAGGGAGAACTGATCAGAATTTATTATACAACATATTTGAATGAGCATGTGATGTTTCTCTTTTTGCTCCATAACTTGAAATGGTGTTTATATACCATATCCTTCCTGATGCATTTGTCAGATCAAATGTCACTTTAATTTTATCGTAAGCTATATTTGAGTGTTTTGTTAGAGAAAAACCTTGTTCTATCATTTTACTTGTATTTATGTAGCTGAAATTCAATCATTTCACTTGAGCAAGAAATTCTCCCAAGAGAGTGGCCACCAAAATTAGATGAATAGTTTGAAAAAAGCATTAAAGCTTGTTAACATTGTTCATAATCAGGTAAGTAGTGAAGTGAAATTGTTTGTTGTGTTATCAGTTTAACAAGTTTTCTTCTAAGTTGTTTAGGCTGAGGTGAATCTCTTGTGTAAGGTACTTGAGACTTTGGATTGAGAAGGGTAGCAAGAGGCTTTAGTGAGTTTCTGAAATTGTGGCTATTGATTTCTTAAAGGTTCACTGTGTTATTTCCCCTACTTTTGTTCCTCCCTTATCTTTCAAAGAATCTATAGGTTCTGTATCCACATGACAATCCTACTACTATTAATATAAGGTTTGTCCTAGTAAAAAATGATGAAATTATGGAAAGATGGAAAAACTACTTTGAGAGGTTATTAAATGGAGATAATGGGAGTAGATGAGATATAGAGGAACTTAGGGAGACTCGAAAAAATATATTTTTCTGCAGAATTAGGACAACAGAGGTTAGGATTTCTCTAAAAAAGATGAAAACAGGGAAGGCTTTAGGACCAGATGGTATCCCTATTGAGGTTTGGAAGTGCTTAGGGGAGGATGCAGTATCATGGCTTACAAAATTATTCAATAGAATTTTAATGACTAATAGGATGCCCAATGAATGGAGATAAAGTGTTTTAGTACCTATTTATAAAAATAAAGGGGACATACAAAGTTGTTCAAATTATTGTGGTATTAAGTTAATGAGTCATACAATGAAACTTTGGGAGAGAGTGATTGAATATAGATTGAGATTAAGGACAACAGTATCTGAGAATCAATTTGGGTTTATGCGAGGAAATTAATGGAGAGGTATAGGGAGAAAAAGAATGATCTTCATATGATTTTTATAGATTTGGAGAAGGCGTATGATAGGATACCCAGAGATATAATATGGTGGGTTCTACATAAAAGAGGAGTGACTCGCAGATATATTGATGTGATCAAGGATATGTATTATGGTGCGATGACTACAGTAAGAACATCAGCCGCAGAAAGTAGTGAATTTTCAATTACGGTAGGTCTACACCAAGGTTCAGCATTAAGTCATTATCTCTTTACGCTTGTTATGGATGAGTTGACTGGACAAATACAAGATGAGGTGCCATGGTGTATGCTATTGCAGATGACATGGTTTTAGTGGATGAGACTAAGAGTGGGATTAATGCTAGGTTGGAATTGTGGAGAGAAACTTTAGAAACAAGAGGATTTAAAATAAGCAAAACCAAAACGGAATATGTGGAGTGCAATTTTAGTAGTAATAGGAGGACAAATGGAGATGTGGTGAAATTGGAGGGTCAAGAGATACCTAGAAACGATCATTTTCGTTATTTAGGATCGATTATCCAAAAAGATGGAGATATTAGTGATGATGTTACTCATAGGATTAAAGCAGGCTGGGTTAAGTGGAGAAGTGCTACCGACGTTTTATGTGATAGGCATATACCTTTGAAACTAAAAGGTAAATATTATAGGACGACCATTAAATCCGCCATGTTATATGGAACAGAGTGTTGGGCAATCAAGAAACAAAATGTGCAGAAAATGAGTGTGGCGAAGATGCGAATGCAAAGATGGATTTGTGGTAAAACTCGAAAGGATAAAATTAAAAATGAACAAATTTGTGAAACGGTAAAAGTAGCTCCTATAGAAGATAAATTGAGAGAAAACCAACTTAGATGGTTTGGACACTCAAGCGTAGACCAATGGATGCTCCTGTAAGGAAGCGTGATTTAGTTAGTATTGATGGTAACACAAGGGGTGGAGGTAGGCCTAAATTGACTTGGTGGGATATTATAAAAAAGGATATGATGTCATGTGGTTTAACCGAAGATACTGCACTGGACAGAATGGAATGGAAAAATAGAATTCATGTAGCCGACCCCAAATAATTGGGAAAAGGCTTTGTTGAGTTGAGTTGAGTTGAGAGTAACAGTTAAATATGAAAAAGTGGATTGTTCACATTTTTGGATGAAGTACCAGGTTACAATCCTACTATTTTTAACAAACTTGTACGGAGTTATCATATCATATTAGAAAAAAAAGCCATGGTCTATGTCTCAACGATCTTATAACGAATTTGGAGAAGGACAAAACATCGTTAACTCAATGCGTGATCAAGACATGACCCTCGCCATCGCTAACGTGAGACGAATAATGAAAAAACTCTACTCGCCGACTATAAGATATCTAAGGATGCTTAAGATACAATTTAGGAGTGGGTGTCTGAGTTGAAAAATATATGTGAAAGTATATTGGTACATATGAAGGACCGTACATGGGATTGAATGCAATTCTATAGGCTTTTCAGAACATAAAAACTAAGTAGGACAACCGATACCTTTTTCTACTATTCAAGTTCAATTAATGACCGATAGCTGAAAACTCAAGTCATGTCAAACAAAAATTATGGGATAATAAAATTTGTTGTCCCTCTTCTATTTGGGTGTTAACATTAATGTAGTTCGTATGTGAAAACAAACATATAGAACAAAATCATCTATGTAAAGTCTTAAATAATTTGGGTTCGTTTGAATAATTTTTATTACAATGAACACATTTATAATTCTCGTTGATTCCTTAAGACAGTTGATAACAACGAAACACATTAAACATTATTGTACTGTTAATATTCACAATCTAAGATTCTACCACCAACTTCAGCAAGATCCTACCACTAATTTTAGCAAGACCCTACCACCAATTTCGCCAATTTCATAATATAAGATTCTACCCCAATTTCACTAATTTTATAAAGTTTCAAAGGAAATATATGAGCGTAAAAAATATTAATTATTGGAAGGAGTTTAAATATGGTATAAACTGCTTCACATAAAATAACCACCAATATTCTATCTTATCAAAATATATTGTATGTTAATAGCCCGCATACACGTAAGAATTATATCAATATATAATGTATGTAAATAGTTGTCATACATGTAGGATCGTACATAAACGATCCAGAAACAAATCACTAAACACGGATCAATTAAAACGCATTAAACAATATTGTATTATAAAGATTCACAATTAATCACAATGATATATTAATCAATTAAAATTACCTCGCAAGCAAACGTGAAATTCATTCGATCTTAGATTCATAATCCAAGATTCTAGCACCGATTTCAATAAGATCCTACAAACTTTCAAAGAACATATATGAGCGTATAAAATATTAATTATCATAAGCAGTTTAAATATGGTATAAACTACTTCACATAAAACCACCGCCAATATTCTATATATCAAAATATAATGTATGTCAATAGTTCGCATACACGTAGGAGTTATATTACTATGTAATATCTTATACATGTTTAAACAAACCCCCAATTTTGGTAACGAAATATGTAATATGACATCTACTCCAAGTTATCATATACAATCCCTAGGGCTTTAGATAATATACAACTTCCCTAAATTTAGAAATCAATACACAAACTTAAAATCAACATTAAAAGACATGTCAAATATTAATAAATATGTTCACAAAAGAAAATCTTAAAAAATAAGAAAAATATACCTCTTTGATAGAGCCTTTTCGAGCATTGATGTGAAGAATAGTCCATCCTCTATCATCCCTAAAACATAAATTTCATCTAATGATAACTAATAAAAAAATATTAGTACATAAAGATTGTAACTAATTTACAAACTTAACAAAAATATCAGTACTGGTATGCTTGATTTGAGTTTGAGAACCCAAAATCGAAAATTATATTGAACCCAAAACTAAAAACTATACAGAACCCAAACCAAAAATTACGCACTTGGAAAATGAACTGTCCCCAAAAATCATCTGTGGCAAATGGATTAAAATACTTTTAATCATGGATTTGAGTTTGAGAATCAAAAATCGAAAAGACATAGTCTTCTTTCAAAATTATACAGAATAAAACCTAGGTACGAAATCAAAGGGTAAAACCTAGCTACGAAAACAAAGGGTAAAACCGAGATACGAGATCAGAACAAAACCGTGCTAAAAAATCAAAATTATAGAGAAGAAAACCTAGCTACAAAATCAGGAGCAAAATCTCACCTGCTAAACCCAAACCAGTGCAAATTAAACCGGACCAAATCAGGAGCAAAATCGCAACTCAAACCAGCTAATGGATTTAAAAAAATCATACTCGTACCTGGCTAATGGATTTTGGGGATTGGGGGATTTTATAGTAGCTAGTAGCAAGAGATAAAACACACCTGACTAATTGATTTGGAGGATGAATGGAAGATAAATATGACTTGGGGGATGACTGAGAGAAGTTACATTTTCGGTGTAGTTCGGAGGGAATGCTCCTAAATGGTTTTTTTTAGACAATAATTTTCAAGGGTAAATAGAGTCTATCTCAAATGTTTTTTGTGACAAAGTAAAATATTTGCTACTAGTGAATATATATTAGTGGCAAATATTTAAAGCTTGTAACTAATTAAAATTTTGTGTTTTCGCTAAATGTTTAATTCTTCCCACTTAACATTTAGTGGCAAAATTAGTGGCAATTTTAATTTGTTGCCACTAATAAATTATCTTTTAGTGGCAAACACAAATTTTGCAACAAAATATATGTTTTAGTGGCAATAAATGATTAGCCACTAATATAATTGCTATGGAATGATATTTTTCTTCTAGTGAATACCCATCAACGTATTTGTTGAAACAGTACGGGTCCCAACATTATAGTCTTATCATCAAGCAAAGGCCCTTCATCAGAGAACTCTCCACCTTCCTCTAAAAAGGCTTCACATGAGCATTTGTGATTTCCATAAGATGGATTTGTCATGTACTCCATGCAATATCTAACAGATTCAGTAACAACGTAGGATTCTGCAATGGAACCTTCAACATACCACTTATTATTGGGTATATCTTTGAAATCTTTCGTCACCCTATTTGTGTAAGGTAGTAAAAATTAACAACAAGCATTATTAACTTAAATGGATCATATTTTATTATATTAAAAGGTAAAAAAATCACCTTTCGAACGGATACATCCAATGAGTGTCGGTTGGTCCACAAACCAGGGCTTCATCTGCTAGATGCACAGTGAGGTGAATGCTAATATCAAAAAATATAGGTGGGAAATATTTTTCCAACATGCACAATGCTTCAACAACCATGTAATTGGCTCTTTGGATATCTTGCCTAATTAGCACCTTACAGCACAACATGTTAAAGAACAAACTTAATAGTTGTATTGCTCTTCTCAAATCTCGATGTTTCGAAAAGGTATGTTGGAGCAACAGAGGTAGCAGATGTTCAATTATGACATGATAATCATGCGACTTTAAAGAGTGAAAATATGGGGGACTAAGACTTACTATATTGCTCAAGTTAGAGGAAAAATTGGTAGGAAGCTTTAAGTCATTCAAAATTTGGCAGAATTGACTTTTTTCCTCTTTATCCAAGATAAATGGTGTTGTTGGTTTTATCATTTTTCCAGTTCATCCATTAGCTTGAAGCCATTGACCATTGTGTATGCCCATACCCTTCATATCCAATCGCCCCTTTTCAGTAAACTTTGTTTTATTATCATTAAGAATTGTGTTTATTAAATGCTCTGGAACATTTTTTTATGTGCATCACATCAAGGACATGTCAAAATTGATGATATGGCCAGTATTCCAAATCAAAGAAAATAGATTTTTCATACCAAGCTTCTTTAAATTCAACATTATCATTCCCATTAGCATTATTAGACTTTCTCTTCTTAGAGGGAAATTTTGAGACTTTTCCAGTTACATACTTTATATTTCTTAACTTCTCCACAAGTGCATCTCCGTTTAGTAGAACTGGGGGACGTCCAACTTCTTGTGTCCTAAGTCCCAAACCTCTACCACTACTAAAAGGATGATCGCTTTTAAGAAACTTACGATAGTTTGTGTAAATCTTCATTCTCTTTCCAATATAAAATACAGTTGTTAACGCAAGCGTGAATGTAATTTTCTTTCATCCCTAGGTCTTTCATCATTCCCTTCATGTTTGAATATTTTCATGGTAATGTGTTTCCTTTTGGAAGCCACCTCTTTAAGACCAACAAGAGAGAGGTCATGCTATTTCCCAACCAACCAAACTACTTTTTTAAATTATGCAATTCCATAATTGCAGAGAGAGTAGTCTTGGGACCCTCACATGAAGGGTACAATTTCTCGGTCGCTAATTTATTATATTGATTATACTTCTCATTGTCGACATACGATTTTTCAGAGAATCGTTCCTGATCGGGTTCTACACAATGTTGTTCGTGCACTCCATAACATGCGTCAACTAAGTTTCGCAACCTTTCATTCTCATTGTTACCAGCTTCATCATGTCCTTCACAATCAATAGGTTCTACTACGGGACATGTTAGGTTCGATGATAGTGTTTCACCATATAAAACCCACTTAGTATATGTCTTGTCTATACCATGCATTATCAAATGACCCTTGATATCTACCGCAGTGAAACGCTTCTTATTTCAGCACTTAACACATGGACAAGGAAAGGTCGAGAATTGATGGCCATTGTTTGCAATTGCAAAATTAAGAAAAGACGCAACTCCATTTGTGTACACCTGACTTATTCTATTCCTCTCATTCATCCACTCCTTGTTCAATGTTTGGGACATCCTGCACTACAAAAAAAATGATTTACACACAATTTATATGACAATATATAAAAAATAGAATTATCTTTGACAAGTTATATGACAATATGGTTTTCACACAAGTTATATGACAATACATAAGAAAAATTACAATTAGAAAAATATTTATGAGTTGCTTCAAAACATAACTCATCTACAAAAATATACAAAATGGAACCCTCAAAATAAACAACAAAGGTATAACACATAAAATCTACAAAATGAAAATTAGGGCACAATATCAACAAAATAACTTCGAAAACTAGGGTTTTTTGTGTGTGTACATTATTCCGTTTTGAAGGTTACTAGCAATACCACTATAGAAAGAAATAAATCTGTGAGAGAGAGATACCTTCGAACAGACATGTCTGTGTTATCGACTTGTTTGGAGCGTTCTCTACACTTCTGAACAACCAGATGTGTTATCGACTTATTTGTATGTGTACGTTCTCTACACTTCAAAACAGGCAGTTGATAGAAAATACAGAAATCTCTTGTTTGGAGGAACAACGAGATGTGTTATCGACTTGGATTTCTTCACGACATCAAGAGTTCTACACAATCTCCCATGGCGTGTGTGAAAGAGAGAGAGAGAGAGAGAGATTTTGGGCGTGTGTGTGTTTGAGCGGGATTTCGAGTTTTGGGGGTGAATTTTTTCTAAAAAAAATATCTTAAAATATTAAATCAATATTAGTAACACTTATATTAAATTACTAACATTATTTTATTATGATAAATAGTAATGGTAAAATACAATTAGTAATCTAAAAAATAGTTTGTTAATAAAAGAGTGTTTTGGTGTAGTGAATATGTCTCGAGAAAATCTGTGTAAGTGTCTCATAGTTTTCTTTTATATAACTCTACCACAATTCATTTGTCATTCTAACAGACCCGATTTTTTTTTTAATTAATGGATTTTTTCCTCATACATTCCGTCTTGTGATATTATTTTACTTTTTGAATTTATTAATCATTGTCTTAATTAACAAAGATAAATTTGGTTTCTAAACATAAAAAAACATTTTTCTCACATAGACTTTAGGATTATTTTAATCTTTCTAAGAATAAAGTAAATTATCTTTCAAAATGAGGCAAATAACTTTGTTGGGAAAGCTATCACCGAGACCTCACACTCTTTCATTTGATTGAAGTTAATGAATTTTTTTTTTGCCAAATCTAAATTTACGTCTTATAAGCATGATGAATTTAAGATATATTGAATTAATACCTTTATTGCAAACTATAATTATAATAGACATTCTTCACAAAAAGAATATAATCTCTAAACTTTTTTTTAGATTTGGTTTGGCTTGGATTAGGATCATTAGGGTTTGAATTGAGAAACAATTATGATAAAAGCCCATAGCTAGGAAAAACTCCATTCTTGCAACTACCAAGGTAGAATCGATTTGACCTAGCTAGGTGGGTTAATTTGGGGTATTGGTCATTTTGGTTAGGGTCAAATATGGACTATTTTAGGATAATTTTTTTTTTTTTTGGATCTGTAAGAAGTTCTCATGATGCTATGGAGTATTATACTAACTTAGAATAACTGTAATACTTTTGGAAGCAATGATGAAGAACCAAGTTACACTATTTTTGTCTTTATAGACTAGTTAGGTTGTGTGTAATCTTTTATTTTTTGATAAGCTTGATCATACTATAGATGGGGGTGCAGTCTCGTGGAGGATCAACTACTTGAGGATTCAATATGATGATTATGTGGGGGGCTATTTACTAAACCCTGAACTAATGATCTGAACTCGTGTAGGTCTATATTATCCCATTCCTGGTCTATCGTGTTTAGACAACGAGGGATGGATCCTTCCTTATAGATATTGGTATATTGTTATATACTTAATTTCACAACGCCTTTGTGTATTTTAAGACTTTAGGGGTCGGGAAATTTTTAGTAAATACTAGTTGAGGGATGAAAGAACCTCCGAGGTCTAAATTTTCGTGATATATTTTATGTGTTGACCGTGAGAGTGATCTAACTTTTATAGTCATGGGTCGAGAGCACTCATTTTGATTATTGTGATGGCAGCACTGGGTTATTTTAATGTTATTAGTGATGGTTATATGATTCGGTAGAATCATATTTATGGCATTATAAAGGTAATTATATCCCATCATTCTAGTGGTAGTGTTAGATTACATGGGTTGGGATATTCTCATGTTGAATTAACATAACAACTAGATGAATATATTATTGTTATATTTTACATCTGTTTGAGATCATGTAGAATTTTTTTTGGTATATGGGCGTGACTTGTCTTGAATGAAAATCATTTTAGATCATAGATAGCTGCACAACAAAGGCTTCTCTAGTCCTTCCAGTCTATCTTTAAATTTGATGTAGATATTGGGGATTGCATCCTCCCTATTTATGTTTTTTTTCTTTTATATTAGTGAGAGTTGAGAGTACAGAGAGGAAGGGAAGTTGTAGCGGGGGTGTTAGGGAGAGCAAGGGCGGTAAAATAAATTTGGATACGATTGCTTTAATTTAAGGATGGTGGATAAATTGATTATACGTAAAATCGAATGGATCTGTGTGTGTGTGTGTGTGTGTGTGTGTGCATATATATATATATATATATATATATATCCGTGTGTGTGTGTGTGTGTGTGTACGTGATGATACCAAAAATGGCATCACCAGATCACAGATATAAGAAGCTCAAATGGGTATATAACAATGGCAGTAGACACACAATATAACAGTAGAGAAAGAGGTGAGGCGAAGAGGATGAACACCTGAATTTAAGTGGTTCGGCTGGAGACTACGCCCACTGTGTGTGTGAGAGTGAAGTCCACTAACAAATATGGATCTAATGGCCAGGGTTACAACACTTACGCTTTCTCTCTCTCTCTTCTAGATACAAATGAGCAGAGTTTTGCTAGGGTTTCAATTAAGAGACCCTTTGCAATGAATAATATGAGATGCATTTATAGTGCCTTGGGGGTGAATTGCACTCCCAAGCATGTAATAAGCATGTGAAGAATGTTCATATCCAATAAGGAGTAGCCAACTGTCTTCGTCACATGTATGTCATGATGATCAAATATTCCCTCACGTGAGAGAATGATCTGGGTATAACGGTTTTAGTTCATGTGTGTCACATATCCACGTGCACATCTCCCAGCGTATCCCAATGCACGCACTCTGTCAATAATATGACCCCGGTTGACCACTTTGGACAAGGTTAGACTTGTAAATCCACGAATCATTGAAGATTTAACACCTGTAATGTTGATTAGTCTCGACCTGTCCTCGTCGGCCTAGGTGAGGCTGAGGACGAGGGTGCTCAATCTCTGAGAATAATAATGAAGGTAACTCATCTTTTACAGTTACCGAAGGTTGAGGCCTTATTAGCTGCTCCATGGGCCGAGTCAGTATTGACCGAGCCTGATCAGGCCAAGTTGCAACGTCCCATTTCTACATGGTTAGTGATGGTCAGCTACGACCGAGGCTGCATGATCATGAAGATGAGGTCACGTTTGGCATATTAATCATCCATAGCCCTTAGTCTCTGATGTGTAGATGAGGCCGATGGGTAATGATATTATGTCATATGTTGGCACTGATTGTAGTTATTGGGAGGACATATGGTAGCCGTCAAGTGAGTGGCAACTGTTTGTGATAAGTGTCACAGTTCCTATAGGCTTGTATCCAATCGAGGCATAGATGGCACCTTAAATGCCTAGGGTTTCGCAATTGGCATGATGAGGCGTATGGGAAATTGTGTGTCGCTTTATAAAACGTGTACAAATCATTACTATTATTTAAATGATGTTTTATAAACCATTTTATCCTCCCTTGCTTCATACCCTCTACGGGCCTCTCTTCTAGAACCAGAGCTCTCGCCTCCTGTCTTTGTACTTCCAAACATATCTCCAGGCCATTCTCGCTTCCTCGTTCTTCCATTCCTCCAGGCAACCCTTTTCTTCCATTTCTTTCAAGCTTTCTTTTGGTTTTCCAACTTATTACAAGGTTTTAAGTTTTTTCGGTGAGCTCTTTTAGCACTTAGGCGACTGTATTGGGTGGTTAGGGCTCATTTCTAGGTAGTTTATGGTGGTATTGGGTAGGTATAGACTCTTTTAGTACCATAATCATTAGTTGTGAGCCCATTTGTGCCTTATTTGGCCCTTCGATTAACTTCGATATTTTTCCGGTCATCTTCTCCGGCATACACTCAAGATGTTCTTGAGTGTTCTTTGGACAAAATGATTTATTCCCCATTTTGATTCTTAAGTCAAAGATAGTCAAAGTCTTAAGTTGTTTTCCCTTTAAGAATTTTATTAAAAACTCCTCAAGTCTTACGTCGGCTTTTGGATACTACAAAGGCTTTATAGGTTAGCTGAAAATTTTCCATCACTTAGGGAGAAGTGCTTTCAGGAGATTCGTAGGGCAGAATAAGAGTACGAGGCAAAGCATACAGCCGAGCCCATTTGGGTACGACCCATTTTCCCTATCCCTCTGAAAACCATATACCCCTCTCCCTCCGAGACTGATAGGGTCGAGCTGACTGGGTTGCCATCTCCACGGCCAATAGGAGGGATGTGACACCCTGCCTGTTAAATTCCAGGAGTCAGTCCTATACCAAATTAAACAGGAATCTCATCTGGTTCATTCTTAGCATCACTGTCATAAAAATTATTAATTACTATCCACCTAGTCTTTAATTAAACTGATGCCAAATTTTATCTTATGAATGTAATCGAAACCAACCAATGTAAAAGAAATTCAAGTTAACCAATGCCATATAAAATTTGATCATGCCACACAACTAATAAAAGTGATAGCCGAACAACATCGACTATACAAGCAATCCACAAAGTGTAAGTATAAAAGAATACCGATACATGCCAAGACTGAATATAAAAGTATAAGCCCAATAGTACAACTGAAATGTCCCTATCTAGAGAGAGAATAAGGCAAGCGTCTAATCAAATATCCCGCAACATCCACATATATTGCAGCCCTGTAGGAAGAATCAGGCCTAGAGCCCCTATGGTAGGACGCCTAAAAGGTTTTGAAAATATTTTATAGCAAGGGTTAAAACCCAAAACATTTGAAAATATTTAGCAAGTGAATTTAAATACAAGAAATTAAAATGCAGGTATGTTCTTCATATTTAAGTTAGTATCATGCACTCCCTTGAGGACACCTCACCTCTCTACTAATGTGCACGCCTAACGTACTATACATGACCCACCTAGCTAACCACCCCGTAACTAGCCTTGTCACATATATTCTACTACTTTCCCCACTACTATATCCTGAGTGAGTTTAGCATACACGTTATAAGTTACTATTCACATTAACTTATTTAAACCAATTCTCATTCAATACTATAAAACCGTTTCACAAGTTATATTAATTATACATTTACACCATGTATACATATCCGTATATAATTCTGCATTATATATACGTATCATATCTCAACATTCACGCGAATGTCGGATATAAATGCTATCACCCAATGCGTAGGAGGGGGTCATAGTTCCCCTCGAAAGTGCTCGTTCCATACCATAACGGCCCACCCCTAATAACAGACGCTATGACATGGGAAATATACTCGCCCTTCATTCGCTAGTCAGGGGCTCACCCACATCGCGCAACCTCCAAAGATAGCATTAATATGGGTATGCTTTACTATAAATATTATTCACACAAATACGTATATATCATATATATACTACACATCACCGTATATATATATATATATATATATATATATATAAATCTAGGCTACCAGTGTATTATGTCCATAAACAAGCCTAAAATATGCAAGTCTATGGTCCGACTTCATTTAAATCGATTATACACTAATTGATTTTCTTTATTTTGGTGTCACCCTACAAATTATACCCGTACTCTCTCTCTCGTATTGAAATTCAATAATCTCAATCCATAATTCAATTTTATTCAATTAAGTACCCACTTAATTGGCAAGGTTGCAATTCACTAAATCATGAACCTTAAATCATTAAATTCATTAATCCTTCAATTATTTCAAGGGAAAACATTCACCAATTAAAACCTTAAATCATCACCAAAGTTGCAAAATTATCTAAATCAAAAATTGTGTATTTCAATTACGTAACAAGTCTGAATCAGGGGAGGCAAGAAATTTGACAGGCTTGACATGTCGTTCAAACAACAAGCCTTGTCATTCGAACGAAATTAGGTCTTGTTTGAACGAGATACTAGGTCGTACGAATGACCCTGGTATCATCTCCTTCTCTAATCTACCCAGAAAACCAGTCCACCATTAAATTGTTTAAATCTTTCATTCTCTACATATTTCTTCATCAAAACGTCCCGAGATTCATCCTAAATCCATACTTTTATCATATTTAATCTAACCCCAATAATTTCATCAATTAGGGCATCAAATTAATCAAATCTTAACACCTCTACAAATTTATAATTCTCAATAAAAGAAATCCCCAGTTTCTCATGAACACAAACCCTAACATATTAATTGATTCCCCCGTCCTTTAATATGAATAGGTAAGTGCAAATTAACTATTGCAAATTAAACCACTTGCCTTAATTTGTAGATCAAAGCCTTTGGATGAAGATGTTGGATTGAATTCAAGGAACTCCTCTTGTTCTTGAAGCAATCTCACAAAGTCCTCAAATTATCTTATAATGGCTCTCCTCTTAAGCTCTCCACACGTCTAGTCTTCTAAAATGACTTTAAGTTGCCTTACCCTTACACAATTAGGGTTAAAAACTCAAGTCCCATTTTTGGACCTATAGGTCTCCTAGAAAGGGCCCAAACTCTTTATTTAGAGATCAATTATGTCTAATTAAGTCCCAAAACCCAATACATACATATGGCCACTCATTTCGAACTATTTTGACCCATTCGGACTCAACCGTGCATTCCAAATTTAAGACCTCAAAAGGAGGCATAAAATGGTCCAAAATATTTAACCCTCAATTCGCCAAATTAATAAATTCCTTAAATTTAAAAATTCTCAAATCATGAATTTAATTTTCTCCAAATAAAATAATTTCTTTTTCTCCAAATATTTTATTTAATTAAAGGTCCTTGAATTTGCGGGGTGTTACATACTCCCCCCTTTACAACGGAATTTCGTCCTCGGAATTTGGATAAGACTAGTACTCCCAGTATTAATTAGCTCCGTAATCCTCTACACCGAATCCATAGTCCTTTTTACTGTTCCATAAGAGATAAGATCTTTAACGGTTTAGATGTAAGCCATCAAGGCAAAAAGCAACAGTTGGATCATTGGAACAAAGAGGCCATTTACATTTCATCATAGCACATGACTCGAGGTCATTCATTTCACACGCTAATAGAGCACAAGGCTCGAGAATTTTATTTATTCACGTATCACTCATTTTACACACTAACATAGTACATCACTTTGAAGTTTGAAACCAAAAGAAAAAGGCAGAACTCGGTTCACGAAATCTCCCATCTCTCCTCATCCGTTTGAAACCAAAAGTTTCACTCCCAAGTACATCACTTTCTCTCTATTTGATTTGGGATTTGGGTATATATGGATTTAACAGGGTTTCAGCCTAAAAATGGGTAGGGTGTGATTTTGAGGTGGTAGAAGGGGGAGCGTGTATTGCCGGATATGGATTCGGTGTTGATGAGATGACCGTCGCAGCGGTAGGATGTGGTTCTGCCAGTTTTTCCATTCAACTCTCTCTCTCCTCTCTCTTCTCACCCTCTTCAAATTGTTCTCTCTCAAGGTAGGTTTTCTCTTCCTCCTTCAAATCATTTTATACATCTTAATATTTTGCTATTATAATGTCATTCGAGGTATATTTTTCCATTCTAATGTTGTCTTATTTTATTCCTTTCTTTTTTTTTTTTGCAATTTTCTTCGTTTGTTCTGCAAACGCTTTTGTTCCTTTTAAAAAAAAATGGTTTGTTGAATATTAATCTTTACATCTGGAAGAAGAATCTTCTTTGAGATATCAAACTATCAGGTATTTTATCATTATTAACTTTTAATGGTTTGTTCATTTTAATGTTTGTGGTTAGAAAGACAAGTAGGGGAAATAGAGAAGTAAAAATGAAGAATCGAGTATTGAGTTTTTTGAAGTGGAAAGTGGGTATGGTGGTTTGAGAGGTTTCGGTTTCAGTTGGTCAGATTCATTTTTTGGGTTTGGGTTTGTTTTACACCTCAATCTCATTTCACTTTAATTTAATGTCACCTCAATCTCAAAACGAAAAGAGACATCACTTACACACACTAAGCCTCGAGCCTCTCAAACCGAAAAGAGACATCTCTTATACACGGTTATCAATATTGCCTCCTCCTTTTCATACCCCTCTCACTCACGGTCACGTTATCTCACCTGCTCCCCTTTTCTCAAGTCAGGTATCCCTTTCTCTAATCATAATTCTCTTCTCAATTTAATTTATTTTTGTGGGGGGGGTTTGATGTTGCTCACTGGGGAGTTTTCAGGTATAGCGAGGGTTTTCAGGTATAACAACGGTCTACCAAACTTCTTCGCCAGTTGGTGGCTGTTGGAGGGGATGTTGGGACAACTCTCCGAACGCTGCTAAAATATTGTCCTTGGATTCGAGGGATCAACTTCGCTCTCCCTCACATTGTGTCTGTTGCCCCAAATTGCGATGGCGCTGACCACGTTGGAGGTGACATGTTTGAGACCGTTCCAAAAGCTGATTCTGCTTTCCTCAAGGTGAGTTAGTATAGTTAAGCTAACAAAGTTTGAAAATAAATTACAAACGCTTCATTTAGAATAAGTGTTGAAATAGTGTTCAAATGGCAATGTAAATGACTGTGTTTTGTGGAGTTCAAAAGACTATGTCTTTAATTGTGATATATATTTTGTGGGTTGATTTTGATTCATTTTTCACATTTGTTTTTGTGATGAATTCATTTTTGTTATTGATTTGCAGGAAGGGGTTAAGTTTGATCGGCAACTGTGTTTTTGGTTTCTCCGATGATACGACCACACACGTTTGTCTCTTTCTTGCAGCTGTGATTATTTCCATTTCGGGTGACGAGGTGTAGAAGATGGAGGTGTGTTGGTTATTTGAAAGATATATTAATGTTTTGTAATGAATGGATAACTGGTGGGTGAGAGAACCCTGAAGTTAAAAGAAAAGGAAAAGGAAAATAAACTTTTGAAATTTAATGTCTTGTTGTTCACTTTCTTCTCTAGAAAAAAAAAACAAAAGTTATTAATCCCTCTTTTATTTAAATTTTTTCTATTTAAAAGTCTACTGGTGTGAGTTTAGTGTAGTATCTTTTCCTTAGAAGTGTGTAATGTGTACTCATGAAATAGGTTAGTAATTTTTATTAACAAAACATTAAACAAATTTTACTTCTTAACCCGAATGGAAAAAATGCCCAGAAAATATATAAGAAAATTAAAAACTCTGAATTTGATTCAAACATAGGCGTAAAAAGTACATATAACAATTTGAAACATTGTTTTGAATTGGTATACCATTCTAAAATGTTAGTCAAACCACACCAATATTGTTTTGAATTGAACCCATCACTTCTCTGTACTAAGGAGAGCAAATGAGCCTTGGGTACTGAACTAAACATTGGGACTCGCAGAAATCTTTCAAATCTAAGTTTGTAAACTAAAGTGAGTTTGTAAAGTTAGATCTATGCTTGAATACCATCTCTCATCAGTTGGTTGTATAAATGGTAAGCTTTATTATTATTTTTCTAATCTTGGGCTATAATTTACTTATGAAATGGTATTGTTTATTTTTTTATCTGCTTTTTTTAAATATGAAGTCATCACAGTATTAGCACATCATTCTACATTGATCAACCTAGATAGTTTTTGGGTATGAGTTATAAAGATTAGTGCGAGTTAACTATTATAGTTAAAGATGGTGTAAAAAAGGAATGTTAGCATTATTGTAGTTCAGAGTTTTTTAATTTCATAACCAGGGTTGATAGTAGGATAAATAAGAGATACTTTAGCCAAATTTTGTAAAATGTTGACACAAGTGGTGCGTAAAAAAGCCTTTTTGACTTGCGCCCCCCAATATATGGCCAATATACATTTTTTAAAATTTATTTTATTAATTTTTTTAAGGATTTTACACATTCCATGGTATCCTTAAAAAATCGTTTTAAAATGATTTATTTTAATATTGTAAAAAAATTAATTAATATTTGAAAATTTTAAATAGTCTAATATTAATCAATTTTTTAAAATATCAAAATAATTTATTTTGAAATTATTTATTTAACGATATCTGAAATGTGTAAAACTCCTAAAAAGTATTTTAAAAAAAAACAGATACGTTTTGAAAAAAAAAACGTACGAGGGTCATAAGTTGGGGCCATATGGGATCCCCCTTGGGTTGTATGAATGTATATAGTGAACACACAGTGACAGGCATCACAACCCACTAGAGCATCATCTGCAACTTCCGTCCTTCCTGTAAGATTCTTTTTCAACATTTTTATTTTCTATGATGATAATTGTTAATGATAGTCTGAGCATCAAGACCAGCAACATAGGTGAAAGGAGTGCGTTCCTCTTTTATCAAGACGATGGAAAAAAGCTGTGCCAAAAATGATAGGACCACACAAAATATTTTGAGGGAACTTGAACTAAATCGATATCTCGACCTGATAGAAAAACTATTTTAGTTTTCAATAGCCTCCACTTACTTTTAATAATTGTAATCTCAACTATCCAAAGAATATAAGAACTGGTCGTGCTGCTCGAAGGAGGTGCCGCTCCAAATGAAGTTGACAATGTCATCATTATAATTGATCGGTTGCATTTTAAAAGTTGATAATGTCATCATTATAACTGATCGGTTGCATTTTAAAAATGGGTAATTATCGAAGTGGACGAAAGTAACATGACCCACATGACAATGTCATGCAAAAGTAGTCACATTGTTGTGTAGTACGCTTACTAAACCAGTATGTGTAGTCACAAATCGAAGACACGATATTAGCAATATATATTTATTAAAAATACTCATATGTATTTATTAAAACACGTGTTTAACTTATATATATATATATATATATATTAGTTATATGTACATATAAATATAAGAAAATAAGTAACTATTATAAAAGTATCTTTTTAATTTAAGGGTTAGTTTTAGTTAATATGTTTTGAGGGTTAGTTTTTCGAAAAATATAATGAGATTTATTTTTTAGTAAACATTTTAACAACTCAAGAGGGTTAATTGTTATTAACGGATCAAGTGGGTTAATACAAATCCTACACATTAATATTGTATTTGATTGATTTGGTGCTTATATGATCGGAAGTTATTGTGGGTCCACACATCAACGCATAATTTCGTGTTAATTTGTATCATATTATCCCGTGTTTTTTTTATTAGGATGGCTTTAATATCATCGAAACTTTATTCTAAAATATTGGAACAAACTACGTGGAGTAAATTGTTTTTTAAATTTCAGCGGAGGTTTTATGTATCATCATTGAAACTGTTTCTCTAAATTTCAATGGATGTCTTATGTATTATTTTATTTACATATAAATTTTATCTTCTTGCCTAATATTTATTGGTCGAGAAACGACGCAAGAAATATTATAGGCGTCATACGCACGACTTTGAAAATTATGTTCAATAATTTTTAAACTTACACTTTCTTTTGTTGTAGAACAAAAATATTTTCGTTTTGGAATTACGTACTTTGGAAATTTTTTCCGTTTTGTGATTACATACTTTGAAAATTTTCGCTGTGCCTTCAGGCACGGGTATACCCTAGTATGTATATATATATATATATATATATATATATATATATATATATATATATATATATATTTATTTATATTATATTACAGCTATTATGGCCAACACCTCCACTAATATCCATCTCACTCACGAATCCTAGTGGTAACAAACCCTAGGTTGTGATACACTCAATGTCGCTCCAAACACACCCATGCTCAAACCTTCCATAATTCGGGGAACAACTTATTCCCATTCCTCCGAAATAGACCAAAATCATTGCCTTTGCATCTTCTGCCCGAATCTGCAGAGTATCTTCACAGTAGAGGCACTAACTTCTCCCAGGGTGCCGATACACCCCATATCTCGTGCATAATTGCACAAGCCTCCGCTCATCACATACGTAACCATATGTGTCTCAATTTCAGCCCCTGTATTCTCGGTGTGGATATAACCTCTGAGTATTTCGATGACTTTACTCATCACTATTAAATTATTCCCGATATTACCTCAACTATCAACTTGTGGTGCAAAGCTTCACAGTGTTTTTTTTTGCAACACTTTTCGGCTCCACTAGTTCTATCTCTTAGTGGCTTTCTTCCCCACCTATTTTGTCCACGCGTTCACTAATTATCATTAAATTCGATGACGTAGAACCCAATGGTGTCTTCACACTTTCTACATTTTATCAAGGCTTATGCTTATAACACTTCCCACCAAAACCCAAAAGAACTTGTCCTAATGCATTATTCCTAAGCATCATCGGTCCTTAATTTCCATAAAACCGAAATCATATTCTCGGGACTCTCAAACCTTTCCCCTATACTCCTAAGTCTATCATGGACTCCCATGTCTCTAAAGGAGTCATATACTACTGCGCTCGTACTATCACTAATCCCTCGACAGTAAATATTATTGACGAGCTAAATCTCTCCGCTCCACGGCAACCCAACATACCTTGAATCTCATTAGTAAGAGTCCTACGTACTAGGATCCAATATAACTTGACAATTGTACTCTATGAAGCCTACTTCACCCAATATTGTCGCTATGATATTGCTCAACCCTCTTCCAAGTGAGACATCTAAAAAATAATATACATCCTATATCGAAACAACAAACACGAGCCTTTCTATGATTGCCCACCACTATGAACCTGTCCATACCTAAGACAAAACCACACCTCGAATATCACCTCTCACACAATATAATCCTCAAACCAAACTAAAAACTTTTCTACTGATGCCCTTGCTAGACATCCCACTCCTATCCCCTGCCTCGCTATAGACAAGATCCACCCATGTATTTCTACGCTTTTACACGTGAGACACCTTTTTGTGTCATTCCCCTTTATCTGGCCCTACGAGCCATGTCGGGGTTTTCCTTATCACTGACCTGGAAGCCTTGACCCTGATTGCTACCCCAAACATCCCTTTGGATCCGCTGATCCAATAGACTGGTTACTAGCCATGATGGCCCTAACTAAACCCACCATCACTCGGTAGAAATTTCATTGATCTCGGTCATGAATTAGGGTCCTTTACTGGATATCCCTTCCCTTGATGCCACGCGAGAACAAAAATTTCAGTCTTAATCTTCTAATAGATTCTTCATCTCCCTTAGCTCCCCTCTCTCGAGAGCCTTGAAACCAATTGTAACTGTACAACTTTTATGACAAAGACACCAGCCATTCAAGTCAGATCTCATATATGTGCACGTATTTTCTACCCACGGGTCTTTTGTCAACTTCCAAACCCTTTTCGTTCTTCGTATCCCTCTCATCGGTTACGAAGTTTGTGAATTTCATCAACTTTCCTTCAACCCGGCCATTGTTCGACCTTTTTGGAAAAAGTACTGAAATTTTCCTTGCCTCTCAATTAACCTATAGTGAGCGGATTTATAATAATTTACACCCTAAATTACTCATTATTCATGGTATCTCCCCATGAATGTGGTGATGGGTTCCCATCACTCCATATTGCTTCTAAGAGAAAACATTTTTGCCTAAAATTTTGACTTGAGTGTCACTACACTCCCCCATATGTGATCCCAATTGGATGTTCACCTATTGGAAAATCACTCTTCCGTACCTCCCTCACATTCTAGCGGATTGTTCTTCTAAAAATTTCTTCTTTGACCCTTACCCCTTATCGCCTACAGTTGGGGTTTTAATTTGGTACCATCGTCCTATAACCAGCTAATCACTATTTGCCCAAGATAACCTCGTAGTCCTTAAAATCCAATGTAAAGAGGTCTGTTGTAAAACTTAATCCTCCAATCACAATGTCTATCCCCCTACAATTTAAGTGGGAGGGCAGTCCACCCCTATCGATAACTCCACACACATTAGTAGGCTATCAGCCGTATCTAGAAATCCAAAGACTCTAGCAAAAATAGTCCTAATAAATAAATGCGATGCACTAGTATCAAAAAGAATTCTACCATCATAATCATAGACAGGGAGCATACTCTCTGTCGGTGGGGCCTGCGGTGATGGGGAAATCTGAACATACCGGACGTCGTACACCTTTCCGTACTGTAATTGTCCATAATGTTGCAAAATCTGGGGAACTGGTGCTGCTGGAGGTCCCTACACCTGATAGCCATGCGGGGCACCCTACTGATGGCCCCTTCCTCTCTATGGGCACTCCATCCTCAGATGGCTCGGTTGACAACAAACAAAATTATGCTTCTGGAAGCCTCCCCGATGCCGACCTCAACGGCTCTTGCTTGGGCACTCTTTTCTCACATGGCCCGACTAGCCACAAACATAGCAGTGCTTTTGATACTAGCCCTACTGACCCAGATGCGTATGTCCCTAGTGGTAGCCCTGATGTCCACCCTCATTGTTCCCCTGGCCCTAGTGGCCCAGAGGGACTCACTTCTAGTTAGGGCCCTGATGTCCTTCTTATACCTTCAATTGTGGTACAATATTCTGTTGTGAGCAATCCTTTTGTTGGTGATTCACTTATCCACATATAAGGCAACGACCCACAAAGGGGCATTCCATTTTTTATGGCCATTCTCCCACACGTGAAGCAGGAGTTTGAGCGATATATCTTTTTTCGGTCCTACCCCTGCTGGTCAGGCCGAGGATAACCCTGGGCAGTCCCTGGAGACTATTCTGTCGATACATCTGTCCCTGATGTGGGTTCTCAATATTATTGTTATTAATGGTATTTTTTGCTTGACCACTTTCCCTTGTTCTCTTTCTCACTGACCTTTGGATCTTACCATCTTGATACTGTAATAGCGCGGTAGTCATTGCTTGAGCTACAACTTCGACCATTTATGTGACTATCTCTGTCACTTGTGGTGCTTGAAGCGCTTACTATACTTGCCCAGATTTAAACTCTTAGCTGGTCCTAGTTTGTCGTTCTCCCTTGTGTGACTTCTAAAAATTTTATCGAGTTATATTTGTTCATGATTTAAACAAATCTTAAAATAGCAGAAGTGCGATGACTAATAAACATAAAGCTGAGTCGACAGTCCTAATAATTGGGCTATATCTCAAATAACGCAACGCTGAAGTTAAAGTAAGCCGTATAGATCCTAGGGACACTAGAACCTGATGCTCTGATACCATCTGTGACACCTCGCCCAATAAAATATCGGGTGATTAGTCCTATACCAAATTAAACAAAAATTTCATTTGGTTCATTCTTAGCATCACTGTCGCAAAAATTATTAATTACTAACCACCTAGTCTTTAGTTAAACTGATGCCAAATTTCATCTAATAAATTAAATCAAAACCAACAATTGTAAAATAAATCCAAGATAACCAACACAATAGAAAATCTGATAATGCCACACAACTAATAAAAGTGATAGCTGAATAACATCGACTATACAAGCAATCCACAAAGTGAAAGTATAAAAATGTAACAATACATGCCAAAAATTAATATAAAAGTAAAAGTCCAATAGTACAACTAAAATGTCCCTATCTAGAGAGGTAATAAGACCGACGTCTAATCAAGTATCCCGCAACATTCACACATACTGCAACAATGCACCATGTAGGAAGAATCAGGCTTGGCGCCCCTGTGGTAGGACACCTAAAAGGTTTTGAAAATAGTTTATAGCAAGGGTTAGAACCTAAAACATTTCAAAATATTTAGCAAGTGAATTTAATGAAAGAAATTAAAGTTCAATTATGCTCTGCATATTTAAGTTAGTGCCGTACACTCCCTTGAGGACACCTCACCCCTCTACTAATGTGCACGCCTAACGTACTATACATGACCCACCTAGCCAACCACCCCATAACTAGCCTTGTCACATATATTCTACTACTTTCACCACTAATATATCCCGATTGAGTTTAGCATACACGTTATAAGTTATTATTCACATTAATTTATTTAAACCAATTCTCATTCAATACTATATAACCGTTTCACAAGTTATATTAATTTTACATTTACACCATGTATACATATCCGTATATAATTCTACACTATATATACATATTATATCTAAACATTCACGCTCAAGTAAGATATAAATGCGATCACCCAACATGTAGGAAGCAGTCAGAGTTTCCCCCAAAGTGCGTGTTTTATACCATAACGTCCCACCCCTAAAAACAGACGCTATGACCTGGGTAATATACTCGCCATGCATTCTCTAGTCAAGGGGCTCACCCACATCGCACAACCTCCTATGATAGCATTAATATTGGTATGCTTTACTATAAATATTATTCACAAAAATATTTATATATCATATATATACTACACATCACCGTATATATATATATATATATAGGCTACCGGTGTACTATGTCCATACACAAGACTAAAACATGCAAGTCTATGGTACGACTTCATTTAAATCGATTATACACTAATCCATTTTCATTATTTTTGTGTCAACCTACCAATTATACGCAGACTCTCTCTCTCGGCCCGAAAGTGAATAATATCAATCCGTAATTGAATTTCATTCAATTAAGTCTACCCACTTAATTAACAAGGTTGCAATTAACTAAATCATGAACCTTAAATCTTTAAATGCATTCATCCTCCAATTATTTCAAGAGCAAACATTCACCAATCAAAACCATAAATCATCACCAGAGTTGCAGAATTAGCTAAAGCAACAATTGTGTATCTCAATTACATAACATGTCTGAATCAGGGGAAGCAAGAAATCTGATAGGCTTAAGAGGTCGTTCAAACGACAAGACTTGTCGTTCGAACGAAATTATCTCTTGTTTGAACGAGATACCAGGTCATTCGAATGACCCTGGTATCATCTCCTTCTCTAATCTGCCCAGAAACCCAGTTCGCCATTAAAATGTTTAAATCCTTCATTCTGTACATATTTCTTCATCAAAATGTCCCCAGATTCATCCTAAATCCATACTTTTATCATATTCAATCTAACCCCAATAATTTCATCAATTAGGGCATCAAATTCATCAAATCTTAACACCTCTAGAGATTTATATTTCTCAATCAAAGAAATCCCCAATTTCTCATGAACACAAACCCTAACATATTAATTGACTCCCCCCCTCCTTTAATATGAATACGTAAGTGCAAATTAACTATTGCAAATTAAGCCACTTGCCTTAATTTGTAGATCAAAGCCTTTGTATGAAGATGTTGGATTGAATTCAAGGATCTACTCTTGTTCTTGAAGCAATCTCCCAAAGTTCCCAAATTCTTTTATAATCGCTCTCCTATTAAGCTCTCCACAATTCTAGTCTTCTAAAATGACTTTAAGTTGCCTTACCCTTACACAATTAGGGTTAAAAACTCAAATCCCATTTTTGGGCCTGTGGGTCTCCTAAAAAGGGCCCAAAATCATTATTTGGAGCTCAATTATATCTAATTAAGTCCCGAACCCCAATATATACATATGACCACTCATTTTGAACTATTTTGACCTATTCGAACTCAAACGTGCACTCAAAATTGCCATTTGAATTAATTTATAATATTTTCCAAATTTAAGACCTTAGAAGGCAACGTAAAATAGTCAAAAAAATTTAACCCACAATTCGCCAAATTAATAAATTCCTCAAAATTAAAAATTCTCAAATCATGAATTTAATTTCTCTAAATAAATAATTTCCTTTTCTCCAAATATTTTATTTAATTAAAGGTCCTTGAATTTATGGGGTGTTACCATGGACTCATTCAAGGAGGTCATGAGGGTGCCCCTATCTTATGTCGCTGACCTTGAGGTGGACGAGACCTCAACACGTGCCACTTCATCAAGACAAATTTGCAGGTTTGGGGGTTAGAATGAAAAATTTAGGGTTTAGAATTCATGGGTTTTGATGAAGAAGAAGAACCCTTCCAAATTTGCAGGTCCGAATCGATTCGCCCCCTTATGCGAATCGATTCGATTTAGGGAAATTGGCAGGTCTGCATTGACCGAATCGATTCGGACCCAAGCCGAATCAATTCGGCCTGTGGCTGAAGCCCAGGTCTTTGGACCCGAATCAATTCACCTTGGAGGACGAATTGATTGGGAATAGGGCCGAATCGATTCGGAAACAGAGCATTTTGAGGTAGTTTCTCTATAGTGATTCCAAACCCTTTTTGGTTGGGTTTATTGATTTGGGGGCCTTCTCTTATGATGTAAGAGATATGTTCTTGGAGACATATAAGGAGTTTCTCACATATTAGGATTTTGGGGACTCCTTAGGATAATTTGGGAGAAATGTATCCATGTACATATTGGAGTTGCATATGGAGATTGTGGGGAAACCTCATTGAGGTTGGGAATACCAATTATAGATAAAAAGGTATAAATATGATGTGTGGTTGAGAACTCTTAGAGAGTGAGGGGTCTCATATCCTTAGAAATGTTTAGACTAAGGAACAATTGATAACTCAATAGGAGTAAGGGTTCATAAGATTTATTGAACCATAGGTGAAATTGGGAACGATTTGGATCGTACTATCGACTTGAATAAGCGGTGGCATAAATTCTAGTTAGGATAGTTTACATGTAACTGTGGGGAAATATCCATTGAGATTCCAATACTTGAAATGAGGTTGGAATAATTTGAGGTTTTAGACTATTAAGCCATGTATGTGCCTATGGTTAAATAGTACTAAAGGTGATTATGTACTTTCGAATATGGATGAAATGTGTAGTGATGGATTCCTACACAAAATTTTGGGTGATAACCCTAAGGTTGAATATATATGTATATATAAATACATATGATTTTGGGAGACTATTCATCATAGGAAAAATGATTGAATATGTTTCAAGTGAGGTATTGTATTCACATATTGAGGTAAATTAATGGAAATTGTGGCGACGACTTGTATATTGAGGATTATGTATACTTATAGCCGGGTTTATATATCTTATACATATGAACGAGAATTAATTTATATATATAGATATATGGATATGTGAATATGTGTGTGTGTATATATATATATATATATATATATATATATATATATATATATATATATATTTATATATTTATGTTGTGGACATACATGGTATGGATACTTAAACCGTATATGATAGTAATATTTCGTCATATGATGGGATCATATGGATGTATGTATAGTGCGCATGTGAGCGATATATATACTATTGTGGTTAAGCATACCCCGCTCATGCTATCATTGGGAAGTTTCCGTGCAGAGGGTGAGCATCCTGGCATATAGAGTAGGGTGTGGATATTCCCCAGGTCATAGTCGTCCCGTATTTTATTATACGATAGATATATTTTTGGGATGAGACGTGGTGGGTATGTTTCGTCTCATTGCCAGTTGGAGCTATGACCGCTTCTCGGGACGTTGTGTGTGTGAGTTATCATGAGGTGGGTGTCGTTGATCCCCACCAGGTGGTCCCCAATTGCTACATGAGTCGGGCACTGGGAAGATAATAGCATTGATGCAGTTTTATCGGTGATATATATAGTCGGGTGGATATGTGCATGTCCATTGTACATCAGATATGATATGTACACTTGGTCATTGGTATGGATGATTGTTATATATATATATATATATATGGTGAGAATAAAATGCCTATATATATATATATATATCCTATAGATGAAAGGATATAGAATCTTTGTGGAGTACATCTTGGATGATTATGGTGTACTAGATTTATGGGGGCTGATGTATCGCATTTGAGGAATATTTCGGTTACATCATCCCAAGGATATTATTGGAAATGTTAGTTGTAGTAGTAGTATAATATTGTATACATGGCATTATGGATCTCTAGGATTGACATTGTCAAGGAGTAGTGTAACGGGGTGGTTCCTTGTTTGGATTTCACTTTGCGAGACACCCCGCGCATGAAACGCAGTGCAGTGTTGAGATTGAAGAAAAGTTCTGCCAATTATGGTATGTACGGCATTATGGATCTCTATGATCGACATTGTCAAGGAGTAGTGTAACGGGGTGGTTCCTTGTTTGGATTTCGCTTTGCAAGACACCCCATGCACGAAACGAAGTACATTGTTTAGATTAGAGATAAGTTTTGTCGATATTTATGTGTGGCATAATAGATCTCCAGGATCAACGTTGACAAGGAGTAGTGTAACGGGGTGGTTCCTTGTTTGGATTTCGCTTTGCGAGACACCCCACGCACGAAACGCACCACAGCGTTGAAATTGGAGGAAAGTTGTGTCAATAATAATTTTGCATGCTTATTAATTAGAAATTAAACCATATGTTTCAACCCAAATGCATATTGGGTAACTTATTAATTTTATAAATGGTTAAATTATAAACCGGAATCCACTAAGCCTAATAAGGTACATATGATTGAAAATAAATACTTAACTGTGTTTAGAAAAGGGGTGGATTCTTGGGTTATGATAGGAAGGTAGACCTCGTGGGTATAGGTTAGGCCTATGATAAGTTAGGTTGTCCTAATAAATGGGGGTAATTTAACTAAAAGTTGAGGATGGGAATAGGTGCGCGCCTTTAGATGAGAGGTGAGTTGGGGTTCCACGAGAGTACGATTCCACTTTAATTATGAAATAAGTGCACTGATATTTATTATGCACGGTTAACACACTTGCTAAATATTTTTCACAACTCGGGCTCTGACCCGTTTACTTTTCTCTCCTTCCTGTATATATATATATATATATATATATATATATATATATATATATATATATATATATATATATATATATATATATATATATATATATATATATATATATATATATACATATTATTACAGGTGTCCTACCACATGGATGCTGGATGACCTTCTATCCAGAGTCTTGGGAGTCGTGACAGGTGCGGACTGTTGCGGGATGTAGAATGTAGTCGCTTCCTCCTTGAAAAATTCTAGGTAGGATTTATGTTGTATATCAGATTTGTACCCAAGGGATATTTATATACATGTTTATATTTATTTCATTCCAGTTATTGTATTGGCTTACTTTCTGTAGTACATTCTATTATAGTTATTTATTTTGTTTTATTCTAGCATTTCATTTATCTTAGTTCTTTCATGCATCTTTCTTTCCTTTATTAGTAGTGTTATAGTGTTGGTTTGTTGTTTGTTGCATATTTTATTAAATTTTAACATCTCGCCTATATGATATCGAGTAGTTAGTCCTATATTATATAGTACCGACAGTTGATGTTGAGACTGGACAATCTGAAATTCCTGATTTAATATAGTATAGGGCTGGCCACCCGTTATTATTTTAGGCGGGGTGTTACAAAGTGTTATAATATTATTGTTCTAATTAATATTCCAAATATATAAGATACGATGAAATCCCCCAAGACTTCATTCATGACTAGAACGACAAGTAGTCTCTCTAGAGTATTAGATCTCTAGAATGGTTGGGGGCATGGAATGAGTGGGTGATGAGTTACATGGTAGGATTTGATAGTCTACAAATAAATTTGATCGCCAATCTTTGTTTGTGAATTATCCAGGAGTTAGTATCAAGAATTTTTGTCCTCCTAATTGAGTTGCAGTATTGTAAATATTGGGAAGATTTGGCAAGCGAAATGGTCCAGAGGTACGCTAGTAATAAGCCGCCTATGGCGTCGAGTCACTATCAGAACGAAGCAAAAAGTACATTTAACCATCATTAGACTTGAGGAACAATGAAGACATCGTTTAAGCTTGTAAAATTTCACTTCCCACCTTTTTTCTCCTCAACTGTCATTCAAAAATCCCCTTTCTTCATGTCCAAGTTTTTCGATTATTTGTGAGAACTTCCATTTTTCACTATAAGGATCATTCGTTCCTTCTTCACCTTCCTTTGCAATTCTATTGTATTCTTACTGAAATATGATTTATTCCATTAATGAGAGTTCATTAGAAGTATTTATGTTTATACAAATAATCCCTCTGTGGATAACTGAACTGCTAAATGGGGAATGTGACCTTTGTGCCTTGCCTGAGGGTCACTGGTTGCTTTCCATTTTTATTATTGAGTGCGTGGTCACTTCCCCCCCCCCCCCCCCCCCCTTAACCTCTTATTTTTGGAATTTTTTTAATACTTCGATATGGTCCGTGCCATAGTTTCCCCAAACACTTGGACGATTGTTAATGGGATACACAATACTAATGAATTGTATGGGACATGTATCAGAATTACGAAGTTGATGCACTACTGCCATTGGGTCACCATTGATAAATAAATTCACTATATAAACACAATATTTTCAAATGGAGTCTTGGTAATAAACGTACCTGACTCTAATAAGGAATATTGGGATCATGGTTTAATTATTAAGAATTAGCAATTGACCCTTTTTCCTGAGGGTATAATATATAATAGTCCAAGATGCCCTCAGAAAGGCAAGGGAATATGGGAAGAAATAAACTTAAAATATTCCTATCTGAATTATATTTTCTAATTGTTCATGATTTTGTGCTCATATTTTCTTTTATGCAACGAAGTGTAAGAAGAAACCCCTTCGTAACCCGGACATTAATTTTGCTAATATTGATACTATGTGGTCTATTCAACAAACGTTAGGCACTGAGGACCACCCTAGGTTAGCTACTTTTTTCTAGGAAACAATTTCTTTTATTGTAAGACCTTCTGATTCTAATATTGATTCAAACTCCACCCTATAGAAGCAAATAATTTTTCTAGAGGGAAAATATCTTTATTGTTTAAACCTTTGGATGGTTCTATGGTTCCTTCCTATGTTTCCTAAGTTTATATGGGCAATCGCTAGATCTCTAATCTGATTGCCACCCATGCTGGCATTTGGTCGTACCCACCTACTCACCCGACGAGCAAAAGGTGTGAAACTGAAAGTTCGAGCGACCCCCTAATTCTAGATACATATCACATAAAGGACCATAAGCCCATATCTGGAGTGAGAAAAAAGGATCCACATCCTTCAACTGAGGTTATTATAAAGAAAGATGCTGACAAGTACAATGGTGTCACCCAGTCCTTTGCTTCTTGCCCTGAGCTTTCTCTCGACTTAATCAGATCTAGGACCCTTCACACTGATCAAGCAAATACATCTACCCTTCCTCACTCATGGTTGGTGGACTTCATAAATCAAATTTAGCCCTCGTAAGTTGATATCTCGTTATTTAATTTTCATTTATTCTTCTTCCACCCCCTCTTCTAATGTACTCCTTTGCATATTTGTCTTCGTAGTTATTGATTGACTATGACTAGCTCCTAAGGAGGAATGAGAAGATGAGAGAGTCATCCTCTAATACTGAGGTCGTCTTTAAAGGGATTTGAAAATCCTTAATGGTTATTGGTTGAGCTAATGAGGCTCAGATAATGGAGAAGACGAAGATGGAAAAAAGCGTCTAGAAGCTAGAAGAGGAGAAGGTAGTAGTGGATGTGTGGTTTTTACTGCCAAAAAATCCAAAAATAAGGCTGAGGATGCCAAAGTAGCGGCGGAGCTAGTGAAGACAAAGGTTGAGCAAGATTTGGTGGTTGCTGCTAATGCTAAGGAAGAGGCCTTCACAAAGGGCTGGGGCAAGGCCTTTACCAATGCTTCTATGCAGATTAACAACTTAAAGAAAGTATTATTCAAAGATATTTGGGATGCATCCCTTATCAAGGTTGGCAGTGCTAAGGAGTTAGATCTTTTTTAATTTCACCTTCTTAGCACTCCGTCTCAAGTTGATGAAGAAATTAATGATGATGAGGAGGAATCTAGTGATGCTGTTAACAAGGAGTAATTAGTGGTCACTAAGCAGGAGAATGTCATACCGTTGATGACAAGAAGAAGTTGGGGAAATAAATCCATGTAGTTGGTGTAGGAACGTTTAGTTTTATTTTGTTTATTTTTTTATACCATATCAATGTATGAGTTTTACCTGATGTAAAAATATTCAATAAAGAAATAAAACTTATGTTCCATATATTATTACTCTAATTCAATTCTTGCAATTGCTTTTTCTCAACAATTACTTACATCCGATCATATCCTTTGAAGTTTAATACAAGACTGGCAGCCCTAGTCTCCATCCACAGCGACTTTCAAGAAAGACGTAGTCGGTTGTCTGGGTTGATCATAGTGAGATCGAGGAAGTTGAGCTTAAGGAGATACTTTAACATGATGCATCTTCTTTGGACAAATAATCATTATTAAATCCGCATAGATTTTTTCATCAGGCGGTTACAGGTATCATTTTCTACAATGACATGATTTTCCCTATACAAAAGATCCTGAGAGTGCATTTGAGAGTGCTCTACCAATCAATGAGTAAACTTGTTTACTTAAATTCCAATTTTTGCCCAGTTATTAATAAAATCCCTAACTATTGAAAATAATTGTGATTGACTAATTATAAGAAATTAAGCATGCACACAATAAAAAATTTGAGGAAAAATCCCCCAAAGGGGAAAAACCTTATTATTTCATTATGTTGTGTAATGACTTACAAATATAAAGAAATATAGCTTGACACATGAATACCCGCGAGCGTTGGTTCGTCGTCGTCGACAAGAGATCCCGCAAGAGCTCCAAATGGTTAGCAATGGAGAAACAGCCTTCTTCTCCACAAGAGTACTCTAGATGAGTAGAATGAGTAACTAGGGTTTTGAATGATTCGCGCGCGCACACACACACACACACACACACACACACACACACACACACACATATATATATATATATATATATATATATATATATATATTTGGGACAATTTGGTGAATCAAAAGGGGTTTAAAGATCACACTATGAAGTCTTAAAATCGCAGCTGTTCTATAGAGAACGGAGTTATAAAGACTTGAAAAAACTGAATGCAGAAGTAGGAATTTATATAAAAAATTGACTTGACGCAGTCGCTCGAACGACAAGGGGATGTCTCCTGAACGACATATGATGTCGTTTGATCCTTCTTTGCGCGACACACCAAATGAAGTTAAAACACCAAAACAGTAAGCATTCCTTTGATGACATTTTCAAGCGATCTTCAAGCGACCTATTGCGCGACATGTAATGCTATTTGATAAGGTGGTTTGAATGACATCAGCCTATTATTTGAACTATAAGGTTTAGTTACTTGAATGACTGAAGCGTCATTTTCTAAGTTCACCTTCAGCATTTTAGAAATTAATTTTAACTTTGAAAACATGATTTTTCTTAACAAAAACATTTTAGAAAAATTCCAAAATACATACAGAAACATTAAAAACTCCAAATTAAACATTTTACCATAGTAGAGAATGGAGTTAGTTGGAATTTTGAAGACGCATATTGCACGTTGCTCGATGATGTTGCACTATGTACATATGAAGATGATGGGTGCGTGAGGCTTCGAATTCGGATCAAGGCCGTCATGGATGATCGTGCTGACGTACTGATTGTAGCGGTATACGACATATATGTTGAGATCTAGGACACTTAGAAAATTTCCTAGAATATAAACAAAAATTTATAAAAACATGTTATTATAGATCCCTAAGGAATAAATGGCATGTTTTAAGGCGATCATAAGAAGAAGTTTATCAACCTACAAAAGGGTAATGAATTTGACTAAAAGCTACTTTCTTTGGTGTCAACTTATTCCAAGAAAGAGTTCGTTCTCACTGCTAAACTGATTGGTGTCAGAGAAATAGCCACAATGCTTAACAAATAAAATAATGCTTTACCAGTTGAGCTAGAATTTCTCTAGAAGTCCAGGCATGCCGACCAAAAAGAGGGTGTTTTCTTTCTTGAAAAAGATTATTCTCTCCTAATAGAGGAGTTGGAGAAAATAAATAAATTCAAGGTTCAGTCTTCTCAGTAATGGGAGAGGATTTTATAGTTAATAGAGGAGGATAGGACCAATAAAACTCTGCTTGAACAAGCAAGTAATCATTAAAAAAATTATCCACTATTAAGAGGTTGAGTGAAAAGGTAGATCACTTACGTAAAAAATTCATAAGAAGCCTCATATTGTCTGGATAAAAGGTTATATGGAGGAAGAACTTGACATACTAGGAAGTTCGATAATAATCATGGTTGGCTCAAAGCACATGCTGCCCAAGGAGGATGAGTTATGACATTGGCATAATTAAGGTTATTTAGGACCCAAAACCTTTTGTTAAGATTGATGTTTCATAAATCCGTCCAGATACTATCCCGGTAAGCTTGAAGAGAAAATACCTTGGGACTATGGCCTTGATGGGACAAAGATCCACACTGACCACTACTCTTAGTGGACATGGTCAGTTCTGGTAGCCAATCTAGGATCAGATACATGAGGATGACTCTTACTCCACAAGAGTTAGATATTCCTCCTGTTGTCTTTGAGGTCTTGCCAAGAAAGAAAACTCAACCTCGTAAATAACTTCATTCTAATATTTTTTTATGATCTCCTTTTAATGATTTTTCACAAATCAAGATGGAATTTTATATTCATGATTTTCTCGACTTACTTGTCTTTAATAGTTATAATTTTGTGGACATTAATCTACGTTATCTTGATGAGTTACATGTGCAATAAATGGGTCTACTAGTAGTTTAGGCTTATGATCATGTGGTCAACTATTTCTTGAATGATCCTCCTTACTAGTTATCAGTGTTAGACGACCCTGGGCTATCCGGTCTTGGGTTTTACTGACACATATTATTGATCGTACGGACGAAGCCAATCATCCTGACCAAGCGTTAGCATTAGTGACCCGAGATGACCAAATGTGTTAGGATATATACTTGTGTATATCTAGATATGGTATAATTTTATCACCCATATGGCTGCAATGGGTTTCCAGCAATTTGGTAAACTTCTTATTCTTGGTTTGCCTTCGGGAGAGATCATATAAAAAGTGAAACGTCTTGTTTGTGAACTCATGGGGTCATACAAGAAGTTTGTTTTTTAGCTATACGCTAGCACTTGTGGCATAGATGTGTTTAACTTGGCTTTTGGCAATGTTTCTAGCATATCTCCCCCATACAGATGAAAACATAAAAAAGCAAAAACGACACTAGTCATTAACCTATTTTATTTATCACTGAAAACGTGGGTTATAGAAATGAAAAGACTTTGTTTGATAAAAATTACATGTTTGACATTATTGATATTATTTTCTTAGGTGTTTGGCACTCAAAGGATTCTTGAACTGCTCTCATTCTAGTGTTTTAATTTTTTAAGTCCTTGGTCGGACAATTGTAGTCACTCTGTACAGACTATGTTGTTAGGCTCCTACTTCTTCCCTTTCTTAATTACCTTTTTCGACACGTAGTCTCCTTCCTTCGAAGTGTTCAATTTTACTTTTTTTATTATAAAATCGAGTAATTCATTGTTGGTATTCTTCTACCTGATGTGCTGAATGTTTTTTGACTTTCTCCACCAGGTCCAGATCTATCCTTCTCATTAGTTCACTCTTTAGTGAGTCAAAATTGAGGATACGGTGACTAGATAAACCAATTTCTGTCAAAATCACTACTTCTATTTTGAAATCAAACATACAAGATGTCTCACACGTTGCTATTCTCAGCATTGTCTGGTATTCCCAAAGGACACTTTGGAGCTCATTGATCTAATTCCATAGCGTTATCCAATCTCTTCTTCATTCCATCAATTAGGGTTTTATTTACTCATTACAGTGTGAATGATAAGGTGCAAATTATAGCTTTAGGATTTTAGAACATATGTAGTGGTGTTCAAACTCTTGATTGTTAAGCTGATTACCCTTATCGATGATGAAGGCATACGACATCCCATAATGAAAAATAATGCTTTTCCATGTGAAATTGAAGACTTTCTTGTATATCATCTCCACTATGGGTTCAGTATCCACCGATTTGGTCAAATGGTCCATCGCGATGACCAGGTACTTGAATCTGGCTCTAGTTTTGGGTAGACCTCCGACCAGATTTATTCCCCACATGGCAAACGACCAAGGGATGTGATATGGATAATAGAATACCCCAAAATTTCGTGGATGGTGGAATATTTTTGGCATTTAACTCACCTTTTTGCATAGTCCTTACACTCGTCCTTCGTGGTGGACCAACAGTAGTCCTGTGTGGCGACTCACTTTACCAATGATCTGCCTATTGATTGTGATCCACAAAAAACATCATGCACCTTTTTTTTTATCAAGTCACTAACTTTGTTAGGTTGAACATATCTGAGTAACAATATGATAAATCCTCTTTTATATAGGATTAACCTTTCTAGTACCTACTTCGCCACCTTATATTGGAGTGTTCTTGTGTCTTTTAGATTTACTGGTACTGCTTCATTCTTTAAATATGCTCGAATGGGGTCCATCTAGTTTCGTCCCATCTCTATATCTATTATACTAATATTATATTTATCGGTGATTCTATACATGAGGATCTCTTTAGGAAATTTTCTTCTTAGTTTTGTCCTTGTGGCGAATGTAAGCCGAGCAAGTGCGTCTATTCGAGCTTTCTCTGCCCTTAGAATTCGTATCATCATAACAACTGGAAAATGTGATAATAAACCTTTATCTTTGTCTAGTTATTTTTCCAAGAACTCTTCCCTTACCTTGTATACACATAACACTTGATTTACTATGAGATGGGATTCATTATGTATCTGTATTTGCTCGGCGCCAAGGGATGATGCTAAGCCAAACCGTTCTATAAATGATTTGTATTTGGCTTCATTGTTGGAGAATTCAAATTGGAACTTGAGAGCATATTTCATATCGATATCATTCGATGTTACAATTACTAGGCCTGCTTCGCTACCTGTGGCACAGGATGAGCCATATACAAACATCTACTTGACTGGCGTCTCTTCTATAAAATTTTCATCAATTAGATGACCATGTTTAAATATCTTATTTATTTTCTCTAAATTGCGAGAAACTTTTTCTTTCTAGGCCGATGACTATGGCACATCAGTGTTCCAATCTGCCAGATTAATGCAAAGATATCAGTCATATGAGTCTTCTCACCTGGATTGAATGGGAAGCTCCCTTATAGAGAAGTTTACTCAGTCTGTTCTAGGGATGAGATCTCTTATGTGGAAGTTTTCTTTGCTATTTTTCTACCGATCTCTCTTCCATAGAATTTTTCTCAACCAATTTCTCCTTATAAGTAAATATGACTATAAAATATGCCACATATTAGCCCTTGATGTCCATCCTAGGTTCATATTGGATGTCATACTCTCCTAGTTCTAAGGCCCAATCCATCAATCTACCTTATTTCTCAAGCTTATGAACAACTTTTCTTAGAGGTAGGTCAGTGTAGACAACGATGGTATGAGCCTGAAATATGACTTCATCCTCCGAGAAGCTTCAATTATATCCATTGATAGTTTTTCTTGTCTTGGGTACTAGATCTCTGCCCCTATATGCTTTTTTAGTTGATTAAATGAATCTTTGCACTTTATTTTTATTTCGAACTAATACCGAGCTAACTGTTGGTTCAAACATAACCAAGTACATATAAAGTTTATCTCCTATGATAGGTCGTCAAAGGAGATGTGCTGACCCTAAATACTTCCTTAGTTCTAACAATGCCGTCTCATATTCGTCGTTCTATTCAAATTTCCTCCTTAATACCTTTAAAAGTGGTAGGCATTTATATGTAGCTCATAAAACAAATTGGTTTAACGCAACCACTCGTTGAGTTAGCCTTTGCACTTATTTTTTAGTCATCAGAGGCTGCATGTTGACCAGTGCTTGAATTTTATCTTGTTTGTCCTTAATACCCCTCTAATTGACTATGAAACCCAGGAACATCTATTTCTTTACTTAGAAGACATATGTTTTGGTTGAGCTTTATTCTATGTTTCTCCAGTCGGTTGAATGTCTGACCCAAGTCTATAATGTGCTAGGAGACCATTCTGCTCTTCGTTAGCATGTTATTGACTTACACCTCCATGTTTTTATCGATCTGGTCTTTAAAAAATTTTTACCAACCTTTAATAAGTGGGTTTAGCATTTTAAGTCCAAAAGGCATGATGTTATAGCTGTAAGTACCTATTTTGGTGATGAACGAATCTTTCTACCTATCTTTTAGCTTCATTTTGATATGATTGTACCCTAAGTAAGCGTCCATAAGACTGAGAAATTCATGCTAGAAAGTAGCATCAACTAATTAATTAATTATGGGAAAGGTATAATCATATTTTGACATGCTTTAGTAAGGTCGTTGAAGTCAACACATACGCTATTTGTTATTTTTCTTCTTTACCATCGCCATATTAGAAAACCATTCGGGGTGCTTGACGACTTCTATGAAGTTCACTTTCTGTAACTTCTTCACTTCTTCCTACAAGGACATATTTGTCTCCTTACTGAATGTACTTTATTTTCAATTGATCAGATTAGCATCCTTGACTATGCTTAGCTCATGACAAATAAACTTTTGAATCAATCCCTAACATGTCTTCATCACTGCAGGCAAACACGTTCCTTTGTTGCCTAGGAAAATCAACTAATTCTTTCTTGAGGGTAGAATCTAGTGATGAGCCAATCTGAGCGTTCTTGTCTGGATGTTCATTATCCATAATAATTAAATCAATTTCCCGAGGATCTACTGTCTTAATCTAATAGGTCATGGTCATATTCTTCTACTCCTCTTAGTTGGATGAGGTATAATAGCACTCCTTAGATTCAACTTGATTTCCTTTCACCATATCGACCCTATACTATGTGGGGAACTTAATCCACTGGTGTACAGTGGAGGGAACCACCTCAAACTTCTTCAACCCTACACTATCAAAGATGAGATTACACGCTGAGTGAACATCTTTTCTAAGATGAAGAAATGGTCCTTCTCTATTCGATAGGTAAACCACGTTCTGATCAGAACTTCCAATTCAATTTTACCCAGGGGTATAATTTCTCTCCTAAGAAGCCATAGAGTGGTTGGTGATAGGATTTAAGCTTGCTACCCCTCAACCTTAGTCTCTTAAAGCCGTTGTAGAAAAATACATCGATTGAGCTACAATTATTTACTAGAATTCATTATATCTTACTTTCATGTACCATTATAGTGATGATCGGAGGGTCATCGTATCTGTGTATTATGCCTACCAAGTCGTTCTTAGATAATATGACCACTAGGATATCCTTATTCACCTTTTACAGTGAGTGTCCACGGTGACCGTCGGGTTGATATGTTTGATATGAGCACAAGCCTCGCATAATTGAGATAGGATTTTTTTCCCCTAAGGGATCATTTCCCCCTCTAGTATCTCCCCCTTAAATAAAGTTACACTTAAAAGAGATCATTTTGACCTCATATAAAGGCTCATTGGTTCTCCCAAGGAGGTCTGGATCATCCTCCTAATCATCATCCTTTGCCATTTTCTTTTCATTGGTATTATTTTAGGGGGACTCTGACTGTCTCCTGGGATTTTTTTTCCTCTATTTGATCTGTATGACCACCTTTGTCCATAAATTTTGATAATTCTCCCCTCTTGACTAGATTTTTTTTATCTCCTTCTTTAGGTCATCCTTTATGTTTGTTGGGACATTTTAGGTATTTGCTTCCACGAATTTCCTTAAGGATACGATGGACAACAATGGTCAGAGGATTATTTTCGCTATATCTCTTTAGTCTTTTAGCCTTCTTATATTTTTTCTCTTTCTTCTCTGATATTTTCTTGGTGTTGGATTTGGATATGCTAAGCTCTTTGGAATCCATAGCTTCTTCATCATTCATAATCTTATCGTTCTTGGCTAATAACTCAGTCATCATCGTGGGTAGCTCCTATGATGATGCCTAATACGACTTTCATGACAGTAGACCACTCATTAGGGTTGTGGTGGATGTCTTATCATCATAATAGATTAATTTAGTCTCTCACTGTTGAAGTGGGTAATGAACTCTTAAATAGTCTCATCAGCCTTTTACTGAACATTCAATAGATGGGGGGACCTCCTTTCAGTCTTGGTTCTAAAAAATAAATTTCTAATGAAGAGATCAACCAATTGTTGAGAGCTTAAATCTTTCCTCACAGTAGACTATTATACAAGATTTATAGAGATCCCGTGATAGTACTGAAGAATTCTTCATAATGCATCTCATCTGGAATATAATAAATATCGGTGACAATATAGTATTGTTCAACCAGAAACACTGGGTCAGTGATTCCATCATACTTCATGGTTACTATGGATGTTTGAACTTTGCGGGTGTGGGATAATCCACAATTGACGTGGTAAATGTAGAACCTTTCGAAAAATCTCTATGCAAAGGATTCTTTGATTTAAAGATTTCCCCCAGAAGATCTTTTGGATGCTGAATCAACCCTTTCCAAGACTAGTGATCTTGCTCAACCATGAATGTGATGGATTTTCCTGCTCGGCTGTGAGTTTCTGTCAAACTCTTTGTGTTGGAAGCCTGTTCGGCTCATAATGACCTACGTGCAACTATCCCAAGTCTATACAAATACTTAGTTCCTATAGTGATAGACCTTTTTTATCCTCCCTAATTTTGTCTAAGCTTTATAGGATCTCTGCGACATTGCCCCCTCACTGCTCATGGGCCTAAGCGATCAAACACATAACCACTACTCAATATTTACAGCATGCTAGGCCTCTTGAATCAGGTTTTTTTATTGTCAAAGCCCATGGATTTTAGGGACAAGGTATCCCTTGGGAGATATGACACGTAGTCTTGTGATCCAGAGTACATAGACCTACACCATTCTTATTTTGAACCCTAACTTAGCCTCCTTCAGTTCTCTAAGTCCTGATTATGATAGGCCTATCATCGTTCTCTGTAGGGTAAGGAGGTGGCATTTCTACCTTCCTGCCCAGGTGTTCGTATCCTTTTGGGTTGATGGGACTAACTTATTCATCTTGGAAAGTCTTCTCGAGTTGCTTTTGTAGGGGGAGTCCGCACTCAATATAGATTAGTGTAGACAACCTTATATTCAGTAAAAGGAAAACAAGGGATCAAAGGCAGATGCTTCTCAAGAGACTTCAAACAAAGACCAAGATCATTCAAATAGAAATATTTGTAACAAGAAATAGGATGTACTTGGCCTTACATTTGTGTTTACTTATAAATGATTCACTTTGTAATATGTGCGTGGATGTTTGGTACACTCGAGGGACCATGCGTGGTAGGACATGGGAGAGCTCACATTCTCTATCGATCAACCTCCACTTGGGAACTTTGTACGGATTTGATTTGGATAATTAGGAACAAGGAAACATTGAGAAATTAGTAACCAACCCTCTTGTCACACCCGAGAAAAATTGCATCTAGCATAAATAGTTACTTGACTCACCACACCCGGGGAACCTCCTCGAGAGACCCCAATCCAAAATGATCGTCTGGAGATAATTCCTAGTTAACACACAGTACACCAGGTTCTCAAGCTACTCCCAACTGAGCAACCTCAAATCGATAAACTCTCTCTTTGATTGATGTGACAACACACCCTATGTAAATCACTATTCACCTACTTTGTGACGTCGTGATGCCTATGCATTTAGGGACTCGAAGTAACAACACTCAAGTGGGTTTTATCCATAGGATGGTATACCCATGTGATGAATTCATACTTTATATCATTCTAGGATAGACATCTGTGCTTCCATGTGTCACACTCTCATTAATGCCACTACACTTTTATTTGGTGAGGCAATTTCCCTCCAAAATATGACATCCCATGTATTTAATGCAATATCTTTGGTATTAATGATACAGGATCTTGGCATTTAATATTGGTCAAATCACATTTAATATTGTTAAGGTTAGTAGAATAACCCGACCTTCGTATAAATAGCTAAAAACAAACAATTCATAGGGACGACAATTCGAACCAAGAATTCCTACTGAACTTTCCTCATATACGAGCGCTGTTGTGAGAACATTTATTTTCTAAACATCCCCCTTACTCCCATTAATATCACAATCAAAGAGCAATAATTGATCTTGAGGTTCCTTCCTCACTATTATTGTGACAAGAGTGATTGCTCTTTCCCCCTCTGACCAAGTATCTTGTTAGTTCCCCTCATTTATTGCATTCTGATTACTTTTATTGTGTAAAGATCTTATTTAATACCATCTTGAGTACCGCATATCATTATCTATTTAATTATTATTTATTATCATGATTATACATAGCCTTGATCATTAATCACAGTCTTGATAAATGGTTACGCCTAGCTTGATACTAATCGTATTCCAAGAACCCACATCATACATCTTTATATTTTCTTGCATCACTTCTTGGCCTCTGGCCAAGCTCATTAGAATTTCTTGTATGTCCCCCATTCCAATATGGATTGAGGGTGGAATTTTTTCATTTTCATGGATACTATATGGATTTTCTTCCATTTATAGAGGTTACAAATGATATCTTAACAGTCACAGCTCGAGGGTTTATGGATAGAAAATGGTAGAAAACAGCAAATGACTTGTCAGATTTCCCACAGATGACTTTAATTTGTTATCCTCTAAAATTGGTATATGGATTTTGTGACCTCAACTATAATATACCAATAACAAATAATAACAAATAAAGAAATCAATGCTAATAGTTTTACAATTTAGGATGAATAAAAAGGGATGAGAGATAAAGAAGGAAACTATTGATTATCGTGGTTCCACTTAATGGGGTGCTTACGTCCATATTTGATGTGCTGGTTATATATATAATTCAATAGGAAAAAGTCATAAAAAAGATTATACAAGCTCTTTATATTCTCTATGGGGTTTGTGTATGGTCATTAAGTAAATTAACTTCAGGATCCCCTCTTTCATGAAATTGAATTCTATTTAAATGCAATTGTCTATAATATATATATATATATATATATATATATATATATATATATATATATATATATATATATATATATATATAGAGAGAGAGAGAGAGAGAGAGTAGTGGAAGAGGTGGAGTGTCTTTATATGTCAAGAAGTTAAGCCTTTCTACATTCTTGGAGATGACTAATGATGATGCAATTGTAATCAGCTGAAAGGGTGGGTTATTAACTCACATGCGAATAAGTGGAGCAGTCCATATTCCTTCACTAACCCACATGTGCCTTTATGAGTTTAACTAACAATATCAATTTGTTGTGGTTAGTTACCCAGTCGGCTATGCTTAATGAGTAAGCCGAGCACTTACTGTAACAGGTATCACAATACTATTGGTCAAATTCATATTTTGTATTTATGAAACAACACTCATTAAAAGTATATCTTGTCCCACAAGGGTCCACACATTTTTTTGTGTTTATGAACTTCCTGGCTTCTGTATATGTTTTTGTCTTGGCGTATGTTTCTTAATAACCACTTAACTACCTCAGATATATACGGAAAAAAGAAATTATGTATTACTCCAAGCATCCAAAATTACTGTAAATACATACATACATCTATACACACATACATACATGCATACATAATATATGAACAATAGTATATATGCTTTTGAGAGCTCAAGAAAATTATCATTTACACTTAATGTGAAGCAGAAAGAGTTTATCGTTAGTATACCAATACTATGAGAGCTTACATGATCGATAAAAAGTACAAAATACTCTTCGCTAGTGCTAACACCCAAACATATAAGATAAGATAAGAGAAGAGAAGTAGGAGGTTTTTCGTCGAGAAATAATAGATTATTCAGGAGAGAATAATAAATTTCTCTTGTTTGTCAAAATTTTCCATGACATTATATTTTCTCATTTATTTTTTAAATTGAGAGTGGTTGAAGGGATTGAAAATCTTATATTATGTTGTTTGTATTATATTGTAGGATGTAATATTGGTCCTCTCGTTTGATTCTACAGTTTCCAATTGATAAGATATCATATTTGTATCATAAAAATATGAATGCATGAGTAGTTATGTGCCTAGACTTACACTTGTAACCTGCTAAATTTCTCCGCTCATTGTTTGGATATGCATATTTGTCTTCATATTTCCTCGTTTCCTGACTCGATTTAACAAAACCCATTTTATCATCTAACATTTCTCTTAAATATATAGATTTACAAGCTCGAGATTATTTTATTATAATATAATAATAATTTTAATGGAGTGAAAATTAAATTTAAAATTATTTTATAGACACAGTGATTTGTAAAAAGTTGTGTCCTTTCATGGAAGGTTGTGACTATTCATAAATGGGTGTGTATTTGGAAATGGTGTCTACCTTTCTATAAGCAGAACACCCCTACTTCTTTCTTCACTATCTTAAGTTTTGAGAGTGTATTCTCTGTCATTTTTCTTTTCGTTCTTGAATCAATCCATGAGAGAGTATAACATATAATTTGGATTCAGTGAAACTTTATATATTGAAGTCTCGCTTATATAGAGACTAAAATTTCGTTCTATCTTTGAAAACAAACGTTCATCAAAACTTAGACACCGATGAGGGGCCTAGTGTTTCAGACATTTTTAGTGAAATATCATTGTAATATTACAGCCATGACAATTTATAGAGTTTTAAAACTGGATAATAAAAGAGTTCATTGTCACTACATTATAACTAGACGTAGTTAGCATGTGATCTGATAATATTATGGGTTTTATTAATACATTGTAAGTTGATTAATTTTGACTCTTGCAATGCATATTTAAAATATTGTGCTCCTGCTTGGAAATTTCAATAGAACTAATTTCAAGAGTTAATACCATTATATGTTGATCCACCTCACTATATTGAACTGGTCAACATTTCCATATGGAAAAGTCTCCACATTTCATAATGGAGGACTTGAACGACATACAATAAACACCGTGGATAAGTGAACAAATACATGGAAATAATACAAGGATAAAATTAAATATACCATGTCATGATACATAACAACGCTTCGAGCAAAATACAAAAGATATAAGAGTATTTAATAGATATAAAGTTAAATATGTCTTTTCGTAAAGAATAAAATTATTTTCAAAGAATTTTATACTTTAAATTAATGCGTTAGTCTATGTGATTTCCAAATGTACACTTTAACGATGACAAACTAGTGAGGCGTGGTTACAAATTTATTTCTTGGATTTATTATTTAAACTTTAGAACCGAGTAACGACTGTTTTAAAGATGGTATAATTAAATCATAAATACATATAAATGACCAAAGCATTCAAAACCAAGGGGTTTGACGACTTCTTTAAAGATGGTATAATTAAATTATAGTTTCATTCAGAGACTTAGGTATAATCTCAAGATTCCATAACTAGTAAACTCAAAGAAGAGCAAGTAACCAAGTACATATTTTATATTATGACTCTTTTAAAGGCCATAATCATAGAATATGTTCAAACTGTTTTAAGAAATATATAATATGTGTGACACAACTTGAAGTATAATGCTAAGAATTGTCATAAGTGCATTTGTAGGCCTATGGGATTATAAGGAATGTATCATTAAGTGTCGAAATTACTGGATGACAAGGAATGAATCTGTTGATGCAAAAAACTAGACTATATCCAATTATTTGATCACATATAAATAAATAAATTTGAGAGACACAAAAGATTTTTAAAGTGATTCGGCTAACAGAAAAAGCGTGCATCCACTGTTGGGTATTGCCTTATGTTTTTGTTGTTGTCTCCTCTGTCGCCCCTTTGGATGTAGGGATTACAATATATTTATAGCCCATGAGGGTGTACAAAAGTCAGAATATTAAATAATGGAATGCCTTTATAAAATAAGAATTTACATCAGTACAATGTTCATAATGTATACAACTGTTGGCGCTTTACTGACCACGTTGGTCGGTCTTCCTGCTATTGATCGGGCTTCTTAATATGTTGATCGGCATTCTTGGACTTGGTAGGGTAATTACTCCTTGCTGACTAGGATTGACGTCACGTTAGATAACACATGTTCATTTATGATTGGTCCACGTAACATGACAATTTTTTCCATCAACAAAATCCCCCAATGTTTCATACTTGAGGTTTTTACAAGAGTATGGAACATTTAGATCTTAATGTTTCTCGGGTAATAATTTTGAAACTTAGTTGGCTACCTACTTTCCACACTTATAAAATTATTGATTTAATTGATGGAACTTGACGTGGATGGCATATTTGAAATTATCCAACATTTTTAGCGAATCATTTTTGGGCAAAAGTGTCTTTTTGGGCTTAGCTGCCAACTGTTCAATTGATGCTCCCTTTAATCATTACCTTCATCGATTTTTGAGGAAATCTATAAAAGGCGAGAAAAATCATGACTATCTACTACCTCTAACATTATGACCTTTTTCTTCTATCTTCTTGAGCTTTCTGTGTGACCATTTCTTGTGTTCTTCAGTTCTTGTTGAATCCTTAAATCCTTGTAAGAATCCTTTCTCTTTTCTTTTTCTTCATCTTTGAACATGATTTACTCGGTAACTTCTCTACATAAATTTTGAAATGAGTGGAATATTCCTTCGTGGGTGGATTTGTAACTTCCTAATCCCCCACGGACCTTTTTTCTTTGCTTGAGGACTATTGGCTTCCTTCTATTTTTATTGCTGAGTGTGGGTTTACTTTTCCCCCAAACCCACTTTGCCTTGAGTTTTGCCAGTATTTTGATGTGGTTCCTACTAAAGTAGCCCCTAATACTTGGAGAGTATTTAATGGGGTTTATAGGTTAAATCAACTTCATGGGAGCCATATAGGAATATCGTAGATCATGTTTTGCTATAAGTGGGTCACAAGTGACAACACTTACTATTTAAAGACTAGGGCTGTAAATAGGGCTATATTAGTTAACCTCCCAGACTCCAACAGAGACTACTTTAATATTAGAGTAATTGCCAAAAATTGTCCACATGTACCCATGACAGGGAACAAAGTATATCAGGGGCCTAGATGCCCTCAATATGGTTAGGGGATAGGTTACAATACCGTTATATATCTTTCACTACACCAAAATTGGTGATTTATGAGTGATGTTAGCAGTCACAAATGACCTTTATAACTACTATTTATCGTCATAATTTAGGGGGTGACAAGAGAAATATTGTAACTCCTAACAGCAGTCACAAATTTTTATAACCCCTATGAGGGTTATAACTGGTGACCCCAAGTTATAACTGTTGGTTGTAACCGCTGACAGCAGTTACGAATTTAATATTTATAACTGTTGTCTGCAGTTATGAATCTTATATTTGTAACTGCTGTCAGCGGTTACGAATCCTATATTTTTAACTGCTATTAGCGATTACATAATTTACGATAATGACAAATTTGTGACTACTATTAGCAGTTATAAAAGTTGTATTTGTTAAATGTGGTAATACCTATTATAAATATCTTTATATTTTCTTAAAATGATGAAATGATGGAAGTAGAATAAATATCATGAACATGTAACAAGTCTAAAAAAATTGATAACATCTCATTTATATTTTTGATATTCCAAATATCTATACACATAAAACTTGTTTACACTTAATTTAACATCAAACAACCCCTTTTTGGGCGCCAAGTACAAAATTGAACAGAGAATAAAAAATAAACTAAAAAAATGACACAACACTTCGATGACATGAAATGTCATGAACATGGAGTACGTCTCCCTCGTGTACTTAGAGTATGCCTGCTAAGGAAGTTTAATGTACTCAAATTTTTAAATACGGCTCCTCGGTATCCATTGACTTGTGCTTATGTTACTTGCCACAAAGTGTAAACACCTTGATTTAGGCCTTTGAATACTACGTATACCAGGTATGCCATGTGTATGCTTGCAAACAATAAAATGTAAATATGTTAGTTACAATAAAGAAGGTGGGGAACAATGTTATTTTCATAACACATGCAAGGGGAAAAGTAAAATGGTAGTAAGAATGAGTGACTTAGTACAACAAACAATCATGAATACAAAAAATCCTCAATTTGTGGCATTCATTACAACAAAACAATTTCTTATTCCTATGAAACAATTATATAACTGTTATACAACATGAGTTATATAACGGTTATATAACTCATGTTCTATAACTTTTATAGATTTTGTGTGTTTGGTGAGAATTGGCATAAACACGAGAGGTTGTATGTATAAATTATGAATCGAAGTATATCTTATGAATCGAAAGAACAAATTTATTGGTTGGATGCCAATTCTCACCAAACCCACCTATAGATTAAATACCCATGCTACAAGTCATATATCGATACAATGGTCTAAGACCAAAGAACAAAAGAAAAAAAAATCAATTTCAATAAGAAACTCATTAATAAAGAAAATTCTCAATATTGATATTCCAATCATTGAAAAGTTGACAAATTAATGGGGATTACAACTTATTTACATGACAAATTATACCATAATTCAAGTAGGACAAATGAAACCTAATTAATATACCTAATATAAGATAAATACTTAAAAAGATCGTAATTCGTAATAAATAAAATATTCAAAATATCTAAAGCCTATATTACCAAAAAAAAAAATCAATAAAACTACATATAAGCTTTTAACCCTCGTATGTTCTGCATTATATAATGAAAGTGATAATATATACAATGGTATTTCGACCTTGGTTATTAAGGAAGGATAACTGCCCCTTGCTAGTACGTTAAATTTAGATCAAATTTCACCTACCGTAAAATTGAACTAATTTTGAACCGGTTCTAGTTCCAAAGTATGGAATCATAAATCCTATTTTCAACCACGAAATTTGATTTCTCAAACACACTAGAAGTATGAAAGGAAAAAAAAGAATGGGGCTGAGAAGAATTTGATTACTCTTAAGATCTGGTCGTCCACTATGTATATGAAAAAAAGTTCACGACTATGTCAATAACATGTCAACAGAAGGTGGGAGTATTACTAGACTAGTGCTCCAAAATTTAGGCTTATGACCATTTTCATAAAAATGATTTCAGAAAGATAAATAAAGATGAAATGTATATAACTAGTGTAAGGAACAAATAAACGAACAATGACTGGGCTAAGGAAACAATGTCAAATTTGAACCATTATTCTGCAAGTTTCTTTAGTTAAGAACAAACAACGGAACTCACTGTTGCAACATGTTTGGCGTAATACTTTGAATTAAGCACCCAATTTTTAATATGAAATGCTTTTGATGGGTATATGAGCTGCCTAATCTCAACAACTCTGAAAATAAATGTACCCAACTTGAAACTAATCAGACAGTATCAACAACTCCACTTGAAAAAAATGGAGTTATAAGAATCTTGTAACAAGTCCAAACTAAATTGGATGGAACGAAGAAAGAGAAATTAAGAAACAAAATAGCTAATATAGTGGAAACTGTTGAAACTTTTGCTTAAACTTACATGTGCACACACTTTTTGTACATATGTATCTTTTGGTATTTTTTTGTTCACTTTAGATCTCATTGTGTTTGTGTTGTTTGTTTAATGCAGTATGGTTTGTATTTTGTGTAAATAGGCTAATCTTTTGTGAAATGAAATAGAGACTGGATGTTGGATGTATACCGATGAAAGACAAGTGAGTGCATTGAGGAAGAAATATTTGGAGGCTGTGCTGAAACAAGACGTTGGCTTCTTTAACACCGATGCAAGATCAGACTAGCATATACAAAAGCAAACTAATCATAAGCTATGACAGTTCATAAAAAAAATCAGCCAGTAATGAAACAAACACAAAAGAGGAAATCAAGCACACACACACAAATAAAAAGATTCGGCTATAGAAAAAAATTACTCATAAAAACAAAATCAATTCAAATGATAAGACGATTCATCGAGCAAAGATGTGTGTGCGCGCACGGGCGTGATTTCTGATTTTTATATAGATAATAAAAACATACTAAGTCATAAGGTATGTTAATTGATGAAACAATGAGATCCATATGGTTAAACAGAGACAAAACATTGCAAGCCCTAGCTTATATCTAATAGATATGGAGGAAATCAAATGGGGCTGAGTAGCTGAGAGATCAAGGGTTTGGGATCGGAGTTCATGCCGATAATGATCACCAGAGGAATGAAACCGTAGTGAGCTATCCCATCCCAACCAAGACTAAACCCCAATTTCTCCAACTCAAATATTTATAAATCAATTACCTAATTAAAATGGGAGCCTAACTAGAAAATAAATGCAATCAAACAACACCTAGAATACCCAAAATAGGAATCAAACACACCCTTAAATTTAAAAGGATCTTCACATACTAAACAATGGAGGTATCTGGAGGGGAAAAATGACTGAAATTAGCACCCCTTTAAAACAAAGTTTCAAATAAACTACCACAAACTTAAACACAAAACCAATTCAACATACTAAACACAAAATCGCTAACTCAAAATTAAATCCACCTATTATGGTCACATACTGTTCTAACATAATTTCTTATGTTCAATAATTACACAGCCGCAGGTTAGGGACCATCACAGTAGGTTAAATAAATCACTTCAAATTATTTAGAAAGAGAGAAAAAAGTTAAACGAGATTATCTTAGAGATACATTCAAGCAACAATAAATAAAAATAATACAACAAGATAAAAAGGAAATGGACATCTGACAATTCTTTGTCCAGGTACTATTCTTAAAATTGAAGCCAACTTTATAATCAACTATCAGAAGTGCTCCATACAATTCAAAAGGGGATGAAATAAATGCATATAATTAAGGGGATGAAATGTAAGATACTAGCGATCAATTTTTAATTTAACCACATAAATAAATCACATATCAGCAACATGTTACTGTAGTTTAGATCATGGTATCCATTAAAGTTCATCAATTTTAGGTAATATGGTAAGCGAAGCATTAGCAACTATCATTCTAAATAAGCTTCGTGATGGAATTAAGGTTTGTGCCATTAAATCCCCTGGGTTTGTATAGAATATGAAGGTCAATATGCAAGACCTTGCTACCCTCACAAGAGGCAAGGTTATAACTGACTAGATACATGACAATATTCACATCAGTTGGTTGGGTAATTGGTTTAATGTCTAATTTCTCATCTTTGAGGGGAGTATGTTTAATTATTCCATTCATGCATGGGTTAAGTCATAACTTTAGTAATAAGTTCTCTTCGTTCTGGATTTCGAATAGATTACATGATCACTTGTTTAGTGATTTGCTTCATCAAAGATACTCAGAATATGTTGAAAATGATGTATCTTCCTAGCACGCTTGCAAGAAGAATTCAACCAAACAATTATAAAGATATCGAATCAATTTTGAGGATCTAGTCGAGCTAACTAAATACAAATTCTAGAAATGTGACTGAGCTTAACTCGTTGAGTTGATGATTCGCTCGAAACTTTAATCAGATCAATCATAAGTCAATCTTGTGTTTTTTATAACCCAGATTATGTGTCATGTCAATCAATCATTTGAAATCCTTCACTTTATAATGCGTCTATATAAGATAGACCTCCAAAATTAGAATTGCATTGCATAAACTAACTCTAATACTTTCTTAGGTCGATGAACTTAAAACCTCATACAACTATTTCTTCTTGTGTCTATGAACGAAATTTCATACCAACTAAATAATTCAAATAAAAATTCAATGATAAATTTGTGATGCACAGTGGAAAAATGTATTTTCTTCGTTGATATAGAACATCGATTAGAGGTTAAAGTTGTAAGTTAGAACAAATGTTTTCTATGAGAAACACAAGTATCACCAATAATGATATGTGAAAACAGACAGAACAACAATATTGATGTTGTCTCTACATCAGTTTACCGTAAACTTTGTCAATGTAGGACCCTTGATAAATGTAATCAGAACATGTCAGATCATAGGACATTTATAAAACCTACATAGTGAGAGTTCCCAACTTATCGCGCAATCAATCCACATAAAAAAATTTACTGCCTAGAATCACTCAAAGCAAGAACAGTAATTCTAATCGAACACATGATTTTAACACGTTTTTTTACAATAACGTGCCAAAAATAAATAAGTCGTGCTTGAAATAAAATCGGTCAACTCCATACATTAACTAAAACAATTTTAACTTTAAACTTAGTTTATCTCAAGAATGCATCAAAACTTTTGTGCATGGCTTAGAATTACACAGAACGAAAAGTCACACATACACCGATAGAAAAATCAAACATGTATTTCTTTCATATGAGACAAAGTTGAGGAATTAATTACCTTCTAACAGAGGCATTGGTTGATAAATGATGCCTCAAGCCTTTTATGATCAAATCAAATGAGATTTTCAACTTGAATTTTTTGTACACAAGTATGGCATATAACACCCTTTAAATCATCACATGTATCAAAATTGAGTTTAGATAACAATAAAAAAAAAATTGTATAATTTGCAATGTTCTACATGATCAGGAGAAGCCTCTATGTATTAAAGTTTCTCACCAGATGTTCAAAAAGGAGGTGATTATCACAATAGTGTATGCCAAATGCACTAATAGTGAAAGAATGGCTTTGTGGACCTGTTTAGATATGCTTAACAACAAATATATTAATAATCCCCATCATATCATCGGGGACTTTAATATTTTATGCTATCTTGATGAAAAAATAGGTGGTAATTAGTATTGTTTGCTATCCTAAAGAAGCTTATGGAGTTTTTCAAAGAATATGAGGGATAATTCTTGCCATCTAATTAATAAAAGGAAAAGCTCGTTTACTGTTGACACTAAGCTGCCTAAAGATACTATAAGAAGAATTGGATCAATTCTGAATTTAAGAGAAACATCCTTTCCAATTAAATATATGGGCTGCCCTTTATACAAGGGAAGGGAAAATGTGTCATATTTTGAAGGCCTGTTAGCAAATATATGGTCTAAGATTCAAGGATGGAATTCTAAATTCTTGTCTCAATCTGTAGACCAACTGAGGAAGGTGGTCTAGGTGTTAGAATTCTTGAGGAGATTATCAAAGTAGGTAGTTGTAAACTCTACTGGCATTTTGAGGAAAAAGTAAGGTTTATGGGCCAATTTCGTCTCAAACAAGTATAAAGATAATGTGTGGAAGGCCAAGTATGGTTCCCGTCTGATGCAATGCCAATTTTTTTATTGGGAGATTCATTCTTTCAAAAGGTTAAAATACACTCTCTACCATGTAAGTGAAAGACAAACTAAGCCTAATATGGATACTCTAAAACCATTAGAGACTGACCCCTCTTAGTAAAGGATACTTTGATATGAACTTCCCTATAGCTGCTAAGAAGGACACAGTCTGGATAATGGGCACCATACTCATGAAGCCAAGTATGTTCAGAATGTTGCCATGGACACCTGATTTTTAACCTGAAAACAAAGTTCAATATAATACTCAGGTATGGGGTAAACATCATGGCATATGCCAAGATTACTTGCACTCCAGAACTTTATTTAAGATTGTTAAAGGTGTGGGCACTCCAGTCAAACTGGGAAAAAATGCATACTTAAATGTTCACAGCAGCGAAAAATAAAGGAAATAGCAAAATTATGCGTTATTGCAAAAAAGAAAAAAAAACGCAGACCTAAATGTTCAAAAAATCTTCATAGCATAACTAAAAACAAACTTAAATAAACTTAGACCTAAATGTTCAATGAAATCAAACAAATGTAGTGTTCTGACCATTCCATTAGTTCAGTGTATACATAATTGAAATTTATTATGTGAATTTAAATAACACCCAAATACAACACAGTTACATCAAAGATTAAGAAAAAAAACAATAAAGTAGCATAAAATTATTACATTCATACCTGAAAAGAAAGCGAGTGAAGATTGGCAAGACCAGATATGAAATAAGAAAACAGTCAGTATGAGTAGAATCCAAATAATGCCATCCACAAGAACCAAACGTATTCTTGAGATAATCTTTCCCCATTTAACAAACCACCTTCACCCTCGTCTGCATCCCCCAAATCATATATAATTGAATAAACACTACATGTACATATATATATAATTAAATAAATAGAGAGTGTCGTTACCTTTAGTTTGGGGGTGATAGTGATTACGACGGTTTGGTCGCAAAGACACCAATTTTTGTCCAGAAGGGCTCAGAAGATTGAAGAGGGATGGAGGAGGGAGCGGGAGATTGAAGAGCACATATGAGAGAGAAGTGGGAAATTAAACCTAGGCCAAAATTTTGGTGAGCTCTAACAGTAATCACAAATTAACTCTTACACCAAAATTTGTGACCGTTTCAAGCGGTCACAAATTTGTGATCACTCATAGTAGTCACAAATTAAGTCTTAAGCCAAAATTTATGACGGCTACGAGCAGTCATAAATTTATGACTGCTAACAGCGGTCACAAATCTAAAATTTGTGACTGCTCATAGCAGTTATAATTTTGTGACTGCTCATAATAGTCATAACTTATGCCTACGGATAAATTTGTGACTGCTTGTGACATTTTTAAATTTGTGACTTCTTATAGTAGTCACAAATTAATTATATGGTAAGATTTGTGACTGTGATTAGCAGTGACAAACCAATTGACTCAAATTTCTCATTACCTAAATATTTTATGACTCTTAGTGGCAGTTACAAATAATATTGTGACTCCTAATGGCAGTGATAAATTTTGTCACCCCCATTAGCAGTTATAAGAAGGCAGCCACAAAATTAGTATTTTGGTGTAATGTTTCCTTAATAATTTCATTAGTTATAATACTAACCGCATTTGTTTTCTCTTGATTACAATTGATCGAAAGAGGAAGTGTCCTAAGGAGGGTAATAGCAACCTCAGAGAATTGAAGTTTATTTGGGGCATTAATCAAAAGATAGGAGAGGAGCACATTAGATCTACCTCATAATTGTTGGAGTAAAGAAACTCCATCACTTCTTTTATTACTTGCCCAACTGTTGCTACTTCATCCATAGTGATTGACCTTAATCAAGACCCTATCTCAACCTCATATGCCATTACATCTGACAGTGGTGAAATTATTGCTACTCTATCCTCTTACCTTAATTCGAACTTGCCCCTTGCCACAACCATGATGAAGAGAAAATTCCCCAATATCTTAGGTGATATTATTGTTCCTGGTTCCACCAAGCAGGTTGCTGGTGGAGCCACAAATAAAGAAGATACTGGGGAAAAGCCCCCAATTAAGAAAAATGATGAAGCCCACCTCAAGAGGCTAAAAAAAGGGCTTCCATCTAGGTTAGATGAAGGTTTTTCTGCTAGCACCAACCAATGAGAGTTAATCGATTTGGTTGATGCTGGCTCACCAGTGGCTATTGGCCCTAGCTTGGTCATAAAATTAATAAAGTCTAGTGCATTACCAGACCACAGGGGTGCTGCTTCTACAATGCCCCGATCAAGAATTTCTGAAAGGGATGCTCAAAGCCTTGCTCTGATAAATATTGTATTTTCTTCATCTTCTTTTTTTTATTCATCTCTTTGATATCTCTTGTACTAACTTGCTCTAATTTCTTTTTGTAATTCTTGGTTGACTTCAATAATATGCTGGACAGGGACGATGTTATGCACTCTTCTTCAAATGAAGTTGAAGAGACCTTTTAAGAGTTGAAGAAGTCTGTGATTGACTCCCAACAATTATTGGCTAATGAGAAAAAGACATGGGAGACCAAAATAAAGACTGCAGTGGATGATGCTGTAGATTCTCAGGGGTAGGTTACTTGGCTACAAAAAATGTTGGATGCTGAGAAGGCCAAAAGGTGGAAGGCTAAGGAATCTTCTTTCAGCAGGGGTTGGGACAAGGTAATTGGAGATGCTTATGCCCAAATTGAATTTGCCAAGAAGAAATGCTTCAAGGATAGTTAGTCGTAAGCCCTTGTTAAGGTTGGAACTTCCTAAGACTCTGAGTTATTTCTTAGGCATGAGCTTGGGTCTCCTCCTAACATGGATGAGGAGATTGAGGATGATAGAGGTTCTGATGAATCTACAATTATTTTAGAATCTATCGACCAACTCCAGATAGTTGACTCTTTAATCCCTCCTGCTGGTGAGAAGATTTTGTTCTTTTCTTTTTATTTGTATTTTTCCTTTTTATTCCATGTACGTGTAATCAAAATTTTATCAATGAAAAGGAACAGTACTTTATATTTTCTTTCCTCTTCTATTGTTGATTGGAGACTTTTTTTTCTTCTTTATAGTTGATGGATAAATTGGATCTATTTTTCTTCAATTGACTTCGAGCTTATTCAAAGATGTAATGATCTCTTCAAGTCTGGCCACTTGAATTTGACCGAGGAAGAATTATCTAAGTTGCTCGGTGAGGATACCTCAGATCAAGCTAGAGAATCCTACCTTTATTTAAAGTGTCTTCTTGATCAGGCAGTGGCCAACAATGTGGCTTAATATGAAATGATTGAGGAGCTACAAGCAGATCACAAGGAGACTACAACTCTTTTACATGTCGATTATGAACAAAAGTACAAAGATCTGAGTGAAGGTTGGGGTTTTGAGTAGATATTGGAAAACATGCTTCTTATTTCAGGAGGTAAGAATCTTTACTTAATCGTGAAATGGAGATAGTGAGAGCAATTGCCAAGCTGTTAGAAGAAGAGAACAACAGTTTGAGGGATAAGTTGAACTCATTGAAGTCTTCTTCTACTACTTTTGTTGATGGTGATGATGAGGCTTCCTTCTTAGAGACTGAAAATGCCAGTTTGAGGGAATAAGTGGAGACACCGAAGAAAACTAAGTCTGCTTTATCTTCCCGAGCAAAAATTAAACCTGGTCGTGCTACTATATATGAGGCTAGGACGCAACAGACTCTTACTAATCAAGCTGCTCAGTTGAAGAAAAAAAATTGGCTATTGCTGAAATGTCCTAGAAGCTTGAAGCTCAATCTGAACAACTTGCTACCCTTTCTACTCAATTATAAGCCAAAGATGGAGTGTTGAAAAAATTTCACCATCAGGTTGAGAGGATAACCTTCCAATTCCATAAACATCCTAGGGATATTTGGATGTAAGGATACAATGAAGATCTGCATCATTTTGATGAACGATTTAAGCAAGCCCAAAATAAATGTTACAAATGGGGCTGGACCAATTACTTAACAGTGCTGAAGGTGGAGCAGAGCAGTCCTCTTTGGAACTGGTACACCCCTGGTTTATTGGACTGTAAAGATCCTCCTCTTAAATTATATGTTGATTGGAATCCTTCCAACACAATTCCCTAGTTCCTGATTTCAAAGTATTTATGGGATTATGGCCTTCATGACGAGCTAGAGATTGTTCGTCCTCCTCATCTGTTAGATCGCCCAAGCAGCAGAAATTGAAGAATGCTTTAGGACTTTAACTTTATCAATTCTCCTTACACCTTGGATGATTTCCCAGCAGTCATGGAACCAGTTTCTAGTTCTTCTAAGGATAAGGGGAAACGTCCCTTAGAATGAGTTTCATTCCTGTAATTGAGTTATGAGAAAAATCATGTAATGAATGAAATATAATTGACCAACTTATCGCATTAATCTCTGAATCTGAATGTGTTCTTTATATGAATACATAACTTCTTCTTTTTCATTAGTTCTATTGGAACACTTTACTTAAGTTTAACATCAATTACCAAAGAATATATAGGTTTTACAAGCACATTTAGATTAAAACCCAAGTTTGGCACTAATTACCCATGTGTCTCCATAGGTTCCACTAATGCACCTAAATTTTTAGGTTTACTGCATTCGTTACCAATGGTGTGACCAAGCGTATGTGGAATATGTGTCTGCATTCATTTTTAGGAATCTTGACAACGTTCTTCCTTCGCTTTGCCAAGTAGGATAAAGATCTTGTTTTATCCTTATCTTCAGTGGCCAAGTTTCTTGAGAACTTAGAATCCTACTTTACTTGGATTTTTATCTGTTTCCGATGAAGTTTGTCTTATGCCAAGCAACGTTCGAATATCAGGAATCAACTATCTGGTAGCAATTGTTAAGGACGTGTTCTAGGTGCCGATCAATGATATGGTTATTATCCAATCTATTGTAAAAGTTTTTTCGAGCAACTTTCAACCGTTCTGAGCAACTTTCAACCATCGCTAATTAAGTATATAGTATATCGTAGTGTATAGAAGTAGTACACCCAAAAAAATCAAAATAGAAATGGAAGGAATTGCCATTTTATTGATATGAAAAATTGATAATAACTACAGTTGATTACGTCATTGATAATACTTTCTAAGATGCTCGACATGCCATGGATTCTCGAAGTCTTCACATTCTAAAGTCTCAATTCTGTAGGTCCTAGGTCGGACAATTGCTGAAATACGATATGGACCATGCTAATTGGCCTCAAGTTTGTTCTTCTGAATGACCTTTTTTAGCACATAATCTCCTTCCTTTAGATTAGTCGACTTCATCCTTTAGTTATAAAAACAGGCAGTTTGTTGCTGGTAAGCTGCGTTTCTTACACTAGTATCTTCACATACTTCTTCCAGCATGTCCAAATCGAGTCTTCGCATTAAATCACTTTCAAGAGAGTTGAAATTCAACACTCTATGGGATATAAGACCCAATTTAGGAGGTATTACTGCCTCAGTCCCAAATGCAAGCATATAGGGAGATTCTCTAATAGCAGTCCTTGGAGTTGCTCGGTATGCCAACATAACAGAGTGTAACTCATTGATCTAGTTTCCCTTGGCCTCATCAAGTCTTCTTTTTAACCTATTGAGCAGAGTTCTATTTAAAACTTTAGTTTGCCCGTTACTTTAAGGATGGCCTAGAGCGGAGTGTAGGTTTTGAATATTGGACTGAGCATAATAGGTAGTAAATTCTCCATTGTCAACTTGTGTGCCGTGGTCGGTGATAAAGGCATATGGAAGCCCATATCGACAAATGATATTATTCCAAATCAATTATTATAGCTTCTCATATGGCATGTCTATCAAGGGTTCTGCTTCAACCCATTTTTTAAAATAATCCATAACAATGACCAAGTACTTAAATCTTCCTCTAGTGGTTGGTAGTGGTCCGACCAAGTCTATACCCCACATTGCAAATGGCCAAGGTTAAGTTATTGGGGTTAGGCCTGCCTGTGGAGTCTTGTGAATGCTTGAATACCTTTTGCATTTATCACACTTTGTAGCAAAGGCTGCACAATCTGCTCGTATAGTTAGCTAATAGTATCCCTGTGTACTCATTCATTGTAATAGTGTCCTTCCTTCTATGTGAGCTCCACAAGATCCTTCACGTACAACCTGGATCAGGTCTGGAACCTCTGATGGATGAACACATCGTTGCATGTTAACTATCAAGCCTCTCCTATATAACACTCCTTTATCTAACACATATCTTGCATCTTTATATTTCAACTTTTTAGCCTCAATCATGTCTGCTAGTAGAGATCCTTTTTCAATGTAAGCTCTTACGGGGTCCATCCAAGATGGTCCCATGTCCACAGTAATAAAACTGATCGTCAGGTCTTCATCTATACTCCTATTTTCTAGAAGCTTTATAGGAATAGTTCATCGAAGCTCAATTCTAGTTGCTGAAGCAAGTTGAGCAAGTGCATCTGCTCGGGCATTGTCCAAGTCTTCTTATTTAAACTGTTGGCAATGTTGCTATTACTTTCAACACTTTGGATACATACCAGATCATCAATTATCCTTTGGCTCTATACAAGCTCAATATTTGATTCACCACCAACTAAGAATCACTGTGCGCCACAACTTGCTCGTCATTTAGTGATTGGGCTAAACTTAAGCCCACAATGAGAGATTCATATTCTTCTTTGTTATTTGAGGCATGGAATTGGAATTGCCAAGCATATTCAATATCTATTCCATCCGGAGTGTTAAGTATTATACCTGCTCCACTGCCGGCTACGCAAGATTACCCATCAATGTACAGGTTCCATATTGGGATATTATTGTCAAATGCGTGGTCTGTCTAGTTCCCATAATGTAATATTTTTCTCCTTACTTCCTCATATTTTTTTGTCATCTCATGTACTCTAGAAGAGGAATCTTGTAGGTCGGCAGTGATTTCTTCTGATTCTCCCTCTGATGAAGGTTACTCGGGGGCTTGATCGCCAATAACCCCTTTCGAACCATCTTATCCTGATTCTTGTTCTGCCTGACTATCTTGTTGCTCGGGAACCTAAAGATAATTGAAATCGGTAATAAAATATGGTATAACTTGGTCTTTCAACGAAGACCTTAGTTCATAAACACTATCGCACTCCTCCAATTCTATTGCACAGTACATTAATCTTCCAGACTTCTTCGGTTTGTGCAAGGATTGCCTTAAAGGCATATCAGTATACACCACAATCGTATGGGCTTAAAAATAGGGCGTCATTCATCTGGACACCTCAATCAGTTCCAATGCCAACTTCACCATACGGGGGTATCTAATTTCTGGTCCTTAAAACGCTTTACGGGTGTAATAGACAAGTTTTTGAACTCCATTCTCTTCTCAGATCAAGGCATAACCTATAACTGATTTAGAAGCAACTATGTATAAATATAATCTTTCTCCCAAAACTAGTCGGAAAGGTAGAGGGGGTGATCCAATGTACTTTTTCAACTCTAAAAAATCTTGTTCGCACTCTTCATTCCATTCAAAAATCTTTCTTATTACTTTAATTAATGGTAGGCACCTGTCAGTATCTCGAGACACAAATCGGTTCAAAGCTGCTACATGCCCAGTTAGCCTTTGTACATCATATTTGCACTAGGGGACTGCATTTCAATCAACGCCTTAATTTTATCTGGGTTTGCTTCAATTCTCCTCTAGTTTAGTATATACCCAAGGAACATTCCCTAATGTACTCTAAACACACACTTAGTCGGATTTAATCTCACCTGGTGCTTCTGTAGTTGGTCGAAAGTTTGATTGAGGTCGTCCATATGATTGGATGCTTTTTTAGTCTTTGTCAGTATATCATCCACATATACTTCCATATTTTTACCTATTTGTTCCTTATAGACTTTATTCTCCAATCTCTGATAAGTGACACCTGCATTTTTCAAACCAAATGGCATAACATTATAACAGTAAGTTCCTCGGGCAGTAATTAAAGAAGTATTTTCCCTGCCCCTAGGCTTCATCTTGACCTGGTTATAACCATAGTATTCATCCATGAAACTGAGAAGTTCATGTCCTGAAGTAGCGTCAACAAGCTGATCAACTTGTGGCAAAGTAAAATGATCCTTTGGGTATGCTTTGTTCAAATCTATGAAGTCTACACACATTCTCCACTTATTCTTCTTATTCTTTCCCATAATTATATTGTCCAACCAATCTGGATACTTCACTTCATTAATAAAAGAAGGTTTTTGAAGCTTTTCAACTTCCTCCTGTATTGCTTGGTTCTGCTCGGGGATGAACACTCTTTGCCTTTACTTTATAGGCTTGGCCTCTTTATTAACATTGAGTTCATGGCAAAGAAAGTTAGGATCAATCCTTGGCATATCTTCGTGACTCCATGCGAACGCATGCTTTCTCTGTCTAAGGAAATTCACTAGTTCCTGTTTAAGAATAGGATTTAGCATTGTTCCTATCTGAGTGGTGCGTTATGGCTTACTATCATCTAATACAGTGCTTTTTGTTGCTTCAACTATCTGGCCCTTTACCAATTTCGTTTCCTCCCTTGGATCTAAAGTTTCAACCTCAGGTTCTTTATCTGGTTCGAAGGTGTGTACTTGGTAAGTGGTCATTTTCCTCTTTGTTTCTTCTAAATTTTCTTATTTGGCAGATGAGTAATAGCATTCTCGAACTACTTTTTGGTCCCCTTTTACAATGACTACTCCAAGGTTGGTCAATAACTTTAAACATTGATCGACTGTGGATGGCAGGGCTTCGAACTTCTTCAACCCTACTCTTCCCATAATCATGTTATAAGCCGAATGAACATTTTTGTCCATTAAAAAGAAGAGTATCTGCTCTGTTTGGCTAGCTATCCATGTAGCGATCAACACCTCCATATCAATTGTTCCCAAAGGGAATACTTTTTCACCAGAAAAACCTATTAAATGTTTATGGTAGGGCTCTAATTAGCTGAGATTAAAATCCAGACTTTCAAAGCAAGGATATAACATAATATATGTCGAGCTTCCATTATCAACTAGTACTCTAGAAATAATGATATCCTGCTTTCTGACTTTGATTACTAGTGGATCATCATGGGGGTGCAATACTGCTGACAGGTCATTTTTAGAGAAGCTGATCACCAGTTTGTCTCTATTGATCTTCCTCAGCTGATATTCTTCGGTTAGATGAATCCTTTATATATAGGAACAAACTTGTGCCTCATTGAGGTAAGCTTTTCATTATGTAGTATGGTTATCTCCTTCTATGTCTCCACCTGTTATAATTTGACAATCAAGAGAACTAAAGATGAGCCTAAATAGCTCATGTTCTGATGGTCTAGGTTTCTTGGGTAGGTAAGAATCATTCTCTTGATCATATTTATAAGTCCTCTCTTTCTCGTCTCTAGGCTTATAAGGAGATTTTGACCATCGTCGAGCTCCTTCATTACTCTATCGATCAACAAACTGGTTCAGTTTCCCTCTTCGTATGAGAGTTTCAATCTCATTTTAAAGGGATATTCAATGATCTATTGTGTGATCATGGTCTCTATGAAATTCGTAATATTTGGATTTATCCCTTTTTGATAGTTGAGCTCCTCAAATTCTCAGGCTAACGTACATCTTTGTTATGTTTGATTTCCTCCAAAGCATGGTGAATGCCCATCGTTAATGGAGTGTAAGTGTTGTACTTCTTAATTCGATTAATATTCACTTTCTGCTTTGAGTCCTCGTGCTCCTTGGAATCTTTGTGCTCCTCCTTATCAGATTTCTCTTAAACTTTTACCTCTGAGCTTCGTTTGGCTGATATTGCCTCCTCGACGTTCATGATTTTTTATGCCTTGGCCATCAATTCTATCATTATCTTTAGGGGATATTTAGCAAGCGTATAGTAGAGTTTATCGAGGAGCAACCCACTCATAAGAGATGTTATAGAAGTCTTTTCCTCGTAATCCACAACCTTTAACTTCTCATTGCTGAAACGAGTAATGTAATCATTGGTACATTCTCCCACCTTTTGTCTGACACTGAGCAGATGAGAAACTCATTTTACTGGTTTACCTTTAAAGCAAAAGTTACTAATAAATAGCTCAACAAGCTGATGGAAACTAGAAATTTGCCCCTGAGGAAGGTTGTTATACCAAATCTGAGCAGGTCCTGTAATTATCCCTGAGAATCCCCTGCATCTTATCTCATCGAGGACAGTATGAATGTCATTTGCTACCTAATACTGCTATATATGAAGGACGAGATCAGTTTTCCCATCATATTTGGGTGTTACTATAAGAGCTTTAAACTTTGAAGGTGTGGGAAAATCCACAATAACTTGTATAAAAGGAGGTCCTTTCATAAAGATTCTTTGCAAAGGGTTCTTAGCTTTAGACATTTATCCCAATATATCCTCCAATCGCTGGATGGAACCCTTCCATGCATTGTTTCAAGCGTTAGATCTGTGTGTTATAGCTTTTTCATTCCTCCTAATTGTTTGTGCTGAGCTTTCTTCCTTCGATTGTTGCTCAGTGCGGGCAATTTTTCGAGCATCTGCTATAGATTGGGCTAAGCCTTCCCTTTGATCGGTTGGTTGCTGAGTATTTCTCGATAATGCCTTGGGAACATTTTTATTCCCCCTGGATACCAAATGGTCAAAATGAGATGTATGGCTCAGCCTCTTTGAGGCCCTTAATCTTTAAGGAGTAAAAGACTGATCATCATAGGACTTTGATGTTCTAAAAGAAGAGCTTGCTCCTAGGAGATAGGAGGTATCTATAGTACTCTTGTATTGGCTATGTCTATTTCTTCTTGGAGGCAGTGGTGGGATATTTCCATGAGAAAATAAAGAAGGTGGTCTGGCTTGTAGGGTTTGCGCTAATTTCCACATAATATCCTTCATAGCCTCTTGTCCTCTGCTGAGACTAGAAAGTTTTGTAATCAAATCATTCGACATTGGTAGAGCAGAAGGAACAGGCGAGATTCCATCATTCCTAGCATTTAATTTAGGAATATCGGTCATGTTCAATAAGTAAATGAGTGAAAATGTTTAGAACACGTTCCCACAGACGGCGCCAATCTGTTGATCCAAAAAAACTAGATTATATGTAATTATTTGATCACAGATAAATACGTAAATTAAAGAGACACAAAATATTTTTAAAGTGTTTCGGCTAACAGGAAAAACCTACGTCCATTGTTGTGTATTGCCTTATATTTTTATTGTTGTCTTCTCTATCGCCCCTTTGGATCTCGGGATTACAATGTATTTATAGCCCCTGAGGATGTACACGAGTCGAAATATTAAAGGATGGAATGCCTTTATAAAATAGGCATTTACATCAGTACAATATTCATAATATATACAACTATTGGCGCCTTGCTAACCGCATTAGTCGGTCTTCCTGCTGTTGGTCGGGCTTCTAAATATGTTGTTCGGAATTCCTAGACTTGGTCAGGGAATTACTCCTTCCTGACTAGGACTGATTTCACTTTAGATAACACATGTTTATTTCTGATTAGTCCACGTAACATGACGATTTTTTACATCAGCATTATCATTAAATGTCGATATTAGTAAAGCAGAGAAACTTATCCTAACTAAATTGTTTTTAGAAAAAGAAGAATGTTTACCGTCTAAATTGACATATGTGTTGGTTAAAATGAACATTAAGGTAGAAGCACATGGTTTTATGTGCCAAAATCATTGCATTTTGAAGGGAAAATAAATCCTTTGGTGGTTAAGAATAAATATAATTTTGTATGATTTCAAATTTATATTTGAAATTATCAGGGCAACATTTCTCTCTATTAGTTATATTCCCAACACATGAATCCATGATAAAAGTTTATGGAAAGGTTGATAACCTTTGCATGAATTATGAGAAATGTGGGGGCATTTATCTGAGGTGACAATTCTTATCCAAAATAGGAACAAAACATGGGTCCTATAAAAAATAGGAATAAGACCATTGAATGTGCATTCATTAAGACCATTGAATATGTATTTACTGGTTGTATAAGTGTATTTAATCTACTGTACTAGTTCTAATGTGAATTTGTATTAACAAATGTATATATACATTATTGATTAAACCTTAAATAATATTTAAGTACTTTGATCGTATTCCAAGATTGGAAAAGGATTCAACATGTGCAAGAATCTTCAAAAGGAAGATAATGGATCAAAGATGTCAAATTATAAATAAGTAATTTGGTATCTTTATCTAGTTACCAAGAGAATAGTGATAAATGACCTATATATTGAAAATAAAACATAGATTTCTCTTAAAAGAAATATATGTTTCTTAAGGCTTGTAGTACTGAGTGGATATGATAGCACAATTGGAGATGCTAATATTTGGGAGTCCTTTAAATAAACATGTGTGCCAAATCTATTATCAAATTTAGATGTATTACAAAAAAGGTCTTTAAAGTGTGTAAAAGAGGATTCATAGTTATTCGTTGTAATTCTCCTGTTGTGATAGTCAATAATTAACTTAAAGAGCGTAGAATAAGATGGAAAGTCACAACTTATTATGTTGTAGACATAATACCATGCATAAATTTTTTCTCTGTTATAGTGATAACATTAGGCCTAATGAAAAATGCGGATCTGCCAATCAGGCGGTAAGGAAAGTTCACCGAGGGGAATGGTCAAAAGCCTTTTATTGAACCAAGAATAGTCATGGTGTAAACCTAACCTAGTTGACTGGAGATCCCAAGGTTTCGCTTCAAAGGTACAATAAAACTATGTTTGACTTAGTGAGAACTGAGGAGTTATCTACTCCTTCCCATTCTCACGATGAGACAGTGAACATCCGCAGCGGTAATTAGGGTTAATGATCTTTATAGCTTGGATACATGGATGTAACTAGTGGGGTATTTGTGGGATACTTTTTATAGAGATAACTTGTGTGAGTGTGAAGGGGTCGCTTCTATAATAATTGGAAATGCTACAATTCCCTGAGCACTCATAGAACCAAGTGGTGTTCAAGGCCAAAATGAACACAAACGTGAGAACCAAACTATGTAGAGAAATAATTGTGTGGATTGTCTTGGTTTACAAAAATGGTTGACAGTTAAGGCATCATATTCACCAGTTAACCATGTAAATCCGATAGATTCAAACTAGGATAAGTTCAAAGCCTAAAGTTACTTATCATGATGCAGTTATTTCTCGTCCGTACCATCTCAAATGTCTATTTGTCTGTCTGGTTTTCAGTTAGTCGTCTTTCTGTTTCTAATTTTCACTCATGTAGGGGATAGATGGAAATTATTTTATTAGAATATAGTAATAATTTTATTTGAGCGAAAATTAAATTGAAAGTTATTTTGATAGACACAATGGTTTATAAAAAGTTGTATCCATTCATAGAAGATTATGACTATTCATAAAAGGCTGTGCCTATTCGAAAATTGTGTCTACCTTTCTATAAATAGAACACCCATCCTTCATTCTTTACTATCTTAATTTTTTAGAGTCTATTCTCAGTCATTTTTCATTTCCTTCTTGAATCAATCCATGAGAGAGTATAACATAGAATTTGGATTCGCTGGAATTTTATATAATGAAGTGTCACTTATATAAAGACGAAAATATCATTATATCTTGGAAAAAGATGATTATCAAACCTTAGACACTAATGAGAGGACGAATATGTCTTAAGAAAATTGTGTGAAACACAAGATTCAATTATGTGTAACTCTTATTATTATTTGAATATTTATTCACGTGAATATGTTTCATATTTGATTAACTAAAAGCACAAAAGTATGTACATATTTTACTATTCATATTTACATTAGAGAATATTATATACCTTTAGACTAAAATCAACTAAGTGTTGCCTTTTATTTGGCTACTCGCATGCTAAACCAGTGACGACTTATCTGGCGTTCATAGTTCATTAATGTTTTGCAGGCTCTTAAAAGCTCTCCTAAATAACAACAATGTGTCAATCCTGATCAAAGCTCATACGAATATGATGAGAGATATCTAGGTCATATTTGCAGTAGAGACAATAGGTCTGGATTTGTATACTAGCGATAAACTCTAAGATAAATCATGATCAGAGCTTAGAGCAATACTAGAAAGGGTTTATTAGTTGTTATTGTCGTTTATACCTGGAAGTCTGTAATCATCTGCCGAAATTTAAACATAATATAATGCTTTTGATAAATTAGTTCAATTGGATATATATTCTGTTGATCCACACATTCATTCAAAAAAGAAGAGGATTTTTGCTGTAGAGCATAATAAATAAAGATATAAATATCATTACAACCTAAAAGTTATGTCTTTAAACATATTCGGAGCTTGTGGAGGGGAAACTAAATTAGTGATGTTTTTTGGAAACATAAATGGATATGCTAGGTTAAAACGGTTGATCATGGTAGAGTATAAGTCTAAACTCTTAGGGATAATTGTTTTATAAATGTAAATCTACCCTACATGAATATGGAATGAATTATTTTATCATCGAGCAGTACTATAACTCTGACGACCAAAATTCTTATCTAATAGAGAAAAACCCTAGAACTCACTGGACATAAGCACGTTATTGAACAACATACATCTTGTGTTGTACACGTGATCTTATTCTTTTATGCTATTTTAAGTCAGATTAGATTGCGAGCATTGAATATTAATATCTATAGGAAAATACCAACTACAATTAGCATCATGTGTGGGGACATTCTTAGTTCTTTTCCACCAGTTAATTTTCTTTAATGCCTTAATCACCCAACTAATATCACCAAAATTACGATGACCAGAAGTGTCATCGTCAAGACTACGATAGCTATGACGACCAAAAGGGACACCAACCTTCTCCCTCTCCCCCGAGTGTCAGGTCTTATCTTGGTGACTATTACTAATCTCCTGACACACGTTGACGTCCCCAGAAGGAGAGGACCGATGGGAGTAATGAGCCTGAATGATCTAATAATCTCTCAAGTCTCACTAACACTTTTGAAAAGCACCTCCTAGATGATAGGGTTGTTACTAGTTATCAATAAGAACATAATGCGTCACTCCAACGACATCTGGAAAGGTTGGAGAGGTAGTCCCATACGAAAAAGCATAAGCATATACGCACGTCGCACACTGCTAGTCCTCGGACAAGAAGAGCTCTCAAGTGAGGAAGGAGGACCCATTGAAGAAAATAATGCTCTCATCATGAGAAGTCACATAGAAGGATACCCCACTCTACTGATAAGCGAGGAGAGAAAGATCTCTGTGATTTTATAAAAATAGAGGTGTATATATACTCTAATCACAAGGAAAATGTAATATAAGGAGCTCACTAAAAGAGCTATTATTAGCCAGATGAAACCACCATCTAAGCTAAATCCTTGTCAAACTTAACCCTTAAACTAGCAAATGCTTCATTGTGATTGGCTTGGGTGCTAGGATGTCTTATTGTAAATAGCATTCTTCATCATAACCTAAAGGAAAAGTCAAAGAAAATCCTAGTAGTATCATTTTACTATCAAAGACGCATCAGAACCCAATATATGATCGAGATTAATAGTGACGTCATAAATGGCAACTATAATTCTTGCGCGCCTCTCCTCAAATTCGTAATGAGCAGTGGACAATCTGAAAAGGCAAGGATATGTGGTTGGTCATTCAAGGTCGGTAAAAGAGAAAATTCACAAGAATATTACAAGACAAATGAATAGATAAAGTTGAATCAAACATTGAATTTCATTAAAGAGGGTATATGGGGAAACCCTTACATCAAAAATTAAAAGGAAATAACTAAAATATTTCCTAACTGTAAGGTTCATTCTCTCTCACCTTAGCCTTTTTGGTAGATTAAACGATGGAAATGACTTCCAATTAGTTGGGACTATCTTTAGCCTTAACGAAATCCTAGTGAGTGAAGAACTATTTGAGAACCTTGGTAGCCTCGTGGGTTCTTTCACTTTCTTAGTATCCTAATAGGCACCGACCAACTTATTTTGATTCACACCAATACTGGGTACCTTAACACCAATAATGGCATAATCAAGACCAATAGATCGTTCACTAATCAACACCTCTTGCTCTTCCTCCTCCTCATTATCATTATATTCCTCATCAATGGGAGGAGGAACCTAAATTATGCTCCTTTAACAACTCGATATCTTTAGCAATATTAGACTTGACGAGATTCTCATTCTAACCACACTTGAAAAATACGTTCCTCATGTAATCAATTTTCTCTTGGTCTTTAACGAAGGCCTTCTCTCAATTATGATTATAGTCATAATACTTGGTTGGTGAAACCTGATCCGTGGCCTTATTATCTTCGACCTTTGCTTCCTCGGCCTTTTCCTTGTTACTTTTAGCCTCAGTCTTGGCCTTTAAGAATATTCCCCGGCCTTAATTATAGTAGCAACAATGACATATGAGTCTTATATATTCTTATGAAGATTGGAATTGGAAACCTCCAATGTTTGGACCTTTTCGTCAATCCTTTCTTTCTCAGCAATCTCAACTTGACTAGCCAACATACGGCATTTCAGGTATTCGTCACCTTGTCTAAAACTGCCTCCACATCATGAATTACTTCTTTAATGCATCATCATTATCCAATAATGGATCGTAGTCAACCAGGAACTATAAGACATAGATAGAGGAAAATGTTAGCAGTTTGCAATAAAAATAATAATGAAAAGAGAGATACCTAGTGTTCGAAATGAGCTTATGAGAGCCAGGTTATGGTTAGTGCATTCCACTAATATACCATGTCTTAGGCTAGAAACAATTTTCCTATCACCATGGAGATATGCCCACCTGATCAAGTCAAGCACCACATTATGGTGCCAAGCAATAAAATAGGCAACATTCTTTCCCTTATTAGCAATATGCTTTCTCACAACATCAAGTAGGGGAGGAAATTTTTTTTCCTTCTTCATATTCTTCGAAGGGGGATAAACGTACATGGTGGTGGAATCCCTAATATCCAAAAGGTTAACAAGTTCCCTGAATTCACCCTTTCTGATTATTGGTCAAGTTGTTTCTTTGTCCTTACTCACTGGCAATCGGGAGGAGATTTTAGCTGAGAATGGAAACCATTAAGTTCTATATTTTATATTAGGTTCCATTTTACCAAGATAAAGTTCAGCAGAAGGGATTGATGAAATATCTAGAGACTTAAATGATGAACGTGTTCCCTCCTCGTTTGAATCCTCAGAGGTCGAAGCCTCATGATCTTCCAAATCTATTGAAATAATTAGAGTCTGGTCAATTGGCCTCGCTAGAAAGGAAGAAGTTGAGCTCTTATAGTCAAGGAGAAAGGAAACCTACCAGGCATAGTCACCAACTCCAATCTTTGGTGTATTGACCAAACTTTTTGAGATTAACAAAATTCAGGTCCTGATCGTGAGGAAGTGTTTCTTTCTTTTACCTATTAAGAAATAAAAAGAGAATTCACAATCAATCAAATGAAAAAAAGATAAACAAAAGACGTAATTTCAACCTAAGATATTTCCTTCCCATCCCAATGACATTTTGACCCTTCATATTCTTCTCCCTCACAAAGGGGGTGTGTTTCCAGTTCTTCACAATCATGCTATGATCCCGATAGTATTTGTTGAAATTAAGAAAGTTTAGCACCACAACCCGATTAGCTAATCATATCTTCAATTAGCAATCATTTTCATAGGCATACACCTGTTGATAACAATACATCATGGCATCTATACCAAGCACTACACTAAAATGGACGGATTATCACGATCATTGATCGTGACAAGTCCAACTTGTCAAGGTCAACGACCGTGATAAGTCTCGGGGTGACAACCTTAGTTGTCACGAACTTATCATTGTCAAAGACCATGACAAATTCATTAGACTTGTCACGGTCTTTGAACTTGACAAGGTTTGTCACGGTCAAAGACTGTGACAAGCCCGTGATAAAATAAAAAAAATTATCACGGTCAGTGACCGTGACAAGTTTCTTTATGATAGACTTCCCACGGTCAAAGATCGTGATAATTCTGGACAAAATTTAAAAAAAATTTGTTGGGCAGTATGACCACTGCCACTGCCTAGCAATATATTTGTACCTGTTATAGTAAAATTATACCTGTTCAAACAGCATATATCCAAATAAAATAGAAAGAATGCACCAAATCATTACATATATAATTCCATATACAAATAAAATAAAAATACAATCCATATCCAAACCACAATGTAACAAATCAAAACAATAAAAATATAATCCAAGTGTCCAAATAAAATAGATACAAATAATCAATGCATAGAGTCATCAGTAGGTTGGAGGAGGAAGGAAGGACACACGATATACACATTGAGACACTCCTCAATATGCGTCATGTCGTATTGTTCGTGCAAGCACAATGCAGAGTGCTCCTTTTTGGGTATTACATGAGTGACGAGCACTGTGGCTTCGATGACTTGAAGGACACGTCCATTAACCGACATACCCGGGAGGGTTCTCGGGTCCCTTAACCCCCTAGCTATCCACTAGACATCATATATGTCGAGTAAAAATACACTCGGCCAACCGATTGTTCACATAGGCCGTTGGACGGGAGCCAAGATGGGAACTGGATCATCAAGCGGCGAGTCCGCGCATATTGGCATTGCAGCAGTGACATCCATATCCTCATCCTCGTCCACCTCATCCTTCACCCTCTTCTCCATGCCCTTGCCCAACTTACGCTTCATGAAGGCATATATATATATAGGACCGTCGGCTCCAACCTTGATAGCTTCTCGTCATACGTGTCCACCTGACGAGCGAACCTAGTGTTGCTCGTTTCCATTCCAATGCTCCTAGACTTTCCCACCCGCGAGCTTATCCCCTAGTCTTCCCCTTATGATTAGCACTGAGCACTTGGCTGAGTGCGTCCGTAGCCAAAGATGCCTTGTCGGCATCAGACTGCGACTCATGCACTTTTTTAAGCTTTGCCTGAAACCAGAAAAATCACACGATTAGTTAATTAAATAAATAAATAAATTATAACGTAAACAAAAATTAAAGATTTATAACTTACAATAAAGGTCGAGACGCTCGGGGACACCTCCTTGTCCTTACCCTTATTCGTACTAATTTCCACATAGGCATCGAGCCTATGTAGCCTATCCCCAGGGCCACTCCCCGTCTCCTGAAATAAAATAATGCAAAATTAGTAAGTAACACAAAATAAAATAATGTAGAATAACATAAAACTATAATAATAGAAAAATAAAAAATTACCATCCGATGCCTTAGCTCGGCGTAAGGCGTCCGCCCGGAGTAGTGCACATTCATCTTTTTTACCCAGTTTTTCCTTCCCAATTGGCGAGATGCCAATTGTCCCTCCTGGATCTTATTGTCAATAAAAAATTTCACTGTGCCAATGAGATCGGCTCCTTCTGCGGGACGGTCTCACGCAGTCTGAGGATGGAGTCCCGGGTCTTTCCAAAGTACCGGGCCCATAAATATTTCTTTCACATCTTATGTTGTTCCCTCAACTGCTCCAACATGGAATTGCAAAGTTGCGGGGGTAGGCCAAATTGTTCCTGTCAAATAAATATAAAACAAAAAGAAAGTAAGTGTTAATTTCTAATAAATAAATAAATATATATATATATATATATATATATATATATATATATATATATATATATATATATATATATATATATAAAAATTTAAATGTAAATTGAAATATAAATATAAATATAAATATAAATACATTACATGTAGTGCCACCCAAATAGCCAAGTTGAGCTCATTTGGCATCTCCCTCAAACTAGTGTACCTCGGGTCGATAATCGACTTCACCAACTTGAGGGATCTAGCCAATATTACCGTCTTATTCTCAACGATCGATCCTAATTTGCCCTATTTTGGGAGCCTTGGAGCCGAAGATCCCTCGTCACCTCCAATGCCGCCAAGCCCTGGAGAAGACATATTATGTAAAAAAAATTGTTATTAGTACAAATTCAAAGAAATTAGAAGAATAAAAAGCACTAACTATATTATAGCAAAACACTAGCAACATTGAATTAAAGCACTAAACTGATTAAGAACAAATGAATTAAAAGCATTAAACTGATGTCCGATAATAATAAAACACTAGAATAATACACCCGCTGGACATGGACTTTGAATTGCTGGTTAAGAATTAAATCTAAATATTACATGCAGTAAACTAATCAAGTACAAATGAATTAAAAGCATTAAACTAATGTCATACAATTGGAACACTTATTACAAATCTAAAATTATTTTAAATTCGGGTTATCATAAAAAATGGATTGATATTTGGTCGAAGCAGCCAAGTAATCCACATTACTGTTTAGACACTTTGGCACATGTAGGACAATTGACCACAACTCGTTGTTGATATATTCCGAGTAAAACACTTGCTTGACCTTTTAAACTTTGGTAGTCATTGTCAAGGTTTATCCTGGTATATTCATGAGCACCTGAACCTTGTACACCGTCAGTGACCTCATTCTCCTCCACTTTATAAACTCTTTACATGTCATCAACTAAATCCTCTGACATATTATGATCTACGTCGTCCCCTTATACATCTATCCTACTTGTTAAAGGTTGTTGTGAAGGTTGCTGGGGGACAAAAGGAACTTTCTATTCTATGTGAAAACTCCAAAATCGATAACTATCTTGCATACGTCATCTTTACAAATGTAGTTCAACAATTTTCCACTCAAGAACCTCACCATTCTCATACCTAGCACACGGACACAGAAACTCTTCATCATTATGACATCTCTTTGCGTATTTCACAAATTCATTAGTACCTCTGTGAAACACATCCCCTAATTTATTTGTCTCACCCATCCACTCTTTGTATTTAGGATATCCCATCGCAACTACTCCAAACAATCACCTATTATAGGTAAGAAGTGTATATTCGTGGATTAGTATAAACAAAAGTGTGAAAATTTAATCCCCATTAGTATAAATAATCACCTATTAGTTGTTGTATTAAATTTATAGTATGTTTCATTTAATTATGTCTTATTTATATTCGATTTTTAAATTTCAAATTCAATTTATAATATTAGTTCTTATTTCCTCTATCTCCTCTAAAGGGTGAGTGATCTTATCTCATTCAAGATCGCATCTTTTTGTAATATACTTAACAGCACATGCACATTATTCCAATTTGAGAAAAATTCGGTAGCATATCCCCATAGTTCTCCAAGTACACGACGTAGATTCGCAAGTGAGAGTGTTATTTCAATTGATAATTGAAATAACAATTAATATCGCATCAGCTAGTATGTACCCAGAGAACATTAAGATACGACTACAGAACTTCCTCCAAAAGTAACAAGTTTAAGCCACTAAGAATATTATTATACAGAAACTATGCAGTCCCAAACTGTCCAAATGGGAAAATTCGAGAGATCTCATTATAGGGATAATGACTCTCGAACGGGTCTAAGGGCTATTGAATGCGTACGTATAAGAACTAGAAGGCTAGTATCTATACGCACTATGTGTAATTTCAGGTATGTTTCATTTAATTATCATAAGTCCGTGGTCGTGCCACTCTCGAACGGGTCGTGACACAAAGTAATTTTAGAAAATAAATTAAAACTCCCCCTCCCCCCATTTTGACAATAATCCAGTGGTCGGGCCACTTTCAAAATTAACCAACCCAACAAATTAAGACAATATAATTATTTAAAGATTTATTAGTGTGAATTAAAGTAAGGACTTTAAAAAAATTACACAACCAACTTCCATATCCAACCACATCCGTCCAATATAATCCAATAACAACAATAAACCAGTAAATGTGTATCCCATACTCCTTTTAATTCATCTACTCAATTAATTCAACATTAACAATTTCAAACCAAAATAAGAATATACAATAAAATTCTATCAATATTAACAATACCTACTAATTTCAATCCCAAATAACATCACCCAATCAACCTTAACAATTCATTTCAAGTCCTAAACTAAAAATAAAAATACCTAATCAATATTAATAATTGTTAAAACCAAATTGATAACCCCCTCACCCACACTCCTCCCCCCCTCACTCCCCTGCCCCACCAAACCCACTCGCCTCCCCCCCCCCCACCACATACATACGCACACACACACACACACACACCTGTACACATACACATACACACTCACCCACCTGCACACCCACACACCCACCCCCAGACCACTTACCCCCTCTCGCAACCACACACACACACACCTACGCATACACACACCATCACCCACCTGAACACCCACACACACACACACATACACACATACACACATATATATACAAATGAAAGATAAAGAGAGAAAAAAGCTCACTTGAAAATGTAGAGAGAGAGAAAGCAACCGCGCTTAGAGAGAGAAATTTTAGGGAAGTGAAAACGGTGGGAAAAAATAAGGGGAAAGGATTTTTTTACGGACAAAGTTGTCACGGACCTGTCACTGTCTTTGACCGTGACAACTTTCTAACGTTCTCAAGGTCAATGACCGTGACAAAAAATATGTATTTTTTTTATCACGGTCAATAACCGTGACAAGGTTGACCGGTTAAAAGGTGATAATTTGACCTCTTTGGTGTAGTGAAGATTTCTCTCGTACAACTTGTTAATGAGGTTAACCCCATTAATGATCCTCAACAAATTTGGAGCGCAGGGACCAGGACCACATCGAAGTATTGGCAAAATTCGTGGAAAAATGATTTGGGAAAAAAGTTACACCACACTCAATAATTAAGATCGAAGGTAACGAATGGTCATTATCAAGTTTACATAGCTCACATGGGCCCTTAACCATCTCTTCCTCGATTCATTACGGGATATAGTCAAGTTTGAACTTGTCTGTAGTATCTTCGTTAATGGCATATACCATTTTTCAAAATTTATGTAAGCTTAAAGAAAGAATCAAAGGAAAGAATTTTATAATTTTAAAAAATGAAATAAAGGGAGTTAGATCCCTTATAGTGAAGTGGATGTATTCAAAACCCTTCTTCAAATGCTTTTTTGAAATGAAAGGGAAAGAGAGGAATAGTTGTTTTGTGGTGAGAAATGACTTCATAGTTCTCCAAAAGATTTACCGCATGCACAAAAGTCGAAATGGGGTGTGATGGGTACTGAAATGATGATTGCATACTCCCAAGACTAAGTAACACTAGAATTTCTAGCATGCCTATGGGGCACTCAACAAACTTTTCAGCTCCCAAGGGATTTATAAAATTATCCTTTGATTACTGTGCAGAAATTCCATACAGTTCTCAACCTTCAACTATATGAGGAAGCATGCCATCCCTATAGAGAAAGAAGACTTGTTAAGCATCAGGTACAAAGTTTAATGATCTAAATGAGCCCCTGGACTTTGGGGCAATTATGGAATCGACAATCCCACTAGCACAGGCTCGACCACGTACGCCTACAATCAATAAAGACTCTTAATCAAAGAAGAATTGTTCAATATTGTCACTTGTGATGGATGATCATGGTAGAATATAAATTCAAACTCTTAGGGATAGCTATTAACGGGACTTAATACTCTCCTAAGTTGCCTTATAAATGTAAATTCGCCCCACATGAATAGGGTTTGCATTACTGTATCATCGAGAAGTTCTAGAACTCTACCGACCTAAATTCTTCAGTAATAAAGAACAAACCCTAGCACCCCGTGAACGTAGACACATTGCTAAACCATGTATGTCTTGCATTGTCTGTGTGATCTTATTATTTTTTGTTATTTCTCTTCATGTTCGGCTTGTGAGCATTGAATATTACTATTTGTATGAATATATATATATATATATATATATATATATATATATATATATATATATATAAAGTGGAACTTAAAGAAAGGACAAAAAAATTGAATAATTATTTAAAATATCAAAAAATGAAATTTTCAACCAAAGTTGGTAGAGACGAATTGAACAATGAGGAGTTCATATGCAAATAATTTATTCAATAAATTCAATTAGTAAACTCATGGATTGCAAAAATTGATAATTATGTGCATTGTGATCCATTGAAACTTTTGATTATTATCTGACTCACTTTTTGGATGAGTTTTTGTTAAAATTATTTTCAAACGATCTCCTCATTACGAAGACAATCTTCATCAAGTTTGGTTAGAAAATACATTCTTTTAGTATTTTAATTAATAGATTCATTTTTTATCACTTCCTATGGATCCACTTTAGATCTTGCTTATATATAAGTATTTTGGTTTGCATTTTGGTTAATATTAAAAATGAGACGACTTCCTGACATGTTTTTGAATTTAGAGAGAATTACTTATGGTGCATTTGATTGAGAACTTAAAAAATATGTTTTACATAAAAATACATTTTGAATGTCAAAGTGTTCAGCTTAAAATATTATCTTTGTAAGTTGGATTGTAAAGATGGAAACATTTATTATATTAAAAAAAAATATATTATTTAATTACATAGATGAGGGGGAATTAAACAGTTGAAATGTGGTAACCTCTTTTCTTTGGGGGGGAAACGTTGTCAAATACAGGAGGTTGAAAAAAATGTATAAAATGACAAAAAAAACATGGCCCAAGTCCTATCAAAGTTGAATACAAAATTGTTTTCACAAAAAAAACTTTGCTTGCCAAACACTACAAAACAATCTTATACTTCCCATAATTGAAAAAAAAAACAGTTGGCTATCAAGTATTTGACGGGGTCTGCCGGAACGACTAGAATCTATACATGAGATGATTATAACTTTTTGTTTTTATCACAATTTCACATACACAAACATGTCATTTTAGAAATACAACATAATAATCGAGCCTCCATACAAGTGATATAACGCTGTGATTGGAATAATTTTAAAGGTGAATTGAGTATGGTTTCAATTCGATTCTTGATACTGTCAGCGAAAGTCATGAACCGTAAATATAAATTAATCATGATACACTTAAACTGTTCCGAACACTTCATGATATCCTACCCCAAAAAAATAAAAATAAATGACAGCCACATCACTTTAGCAAACCCCCTAAACCTCCGCGTAACTTCTTGTCTCAGTCTCGTGCACAAACAACATCTACACGTTACTGTAAACCTTGCTCCCTATAAAGCCCCACACCATTATCCATTTCTCTCAACGAAACAAAAACTTTTCACTCAACCCAACAAACTTTTTTTTTCACTCAACCAACAAACTTTTCATTTTCACAACAAAATGGGTTTCAAAAACTGGACAGTGTTAAGAAAACTGAATCGAGCTGTGAAAAAGATCATCTTTTTACTTAACTTCAACATCAAGTGGCGCCACCCTTCAATTTTATCCTGTAATCGAAGTTTCAACGTTCATCAACTATCAGGACTGTCAGATTTATCTGAAGGGTCTGATCAAAATGGTGGGATGAAATTACTTCAAACGACACGAAGCAATGTTTATGATAGTGCTGTTGATGAAAACGATATAGATAGGAGAGCAGATATGTTTATTTCTAATTTTAGACAACAATTGAGGTTAGAAAGGGAATTTTCCCTGAAGTTGCGCTACAATAGGGGCAGTAGTTTTGAGACAGATTAAGTGAATTGTTTTGTGGTTTAACATGTTGCCAAAAGATGTTTCCGGGCAACAAGACACTATTCATTGGTTTTTTAGTTTACTTTTGGATACAATCATCAATTATATATATTCATTTATATACAAGTTAGTATATTTTTTCACCTGGTCTTAACTGTTATATATGAAGAAGTTCCAGGTAATTTCAAATTCTAGTTTCCTGTTTCTATTGATTCAGGTTTTGCGCGGTTAATAGTATTAGAAAAGCTACGGGTGTTCGCGGTCCGGTCCGGTTCGGTTTTAAGATTTTTTTTGGACCGGACCGACTTGATCGGTCCTCTAAAAAAATAGACCGAGACCGGACCGATAATATCGGTTAACCGACCCTAGTCGGTTCGGTTTTTTATAGGGTCGGTCGGTCTAATCCGTCGGTCCTCACATTAATGCATTACATCATTTATAATAGTACAAATATACTCGAGTCTATTTTTTCCAAACATTAAAAACTAAAAAAATTCAAAATTTGCGATTAAAACAAACCTACTATTGGATTAAACTATAATTTAAACTAATCAAATATTGAAATATATATTTTTACTATTTATTTATCTTATATATATACATATATATGTAAAAATATATTATTTTATATACAGTCGGTCCTAACAGGGTTTTTGAAACTGTAAACCGTGGACCGGACCGACTAGGTCGGTCCACCAAAAAAATAAACCGAGACCGGACCGATTAAGAAAAAAGACCGAAAAAAAGGGTCGGTTCGGCTCGGTTCGGTTCGGTCCGTCGGTCCAGTCGGTTTTTTGAACACCCCTAAGAAAAGCATCTAGTTGGTGTTGATTTTATTATTATTATTATTATACCCAATAGAGATGTTTGTGGTACAGTTAAAATTCGTACCGTACCGTTTTATACCGAAAATTAATGGTAATGGTTTGCATTTTTTATTTACAGAAATTGAAACTATTGAAACCGAAATTATCGAATTTTTTGTGGTTGCCTTTGATTTTAAAATTTGAAAACCAATTTACTCACTGTACCGTACCGAAATAAAATACCGAAATTAATGTACTGAAAATACAAAAATGATATTATCGAACTTACCAAATTGAAAATACAAAATTAATTCAAACAAGAATACTCAATGGCTAAAGTCAAATCAGTGGCGGATCCAGAATTTTTATTCAGGGGGTGCGAAATTTGCGAGTGGTGGCGGGGGTTCGAGATTTATACAAATTTTTGGATTTATTTTTTTTTCCAATAATTTTTTACCCCCAATAAATATATACCAAAATTAACAATAAGTTAATTTTTAATAGTAATACAAGTAAGTTAATAACAATAAGTTATTAGACCCCACAATATTCTGTCTAAATAATTTGAACAACATTAAAAACGAACAATATTAAAAATGAAATTTTTAACATTACAAAGGAAAACCTTTCAATATTAAAAAAATAAATGAACATCATTTATGGATAGAGCTGAAATCTCAAATTGAACAAACTCAAATCTCAAAATGATCAACATTTAACAATATTAATAATGAACAAAACTCAAATCTCAAATTGTGAACAACAAAAATGAAAACAAAACAACAAGCAAACTTACCTTTGGAGTTGGATCAGTATGAGCAGCGGGGTAAGGAGGAGATGACCAGCAGGCATTGGTCGGACCGGAGGCAGGGGCGGAGAGAGAAGTGCGGGAGAGAGAGAGAGAGAGTCATGAGAGAGAATTTTGGAATGAAAATGGGAAAAAGATGCGTTAGATTAAAACAAGAAGCTATTAGGGCTTTTTAAAGTTTTCAAAATATTTACATTTTCTTAAGCTGACATTGCGAAAAACTCATTAACTTAACCTCTGAGTTTCCATTTTTACATACTGCACCCCTAAAAAAAATTCTCAGTAATTTTTTCCCAAAATCTCAGGAGGGGACCCCGAATCCACCCCTGAGTCAAACACAGCCACACCTATTTTATAGGGTCTTTGTTTTTCTTTAAGCGGTCAACCTTTTAGTAACCTTTGGATCAATACAATATTTTACAGTCCTTGAATCATTCACAACACAACTTATAACAAGACTAGAGTTAATAATTCATATTCTAACACCATAACTTATGGCTCTCTCATCTCACAAAATGACAATCTTTTCTCTCTTCTCCCTCACAGAACCCCTTAACCCGACTCCCTCTGTTAACCCATCGTCTCTGATTCATCCTCACTTTCAGCTCACTTTTCTGGTAATACTTCACGTCGATCATTATTTTTATTGTGTTTGAATTATTTTTGGTATATAGGTAAATGTGGGGGAATAATTTTTTTAGTACCATATGGATATGATTTGTACTGGGTAGATTTGTACAGGTACAATATAGGTATAATATTATGTTTGTAGATTTGTACATCGTAGATTTGTGAGTTGCTGATAATCCTAGACTTGTATTTATAATCAGTTTTTCTACTGGGTAGATTTATATTGGGTTCATGTTGTTAGGAAATTTTACACTTTGAACGAGTGCAAGTTGTTCATTCTATTTTTTATTATGTTTTGTACTTTTCTAGTACACATGATTTTTTTTTAAGTTTCGACTAGTTTTTATTTTTTTGGCAATATCTTGATATTTATATTTTTTTGTAGATGAAGAAGTGGGGAGTGCAATGTAACACCCGATATTTCTGAGCATTTAAATTAATTAATTCGAGTATTTTTAGATTATATGTGTGCACTAATGTAGTTTACAATAAAATATTGTAAACTTATTAAATATTGATAGGGAGAGATTATGATTAATATTTATAGGATAAATTTACTAAGCGTGTAATAAATGTGGTAATTATTACATCGTAGCGAGTAATATCGACAGGGGTATGTTATATCTCAACCGGGAGTCCCGTGTAGGATATGTTAAGGTGGAGATAGGAAATTTATGTAGATGGACTCGGATGGTGATTTCAAGGTCACGGTTAATTCCTAATGGGTCGAAATAGGCGGAAAATAGTATTCGGGTGTATTAGTTGGGTCCCGGGGATTTTTTAGACCAACCCGACACCATGTAAGCATGGTCATTTAGGAGTCTAGGGTTAGAAAATCTTTGAAATTCAGAGTGTTATATAATCCATTTGGGGATAGAGGCTAGGGTTATAACACTTGGGAGAGAAGGTAGGTCATAGGAGAGGAAGAAGAGAGGATCCTTTGGCTATTCTACACCTTTTTCCACCATCGATGTCGCCGAAATCATGAGCAAAGTAGGAAAGAACAACTTCATAATCAAATAACGAAAATCAGACCTACAAACATAAGAAAAGTGTTTATCTTGAAATATTTTGAGCATGTTATAATACCCATGATAGTGTAGGGTTGAAATTGCATGAAAGAAGGATATCTTGGAATTAAATGTAGAATCAAGTCCTGAATCTTTTTAAACAAACCACTTAAATGAAATGTCCACACGGTTTATATATAATACTGAAAATGAAATAAAATAACCGAACACTCGGTTTAACATAGTACAACCAAAATGAATAGCTGAAAATCAAAATGCAGTAAAAGAATAACTGAATACAATTGGGCTATCCACCCGAATGATACTACAATGCTTCCTATCTAGATCACAAGAATTGAAGCGTCTAAAGAAACCTGCATCCATCCAAATCTGTTGCAGCAACGTCTGACTTGAAGGAATCATCATGTAGGCGTCCCTGTGTCTAGACACACACACACACACACACACACACACACACACACACACACATATATATATATATATATATATATATATATATATATATACAGATAGAGAGAGCAAGAGAGGGGAAAAATAGAGAAAACGAGTCGGAGCCCGAGTTGTGAAAATATTTTGCAAGTGCATAAATGTAGGTATTTTAAAATAGGTTTTATCTCATATTTAAGTTGGTATCGCACTCCATTGAGATACCCATCACCGCTCTTATAATAGTTCACACCAATCGCATACTTTTACAATAACCTAGTTGCTACCTGGACAAACTAATCTGTTCACCTACCATCTTAAAATCCTAGTGTCTGAGCACTAAGGGCTAAACCTCTCCCCATTCCTAACATTGCTCTACGTTCGTCCATGGGGTGTCTTGCGAAGCGAAATACAAACAAGGAACCCCCGATACACTACTACCTGGCAATGTTGATCGTTGGGATCCATTAGGCCCTCGGCGTATGACGCATTTATAAGACTTATATATATATATATATATATATATATATATATATATATATATATATATATATATATCCTCACTACTACCTATTACTCCTTTTCACATAAATCCGGATATAAATCTACCGAAAATTAGTAACTCCCATCTTGCCTTCCATTCTTATATACGTTTACTATATATGATTATTCACCTTCATACACAAACAACATACTATGCACACACAAGTATATAATATTATACATATCACAGCAAAATAACTATCCCACCGAGCTATAACTCGAGGATGCAGTCTCATAGTGCCTATCCAAATCCGAGTTTACTCACTGTATCACGGTACCAAGCCAGACTTACTCATGGTCATGGTAAACATACACAACGGTGGAGGCGGTCATGTTCCCTATGCAAGTGGAGAACACGCATCACTCTCGAACGCGGGACTAGATGACCTGGGATATACTCTCCCTGCTCCTAAAGCCAGGGGATTCACCCACATCGCGCAACCTCCCAGGATCGCACTAGAGAAAATATATATAATCTGGCTGTTCCAGAACCCTAGATATCTAATTCCTCAATTTATTTATTTTCCTTGAAAATATACTTTTAGCGACACACCCTTTTTACCCCTTCATAACCCCACTTAACTCCCTTAAATGGCTAGGAATAATATCCCCTAATTAGGTATGTATATCCTCAAATGAACAAGCTAAAGACCATTTATTTGGGAATTTATCCCATTTAATTAACCCTAGGCAAAATTTCCTAACATCCTGAAGGATCGATCGATCGACCCTGGGCCACCGATCGATCGATTGCTCCGGACAACTTCTTCTTCGGGAGGCTGTTTCGGCCATTAAAGATTTTACCCAAGCTTTTGTATCCTCTCCCAAGCTCTTCTAACCTCAAACAACCACCTCTACATACATAAAAAGGGTTCTAATCATCCTAGAACCCATAACTAACAACTAATTTTAACTAAATCCTAAGTTTCTCAAATTAGTTATTATTTGGGGTTTACTTGTTCTGCTCCTGAAAACCCGTTTCGATTCACGAAAACTCAACCCAAAATTGTCTAGTTTGTTATTACCAAATTATAATATTATATTTATTCTAAAAAGGAAATAAAGCAAGTAAACACTTGCCTTGTGGATAAAATTCGACGACCTCGAGTCGAATCCTGCGGAGTTTGACCGGAATCTCTTTTTTCCTATCCCTTTCTTCCTTCCTCTTCTTTTCTGTATTTTCTTTTCCTACTATTCCCCCCTATTGTGACTATTATAAGGGAGAAATAAGGGTATACCCTTTTAAAACCCAAAAATGACCCGTTTACTCAATTACGAGTCCTTATTAGCCCAAAAAATTCTCAGAACCTAAACAATACCCATGGATTCTCTATTATGACTATATCGGCCATTCTGAAACCAACCACGCACTCGAAATCTCCATCTGAGTCACTGAACTACGATTCACTAATTGGACTCAATACCTTTTACTACGAGTTTTTCCAACTAAAATGTTGTCCTTTGTCGCTTTACTCAACTGCGACATGTAGTAAAATAGTCCAACTCATCTACTTGGTCCCAAAAGTAATTATAACACATATCGGAAATCATTTAACACTCCTAAACTCCAAAAATTATTATCCAGAGAAATTCTTCAAATCTCCAAATTACACCCAATTATGAAATTTAATTATCCCCAAAAGTTCGGGTGTTACATACTTCCCCCTACAATAGAATTTCGTCCGCAAAATTCAGATATAACCTGCACCACCAACCCAGGATCGCCAATTATTCCACGTCCTAGTACTTCTAAATCAACTGGTACTACCCAATGGTCCCCTACGATACACTTATTCTCGGTACCCACCTATCTTAGGTCTTATACTCTAACTCACTATCTTAACTACAAGCTTATCTAAATTTCCATATGCTACAACGCTACCTCAGTCGTAAGGTTAACTCTAACATCACATCACACCTAGTGCTTCTATAGTCGCAAGTAAGGAAAACGAGCATATGACCGCCACTCTAACTTATCGATCCCATCGGAGATCCGCTATTCTAAGCGTCCGCCTAACCACAACGGGACATCTGATTTCCCCTAAAAGGAGACTACACAAGCGCTTGACTATTCCATTATCTGACTACTCATATTTGGTGTGACAACTCTCGTTACGCCTACATTGGGTTATTGCATGCCTCGTACGACGTTCCATTCAACAACTTCAATCTCACTTACAACTGTCTTACGACATATATTACGCCTCCTTCTATTCCTGGCGGTATATAATAAACTGACTTACTCAGGTGCCCATACACCTTTTTTACCCATGCACATCGACACAACAATTGCAAACATCACACACGCAACACTCTCTCTAAAGACGGGACTCACTTCCTTGGCCTGGTACTAACACCTGGGTTTTCTTAACCTGATAAAAATTCAAAACTCAATTCTTCTTACGCTCGAAAATCCCATATTTTTACAAGTTAACCCACCAGTCTTCCTATGGTTAGCCCCCAACAATCTTTCTATATCAGGGCCACTAACTCTACTAGCTTTACTTCCTAATAACCCTACGATCAAAGAATTTCCTACATACGTAAAATAGTACTATTCTAACTATATCCCTAGTGCCCCAGACCTTCTCAACTTCTGACATTTTCTCGATTTCATGTGTGCGACATCTCGCAAAGCAAAATCCAGACAAGGAACCGTCTCGTTACACTACTTCCTTGCATCGTAGGTCATCGAGATATGACGGCCTAAGTCACATCAGCGGGATGTTCTAAATCCAACCTCACTAACCTACTAAGGCTCTTCTACAACCCTATCCTTCCACCTTGTCGCAATGGAAAATCTAACTAATCGACGCGCCTACTCTCTTCAAACATGTTATGAACATCACATACCTCTGAATTAGCCTTCCCATCAAGGCCTAGCTACAAGATTTAAATTAATTTCCTATTACTTGCCTCACCCACATACTTGCGATGAGAGAACCATTTTAGTGCTTTTCCATATCACTTCCATCCCCATAAACATGTAATCATTACACGGCTCGCTGTCGATAGTGTTTTCTCCACGCTTTGTCACTTATCGTTAAAACCAACACCCTTGAATCCCATGACATCTCTCCAGTTTGGACTTCATTAAGGTTCATGCATGGAGTGTGTCGCAAGAAAAATCCAAACAAGGAACCCCTCTTGTACATTACTACTTAACTTTGTCGGTCATGGAGGTTCGTTCGATTCAAATGTGCAACCGCGAAAATCCTATCCCACCTATTAAAAAAAATGTGGTTAGAGATCCTATTTCTTTCCAGTATTCACACCACCAAGCGCTCGTAATAACACTAAGTCCTTTGCACCAATATCAATGAGCTTAAACTCACAGTTTATCAGTAGATTCTTCATACCTTAAATCATATTTATAAGATCGCCACGCACTCAAAGCATGATAATGAAATGGCTACTCGTCGAGGTTCCATATAAACATATTATACTCATACTACACATACAAAACAAACAGTGCAAACCGGATACAATTAAAAATAGAATCCCGCTATCGTGGAAAAAAACATAGATAAATATATATACTATATAATTTTACCGATAGCACCCGAAAGATCAAATTACCCACACGAGCCTAGGGCTAAAGAAATACCTAGACTCTATCTAGTCACACTAACTATACCTCCTCCATCCGAGGTGAAACTCATAATGATAACTTCACCATTCTTTCGAACTGCTCCGATTGGTTCCCTGACCTAGTACACTTGTCCTAACCAAACCAAAATTACTTTAATCAATGCTCCATCTGAGCACCCAACTTTTGTCCTATAAGTCCTACTGGTCAAGGACTAACCGTGTGGTTCTACATTCCACATTACAACATTCCCCATCTCTGGCCATCCTGACCATTTTAAGGTTATCAGTATCTTGGAATCTATTGCCTCGATCCTGACAATCACCTTCATAATTCCCCTTAACTTCTTCGTCAAAAGGAAACTCAACTTCTGGCCTCAACAGCCCTGATTCAATGAATTCCCCGGGTCTATGTCCACCAATGGGGTTCCATGGATACAAATTTCTCCACAACTGTTAGCAACACTATCCAGAGAGCCTATCATTCTTCTAAAGTACTCTCTCTTTTCATTATACCTGTCTAGCATTGGTACTAGGTTCACTTTTCCATATCACTCTTTATTCACTGTCAGCCTCTGGCCGATCCTTATGTGAATAATCTAAAAACTCCATTCTCTTTATTCCTAATCCACCAAAGGAATTTGCGGTTAAAACCGTCCGTGACATTCCTCTTCGAACAAAACATCCTGCTCCCCCGAATATGGTGACCACTATTCCCACCTTTCCAATATTGCTCGCACGAGTAAAAAAATTTCCTCAAATTTTAACATATGGTTATTTCCACACCCTGCTTTAAGCCAAAGCTCCAGAGCCTTGTACTTCCGCTGAATCACGTTACAATTACTCCGTATGACTTAACTTCAGGGTATGGTCCTTATCGAAGACACTTTCGAACCTGTTTCAATTCAACTTTAGCACCACTCTCTACTACAGCGGTACTTGGATGAATATAACTACTATACTTTAGTAGTCGTTGAAATAATCCTCGATAATGCCACAAAGGGAGTGACCTCTGCTTCGATCCTCATCCCTAGCTTCAACTTACAGCTCCAACTGAGCCCCACCTCATGCCGTCCTTGAAATGGCCTTCTATGATCGTCCTTCATCGATCAGCACACGAGTCTCGAACATGCGCGTAAAAGACTTACTATAATCTTACATAATAGCGGGAGAACAAAATTTTATAAGAGGAATCAACAATCCAAATCATAAGGCTCTATATCAAATCGAGAGCAACTCTGAAAGCATAGTACGTCCATACAGATTCTTAAGGACACTAGAACCCGATTCTCTGACACCATCTGTGATACCCCACCTAATAAAATTATGGGCGATCGACCCTGTACCAAATTAAAACATGAGTCTCATATGGTTCATTCTTAGCATCACCACTGAAAACAAATTTAATTACTAATAACCTATTAGGCTGACGTCAAAATTTTATTTAACTAATATTTTTAAACAAAGCATTTAAATAAAACATCCACATAGTTTATATATAAAACTAAAAATGAAATAAAATATTCGAACACTCGGTTTAATAGAGTACAACCAAAACGAATAGCCGAAAATCAAAATGCGGTAAAATAATAACGGAATACAATTGGTCTATCGACCCGAATGATACTACAATGCTTCTTATCTAGATCACATGAATAGAAGCGTCTAAAGAAACCTACATGCATCCACAGCTGTTGCAGTAATGTCTGACTCGAAGGAATCATCATCCAGGCATCCCTGTGTCTATACACCTATATATATAGTAAGAGAGGGGAAAAATAGATAAAACGGGTCAGATCCCGAGTTGTGAAAATATTTTGCAAGTGCATAAATCCAGTATTCTAAAATAGGTTTTAACTCATATTTAAGTTGGTATCGCACTCCCTTGAGATAACCCTCACCCCTCTTCAAATAGTTCACACCTATCGCATACTTTTACAATAGCCTAGTTGCTACCCGGACTAACTAATCCGTTCACCTACAAACTCAAAATCCTAGTACCTGAGTACTAAGGGCTAAACCTCTACGCATTCCCAACATTGCGCTACGTTCGTGTGTGGGGTGTCTCGCAAAGAGAAATCCAAACAAGGAACCCCCCGATACACTATGACCTAGAAATGTTGATCGTTGGGATCCATTAGGCCCTCAGCACATGACTGGTATATAAGACTCATATATATATATATATATATATATATATATATAGAGAGAGAGAGAGAGAGATAGATAGATCATTACTACCTATTACTCCTTTTCACATAAATTTGGATATAAATCTACCAGAAAGGAATAACTCTCATCTTACCTTCCATTCTTATATGCGTTCACTATATATGATTATTCACCTTCATACACAAACAATATACTATGCGCAACAAGTGTCGAATATTATACCTATCACAGCAAAATAATAATCCCATCGAGCTATAACTCGAGGATGCAGTCTCATAGTGCTACCCATACTCACTGTACCACGGTACCAAGCCAGACTTACTCATGTCATGGTAAACATACACAACGGTTGAGGCGGTCATGTTCCCTCTACAAGTGGAGTAAACACATCGCACTCGAACGTGGGACGAGATGACCTGGGGATATACTCTCCCTGCTCCTCAAGCCAGGGGATTAACCCACATCGCGCAACCTCCACGGATCGCAATAGAGAAAATATATACAATTTGGCTGTTCCAACCCTACGCCAAAGGAAATCCCGTGGAAATCAACCCCTATGGAACAAACATACCAATCACACATACATATATTTATACACGCCGTATTATATTATATATACTGTAATCCCATCGTATATATAATCTACATTTCTTATCCAAATAATTTATGGCTATTTTTGCCTATCTCAAATAGTAATAGTCAATAACCCCGAATATTCCCATTCGTAACAATTTAATAATTGTACTCTCAACTTATTTTTAGCCTATAGGTATCGCGTTACCTATAATTCTAGTCGTCAACTGACACCAGATAGACGCTCACGAAACGCTATCTCATATCCTCAATTTCCATCCTATTTTCATCATAGGATTGACTCGAAACATATAGGCGACATATAAATAGTTTTCAATCCGCATAGTATATACATAATCGCCCTCTGAAATATTACCCCGAGTGTTATTCGTCTCGAACATCTTAGTAGGCCCTTGGATTTTGCCTTTAACTAACCCAAGGTATACCCCTCATTCCAAATATAATTTAGAGGTCCTCACACTAAATTTAGGAACCCCGGATATCAAATTGCTCAATTTATTTATTTCCCTCGAAAATATACTTTTAGCGACACACCCTTTTTACCCCTTCCTAACCCCACTTAAGTCCCTTAAATGGCTAGGAATAATATCCCCTAATTAGGTATGTATATACTCAAATGAACAAGCTAAAGACCATTTATTTCGGAATTTATCCCATTTAATTAACCCTAGGCAAAATTGCATAAAATCCTGAAGGATCGATCCATTGACCCTGGGCCACCGATCGGTCGATCGCTCTGGACAGCTTCTTCTTCGGGAGGCCGTTTAGGCCATTAAAGCTTTTACCCAAGCTTTTGTCTCCTCTCCCAACCTCTTCCAACCTCAAACAACCACCTCTACATACATAAAAAGGGTTCTAATCATCCTCGAACCCATAACCAACAACTAATTTTAATTAAATCCTTAGTTTCTCAAATTAGTTATTATTTGGGGTTTACTCGTTCCACTCCCAAAAACTCGTTTTGATTCACAAAAACCCAACCCAAAATAGTCTAATTTGTTATTGCCAAATTATAATATGAGATTTATGCTAAAAAGGAAATAAAGCAAGTAAACACTTGTCTTGTGGATAAAATCTGACGACCTCGAGTCGAATCCTGTGGAGTTTGACCGGAATCTCCTTTTTCCTCTCACTTTATTCCTTCCTCTTCTTTTCTCTCTTTTCTTTTCCTTCTCTTTCCTTCTCTTGTGCCCTATATAAGGGAGAAATAAGGTTTTACCCTTTAAAAACCCAAAAATGACTCGTTTACTCAATTAAAAGTCCTTATTAGCCCAAAAAATTCCTGGAACCTAAACAATACCCTCGGATACTCTATTCTGACTATATCAGCCATTATGAAACAAACCACACACTCGAAATCTCCATCCGAGCCACTTAACTACGATTCACTAATTGGACTCAATACCTTTTACTACGGGGTTTTCCAACTAAAATGTTGTCCTCTGTCGCTTTACTCAACTGCGACATGTAGTAAAATAGTCCAACTCATCTATTTGGTCCCAAAAGTAATTATAAATCACATTGAAAATCATCGAACACTCCTAAACTCCAAAAATTATTATTCAGAGAAATTCCTCAAATCTCCAAATTACACCCAAATATGAAATTTAATTATCCCCAAAAGTGTGGGGTGTTACATACTCCCCCCTTACAATGGAATTTCGTCCGCGAAATTCAGATATAACCTGCACCACCAACCTAGGATCGCTAATTAGACCACATCCTAGTACTCCAAAATAAATTGGTACTACCCAACGGTCCCCTACGATACACTTGTTCTCGGTACCCACCTATCTCAAGGTTTATACTCTAATGCACTATCTTAACTAAAGATTATATAAATCTCCATATGCTACAATGCTACCTCGGTCATAAGGTTGACTCTAATTTCACATCATACCTAGGGTTTCTATAGTCGCGAGTAAAGAAAATGAGCCTATGACCGCCGCTCTAACTTAGCGATCCCATAAGAGATCCGCTATTCTAAGCATCCGCCTAACCACATCGGGACATCTGATTTCCCCCATAAGGAGACTACACAAGCACTTGACTATTCGCGTTATCGGAATGCTCATCTTTAGTGTGCCAACTCTCGTTACGCTTACATCATTGGGTTATTGCATGCCTCGTACGACATTCCATTCAATAACTTCAATCTCATTTACAACTTCCTTATGGCATATACTATGCCTCCTTCTATTCCTGGCAGTATATAATAAATCGACTTACTAAGGTGCCCATACACCTTTTTTACCCGTGCACATCGGCACAATAACTGTAAACGTCACAGACATAACACTCTCTCTACGGATGGGCCTCACCTCCTCGACCTGGTACTAACACTTGGGTTTTCCTAACCTGAGAAAAATTCAAAACTCAATTCTTCTTACCACTGAAAATCCCGTTTTTTTAAAAGTTAACCCACCAATCTTTCGATGGTTAACCCCCAACAATCTTTCTATATCAGCGCCAATAACTCTACTGGCTTTACTTCCTAATAAACCTACGATCAAAGCATTTCCTACATATGTAAAATAGTACTATTCTAACAGTATACCTAGTACCCCAGACCTTCTCAACTTCTGACATTTGCTCGGTTTCATGCGTGGGATGTCTCGCAAAGCGAAATACAGATAAGGAACCGTCTCGTTACACTACTTCCTTGCATTATTGGTCATCGAGACATGACGGCCTAAGGCACATCAGTGAGATGTTCTAAATCCTTCCTCACTAGCCTACTAACGCACTTGTACCACCCTATCCTTCCACCTTGTCGTAATGGAAAATCTAACTAATCGAGGCGCCTACTCTCTTCAAACATGTTATGAACATCACATACCTCCGAATTAGCCTTCCCATCAAGTCCTAGATACAAGATTTAAATTAATTTCCTCGACCTTACCTTACCCACATACTTGCGGGGAGAGAACCATTTCAGTGCTTTTCCATAGCACTTCCATCCCCATAAACATGTAATCATTACACGGCTCTCAGTCTATAGTGTTTTCTCCACACTATATCATTTATCGTTAAAACTAACATCCTTGAATCCCATCTCTTCACTCTCGACGTCGTTAAGGTTCATGCATGGAGCATGTTGCAAGAGAAATCCAAACAAAGAACCCCTAATGTACACAACTGCTTAACTTTATCGATCGTGGAGGTCCGTTAGCTTTAAATATGCAACCGGGAAAATCCTATCCCACCTATTAATAAAAATGTTGTTTGAGCTCCTATTTTTTTCTAGGAGTCACACCACCAAGCGCTCGCACTAACACTAAGTCTTTTACGCCAATATCAATGAGCTTAAACTCACACCTTATGAGTAGATTCTACATACCTTAAATCACATTTATAAGGTCGCCATGCACTCAAATCATGATAATGAAATGTCTACTCGTCGAGGTTTCATCTAAACATATTATACTCATATCAGACATACAAAACAAACAGTGAAAACCAAATACAATTCAAAATAGAACCCCACTATCGTGAAAAAACACACACACACATATATATATATATATATACTATATAATGTTACCGATAGTGCCAGAAAGCTCAAATTACCCACGCGAGACTAGGGCTAGCGAAATACCGAGACTCTATCTAGTCACACTAACTATACCTCCTCCATCTGAGGTGAAACTCATAACGATAACTTTGCCAGTCTTCCTAACGGCTCCGTTTGGTTCCATGACCTAGTAAACTTATCTTAACCAAACCAAAATCACTTTAATAAATTCTCCATCTGAGCACCCTACTTTTGTCCTTTAAGTCCTACTAGGGCAAGACTAACTATGTTGGTCTATGTTCCACAATACAAAATCCCCATCTCTGGCCATCCTTCAATGTTAAGGTTATCAGTATCTTGGACTCTATCGCCTCGATCCTGACAATCACCTTTATAATTCCCCTTAACTTTGTCAAAAGAAAACTCCACTTATGGCCTCAACAACCCTGATTCAATGAATTCCCCGGGTGTATGTCCACCAATCGGGTTCCATGGATACAAATTATCCACAAGTGTTAACAACACTATCGAGAGAGCCTATCATTCTTCTGAAGGACTTTCTTTCTTCATTTTACCCACCTTACCTCGGTACTAGGTTAACTTTTCCATATCACTATTTATTCACTGTCGGCCTCTGGCCGATCCTTATGTGAATAATCCAAAAACTGCATTGTTTTCATTCCTAATCCACCAAAGGAATTTGCGATAAAAATCGTCCTTGAGTTTCCTCTTCGAATAAAACATCCTGCTCCCCCGAATATGGTGACCACTGTTCCCACCTTTCCAATATTGCTCCCACGAGTGAAACATTTTCCTCAAATTTTCACATATGGGTATTTACACACCCTGATCTAAGCCAAAGCTCAAAAGACTTGTACTTCCATTGAATCACGTTACACTTACTCCGTATAACTTAACTTCAGGGTATGGTCCTTATCGAAGACCCTTTCGAAATTTTTTCAATTAAACTTTAACACCACTCTCTACTACAGCGGTACTTGGATGAGTCTAACTACTATACTTTAGTAGTCGTTGCAATAATCCTCGACAATGCCACAAAGGGAGTGACCACTGCTGCGGTCCTCATTCCCACCTTCAACCTATAGCTCCAACTAAGCCCCACCTCCTGCCGCCCTTGAAATGGACTTCTGTGATCATCCCTCATCGATCAGAACATGAGTCTCAAACGAGCGCTCAAAAGACTTACGATAATCTTGCATAATATCATAAGAACAAAATCTCACAAGAGGAATCAACAATCCTAATCCTAAGCCTCTATATCAAATCGAGAGCAATGCTGAAAGCGTAGTACTTCCGTACAGATTCCTAAGGACACTAGAACCTTAATTTCTGATACCATCTATGATACCCCCCGCCTAATAAAATACCAGACGATCAACTCTGTACCAAATTAAAACATGAGTCTCATATGGTTCATTCTTAGCATCACTACCGAAAACCAATTTAATTACTAATAACCTATTAGGCTGGCGTCAAAATTTTATTTAACAAATATTTTTAAACAAACCATTTAAATAAAACATCCACATGATTTATATATAAAACTAAAAATGAAATAAAATAATCGAACATTCTGTTTAACGTAGTACAACCAAAACGAATAGCCGAAAATCAAAATACGGTAAAAGAATAACTAAATATAATTGGGCTATTGGCCCAAATGATACTACAATGCTTCCTATCTAGATAACAAGAATAGAAGTGTCTAAAGAAACCTGCATGCATCCACAGCTGTTGCAGCAACGTCAGACTTGAAGGAATCATTATCGAGTTGAGGTGTCCCTATGTCTAGACACCTATATATATATCAAAAGAGGGGGAAAATAGAGAAAACGGGTCGGAGCCCGAGTTGCGAAAATATTTTGCAAGTGCATAAATGTAGTATTTTAAAATAGGTTTTTATCTCATATTTAAGTTGGTAACGCACTCCCTTGAGATACCCCTCACCCCTCTTCTAATAGTTCACACCTATCGTATACTTTTATAATAACCTAGTTGCTACCCAGACTAACTAATCCGTTCACCTATCATCTCAAAATCCTAGTACCTGTGTACTAAAGGCTTAACCTCTCCCCATTCCCAACATTGCTCTACGTTCGTGCGTAAGGTATCTCGCGAAGAGAAATCGAAATAAGGAACCCCCTCGATACACTACTACGTGGCAATGTTGATTGTTGGGATCCATTATGCCCTCAGAACATGACACGTATATAAGACTCTCTCTCTCTCTCTCTCTCTCTCTCTCTCTCACACACACACACACACAGATATATATATATATATATATATATATATATATATATATATATATATATATATATATATATATATATATATCACTGCTACCTATTACTCCTTTTCACATAAATTCAGATATAAATCTACTGGAAAGGAATAACTCTCATCTTACCTTCCATTATTATATACGTTTACTATATATGATTATTCACCTTCATACACAAATAATATACTATGCGCAACAAGTATATAATAGTATACCTATCACATCAAAATAACCATCCCACCGAGCTATAACTCGAGGATAAAGTCTCACAGTGCCTATCCAAATATGGGTTTACTCACTGCACCACGGTACCAGGCCAGACTTACTCATGGTCATGGTAAACATACAAAACGGTGATGGCGGTCAAGTTCCCACTGCAAGTGCAGTACACACATCGCACTCAAACGCGGGACGAGATGACCTGGGGATATACCTCCTTGCTCCTCAAGCTAGGGGATTCACCCACATCGCGCAACCTCCCTGGATCGCACTAGAGAAAATATATAAAATCTGGCTGTTCTAACCCTACGCCAAAGGAAAGCCCATGAAATCAGCCCCTAAGGTACAAACATATCAATCACACACAAAAATATTTATACGCATCATATTATATTATATATACTGTAATCCCATCGTATATATATTCTTCATTTCTTCTCCCAATAATTTAGGGCTATTTTTCCCTATTTCAAATAGTAATAGTCAATAACCCCGAATATTCCCATTCGTAATAATTTAATAAGTGTACTCTTAACTTATTTTTAACCTATAGGTATCGTGTTACCTATAATCCTAGTCGTCAACTGACACTAGATAGCCGCTCATGAAACGCTAGCTCATATCCTCAATTTCCATCCTATTCGCATCCTAGGATTGACTCGAAACATATAGGCGACATATGAATAGTTTTCGACCTGCATAGTATATGCATAATCGCCCTCTGAAATATTACCCCAAATGTTATTTGTCCTGAACATCTTAGTAGGCCCTTGGATTTTGCCTTTAACTAACCCAAGGTATACCCCTCATTCCAAATATAATTTAGAGGTCCTCGTACTACATTTAGGAAACCCAAATATATTATTCTTCAATTTATTTTTTTCCTCGAAAATATACTTTTAGCGACACACCCTTTTTTCCCCTTCCTAACCCCACTTAACTCCCTTAAATGGATAGGAATAATATCCCCTAATTAAGTATGTATATCCTCAAATGAACAAGCTAATGACCATTTATTTGGTAATTTATCCCATTTAATTAACCCTGGGCAAAATTGCCCAAAAATCCTAAAGGATCGATCGATCGACACTGGGCCATCGATCGATCGATCGCTCCGGACAGCTTCTTCTCCGGGAGGCGGTTTTGGCCATTAAAAAATTTCCCCAAACTTTTGCCTCCTATCCCAACCTCTTCCAACCCCAAACAACCACCTCTACATACATAAAAAGGGTTCTAATCATCCAAGAACCCATAACCAACAACTAATTTTAATTATATCCTAAGTTTCTCAAATTGGTTATTATTTGGGGTTTACTCGTTCCGCTCTCGAAAACTTGTTTTGATTCACGAAAACCCAACCCAAAATTGTCTAATTTGTTTTTACCAAATTCTAAAATGAGATTTATTTTAAAAATTAAATAAAGCAAGTAAACACTTGCCTTGTGGATAAAATTCGACGACCTCGAGTTGAATCCTGCGGAGTTTGGCTAGAATCTCATTTTCTCTCTCCCTTTCTTCCTTCCTCATCTTTTCTCTATTTTCTTTTCCTTCTATTTCCCTCTCTTGTGCCTTATATAAGGGAGAAATAAGGGGTTACCCTTTTAAAACCCAAAAATGATCCGTTTACTCAATTACGAGTCCTTATCAGCCCAAAAAATTCCAGGAACCTAAACAATACCCCCGGATACTCTATTTTGACTATATCGGCCATTCTGAAACCAACAACGCACTCGAAATCTCCATTCGAGTCACTTCAGTATGATTCACTAATTGGACTCAACACCTTTTACTACGAGTTTATCCAACTAAAATGTTGTCTAGTCCAACTCGTCTACTTGGTCCCAAAAGTAATTATAACACACATTGAAAATCATCTAACACTCCTAAACTCCAAAGATTATTATTCAGAGAAATTCCTCAAATCTCCAAATTACACCCAATTATGAAATTTAATTATCCCCAAAAGTGCGGGGTGTTACATACCCCCCCCTTTACAACGGAATTTCGTCTGTGAAATTCAGATGTAACATACACCACTAACATTGGATCACAAATTAGACCACATCCTAGATGTAACTTTATGCCTAGGGCCCCAGACCTTCTTATCTTCTGATATTTTCTCGGTTTCATGCGTGGGATGTCTCGCAAAGCGTAATCTAGACAAGGAACCGTCCCATTACACTACTTCCTTACATCGTTGGTCATCGAGATATGACAGCCTAAGGCACATTAGCGGGATGTTCCAAATCCTACCTCACTAACCTACTAACGCTCTTCTATCACCCTATCCTTCCACCTTATCACAAAGGAAAATCTAACTAATCGAGGCGCCTAGTCCCTTCAAACATGTTACGAATATCACATACCTCCGAATTGGCCTTGCCATCAAGGCCTAGCTACAAGATTTAAATAAATCTCCTCTACCTTGCCTCACTCACATAGTTATGGTGAGAGAACCATTTCATTGTTTTTCCATAGAACTTCTATCCCCATAAATATGTAATCATTACACGGTTCTCAGTCTATAGTGTTTTCTCCACAATATGTCACTTATCGTTAAAACGAACATCCTTGAATCCCATAACATCTCTCCACTCCCAGCGTCGTTAAGGGTCATGCGTGGAGCGTGTCGCAAGAGAAATCCAAATAAGGAACCCCTCATGTACACTGCTGCTTAACTTTGTTCGTCGTGGAGGTTCGTTAGCTTCAAATATGCAACCGGGAAAATCCTATCCCACGTATTAACAAAAATGTGGTCAGAGCTCCTATTTGTTTTCCAGGAGTCACACCACCAAGCGCTCATATTAACACTAAGCCCTTTGCGCCAATATCAATGAGCTTAAACTCACTGCTTATCACTAGATTCGGCATACCTTAAATCGGATTTATAAGGTCACCGCGCACTCGAAGCATGATAATGAAACGTCTACTCGTCAAGTTTCCATCTAAACATATTATACCCATATTACACATACAAAACAAATAGAACAAACCAGATACAATTCAAAGTAGAACCCCACTACTGCAGAAAAACATGGAGATATATATACTATATAATGTTACCGATAACGCCAGAAAGCTTAAATTACCCACACGATCCTAGGTCAAGCGAAATACCGAGATTCTATTTAGTCACACTAACTAACCTCCTCCATTCGAGGTGAAACTCATAACGATAACTTTGCCACTCTTCCTGACTACTCCGATTGGTTCCCTGACCTAGTACACTTGTCTTAACCGAACCAAAGTTACTTTCATCAATGCTCCATCTGAGCAATGTACTTTTGTCCTTTAAGTCCTACCAGGCAAGGAATAATCGTGTGTTCTACATTCCACATTACAACATTCCCCATCTCTGGACATCCTGACCATGTTAAAGTTATCAGTATCTTGGACTCTATCGCCTCGATCCTGACAATCACCTTCATAATTCCCCTTAACTACTTCGTCAAAACGAAACTCCACTTCTGGCCTCAACATCTTTGATTCAATGAATTCCCCTGGTTGATGTCCACTAATGGGGTTCCATGGATACAAATTCTCCACAAGTGTTGGCAACACTATCCAAAGACCCTATGATTCTTGTTAAGGACTCTCTCTCTCTTAATTGTAACTACCTTACGTTGGTACTAGGTTCACTTTTCCATATGACTCTTTATTCACTGTCGGCCTCTGGTCGATCCTTATGTGAATAATCCAAAAATTGCATTCTCTTCATTCCTAATCCACCAAAGGAATTTGCAGTTAAAACTGTCCGTGAGATTCCTCTTCGAGCAAAACATCCTGCTCCCCCGAATATGGTGACCACTGTTCCCACCTTTCCAATATTGCTCACACGAGAGAAAAAATTTCCTCAAATTTTCACAGATGGGTATTTCCACACCCTAATCTAAGCCAAAGCTCCATAGCCTTCTACTTGTGCTGAATCACGTTACAATTACTCAGTATAACTTAACTTCAGGGTATGGTCCTTATCGAAGACCCTTTCGAACCTTTTTCAATTCAACTTTAGCACCACTCTCTGCTACAGCGGTACTTGGATGAATATAACTACTATACTTTAGTAGTCATTACAACAATCCTAGACAATGCCACAAAGGGAGTGACCTCTACTGCGGTCCTCATTCCAAGCTTCAACTTATTGCTCTAACTGAGCCCCACCTCTAGCCTCCCTTGAAATGGCCTTCTATAATCGTCCTTCATCGATCAGCACACGAGTCTCGGACGAGCGCATAAAAGACTTACTATAATCTTACATAATAGCGGAAGAACGAAATCTCATAAGAAGAATCAGCAATCCTAATCCTAAGGCTTAATATCAAATCGAGAGCAATACTGAAAGCGTAGTACGTCCGTACATATTCCTAAGGACACTAGAACCTTAATTTCTGATACCATCTGTGATACCCGCCGCCTAATAAAATACAAGGCGATCAACCCTGTACCAAATTAAAACATGAGTCTCATATGGTTCATTCTTAGCATCACTGCCGAAAACCAATTTAATTACTAATAACCTATTAGGTTGGCTTCAAAATTTTATTTAACTAATATTTTTAAACAAACCATTTCAATAAAACCTCCACATAGTTTATATATAAAACTAAAAATGAAATAAAATAATCGAACATTCTGTTTAATGTAGTACAACCAAAACGAATAGCCGAAAATCTAAATGCGGTAAAAGAATAACTAAATATAATTGGGCTATCGGCCCGAATGATACTACAATGCTTCCTATCTAGATCACAAGAATAGAAGCGTCTAAAGAAACTTGAATGCATCCACAGCTGTTGCAGCAACGTCTGGCTCGAAGGAATCATCATCCAGGCGCCCTTGTGTCTAGACAACAATATATATATATATATATATATATATATATATATATATATATATATATATATATATATATATATATATATAGTAAGAGAGGGGAAAAATAGAAAAAATGGGTCAGAGCCTGAGTTGTGAAAATATTTTGAAAGTGCATAAATGCAGTATTTTAAAATAGATTTTATCTCAAATTTCAGTTGGTATTGCACTCCCTTGAGATACCCCTCTTCTAATAGTTCACACATATCGCATACTTTTACAATAAACTAGTTGCTACCCGGACTAACTAATTCGTTCACCTATTATCTCAAAATCCTAGTACCTGAGTACTAAGGGCTTAACCTCTCCCCATTCACAACATTGCTCTACGTTCGTGCGTGTGGGATCTCGCGAAGCAAAATCCAAACAAGGAACCCCCCCGATACACTACTACATGTCAATGTTGATCGTTGGGATCCATTAAGCGCATAGCACATGACGCGTATATAAGAATCATATATATATTTATATATATATATATATATACACACACACTACCTATTACACCTTTTCACATAAATATGGATATATATCTACCAAAAAGTAATAACCCTCATCTTACCTTCCATTCTTATATACGTTTACTATATATGATTATTCACCTTCATACACAAACAACATACTATGCGCAACAAGTATATAATATTATACCTATCCCAGCAAAATAACCATCCCACCGGGCTATTGCTCGAGGTTGTAGTCTCATAGTGCCTATCCAAATATGGGTTTACTCACTATACCACGGTACCAAGCCAGACTTACTCATTGTCATGGTAAACATACACAACGGTGGAGGTGGTCATGTTCCCTTTGCAAGTGGAGTACAAACATCGCACTCGAAGGCGGGACGGGATGACCTGAGGATATACTCTCCCTGCTCCTCAAGCCAAGGTATTCACCTATAAAGTGCAACCTCTATGGATCGCACTAGAGAAAATATATATAATCTGGATGTTCCAACCATACGCCAAAGGAATGCCCTTGAAATCAGCCTCTAAGGTACAAACATATAAATCACACATATATATTTATACGCATCATATTATATTATATATACACTGTAATCCCATCATATATATAATCTATATTGCTTCTTTAAATAATTTATGGCTATTTTTGCCTATCTTAAATAGTAATAGTCAATAACCCCGAATATTCCCATTCGTAATAATTTAATAAGTGTACTATCAACTTAGTTTTAGCCTATAGGTATCGCATTACCAATAATCCTAGTCATCAACTGACACCAGATAGCCGCTCATGAAACGCTAGCTCATATCCTCAATTTCCATCCTATCCGCATCCTACGATTGACTCGAAACATATAGGCAGCATATGAATAGTTTTCGACCAACATAGTATATACATAATCGCCCTCCGAAATAATACCCCGAATGTTATTCGTCCCGAACATTTTAGTAGGCCCTTGGATTTTTCCTTTAACTAACCCAAGGTATACCCCTCATTCCAAATAAAATTTAGAGGTCCTCACACAACATTTAAGAACCACAAATATCTAATTCATCAATTGATCTATTTTCCTCGAAAATATACTTTTAATGACACACCCTTTTTACCCCTTCCTGACGCCACTTAACTCCCTTAAATGGATAGGAATAATATCCCCTAATTAGGTATGTATATCCTCAAATGAACAAGCTAAAGACCATTTATTTGGGAATTTATCCCATTTAATTAACAGTAGGCAAAATTGCTAAAAATCCTAAAGGATCGATCCATCGACCCTAGGCCATCGATCGATCGATGACTCCAGACAACTTCTTCTCCAGGAGACTGTTTCGTCCATTAAAGATTTTCCCCAAGTTTTTGTCTCCTCTACCAACCTCTTTCAACCTCAAACAACCACCTTTACATACATAAAAAGGGTTCTAATCATCCTAGAACCCATAACCAACAAATAATTTAAATTAAATCCTAAGTTTCTCAATTTGGTTATTATTTGGGGTTTACTCGTTCCGCACCTAAAAACCCGTTTTGATTCATGAAAACCCAACCCAAAATTGTCTAATCTGTTATTACCAAATTATAACATGATATTTATTCTAAAAAGTAAATAAAGCAAGTAAACATTTGCCTTGTGTATAAAATTCGACGACCTCGAATCGAATCCTACGGAGTTTGGCCGGAATCTCCTTTTTATTCTCCCTTTGTTCCTTCCTTTTATCTTCTCTCTTTTGTTTTCCTTATTTTTCCCTCTCTTGTGCCTTATATAAGGGAGAAATAAGGGTTTGCCCTTTTAAAACCCAAAAATGACTCGTTTACTCAATTACGAGTCCTTATTAGCCCAAAAAATTCCCGGAACATAAACAATACCCCCCGGATACTCTATTCTGACTATATCGGCCATTCTGAAACCAACCACGCACTCGAAATCTCAATCAGAGTCACTTAACTGCAATTCACTAATTGAACTCAACACCTTTTACTACGGTTTTGTCCAACTAAAATGTTGTCCTCCGTCGGTTTACTCAACTACGACATGTAGTAAAATAATCCAACTCGTCTACTTGGTCCCAAAATTAATTATAACACACATCGTAAATAATCTAACACTCCTAAACTCCAAAAATTATTATTCAGAGAAATTCCTCAAATATCTAAATTACACCCAATTATGAAATTTAATTATCCCCAAAAGTGCGGGGTGTTACAATAACTAGGACTCTTAAGGTAGTGAGTGATATTCGAAAAATACGAAAAGAATTATAAGTGAGAATCATTGGTATGTTGAGTCTTCGAGAGATATATATACTACGTACTTGATATTTTATGGGTTGTGAGTATACTTATACTGAATATATTTATATGTTGTGTGTATGCCTATTATGTACTTTCTTTTGTGCATGAGCATACATATGTTGTCTGCTATCACGGGAGGTTCCTCACAGAGGGCGATCCCACCTTTGTTGTGCCAGGAAGATCTGGATGTGTTCCCTAAAGCATAAGACTTAGGGTGGAGAGCTATTTGTTAGTAGAGCTGGCAATTTTTAACCCGATAACCCATTTACGGTAATAACCCGAAATGATCCGATTAACTTGTATAGATTTAGGAGTACCTAAAACTTATACTAAAATAAAAATCAACGCAACCCGAACATGACACGACTAACCCGAATTTCCACCCCTATTTGTTAGTATAATAGTGTGTATTGATCATTTGAGTACATTAGGTATGTGCATAGCTCAAAGGCTTAGGACTATGTTAGACTCCAATATGTGTTTCTTTGATTTATGGTTCAAGGTGTCATTCCTAACTAATAATCCTTGATTTAATACGAGAGGTACATGGCCTTGATAGCAGAGTATGCAAACATTGCGCTAGCCAATTCGAGGAATGTTGTTTTATATATAATAGTGCGATATATATATATATATACAAGTGTGATTATTCTACTATTGTGTGATGGTAGAAAAGATAGATAGTGTATATCTAAAAGCGACTTATGTATGGGAAACTTCATTAACAGTTTAACAATAATATTCGGTTAATATTAATTATTAAATTACAGTAGAGTATCGTATGGGCGGTACGGGTGAGCTAAACTTGTTGTAGTATGTTAGATACTTATTATGTGTAGTTAGGTTGGGTAGCATAACTAGCTGGGTAAAATTAGAGACATTAGGTGTGCACTATAGTCGATAGGCAAGGAACTCAAGGGAGTGCATGTGAAACTAACATGTGTATATAATAACTTCTTTTAATTACAATTTAAATACTTGTAAATATTTTTCAAAGGTTTTGGGCTCTAACCCATATCAAATATATTTTCTAAAAACTTTTAGGTATCCAGCCACAGGATCTAACCCAATAGTGTGATATATATTTCCACATATTACTATATAATCAATGAAATATGAAATTTGGCGTCGACTTAATTTAACATAGGTGCTTAGTAATTTAAAAAGTTTTGACAGTGATGCTAAGAATGAACAAATGAGATTCCTATTTATTTTGGTAAATGACTGATCACCCGTGATTTAAATAGGCGGGGTGTGATAGATGGTATCAGAGAATTAGGTTCTAGAGTCCATAGGATCTATGAGGCTTACTATAATTTTAGCGTAGCGTCCTTTGATATACAATTCTACTATTAGGATTGCTGCATTAACTTTTACGTATTTGAGATTTCGTTCTTATGTTATTATTTTTTTATTGACTGTGAACTCATACAATTCGATTTGATTTCAGATGCCACCCAAGAGAGGACGGCCGACTAGGGAAGCGATGAGAGCCGAAGAGGGGGAGGCTCAACAGAAGCCACAACCACCACAACCATCACCACCGCAAGGGGACAATGAGTAGGTGGTCGTTATTGTGGCACATGTAGTTAATGCTTCTATGACTGCCATGTTACTTCATTTTCCTTAGGCCTAGCCACAGCTTCTAGTGGCGCCAGTGATCCAGGCCCATCCGGGGTTGTCTGATTGGCAGAGAGTGAGGGAGGCTTTCTAGAAGGGCCACCCACTAGAGTTTCAGGGAAGTTTCAATGTGGTTCTTACATGTCAGTGGAAGAAAGACATTCAGTGTCACCTTCGTATGGTTGAGTGTAGCAACATTCAAAAGCCTATGTTCACCACGTTTGAGCTTGTGGTAGCCTCTTTATAGTGGTGGGAGTCCATTACCACTTCTAAGGAAAGAGATCATATTCCTATTACTGAGTTATGGGTGCAGTTTGACTGAAAGTACTACCCATCGTCTATTGAGACGGAGATGAGGTGGCTCAGGGTGACCATTTTATAGCACAGTATAAGGAGGAGTTCACCCATCTAGATAACTTTGTGCCCAATAAGGAGAATAGCGAGGAGAGGAAAATGTTGAAGTTCATGGATGGACATGCCTGGAGGATCATGCAACACTTGATTGGTAACCCAGCGTGGAAGACTTATAATGAGGTCATCAATGCCGCACTTCTTCATTGTCAGGACCATCATTTCCATCTGAAAGGTATCAAGAGAGAGGGGGAGACTAAACAGTCAGGATAGGTAGGATGGAGCAGTTCTAGTGGGGCATCACAGTAGCAGATGAGTAGTCACTAGGGGTAGGATGCCCAGTAGGAGGATTCGACCAATAGATTAAGATCGTGAGGTTACTAACTCAAGGGTAGTGGATTCACACAGGGCTAGTAGGGTCCTCAGCAGCAACAACATGTTCCTCAGGGCAGCCAGGGCCAAGGGAACAATTCGGGAGGCCAGTTGGACCAAGGCCACTAGGGCTAGCTATGACAGGGCGATCAGGGCCAGTGGCAGGGAGACTTTTCGGGTTATTGTTTTACTTGTGGACATATGAGTCACATGAGGAGAGACTTCCCATTGCGAGGTAGAGTACCAGAGCAGGATAGAGCATCACAATAGGGTACCCAGTAGGGACAATAGGTGCAGTGACCATCTGCAACACCAACCCCACCAGCCCCACTACAGTGAGGGAAGTTATAGTATGGACGTGTTTACAATATCCGAGATGCAGTCTCTTCGCATCCACCACTAGTAGTAGAGGGTACGTTTCCTATTCATGGGCTTGATGGTAGGATATTTTTTTATATAGGGGCGTCACACTCATTTATAATTACCAGATTTGCACGTGTCATTGGTCTATTAGAGACAATTGACAGTCTCCGTATATGTTTCGAGTCACCTTTTGGGCAGTGGGTCTCTTATACACTCAACCATTATGGATGTATATATCGATGTTGGGAGACTATTTTTAGCTATAGACCTTCTAGTGTTAGATATTGAGGGTTATGATGTCATCTTCTGCATAGACTAGTTAACAGGTTATAGGGTGATGGTGGACTTCTTTGAGAGCATCATTGTGTTTTATTTTCCGGGATAGGAGATGTTCCTCGTGGAGATGCCTTTTTTCAAGGGAGGTTCGAGAACACACCCATACTATATTGAGGAGTATACCTCACAGGAGGTGATTGTCTATTTGGATTCAATTTTAGTGGTGAGGGAGTTCAAGGATGTGTTCTAGGAGATACCCGAGTCTCCACCCAGTCAAGAAATTGAGTTCGTCATTAACATAGTGCCGAGTACGAGTCTGATTGCCTTAGTAACTTATTACATGGCTCCTTCAGAGATGCGAGAGTTAATGGAGAAGATTGAATAACTTATAGGGCAGGGTTTCATACGACAGTGTACATTACTATGGGGTGCGTCGGTGTTATTCGTCAAGAATAAGGATGGGTCCCTTCGTCTATGTTTTGATTACCGGGAGTTGAATAAGGTCATGATTCGAAAAATGTATCCATTTCCTGGGATCGATGACTTATTCAACCAGCTGAGCAGTGTACTTCTCAAAGATAGATCTGATATCGAGATATCATCAGTTGCGTATTAAAGAGGAGGACGTACCTAAGACCACTTTATTGACACGATATGGATCATACGAGTTCGATGTAATGCCATTTGGGCTAACCAATGCGCCAACAGTGTTCATAGATCTTATGAACTGGGTTTTTAGAGAGTTCCTTGACCAGTTCGTGATGGTATTTATAAACGATATTTTGGTTTATACTCATTCGGAGGATGAGTACACAGAGCATCTACGTATAGTTCTACAGATGTTACGGGACCATAAGTTGTACGCCAAAGTCAAGAAGTGTGGATTTTGGCTATGAAAGGTACAGTTATTTGGCCGCATTATATTCGATAAGGGCATTGCAGTTGATCAGAGTAAGGTATCGGTGCTGAGGGAATGGGGATATCCCAAAATAATGATTGAGGTTTATAATTTCTTGGGTTTGGACGAATAATATCATCGCTTAATTAAGGGGTTCTAAAAAATTACAGGTCATTGACGAATATGGCTCACAAGGAGGTGGTGCTTATGTGATATGATCACTATCAGTTAGCTTTCAATGAGCTAAAGGACAAATTGATTTCAGCACCTGTTCTTGCATTGCCTAGGGGAGGAGTGGAGTACTGTGTTTATACATATCCATCCTTGCAGAGACTTGGTGGGTATACTACAGCATGAGGAGAGGGCTATAGCTGTAATCAAAGCATACCCAAAAATCTTACATGGGAACTGCATCTCTATCTGCTCCGATGTGGTGGCTGACTCCCACCATTGGGGAAAATCACCGGTTAGTCTAAAGGTGGTGAGTATTTGTTTCTGCACATCACTACGCTTAACCATCTGAAGATGCCCTTGTACCCCTCTCCCACTGACTCACGACAATCGCAACAACTCCCCCCGAAAATTACGGAGGATGTCCTTTCCTAAAGGCTTCTCATACTCTTTCCCACCCATATGGCTCTGGGTGGTCTTGAGCTATCGAAACTTTAGGATGACGTGCCATCACAGCAATGGAAGCATCTACTGCTCGTGCCACAATATTGGCATCTTAAGCTGCAGGCACAGTACCTTGAGTCATGTGGGGTTCCGTATTCTCGGCCCCTCTGTTTGCCCTGCCTGGATAATTTCTTCTCGGTGACATCAGAGACGAAAGAAACTGTATTAAAATTCCATTCAAGTGACTACACATTGAAAAAAAAAAGTAGGCGTAGTGAACACAATTGTCCTAATACTAGGGCTCTACATCAAGAACGCTTACGGAAGAATGCAGAAAACCTGTACAAACCCTAAGACACTAGAACCCAATGCTCTGATACCACCTGTGACACCCCACTTAAAATAATAATGGGTGGCCAGCCCTATACTAAAATAAATCAGGAATCTCAAGTAGATCTTTCTCAGCATCAACTATCGATATTAAATAAACATAGCTAACTACCCAGTACTATAAAAAGCGGATGCCAAAAAAAATTAAATCATGCAATGAACGTGATGCTACCTAAAACTGATAAAGTGTATACACATACCACAATAAAATGAGTACTCCTTTAAAACATAATAAGTAGCACAAAATAAATATACCCGAATATGTTGTCGGGTCACAGACAATACAACAAACCATGGGAGAAAAATAGAAAAGTGCTACCTATTACTCATGGGTATAAACCCGATATACAAAAGGAATCCTATATAGATTTATAAATGGTAGGAAGCGGCTATAAAAAAATCTCAGAACAGTCCGCATCTGCTACGTCTCCCATTACACACATCTGTATCCTTATGGTGGGACACCTGTAGTATATAATAATTATATAATAAAGTAGAAAATTTATATACGTCATAAGAGAGAAGTGTGATGTCACGAGATAACACCAGGCACAAAGGCTCGAGCCTCTCTCCATCTGTCGAATCCCTCGCCCACTAACATAGCACAAGGCTCAAGAGTCTATGTCCATCATTCACTTAATCTAACCTCTCTCCTCTCTCCACTTTCATTTGAATCCGGCTGTTCGTCGGAGCAAAGGACTCAATAAAGTGATGGTACTCATTATATCTACCACACATTTCCCTGCAAAATTGATTTTAATTAAAACCCATATCTATCCCCCTATCATATCTCGGATAACAAAAACCTGAACAGAATCAGTTTACGGGTCTAAAATATTTTTAGATGGGGTTCTTTCCTCATCGTTTTAACTGCCCATTTCTTACGCATGTTCTTCTCTCTTTCTCTATGCAGATCCGAAGGGCGTTGATTCCCTTTTACAAAGGTATTTTTGAGTTGTGAAATGTAATTTCTTCGTACAGATCTGGTAGGATATAATTTTAGAAGTTCTTTTCATATTTTTTCTTTTCGAGTTGTGAAAAGGGCTTTGATTCCGTTTTACAAAGGTATTTTCTCCGTATAAATAGTTTTTTCGACCACGAAAGGTCTGTGGGTATTATTTCCCCACAACAGGTGGGTATTATTTTGGATTTACCCACGGTATTGTTTTGGTATTGTTTTCCCACGATTTTCGTTTTGGATTTACCATCTGTGGGTATTGTTTCCCCACAACAGGTGGGGCATGGGGATTCGCCGCAGTTTCCAGACCAACTGGACATTTGGCCGTTGTTTCAAACACAACAATGACAATAAATGGGAAGGCGGCCTGATCAAACACAACAATGGGGTTTTCGTGATGAACATAGGGGAGGCAAAACTTGATCATCGTGATCAAGACTGATCAAACAAAACAAAAGGGAGCCGGTGTTTGTTATAAAAGATTACATTTATTGTCATTGTTGTGTTTGATGTACAAAAAACTTGAAATGACAAAAAGTGTGCTCAATCTTAAGCTGCCACCCCATTTATTGAACATCACAGTTGCATAAGGTAATATTTCATCATATTTGTGAGATTTTGTATGTTTCAATATGTGTGCCTCTTTATGGAAAAGGACAAATGTGGTTTTGTTTTTGTTCTTTAGACATTTGAAGAAAAATGGGGGTCGTTATTTTATTCCTTTTTCATATTTCTAGATTTGTGAGGATTTTTGTTCTGGCGTTAATACACCATCAGGTATATTTTTTTCTACTTCTATAATATCCCTTCATAAAGTGGGTTGCGTGTACACTACTTGAGAACTTACCAACAAAGTTAGGTCAAATATAGAAATATGAAAGGTTTTTTTAGATCTGCTCATTCTTGTTTTTTCAAATCTATATACTTGGATACCGAGTTCTTTTTATATCTATCATAACTCGTACTACCATTTTATTATGAGTTCTTTTTTATTTGTTGCATTATATCATAGTTAAAGTTAAATAGCTTCCATCTAAGATTTTTCTACTGTATGTTTTATAGAGGAGAATTTTGTGGGCTTTTTTGTTGGTTTAGTATGATTACGTTACATCAAATTTTATTGTTTAATGTGCAGCAAAAGAATGAGCAGATAATGGTTATCTTATGGGTTTCAAAGGATGAGTAAGAGGATGGACTGTCTTCATCTATAATATCATTTTTTTAGATCTGTTAATGAATGTATATTTTTTTCTCCATCTATCATTCATATTACCATCAATGTATCTAAATTTGTTGTGTTTGTATTATCATTTAAGTTTTATTTCAATGGCATATTACACCGAGCTGATTCATTTCAAGTGTTATTTTTAAACTCTACTAGATTATGCATATTACCAAGGGAAATAAGTGACTTTTATTGTAGAACATGTTCCAAGGGAAGTTTTTTAATGCAACGATTTTTCTTCTTTAAACGTAGCTATTGTAATATTAAGCATTCTACTTTTTTTTTTACTTTTTATTTTAATTTCTCACTTGAATGGATGATTTTGTTAAACGAGTTCGAGAACGGACTATTAGTATTGTTGTTGGAATATTTTTTATTTGTTAAACGGGGTGGATAATTCGATAAATAGAGGAAATTATGCCCAATTTTGTAAAATTATTTATAACTATTCGTGTTAAAATTATTGTTGCAATCCGATAAAAAACTAATGCTTTGAAAAGTTATTTTCGTGCCGTCAGGAAAGGGAATCGTTAGAAATACTAAGTATTGGTTCACTCACATTAGGGGCAAGTGAGACTAATCATTGTTTGTCTAGACACATGATAATGTTTTTGAATTATAGACTTACTTTTGTTGTTGTGGTATTTTTATTTTTTAAATAGGGTGGATAGTTCCTTAGAGAGGGAATGTTTTGTCCAAATAATTTAAATTGTTTATAATTATTTGTATTATATAAAAAAATATCAATTTAAATTATACATGACTTAATATCCATTCTTAATCAGTATCCTCATTTCTTATCTCCGGTACAACCACTAAGGTTGACATTTTTTATATTCTCATCTATTCTAATATATAACATATTTCTTTATCTAATTATATAGACTTAACTAATTCTAGGTTTACTCTGATTATATCTACTATTTTCTCATTTTTTTTACTCATCGTGTTCTTCATTTCTCTATAATCTACTTAATTTGTTTTGAGTTTTTTTCAACATTTTTTTTCTTAATATATTCGAAAGTCGGGTGGAAATAACATTGTTATTGTTATATGTGATGATGTTCCACCAAATGTTGTGCATATTGGGGTAAATATTAGCTTCTAGTAAATGCTTTTATTGTTTGAACTTCATAATTACTTCACTCCCCATTTATAGTATCAATCTTACATTTAACAGCCTTAAATTATACTCAATAACACAAATGAGAAGGGCAAGGGAAATGAGAAAGAAGTTTCCGCACGTAAAAGGGTAAACACACTCAAGAACTTTTATGTTTTTTCTTATATGCTTATATTTCTTTTTATATAATATTCCTCATGATGTTATGTAATATTCTTATATTTCTTTTGTAGGCGGTATGGATGGGGAAGTACAATGTTTCGTTTTGCGACTATCAGCGTGCCTTCAGACACGGGCATACCTTAGTGTGTGTGTGTATATATATATATATATATATATATATATATATATATATAGCAAGAGAGATATAAACCGCTCGACCAAAGAAGGCACCTAAACTTATGCAATTGACCCTTAATTTATTTTCCCGACACCTTCTAGGGATAACTCCATCTAAATATCTGCATAGTCTACACCCGCGTAACCGTCTATCTCAAGTACAACCCAAAATCTTCTCATTCTATTATACCCTAAGTTTACGGAAAAATTTATATATATTAACGTATACGTATACACATATATCTGACTAAAGTCCATCCGATTCTAATCCTTAACTTAAATAAGTCATTAATGACAAAATAAGCACAGATTAACTTCCTCAAGAATATGAATAACCTTCTAGTACACAATCGGGACGCACGTGTTAGTCGTGTCGGGACTCAGTTTTATGGATGAAAAAGATAATTTATTTTTAGTCATTCCAATGGTCATTTCGAGTGTACTAGAGTGTCCAGAGGGTGGAAATAGTTAGAAAAGTCTACCCAATGGTTCAGTTTGGGTCCCGGTGCAATTTTAGTCCAAATCGACACCCTCACAGGGTATTTTGATCATTTTAATTTTTAGAGTAATTAAACCCACAAGTTTCCTAAGGATATATCAGATGCTAGGGTTAGATATTATAAGGTTCTCAAACACAGAAACAATATAGGCCATTTGAAGAGGAAGGAGAAGAGATCCCAAGCCAAAAACCACCCATAGTTGCATCTTTTTCACAATTAATAACACTCGAGTGTAGATCAGAAGACGAGGAACGTAGCTATACCCTTCATTATCAAAGGATCGGACCTAATGTTATAAGGCAAGTATTATTCTTGATTAAATTCAGGTAGATAAAATATCCATGTTAGTAGAATATGATTAACGTTAAATTGCATGCATGTAGAGGACAATTTTGTGGGTAGGATTAATGGTTATGATTGAATCACTGTTATGGAAAACCGAAATTGAATGTCATCTGGATTTTATCTATAGAGAAAATTAGAAGGTTATTCATATTCTTGAGGAAAAGTCATAAACTAGGATTCTTGACAATTTAATTGGAATTTATGTGGTAAATTGATGAGTCTTGATGTTTAAAACATTCTTGTATGTTAGAAATCATTGATATATGTTAGTATAATGTTGGGTATGTTTATTTTTTTATTTTGGGAACGAATTAAAGAGGTTTTAGAATATGTTAAGAGTTAATATTAAAGTCGCAAAAATTACTTTGGAGCATACGATGAGAAGTAAAGCTTAAATTATTGAATACATTGGCTATTCGGGATACAAATATACTACGTAGACTTGTGTGCTATGGGACGTGTGAATACCTAGATTGATATCTATAAATACTTAGGTTGTTTGAATACCTATTGGGTAGATTTTTATGTGTATAACATACCTACCATACTTGTTATCAATGGGAGTTCATTGAAGAGTACGGTCTTATCTTGAGGAGATGTTCGGGGGGGAAGGGGGGTGTAAATATAATCCCTCAAAGCATAGGATATAAGAAAGACTTATCTGTGAGTTGATAAGTTTGGGTTATATGGGTGCATAGGTATGTGCGTAGCCCATTACACTGTGGTCCATGTTCGCCTCCAAATGTGCGTGGTTTGTTTTCTATATGGTTCCTCAGAGATTCGAAATTCGTAGTCCATATTATGTACGTGATGTACCAAGACTTGATAACAGAGTATGTTCGCACTATTAGTTTTGCCTATGTGGGGTGCAGTATTAGTATATTTATTATTGTAGTGATATATATATATATATATATAACACTCTTGTGATTATTCTACAATGTTGTTTAATAAATAAGAATGGTTACGACACATAAGATAAGTTAAGAAGGTGGAAACTCAAATGAGTAAAGAGATACTTGAATTGATTAACAAATATTGGAAATGCGATAACGTATTATTCGGATAATACATGTGGACATGATGAATGATACATTATAGTAAGAGCCTTGAATCAAAACTAGTTTAGCGGGATAGCGTAACTAGTATGTATTAGGAAAATATGTTAGGCGTGCACAATAGTTGAGAGGTGAGAATCTCAAGTGAGAGTATGCGACTAACATGTATATAATTATCTGGTATTTTTGCATTTAAATACTTGTTGTTTTTAAAATATTTTCAACTCAGGCTCTGACCCATTTTCTTCCAAATATATTTTGTTTTTGTCAAAACCTTTTAGGTGCCCAGCCACAGGGATGCTAAGCATAGGAGTTCTTATGAGTTGACGTGCTGTAGTTGCGGTGGATGTTATAGGACCTCGGTATTAGACACCTCTATATTTATTATTGATTCTATCAGAGTTATTTACTTCAGTCGGGCATGATACCCATTATTATTCAGATATACTCAGAGATAGTGATTTCAGTTATTAATTTATATTTTAGTTATTGGGATATATTTCTTTTGTGTGTTTTGTATTTGGAATTTAGACTCGAAATGTTTATTCCAGACTGAGTTATTTCGTTATGTGATTTTCTTGTTATTAGATTGTTTTTTAGATAGTGAATGGTAAAGTTAATCATTTATTTGGTTGCACATTAATTTAATTGATTAAATTTTGGCAACAAACTTTTTAACTACTAGGTGGTTAGTAATTAATAATTTTTTTTCCTACAGTGATGTTAAGAATGAACCAACTGGATATTCTGATTTAATCTATTAAAGGATTCATCACCTGGTATTTAATTGAGCGGGGTGTCACAGGTGGTATCAGAGCATCAAGTTCTACAGTCTTAGGATCTGTGCGACTTATTATCCTTTCAGCGTAGCGTTCTTTGATATATATCCATATATTTAGGACTGTAGTATTCATTAATTGCGCATTGTACACCTTTAGCCATTTTGAGATAACAACTGCGGCCTTATAAAAATTCTCTCTCATTTTATATGCCTCCTTGACGTGCAGAGAGAGCCCATAGAGGCGTAGAGCCAGAACCCTAGCCAGCCCAGGCCCAGGGTACTATGAATGTTGCAGAGGTTGTTGCTATAGTGGCTCAAGCAGTAATGCAACTTTAGTAGTCGTGCAGTAGGCACCACCTTAGTCACAAGCGGTGGCACCAGTACTAGCACCATCTCACGCGTTCCCTTCCAGTTGGGAGTGAGTCAGGGATGCCTTCCAGAAGGCACATCCTTAGGAGTTCACAGGGGTTTCAATGTTGTTCTCGCTAGCCAATGGAAGAAGGATACCCAGAGGCACTTGAGGATGTATGAGTTCATGGAGGTACAGAAGAAGATACTAGCTACTTTTAAGATAGTAGGGGAAGCATTAGAGTGGTGGGAGTCCACTACTACTGTAGAGGAGCGTGATATGATGACTATTCAGGACTTCTAGGTGCGGTTTGACCGTAATAATTTCCCTTATTCCGTTCAGACTGAGATGAGATGAAAATTACTGGACCTCACCTAGGAGGGGAAGACCATTGCTAAATATGAGGAGGAACTTACAACATTCACTAACGTGGTGCTAGATAAGGTACCTACTAAAGAGAAGAGGATTTGAATGTTTATGGATGGTTTGACTGGGAGGATTCGTCAACACCTTCTGGGTAATCTTTCGTTGGGGTGAAACACCGATGTGATTAATGTTGCCTTACTACACTGCCACGATAATCGCTTCCATCTAAAGGGAATCAAGTGAGCAGCAGAGTCAATCCAGCAGGGCAGGGCATGACAGGAGGTAGTGATGCCAGTAAGGCATAGCCAACTCAAGGTCAGCAGAGAACGAGTGAGCAGAGTTCCCATTAAGGGGGCCTGCAATGCGACACAGATCTGGTGATTACAGGAAGGGACATGGAGGCTTTAGGCAGTGACAATAGGGCCATCCTGGCCATCTGAATCAACAGGGCTAGCAGCAAGCACAACAGGGCCAACAGGGCCAATAGAGGGGCGATAACGACCAATAGGGTTGAGGTCAGCAGGGACAGAGAGGAGGAAACTTTATGGGGAAATTATTTATATGTGGCAAGATTGGCCATAAGAAAGAGGAATGCCCTGAGAAGGGTAGGGCCCCACAACAGCGGCAGGGAGCTGGACAGGAGCATCAAAGGTTGATCTTTCTAGCTGCTCTCCCAGCGCCATCAAAGATGTCAGCTTTGCCTACCATTCTAGCAGTTTTGGTTCAGTAGGGGCAACTACAGTATGAGTGTGTTTACAACGTCCACCAGGTCGCAGTCCCATAGGCTCCAACCGCGGTTGAGGGTATGTTCTCTATCCAGGGGACTATGGGGCGCATTTTATTTGACACAGGGGCTTCTTACTAATTCATTGCCATTTGGTTTGCACGTGCAATGTGGTTACTAGATACATCGGACAGTACTGTTACGTGTGTAGACTCTTCATTGGGTAATGGGACATTAATTTTTTTATCTATCGGGGTATGGGTATAGATATTGGGAGATTCATTTTACCTACCTACATGCTTGTATTAGATATGTCCGAGTATGATGCTATTATTAAAATGGATTGGCTAGTAGAATATAGGGACATGATCGATTGTTATAGTCGTAATATTGTATTTGCTATACCGGGTCAGAAAATGTTCCTGGTGGAGATGCCTCACCTTGAGGTAGAATCGTCCACTCACTTGTATTACACAGAGGAGGAGACTTATAAGGAGGTGGTAGCTCTGCATAATTCTATTCCAGTAGTCTGCGAGTTTTTTGACATATTCCAGGATATACTGGGGTTTCCGCCTACCAGAGAGATAGATTTTTCTATAGACTTCAGGCTTAGAACTCGACCAATAGCCCGTGCATCATACCGTATGGCTCTGGAGAAGATGAGGAAATTAAGAGATCAGATTGAGCAGCTATTGGGATAGGGCTTCATATATAGGAGTACCTCACCTTGGGTCCCATACTATTCATAAAGAAGAGAGATGGGTGGTTATGGTTGTGTGTTGACTACTGAGAGTTGAATAACGTCACAATATAGAATAAATATCCGTTGCCCCGAATCGATGATGTATTCGACCAATTAAGATGTGTTTCTTACTTCTCGAAGATAACCTTGAGGTTAGGAAACCATCAGCTACGTATCAGGGAGCAGGACGTGTCAAAAACTACTTTTCTGACGAGATATGGGACCTACGAGTTCCTAGTTATGCCATTTGGGCTACCCAATGCACAAACGGTGTTCATGGACTTAATGAACAGGGGGTTCAAAGAGTTCTTAGATCAGTTTGTTATTATTTTCATAGATAGCATCCTGATTTATTCCCAAACTGAGGGGGAGGATTCCGATCATTTGCGTCAGGTATTGCAGTAACTACGGGAGAATCACTTATATGCAAAATATGAGAAATATGGGTTTTGGCTGAAGGAGGTTCAAATTTTAGGGCATATTGTATCTGATAAGGGGATATCCGTAGATCCGTGGAAAGTATCAGCGGTAAGGGAGTGAGGATAACCCACAACACCAACAAAAGTGCACAATTTCTTGGGGCTAGCTAGATATTACAGACTATTTATTAGGGGATTCTCGAAGATAGCGGGTCCGTCGACAAACTTGACTCGAAAAGGGGTTCCATTCATCTGGGATGATGCTTGCCAATTGGCTTTCGATGAGCTGTAGGACAAGTTAACTTGAGCACCCGTTCTAGCATTGCCCAGGTTGGGAGTGGCGTACTTACTCTATAATGATGCCCTCCTATAGGGACTTGAGGGTGTGCTTCATCAGGACAATCCAACTATAGCTTATGCCTCCCTTAAGCTTAAACCTCATGAGAGGAATCACCTCACTCATGACTTGGAGTTAGCGGCAGTCGTGTTTGAAGTGAAATTTCTCATGTTCGCAGATCACAAGTCAATATAGTACCTCTTCACTCAGCAAGAGTTGAACATGAGTTAATGGAGGTGGCTTGAATTTGTGAAGGACTACCAGTTCGATATCTAATATCAACTGGGGAAAGCTAACGTAGTTACAAATATGATGAGATGTAGGCCATCAGGTGATGTGGCCTATGTGTGGAGGACGAAATGGAAGGAGTTGGTATATCAGGATGCAGTGGCCCATTTATTTTATGTCAGTTATGACAATTACACGCTAGATAGTTATGAGGCTTGTGTAGGCTCAGGAAACCAAATACATTCTTCCAAGGTTGGATTGTATAACTTCTAGTTGAGGGAGCCAAGTTTTATTCTGTGGGTTCAGATGGGGGATTGCGCTTCAATAAGATACTGGTTATTCTAGAAGGGGAATACTTGCGACATGCGATGATGACAGAGTCGCACGGGGCACACTTTGCGGTACATCCCGAAGGGGATAAGATGTACCAGGATATGCGGCGACAATACCAATGGAGTGGGATAAAGAAAGACATGGACAATTTTGTTTTGAAATGTGCCCCTTTTTAGCTCGTGAAGGTGGACCATCAGAAACTGACAGGGCTCTTACAGCCATTAGAGATTCCTATGTTGAAATGAGAGAGCATTTCCATGAATTTTATTATAACGTTATCTACATCTCAACGTGATCACGATTTGATATGGGTGATTGTGGATCGATTGACCAAGGTAGCTCATTTTTTACCCATCCAGACAGACTACGCGATGGGAGAGTATGCCCAGATATTTGTAGCCGAGATAGTGAGACTTTACGGGGTGCCCCTTAATATCGTGTCCGATAGGGATAAGATTTTTGTGTCTCGTTTTTAGTAGAACTTTCAGGAGGCCATGAGTATAGAGTTACAATTGAGTAAGGCCTACCACCCACAGATTGATGGGCAGACTGAGAAGACGAATTGAATGTTGGAGGATATGTTACAGATGTGTATCCTTGACTTTGGTGGGGGCTGGGAGAAGTATCTCACACTGGTGGAATTTGCTTATAATAACTCCTACTAGTTTAATGTTGGCATGGTTCCATTTGAGGCATTATACGGTAGGCCTTGTCATTCTCCAGTATGTTGGCTAGAAGTGGGATTTGAAGACAAAGGCCTTTAGGAGAGACTCGATTCGGCCAGGAGTGAATCAATTAAGCTACATGTGAATCGATTCGGCTACCCTGTTTTTGTTAAATTTCCCATAATATTTAGAATATTTTCAGAATTTTTCGAGATTCGATTATGGGACTTAAATTTAATTAAATTGAGGTATATATTGGAATACCAGTAAGCCTAGTGTGACACCCCGGTTAAAATAATAATGGGTGGTCATCCCTATACTAAAATAAATCAAGAATCTCAAGAGGATCTTTCTCAGCATCAACTATCGATACTAAATAAAATAGCTAACTACCTAGTACTATAAAAAGCGAATGCCAATAAAAAATTAAAACATACAATGAACATGACGCTACTCAAAACTGATCAGGTGTACACACATAACATAATAAAAGGAGTACTCATATAAAACATAATAAGTACCACAAAAGAAATATACCCGAATATGCTGTCAGATCACAGACAATGAAACAAACGAAAGGAGAAAAATAGAAAAGTGCTACCTATTACTCATGGGTATAAACCTGATATATAAAAGGAATCCTATCAAGATTTACAAACAGTAGAAAGTGGCTATAACAAAATCCTGCAATAGTCTGCATCTACTACGGCTCCCAAGACACTAGATAGAAAAGCATCATCGGTATCCTTATGGTGGGACACCTGGAGTATATAATTTGTATATATATATATAGAGAGAGCCAAGTTATAGTACATCATGCTTTATACATCACTCGTGCATCACACCTAATTCTAGGTCCTAAAAAACTTTTTTTTTTCAAATTTTATATTTTTTCCCTTGAAATTAACCTTCCAATCAACCCATATGCAAAAAATTAGGTCAAAATACATTTTGTAGATATTTTTAAAAAATTCACAAAAAACTGCTAAAACTACCTTTTTTATAAGGGTCTGCGCCAACAGTTTTTTGTGGATTTTTTTAAAATAGCTACAAAATGTATTTTGACCTAATTTTTTGCATATGGGTTGATTGGAAGGTTAATTTTAAGGGAAAAATATCAAATTTGAAAAAGAAGTTTTCTAGGGCCTAGAATACGGTGTGATGTATAGTGCATGATGTAGGTGAGACTCTCTCTCTCTGTGTGTGTGTGTGTGTGTGTGTATATATACATATATATACCAAGAGAGATATAAACGGGTCAGAGCCTAGGGTGTGAAAACATTTATAGCAAGTGCATTAAAATGCATAATAATTCATAAATGCACAATTTCATGATTGAAGTGGAGTTGCACTCTCATGGAACTCAAACTCGCCCCTCGACTAAAGTGCGCACCTAAACGTATGCACCTAATCCTTAATTTATTTACCCGACACCTTCCAAGGATAACTCCATCTAAATCTATGCATAATCTTCACCTATGGGATATATATCATTCACACTATATATAACAAAATCATTCAATCCTATTAACCATAAACACATAACACACATAATGTGCACTTTAAAATACTCATAACATATACGGTTAGAGGATACAAATATACTACACAATGCTATCATCTTCCAAGAATTACTCCCTTTTATCTTGGGTTACCAGCCACTGGACTATTATCATACTGCCCTGGTAATAAAATCAAAACACAACGTATGGAAAGCGGTCATAGTTCCGAACCTGAAAGTGAGAACGAATCATACCCAAGACTTCTCCCCCAGAATAAAGTCACTCAATAAATAACGGACAACTATGACTTGGGGACTATACGCACCCTGCTCCTCAAGCCAGGGGCCTCACCCACATCGCGCAACCTCCCATGATAGCATGTGCTGGGTATCCTCACACAATAAGTATATATATATATATCATTAACACACACACACACACACACTATATATATATATATATATATATATATATATATATATATATATATATATACATGCGATCACATCATATATACAAAACCATCACACAAGGTATATCCATTCAGATCATATATATACACACACACACACACACACACACATACATACGATCTCAAATCCGTATGTATACAAGTAATGAATTTGGCTATATGTATATAACTCTCATTATTCTAACTGATGCTATAACGCACATTTTCCCAAACATCTCATTATAAGATCCCTCACTTGAAATTTATGTATTCATTACACCTAAGATGAGAGTAGTCTTCCAATTTAATCAACCTTAAGAATACCATCTCGTAACCCAATGTATAACCATCATCCTTCACCCACCATCGATATTCGTCTACACACCTATATATAATAATAATCCTGACTATAAGTGTAAACACCAACTATCCTAGTCGGCAATATACTAAAACATATATTGTGATACCACTTGACTTCGAAAGCACATAAGTAAAAAGGGACTATCTCTACAATGTATAGCCACTTCATGATAGTCCACCTCAAACACATTAATATAGTCTGACTATCTTTTAGTCCTACAATCATCTCCTTAATAAAAGAGACACCAAACCCTCATAATCCATTCCTAAAATTGGTCCAAATACCGCCTTATTATCCCAAGGTACAAATCTCTTAATATTATAACCTAACCCTTTATAATACATTCACTAAGAAGGTCCCTATGTTTTAATCCCAAAAGAAAAGGCTGGAAAATAAAATCCCATTCTTGGGCTAATAACAGAGGACCGGTCGACCGACCCCTGACCCCCGATTGACTGCAGTTCTTGATTTTGCCTTGCGAATGAAGCAGTAGGCTTTTCCCTTCAGGCGCGGTCGACCGACTTCTTGGCCGCTGTCAATCGGCCATACCAGATATCTCAACCTTTTTTCCCTTTTGGATGAAACCAAACTTTCCGAAAACCCCATATATTTTTTTCTAACCACAAATCTTCCCCCAAACATGTTCCTAACATAAAAACTCATCCTACATCTCATCCTATCAATTTATATGTCATAAATCCCATATATAAACATCAAATTCAAGATTTAGTACAACAATCTAGGTTTTGACATATAAAAACAAAATCCATATTTTACACCCACAAATCATGAAATAAATTACACACACGAATTATTTAGCAAGATTAATCACATGCCTCAAAGTTGTAGAGATTGAATCTTCCTCGAAATCTTGGATTTTGGCCGGAATTCTCAAGCTCCAAGCTTTTCTCCTCTCTCTTCTTTCTCTCCTCTTCTCTCTCTCTCTCTAGGGCTTTTTCTCCCTCTCTCTCTCTCAATCTCCAGAATGAGATTATTATCTCCCATAGGCTTTATAAGCCATGTTTTCAAGATACCCAACTTTAAATGATAATACTCACTTTAAATGACTCGTTTACTCCAATTCGAGTCAAACTAACTTAAAATATTTCGAAACCGAAATAAAACCCAAGGACAGACATTTTGACTATCATGACCCATCCGGGATCAACCTCACACTCATAATCGTCATCCGAAATACTTTATAACATCCTCAAATTTTGACCCCATGTGCCAAATTTAAAATTTTCCAGTTCAAATAAATTTTTATTTCTCCCAGATAAATTAAAATTCCCAGTCCGAGAAAACATGGGGTATTACAGACTTCCCCCTTTACAATAATTTCGACCTCGAAATTAAGTTAAACCAAGGACTCCAAACTCCAACTAGATCCTAAGACATCTACCCTCAAGATCACTATACATATCTCTCCCACTTCTCACGATGAATTATTTTAACTTTAAAATCAAAATTAGCTAACCAGGGTGCCCATACAACCTGTACCCGAGCTCAAATCGTATAAACATAACCCGAATCCACTTGCCTCAACTTGTAATATAACTCTCAACACCTCGATTCATAATATCGTATTAAGTTGTAAAATTTTGAAGTTTCCAAAGATTGAATTCTTCTCAAACTCTGACCTTCGCTACTTTCATGCGGGGGAGGTCTCACAAGCGAAATCCAAACGACGAACTCTCCTAATACACTACTGTGTAGCTCTTTCGGGAATTGAGATCAGTTGAATCCAGACTAAGGTTTTATAAATGATTTTCGAACACTAGATATTGCCCTAAGGCCTATGTAAAAATATAATATAGAAAAGTTTCATGTCTTTCGATACACAAATCAAACACCTTATGCTCAAGACATAAGGCATCCATAAATACAATACTCTCACCAACACCTAGTTCTCGGAACTAACTCAACCATGAGCTAAAGTTCCTGGATCAATAATAAACCCGCTAAACCCTGAATCTCCTCAGTGATAAAAGAAGTTTACATCACACCAAATCATTGCCACAAGATAAGCCCCTCCACAACTGGAACACTACAAATACTTGCACCTAGCCTAACTATAAAATGATAAACTTATCGTTACTACTCAACAAGCTGTAATAGTTTGCACTCCTGAAAATTTCAAAAACACAACTCTCTACTAGCCCAACGCAAAATAATATATTCTCCCGAAAGATATCATCTAAGTGCCACACTTCCTCACTCCTCCCTCTAAGGAAAATCTACACACAATATGGTTATAACGGCTAACCACTCACTAAACCTTACATGCGACGTTCCCCATATCGCTTAAAGAATGACCTAAGCACAAAGGAGAATAATTTACATCATATCTCCATACTCCAACAACCTTATTTCATCAATGGGCCCTTGATCGAAGTTCGCTTAACCAAACTGGCCTGTGAACTGTTGTAAGGGTTACACATCCAAAACTTCCTCAAAAGTTTCCCTCAACTTCTTCCAGGACAATCCCTCCTCCCTGGGCTTAATTCTCCATAGAAGAAACGTCTCCCCGAAAATCCTACATGTCTATCCTGAAGGGCAAAACTCTATTGCGACCCTCGATAATCCTACCTATGACCTTGTTGCGGTGGTGTTCTCACCCCACTGGCATCATATCCTCCAAACCTACTACCATATGTAATACCCCGCGTCCCCGAAAGAGAACTCTGAGCGGCACTTCGATGAAACTAACTAATTCGTCGATCAACAAGGTGTAGAGCATCTAAATAAAACCCACGAAAAGAGAAGCCGCAAATCTAGATTCTTCAATTAAATACAACCAATGTCTCTCAAAGTAATAAAACTCTCTCTCTCGAAATAAAAATACATTGTCAATGCTTTATAGAATAAAAGAAATACAAATCTTCTCATTTGTATGCTCCAATAATCTCCCCCAAAAAAGTAGGCAAAAATCAATCTCCGATAAGTCCATAGCACCCAAATTTCTTACTCCCCTTTAAATAAAGATGATACTCTAAAAATGTGACAACGCCACACACATCACTTCAGTAAAAGTCAGCAACGCTGGGTTCCCCATCGAAAGCTGCAGAATTCACCAACCTAAACCTCCCAAGAACTTCGTTATTTGCATTTCCTATGTATTTACCTTATCGGGCACAAAATTCACCATTTGAGTAAATTATTCTTCATACTCCACCACCATTCGATTACTTTGAGTCACCTCTAGTAATCGCATCCTCATTTTTGCCTAAAGTACGGAAGGAAAATAGCTGTAATCAAAGCATACCCAAAAATCTTACATGGGAACTGCATCTCTATCTGCTCCGATGTGGTGGCTGACTCCCACCATTGGGGAAAATCACCGGTTAGTCTAAAGGTGGTGAGTATTTGTTTCTGCACATCACTACGCTTAACCATCCGAAGATGCCCTTGTACCCCTCTCCCACTGACTCACGACAATCGCAACAACTCCCCCCGAAAATTACGGAGGATGTCCTTTCCTAAAGGCTTCTCATACTCTTTCCCACCCATATGGCTCTGGGTGGTCTTGAGCTATCGAAACTTTAGGATGACGTGCCATCACAGCAATGGCAGCATCTACTGCTCGTGCCACAATATTGGCATCTTAAGTTGCAGGCACAGTACCTTGAGGCATGTGGGGTTCCGTATTCTCGGCCCCTCTGTTTGCCCTGCCTAGATAATTTCTTCTCGGTGACATCAGAGACGAAAGCAACTGTATTAAAATTCCATTCAAGTGACTACACATTGCAAAAAAAAAGTAGGCGTAGTGAACACAATTGTCCTAATACTAGGGCTCTACATCAAGAACGCTTACGGAAGAATGCAGAAAACCTGTACAAACCCTAAGACACTACAACCCAATGCTCTGATACCACCTGTGACACCCCACTTAAAATAATAATCGGTGGCCAGCCCTATACTAAAATAAATCAGGAATCTCAAGTAGATCTTTCTCAGCATCAACTATCGATATTAAATAAACATAGCTAACTACCCAGTACTATAAAAAGCGGATGCCAAAAAAAATTAAATCATGCAATGAACGTGATGCTACCTAAAACTAATAAAGTGTACACACATACCACAATAAAATGAGTACTCATTTAAAACATAATAAGTAGCACAAAATAAATATACCCGAATATGTTGTCGGGTCACAGACAATACAACAAACCATGGGAGAAAAATAGAAAAGTGCTACCTATTACTCATGGGTATAAACCCGATATACAAAAGGAATCCTAAATAGATTTATAAATGGTAGGAAGCGGCTATAAAAAAATCTCAGAACAGTCCGCATCTGCTACGTCTCCCATTACACACATCTGTATCCTTATGGTGGGACACCTGTAGTATATAATAATTATATAATAAAGTAGAAAATTTATATACGTCATAAGAGAGAAGTGTGATGTCACGAGATAACACCAGGCACAAAGGCTCGAGCCTCTCTCCATCTGTCGAATCCCTCTCCCACTAACATAGCACAAGGCTCAAGAGTCTATGTCCATCACTCACTTAATCTAACCTCTCTCCTCTCTCCACTTTCATTTGAATCCGGCTGTTCGTCGGAGCAAAGGACTCAATAAAGTGATGGTACTCATTATATCTACCACACATTTCCCTGCAAAATTGATTTTAATTAAAACCCATATCTATCCCCCTTTCATATCTCGGATAACAAAAACCTGAACAGAATCAGTTTACGGGTCTGAAATATTTTTAGATGGGGTTCTTTCCTCATCGTTTTAACTGCCCATTTCTTACGCATGTTCTTCTCTCTTTCTCTATGCAGATCCGAAGGGCGTTGATTCCCTTTTACAAAGGTATTTTTGAGTTGTGAAATGTAATTTCTTCGTACAGATCTGGTAGGATATAATTTTAGAAGTTCTTTTCATATTTTTTCTTTTCGAGTTGTGAAAAGGGCTTTGATTCCGTTTTACAAAGGTATTTTCTCCGTACAAATTGTTTTTTCGACCATGAAAGGTCTGTGGGTATTATTTCCCCACAACAGGTGGGTATTATTTTGGATTTACCCACGGTATTGTTTTGGTATTGTTTTCCCACGATTTTCGTTTTGGATTTACCATCTGTGGGTATTGTTTCCCCACAACAGGTGGGGCATGGGGATTCGCCGCAGTTTCCAGACCAACTGGACATTTAGCCGTTGTTTCAAACACAACAATGACAATAAATGGGAAGGCGGCCTGATCAAACACAACAATGGGGTTTTCGTGATGAACATAGGGGAGGCAAAACTTGATCATCGTGATCAAGACTGATCAAACAAAACAAAAGGGAGCCGGTGTTTGTTATAAAAGATTACATTTATTGTCATTGTTGTGTTTGATGTACAAAAAACTTGGAATGACAAAAAGTGTGCTCAATCTTAAGCTGCCACCCCATTTATTGAACATCACAGTTGCATAAGGTAATATTTCATCATATTTGTGAGATTTTGTATGTTTCAATATGTGTGCCTCTTTATGGAAAAGGACAAATGTGGTTTTGTTTTTGTTCTTTAGACATTTGAAGAAAAATGGGGGTCGTTATTTTATTCCTTTTTCATATTTCTAGATTTGTGAGGATTTTTGTTCTGGCGTTAATACACCATCAGGTATATTTTTTTCTACTTCTATAATATCCCTTCATAAAGTGGGTTGCGTGTACACTACTTGAGAACTTACCAACAAAGTTAGGTCAAATATAGAAATATGAAAGGTTTTTTTAGATCTGCTCATTCTTTTCTTTTCAAATCTATATACTTGGATACCGAGTTCTTTTTATATCTATCCTCACTCGTACTACCATTTTATTATGAGTTCTTTTTTATTTGTTGCATTATATCATAGTTAAAGTTAAATAGCTTCCATCTAAGATTTTTCTACTCTATGTTTTATAGAGGAGAATTTTGTGGGCTTTTTTGTTGGTTTAGTATGATTACGTTACATCAAATTTTATTGTTTAATGTGCGGCAAAAGAATGAGCAGATAATGGTTATCTTATGGGTTTCAAAGGATGAGTAAGAGGATGGACTGTCTTCATCTATAATATCATTTTTTTAGATCTGTTAATGAATGTATATTTTTTTCTCCATCTATCATTCATATTACCATCAATGTATCTAAATTTGTTGTGTTTGTATTATCATTTAAGTTTTATTTCAATGGCATATTACACCGAGCTGATTCATTTCAAGTGTTATTTTTAAACTGTGATGTTCAATAAATGGGGTGGCAGCTTAAGATTACCATATTTTTTTCTAAATCCCATAGTTACGACATTTATAACCTCAGTTATATAACTATACTAATATTACCATATTTTTTTCTCCATCTATCATTCATATTAGCGATGTTGATCGTTGAGATCCATTATGCCCTCAACACACATGCTATAACCTCAGCTACTTACTATGAGCAACTATCTCTAAGTGCATAAGTAAGATATCTCCTAGAATCTTTGGGGTCTATATAACATCCTTCTAGTTACTAAGCACGATCGTTCAACCCTAACAAGCACGTACACCTAACACATAAAATTTACATCATAAAATATTCATATCACATCCACCTATAGGATATATATCATTCACACTATATATATAACAAAATCATTCAATCCTATTAACCATGTACACATAACACCCATAATTTGCACTTTATAATACTCATAACATATACAGTTATAGGATACAAATATACTACACAATGTTATCATCTTCCAAGAATTACTCCCTTTTATCCCAGGTTACTAGCCACCGGACTATTATCACACCGCCTTGTTAATAAAATCAAAACACAACGTATGGGAAGCGGTCATAGTTTGAACCTGAAAGTGAGAACGAATCATACCCAAGACTTCTCACTGAGAATAAAGTCACACAATAAATAATGGATGACTATGACATAGGGACTATACGAACCCTTCTCCTCAAGCCATGAGCCTCACCCACATCGCGCAACCACCCATGATAGCATGTGCTGGGAATTCTCACACAATAATTATATATATCATTCACATTATATATATATATATATACTATCTCACATCCGTTTCTATACAAGTAATGAATTTGGCTATATGTATATAACTCTCATTATACTAACCGACGCTATAACACACATTTTCAAAACATCTCATTATACAATCCCTCACTTGAAATTTATGTATTCACTACACCTAAGATAAGAGTAGTCTTCCAATTTAATCAACCTTAACGATACTATCTCATAACCTAATGTATAACCATCATCCTTCACCCACTATTGATATCCGTCTACACACCTATATATAATAATAATCCCGACTATAAGTGTAATCACCAACTATCCTAGTCGATAATATACTAAAACATATATTGTGATACCACTTGACTTCGAAAGCACATAAGTAGAAATGGACTATCTCTACAACGTATAACCACTTCATGATAGTCCACCTCATACACATTAATATAGTCCAACTATCTTTTAGTCCTGCAATCATCTCTTTAATAAAAGAGACACCAACCTCTCATAATCCATTACTAAAATAGGCCCGAAGACCGCCTTATTATCCCAATGTACAAATCTCTTGATATTATAACCTAACTCTCTATAATACATTCACTAAGAAGGTTCCTAAGTTTTAATCCCAAAATAAAGGGGGAAAAAAGAAAATCCCATTCTTGGGCTAAAAATAGAGGACCGGTCGACCACCATCTGTTGCAGAACCCGGATTCTCAACACCAATGGCTGAGCAATTCACAACTCCACCAATGGTTCACTCCTCACCAAGTCCAACCCCAAGTGCTCCTACACCCCAATCCAGCACTCACATTTCTTTAACGCCCCAATCCAACACTCATGATGCCTCCCGCTCAAATAAAAAGAAGCCTATTGGCTTCTCCATTCTCGGGAATAACCCAACGGATGATAGGAATGACGTGTTGAACTTTAAAGCCCGGTGTTTGTCGCTGGGAAAAATGAACGTGGGACTCGGTGGACCAGACAATTGGAACCTTGTTGATCAAGCTATCAAAGATGACATATATGACCAACTTTTTAAGCATTTCTCATTTCCTGACCGTTCCAAGAATAAGGTTCTATCTCGGGTTGCTGAAGAATTGAGGACATACAGGAGAAACCTTCAAAAGAAACATTTCCCGAAAGAGGCAGCGAGCTCCGATATTTTGTATTTGAAAGAGAAAATGCCTCCCAATGTTGAAATGCCGGTGGACCAGTGGAATAAGTTTTTGGAGAATGAGGCGAAGGAAAACAAGTTGGTCCAGAGGGAGCAAAACAAAAAAAATAGGCCACAAAAAACTGATATCCATAGGCTGGGATTCAAATCATATGAGGATTTCAAGAATGAATGGGAGAGTAGAACAAAAGATGGTCCAGATGCCGGTAAAAACCCAAATCGGTCCAACTTATTCCTTCATGTTCGACGGGACAAAGATAATAAATTCCTGCTGCACTTGGCTAAGACACTGGAATCAATAGAGGCCATCAGCAGTCAGTCAGATTCGAGCCCTACTGATGACTTTGACCTTGAAAATGATGCCCTGACTAAGACCTTTGGAAAGGACAAAAGGGGGAGGACGAGAGGTGTTGGCTCACATATGACAAAAACAAAAACTTCAACGCATTGCACCTCTTGTGGATGAGCTTTCTTCGGTCAATAATTGTATCTCATCCCAAAAGGAGCAACAGTTGAAGACCGATGGGGATGTCCATGAGATTAAAAATTCCCTGGGATTATTGACAAATCAAATTGGGAAACTTGTGAATCTTATTGAAAGTTATAGGCCCCCAATGCCTCCTCAAGGTTTCACACATCCTTCCCCTCCAACATTCCCCTCTCAAATGCCTCATCCTCCAACATTCCCCTCCCATGCACCTCCGCCAATCACGGGGCTCAGATCATCAAATTAATCCCGTCATGAAATAGTGCAAGTCTCACGACTGGCACGTAATCATCCAATTAATCCCGTTGTTATTTCGGCATTGCTTGTCTGAACACAAAGATCTCCGTCGAGCAATTATGCAAATCAGTTTGTGTTTTACCCTACTCTGTGCAAAAGTGGTAAACAGAAGACACATTAAAGCTGCGAAATCAACTTTAGCCGAGGCAGTTTGTGTGTTAGAGAAATATTTTCCTCCGTCATTCTTCGATATCAGTATCCACCTACTTGTGCATATATGCGATGAAGCTTTATTATGTGGTCCCGTGCGGTATCGTTGGATGTATCCTTTTGAGCGCTTGATGAAAACCTTCAAAGATTATGTAAAGAATACACGGTATATTGGAGGGCCAATTGCTGAAGAATACATAACGGTGGAATCATCGCTATACGCTAGGGAACATATGCCAGAACAAGAGGTGAGGAGGTTTAATCCTCGTGGAGAACGAGTGATAGAGGAACCTGACGAGTTTGAGGACGAATTATCATTTGGGAACCCTAAAGAGGTGAAACTCACAAACCTACAATACGAGCAAGCAACTCATCATGTCTTCGAATCGCAAGATGAAGTCCAAGACTGGAGAGAGTGAGTATCTACTGAATTCTTCTTCTTTGATTATATGTATTTTTTATTTTATTATCTAAACTCTATAATTTTTCGGTAGGAAGTACGAGAACGAAATTATCCAAAATCAAAGGAGAAATTGGACGACAACTGACTTTAGGGCATGGGTGTCAAAAGAGGTACTTTTCACATCTTATGTGTGGGTTATTTATTAATGTGTGGTAAAAACATGCCCTAATACAAATTCATTAATAAATGCAGCTTCTAAAAAGAGGTGATGTCTCTTCCAGACTTGCACGCCTAGCAAAAGGTCCTAGTTTTCGTGCAAAAGAGTTTAAGAAATTCCGCACCAACGATTTTGATTTCATTTCATATCCATATGAGGAAAAGCTTTTGACGCAAAACAGTGGAATATCAATTTCTTCCTTGACCACCTGTATCGCTAGCAAAAGTGATAAAAATCCAAAGAATACGGTGCTAACCTATTATGGGATAATTCAACAAATCCTAGAACTTGATTACTTGGATTTCACAGAAACCGTATTCTATTGTGATTGGGTAAAGGTGGAGGATACAACGAATGCTTGCAAAGTTGATCAATATTATTTGTATCCTATTATGATATTGACATTGTATTAGCACTTTATATTAATTTATGAATTTCATCTACTTTTAAATGTAATGTCCCGCTATTGAACATAACTGTTTGCAAAATATTTTTTGGTTCTACCATTTTTTTAATTGAACATAACTGTTTGCAAAAAATTCATTATTTTTTCACTTTCATAGGATACATTGATGTTGGGGTCGAACTACTATCAAACATAATCTGAAATTGCATCGCTGCTGGCATAGAGAAGGTTCTGATTGGCGTTGGGTGTAACAAAATATCCAGGTAATGGATAGACCTATGATGAACTTTATTTTAAGGTTAAATATGCATTGATTCAATTTTTTAATTATTTTGGGTTTGGATAACTTTTGAACAAAGAATAGTGAGGGTGAACACTAGAAAAAGAAGTCATTATCCAACGGATTGCCACTTTCTATGTTTAAGGCGCTGCCGGTTTGATTGTATGACGTAAATTTGCAAAAAATTAGACTTAAGCATAAAAACATGCCATCGAATGGTGAAAACATAAAATAGCCACAAAACAGTCCCATAAGAGTCACGAACACCTCGCACGAGACCAATGTAAATCACAGGAACTGACCGTGGAGTCACGGCGCTCCCGGTTTGAGTGTATGACGTAAATTTGCAAAAAAATAAACTTAAGCATAAAAACATGCCATCGAAGGGTGAAAACGTAAAACAGGCTTAAAACGGTCCCGTAAGAGTCATGAACCCCTCGCACGGGACTAATGTGACTCGTAGGAACCGACCGCGTAGTCACGGGGCTCCCGGTTTGAGTGTATGATGTAAATTTGTAAAAAGTTAGACTTAAGCATAAAAACATGCCATCGAAGGGTGAAAACATAAAATAGCCATAAAACGGTCCGGTAAGAGTCACGAACACTTCGCACGGGACTAATGTAACTCATAGAAACCGACCGCGTAGTCACGGGGCTCCCGGTTAGAGTGTACGACGTAAATTTGCAAAAAAAATAGACTTGAGCATAAAAACATGCCATCGAAGGGTGAAAACATACAACAAGCACAAAATAGTCCCGTAAGAGTCGCGAACACCTCACACGGGACCAATGTGACTCGTAGGAACCGACCGCGTAGTCACGACGCTCCCGATTGGAGTGTACGACATTAATTTGCAAAAAATTAGACTAAAGCATAAAAGCATGCCTTAGAAGGGTGAAAACGTAAAAAAGCCACAAAATGGTACCATAAGAGTCACAAACACCTCGCACGGGACCAATGTTAATAGTAGGAACCAAACGCGTAGTCACAAGGATCCCGGTTTAAGTATACGGCGTAAATTTGCAGAAAGTTAGACTTGAGAATAAAAAAGATGCCATCGAAGGGCGAAAACGTAAAACACCCACGAAACGGTCCCGCAAGAGTCACAAACATCTCGCACGGGACCAATGTAAGTCGTAGGAACCGACCGTGTAGTCACGGCGCTCCCGGCTTGTGTGTGTGCGTGTGTGCATGTTTGTGTGTGTGCGCGTGTGAGTGAGAAAGGGGGGAGGGGATGGGCAGGGGGCGCGTGTGTGCATGTTTGTGTGTGTGCACGTGTGCGAGTGGGGAAGGGGGAGGGGCAGGGGGCGCGCGCGCGCGCGTGTGTGTGTGTGTGTGTGTGTGTGTGTGTGTTTGTGTGTGTGTGTGAGTGGGGAAGGGGGGAGGGGACGGGGCATGTATGCATATATGTAGTGAGAGTGTGTGCATATATGGATATATGTATATATGTAGTGAGAGTGTGCGTGTGTGCGTGCGTGTGTTTGTGTGCGCGTGTGAGTGTGAGTGTGTGCATATTGGTGATAAAATCCAAAATAAAATAGAGAGTATACCTGATCTAGGGTGAATCCAAGAGTGGGATCTACAAAACAAACCTCCTGACACTCATATTCGGTCATCTGATCCGTTACGGTTGCCTCTAGTTCCGGTATCACGTAGGACTTTAAATAATTGTCACCTGAAAGAGAAATAACATATCTACATATATAATTATTAATATGAAACTAATATATATGCAGGGGGCATAGAAACGGGGCAGGGGGGGCGAGGCAGTGCTGCATATATATGCAACTGCTGCATATATATGCAGTGCATATATATGCAACTGCATATATATGCAGTGGGGGGAAGGAGGGATTGGCGCATCTACAAGTTGAGAGTGTGCTCGGGCAAGTGGGCTAACCAGAACTACTAGTAACGGGATTTGCCTGCAATACGAGTAAGGGGAATGGAACTCTTGTTTGAGAACTTTAGCTACAGACTTAGGTTAGCTAGCTCAGCTTCTCCTATGGCTATTTAGATTAAGGAAGTAGGGTAATGCGCAGACAAAGAAGGCCTAATATAATAATGGTGAGTCGAATCAGGCGCGGCAGCCGTTCGTGCATATATATGCAGTGCATATATATGCAACTGCTGCATATATATGCAGTGCACATATATATGCAACATATGCATATATATACAGATGCCGCTTACAATCGACTTTTGATGAAGGTTTGCCTGCGTATAGAACGCAAGTTCGCGTGCCAGGTCATCATTCACGTCCACCTCTTGCTCTTGGTCAATGTTAACATATAGGTTGTGTATCCAATCCACGTTTTCAGTAGACCATCCTTGTTGTATAGATCTAATAAATATTTATAATGTGCATACCTCTATTCAAACTGTCCGAAATTTCACCCTTGTTGTGACAAAGAAATCCACATTGACCGGGGGCTTTATCCTCCACATTTGCCTCCATGGGTACATAATATCCCTCCTACCAATAAGCACCGGGGGTACGCTTATTTAAAGTAAAGAAAAGTAATTATTTGTCAATGAATCGAAATACCTGGAAAATAAAACAAAACAATCATGTCAAGTTTGTAATGGGTTTGAAATCCTAAATGTTTTCAAGACTATCCAATATCCTAACCATCTACAATAATTAAGGCTCTAAATCAATCAACCGTCCATAACCGTGGGTGAAAACTCAAAAACTCGAAACAACCCCAAATGGCCCCATGGGTGGTACTAATACCTCCCACGGGACCAACGTAACTCGTAGGAACTGACCTCGCAGCCGCGGGTCTCCCGGTTTGAGAGTAATACGGTAATATGCATATTTCAAGACTTAAGTTTAAAAACATGACGTTAGAGAGTGAAAACTCGAAACAGCCCCCGAACGGCCCCGTGGGTGGCACCAACACCTCCCACGGGACCAACGTAACTCGTAGGAACTGACCCCGCAGCCGCGGGACTCCCGGTTTGAGAGTACGACGGTAATTTGCTTATTTCTAGACTTAGGCTTAAAAACATGACGTTAAAGCGTGAAAACTCGAAACAGCCCCCGAACGACCCCGTGGGTACCACCAACACCTCCCACGGGACCAACGTAACTCGTAGGAACTGACCTCGCAGCCGCGGGTCTCCCGGTTTGAGAATACGACCATAATTTTCGTATTTCCACACTTAAGCAAAACATGGCGTTAGAGGGTGAAAACACGAAAAAGCCCCCAAACGGCCCCGTGGGTGGCACCAACACCTCCCACAGGACCAACGTAACTCGTAGGAACTGACCTCGCAGTCGCGGGTCTCCCGGTTTGAGAGTACGACGGTAATTTGCTTATTTCTAGACTTAGGCTTAAAAACATGACGTTAGAGGGTGAAAACTCTAAACATCCCCCGAACGGCCCCGTGGGTGGCACCAACACCTCCCACGGGACCAACGTAACTCGTAGGAACTGACCCCGCATCCGCGGGACTCCCGGTTTGAGAGTACGACGGTAATTTGTTTATTTCTAGACTTAGGCTTAAAAACATGACGTTAGAGGGTGAAAACTCGAAACAGCCCCGGAACGGCCCCGTGGGTGTCACCAACACCTCCCACGGAACCAACGTAACTCGTTGGAACTGACCTCGCAGCCGCGGGTCTCCCGGTTTGAGAATACGACTGTAATTTGAGTATTTCTACACTTAAGCAAAACATGGCGTTAAAGGGTGAAAACTCGAAACAGTCCCCGAACGGCCCCGTGGGTGGCACCAACACCTCCCACGGGCCAACATAACTCGTAGGAACTGACCCCGCACCCGCGAGAATCCCTGTTTGAGAGTAATACGGTAATTTGTATATTACAAGACTTAGGCTTAAAAACATGACGTTAAAGGGTGAAAACTTGAAACAGCCCCCGAACGGCCCCGTGGGTGGCACCAACACCTCCCACGGGACCAACATAACTCGTAGGAACTGACCCCGTAGCCGCGAGACTCCCGGTTTGAGAGTACGACGGTAATTTGCTTATTTCTAGACTTAGGCTTAAAAACATGACGTTAGAGGGCGAAAACTCGAAACAGCCCCCGAACGGTCTCGTGGGTGGCACTAACACCTCCCACGGGACCAACGTAACTCGTAGGAACTGACCCCGCAGCCGCGGGTCTCCCGGTTTGATAGTACGACGGTAATTTTCTTATTTCTAGACTTAGGCTTAAAAACATGACGTTAGAGGGTGAAAACTCAAAACATCCCCCGAACGGCCCCGTGGGTGGCACCAACACCTACCACGGGACCAACGTAACTCGTAGGAACAGACCTCGCAGCCGCGGGTCTCCCGATTTGAGAATACCACCGTAATTTTTGTATTTCTACACTTAAGCAAAACATGGCGTTAGAGGGTGAAAACTTGAAACAGCCCCCAAACGGCCCCGTGGGTGGCACCAACACCTCCCACGGGACCAACATAACTCGTAGGAACTGACCTCGTAGCCGCGGGTCTCCCAGTTTGAGATTACGAGGGTAATTTGCGTATTTCTACACTTAAGCAAAACATGACGTTAGAGGGTGAAAACTCGAAACAGCCCCCAAACGGCCCCGTGGATCGCACTAACACCTCCCACGGGACCAACGTAACTCGTAGGAACTGACCCCGCAGCCGCGGGTCTCCCGGTTTGAGAGTACGACGGTAATTTTCTTATTTCTAGACTTAGGGTTAAAAACATGACGTTAGAGGGTGAAAACTCGAAACAGCCCCCGAACGGCCCCGTGGGTGGCACCAACACCTCCCACGGGACCAACGTAACTCGTAGGAACTGACCTCGCAGCCGCGGGTCTCCCGGTTTGAGAATACAACTGTAATTTTCGTATTTCTACACTTAAGCAAAACATGGCGTTAGAGGGTGAAAACTCAAAACAGCCCCCAAACGGCCCCGTGGGTGACACCAACACCTCCCACGGGACCAACGTAACTCGTAGGAACTGACCACGCAGCCGCGGGTCTCCCGGTCTGAGAGTAATATGGTAATTTGCATATTTAAAGACTTAGGCTTAAAAACATGACGTTAGAGGGTGAAATTTCGAAACAGCCCCCGAACGGCCCCGTGGGTGGCACCAACACCTCCCACGCGACCAACGTAACTCGTAGGAACTGACCCCGCAGCCGCGGGACTCCCGGTTTGAGAGTACGACGGTAATTTGCTTATTTCTAGACTTAGGCTTAAAAACATGACGTTAGAGGGTGAAAACTCGAAACAGCCCCCGAACGGCCCCGTGGGTGGCACCAACACCTCCCACGGGACCAACGTAACTCGTAGGAACTGACCTCGTAGCCGCGGGTCTCTCGGTTTGAGAATACGACCGTAATTTGCGTATTTCTACACTTTAGCAAAACATGGTGTTAAAGGGTGAAAACTCGAAACAGCCCCCGAACGGCCCCGTGGGTGGCACCAACACCTCCCACGGGACCAACATAACTCGTAGGAACTGACCCCGCAGCCGTGGGAATCCCGGTTTGAGAGTAATACGATAATTTTTATTTTTCAAGACTTAGGCTTAAAAACATGACGTTAAATGGTGAAAACTCGAAACATCCCCCGAACGGCCCCGTGGGTGGCACCAACACCTCCCAAGGGACCAACATAACTCGTAGGAACTGACCCCGCAGCCGCGGGTCTCCTGGTTTGAGAGTACGAGGGTAATTTGCGTATTTCTACACTTAAGCAAAATATGACGTTAGAGGGTGAAAACTCGAAACAGCCCCCAAACGGCCCCGTGGGTGGCACTAACACCTCCCACGGGACCAACGTAACTCGTAGGAACTGACCCCGCAGTCGCGGGTCTCCCGGTTTGAGAGTACGACGGTAATTTGCTTATTTCTAAACTTAGGCTTAAAAACATGACGTTAGAGGGTGAAAACTCGAAACAACCCCCGAACGGCCCCGTTGGTGGCACCAACACCTCCCACGGGACCAACGTAACTCGTAGGAACTGACCCCGCAGCCGCGGGACTCCCGGTTTGAGAGTACGACTGTAATTTGCTTATTTCTAGACTTAGGCTTAAAAACATGACGTTAGAGGGTGAAAACTCGAAACAGCCCCGTGGGTGGCACCAACACCTCCCACCAACACCTCTCAAAACGACTGTAATTTTCATATTTCTACTTGGTTACTCATAATTTTAACTCATATATGCAATTTTTCAGCTTGATTAAATTTTTTGTAAAAATACTTGGTTACTGATATTTTTGTTTTTTGTATCCTATCATTTGTAGGATTTTTGCACGTGGATCAAATGAAGGAGGCAATGGTTTACAACATGATGATTATTTATATGTTGTGGACATTCAGGATAATGTTTTTTATGTGTTATAGCCGTGCAGGCTTTTATTGTTTAGTTTTATGGCCGTGCGGGCTTTTATAATTTGATTGTTGAATTTTATAGCCGTGCGGGCTTTATAATAAACATGTTTTTCATTTACAGGTTTTGGAATGTCAAGAAAATAGAGGAAACTCTGCCCAATTTTTTTTTAGTCTGTGAATTATTAAGACGTGTAATATTTTTAAGTTTGTATATATATTTGTTTATTAACAACATTATCAATTCGCATCCGCGACCAGTTTAGAGGGATTTTTGGCGCCAAACTAGTCACGACTTGGTCACGGATTTGGGCCGTGATCGATCCGCGACCAGTTTGGAGGGAATTTTGGCGCCAAACTGGTCACGACCTAGTCAGGGACTCAGGCCGTGACCCTCTATGGTCAGGGATTTAGTCCGTGACCATTTCCAGAGCATGGATAATTTAATGTGGTAATAAAATTGGTCACGCCAAATATTGAGTGGGTCACGTCCTAAGTCCGCGATCGCGGACTTAGGCCGTGACCCACTTGGTGTGACCATTCGCCGGATTTGGTGTAGTGTTTCTATATATATATATATGCACACACACACACACACACACACTTGTGATTATTCTACTGTGTTGTTTAATAGATAAGAAAGGTTACAACACATAAGATAAGTTAAGAAGGTGGAAACTCAAATGAGTAAAGAGATACTTGAATTGATTAATAAATATTGGAAATGCAATAACGTATTATTCGGGTAATACGGGTGGACACGATGATTTAGACATTATAGTAAGAGCTATGAATCAAATTAGTCAAGCGGGATAGCATAACTAGGATGGGTTAGGAGAATACATTAGGCTTGCATAATGGTTGAGAGGTGAGAATCTCAAATGATAGTACGTGACTAACATATATATAATTATGTAGTATTTATGCATTTAAATACTTTTCGTTTTTAAAAGATGTTCGACTCGGGCTCTGGCCCGTTTTCTTCCAAATCTATTTTGTTTTTGTCAAAACCTTTTAGGTGCCCATCCATAGGGACACCAAGCATAGTAGTTCTTACAAGTTGACGTGTTGTAGCTATTGTGGAAGTTACAAAACCTCGATATTAGATGCCTCCATATTTATCCTTGATTCTATCAGAGTTATTTACTTCAGTCGGGCATGTTGCCCTTCATTATTCAGATGTACTCAGAGATCGTGATTTCAATCATTTATTTATATTTCAATTATTGGGATTTATTTCTTTTTTGACTATTGTATTTGGGATTTAGACTCGAAATGTTTATTCCAGACTGAGTTATTTCATTATGTCATTTTCTTGTTATGATATTATTTTTCAGATAGTTAATGGTTAAGTTTATTTATTTATTTATTTGTTTTCATGATAATTTAAAAGATAAAATTTTGACACCAGACTTTTTAATTTCTAGGTGGTTAGTAATTAATAATTTTTTTTTTCGATAATGATGCTAAGAATGAACCAACTTGATATTCTGATTTAATTTAGTAAAGGACTGATCACCCGGTATTTAATTAAGCAGGGTGTCACAGGTGGTTTATCGCACAAATAGTGAGGTTGCATGGGGTTTTGATTAACATAGTGTCAGATCGGGACAAGATTTTCCTATCCCACTTTTGATAGATTTTTCAAGAGGCTATAAGCATAGATTTTCATTTAAGTATCGCGTATCACGGGAGATGGAGCGAGTCAATCAGATGTTAGAGGATATGTTGAGGATGTGTATACTCGACTTCGAGGGCGGATAGGAGCAGTACCTTCCATTGGTGGAGTTTGCTTAAAATAACTCCTACCAGTTCACCATCGATATGGCACCGTTTGAGGTACTGTATGGCGACCTTATTATTCTCCCGCTTATTGGTTAGAGGTGGGGGACTACAAAATTTTAAGGATGGAGAGGATTCAGGATACCACTTCCAAGATTAAGCTTATTCGAGGGGGCATCCATATAGCTTAGGACATGTAGAAGAGTTATGCCAACGCATATAGGAGGCACATAGAGCTGGAGATAGGTGACCTGGTTTTGGTACGGTTGTCTCCTATGAAGGGGTCATGAGGTTCGAAAAGAAGGGGAAGTTAGCACCGAGGTATGTGGGATCTATTTTGATTATCTAGATGGTGGGACCAGTTGCATGTAGGCTGGGCTTACCAGAGTACTTACAGCGGATTCATGATGTGTTCCACATGTCGTCGCTGAAGAGGTACTAAAGAAGCGAGAGGTCTTATTGGAATGTTCCATTATAGGAGATAGACTTGCAGCCAGATATCTCCTATAAGGAGAGACCAATTGCTATACTTGGTCGTAATGAGTGTAAGTTATGGTTTAAGGTGGTGCCCTTGATTTGAGTTCAGTGGGGGAACCATAATGTAGAAGAGTTGACATGGGAGCAAGAGGATGCTGGAGGCGACGCCACACTTTTCTAACCATTTCTAACACTTAGGGGCAACAAGCCTTTAATAATGCCATCACCATCTCATGCATTGCCCACAAAATATGGATTAGGGTTAGGAAGACGTCCTAAAGTCCTCTCATCATCCATAAATGCAAAAGTAAATGATTATTCATCTTTCTCACCTCCTTACATAGCAACAATGACTAGCCATTAATCGTCGTCTATTTTTCCAGCCCTCGATCATCAATATAACCTATATTATCGCAGTCCAAAGAAAGAACATAACTTTTAGGGGTGCCTTTGTATTCCATATTTGTTTATATGGTAAATAAGTTCTTTGCTTCCCATTTCCTCTTAAAATGGAATAATAACATCTCACCACGAAGTCCTTTTTGTCTCCTGCTTACCATCTTGAATCATCAACCCCACTGGTCGAGCGCGGATGCCTCAACCTCCTTGAGCTCCTAATCCCATAACCATCTTCTGAACATATAATTTCAGACCACTCGATCCCCAATAATCATGATGTGATCTCCAACTAGCCCATCTTAATCCCTTTCTAAAATGAAGATACTAGGAAACTGATCCTGCAGTGATCCATTCTTCCTATTATCTTTACCCAATTTAAACTTTGTATATATAGAGAAATCCTCCAACTCATTGGAAATGTGATTCCACAACCCCACCCTATGTGCAAACCACCCCACTCCCGGTCCTCACCCAAGATGCATACACCCCTAGCTCTCACTATTTTCCTCCATAACATGTTTTCTTTATGGGGAAATCTCCACAGCCACTTGCCTAACAATGCTTTGTTAAAGTACTATGGGTTCTTAACTTCCACTCCCCCTCCTTTAATGGTTTTCAAACTTCCTCCTAACCCACTAGAAAATACTTAAAGTTTTCACCATTACTTCTCCAAAAAACAAATCCCTCATCATTTTCTCCACTATCTAGCGCACTGAACATTGTAACACCAAGATGGAAAAGAAGTAAGTGGGAAGAATAGAAAACATCCTTCTTATCAAAGTCAACCTCCCACCTTTTAATAAATAACAATACTTTCACCTCGCCAACCTCCTTTCAATTGTCTCTAGAACGGGATCCCATATAGCTTTAAACTTAAATTTATCCACTAAGGGCAATCCTAGATATGTTAAGGGGATTGTGTCAATCCTCTAACCAAGAGTCTCGGCCAGACCCTCTGTGTTCCCTTCCCTATATCTGAATCAATTCACATTTACTCACATTAATATTGAGACCTGACACCAATTGAAAGTATATAAAGAGTAATCTTGATGCTCGCACCTGTCCCTCTTCCGCCTTGCAGAAAATAATCACATCATCGACACACATATGATGGGATATCATAATTGAATTTGCGTTCTGGTTCCCAATCATAAATTCATTGATCTATCCCACCTCAAACATGTGTCCTACCATCCGACTAAATGCCTCCATCACCAGTAAGATTAAAAATGGAGATAATGAATCTCCCCACCGAAGATCGCGAGAGCTGGGAAAAAAATCATTTTGGAACCCCATTAATCATAACCGGGAACATGATAGTAGAAATAAACCTCTTGATCCAGTGTCACCACGTCTCTATGAACCCCATCCTCCTCATAAGTACAAAAAAAACTCTAATTGACATGAGCATAATCCTGCTCAATGTCTAATTTTCACCCAATACTCGGTTTCTTACTTCTTAGCCTACATTCCACACATTCATTAGACCCCAGAATTGTATCAAGGATTTTCCTTCCACCGACAAAAGCATTTTGGGATTCATAAATTAAAGGATCAATGACTTTCCTAAGCTTAACCAATAAAACCATGGGAAGAAGCTTATAAGCACTCACTATCAGACTTATTGGTGTGAAATCACGTACATCTATTGAACCCCTTCATAGAGATTAAAGTTATGAACGTCATATTCAGACTCCCCAATAAGTAACCTCTATCACGGAACACTCAAAATAATGCCATCACATCCCCTCTAATAACTGACCAGAAATGATGAAAGAAAGCCATCGTCAATCCGTCTAGGCTAGAGGCCTTGTCAACACTCATTAAAACTAAAAACTTTAAGACTTCATCCTTTGTGAAGTTCACCTCTAACATCTCAACATCACCTACTAAAATTCATCCTAACACGGCCCCGTGTAGATAAGGGCGCCACTCTTCTTCCTCATTGAACACATCCTCATAAAACTGAGAGATAGTCCCCTCGCCTTATTGACCTCTTCAAACTCTACCCCACCCACTATAATGATTCTGATATTGTTAAAAAGATGATATGAGATCCACTTTATGAAAGAATTTAATGTTCTTATCTCCCTCCCTTAACCATAACACTAGTTATTTTTGCCTCCAATTGATTTCTTCTTGGACAAGTGTTCTCCTGATCTTCCTCTTTCTGCTCCTCCCTCACCCTCTTCTCCTCCCCAAAAGTTCGCATATCCCTCCCTTATCATCTAGGCGCCTAAATTCCTCTGTATGCCTCGAGGTGGTCTCACTCATATTCCTAAACACATATTTATTCCGTCATTTTATCTATTCCTTAAGAAGCCCTAACTTCGATGCCAACCTATAGCTAGCATTTCCCTCCACCACATAAATTAGCCACCACTCCTTAACTCTGTCCACAAAATCCACCTCCCTGAGACACATATTTTAAAATTTGAATGGGTTCCTACCTTCTCTCCATCCCCCCATTCTATCATAATCGGGCTATGATTGCCCTAGCTAAACAAGACTATATCACTCTTGGAAAATGTTCTCCTGACACCTACAAAATTAGGAAGTAGTCTAGATGAGACAAGCATGGGCTATATCTATGGATAAACCACATGAACAAGCCTATCATTAACATAATCCGAGAAGTCCCTCATGTATTTATTGGTTCTCCTTCCCCCACTCCTTTTTGAAGAAAATATCACCTCATTAAAATCCCCCCATACTCCAAGGGATAGCCCAAACCCCACTAATGTCTGTTATCTCCTCCCAAAGCTTCTACGCGTCAGGTGAACGTTATTACATTGGTAATAACTTGGTAGTATGGAATAGTAAGAAATAAAATTACACTTCACTTTCCACATCCGAATTAGAATATATAGCCGTAGGTAGCTGTTGTGCTCAATTGACGTGGATAAAGCAAATGTTAAGCAACTATGCCATTAGTGAAGATAAATTAAATCTCTACTGGGATAACCAGAGTGTGATTAATATTTCCAAAAAGTATGTTCAACACTCGTGCACAAAACACATAAAGTTTTGACATCACTTTATACATGAATTAGTAGAATCTACGGAATTGAAAATAAACTATTTGCCTATAGAACTTCAATTAGCAGATCTGTTCACTAAGCCACTAGATAATTTAAGATTTGAATCTTTAAGGAAATCAATTAGCATGATACATCGTGAATAGTGTCTATCTTATTTTAATATATCCTCCTGCCTAAGGGTGTAAGCGGTACGGTTTGGTCAAAATAGCAGATATCAATACCAAAACCAAACTCTGGATGGTACTACCAAACCGTAGTAGTTTACCACCCGGTACACCAAAATCAATACCAAAAACAAACTGGCCGGTATTTCAGTTTTTTCGATAATTTCGGTTTTTTGTGATTTCCGTAAATTTTGGTTTTTTCTGGTAAATTCTGGTTTTTTCAGGTTTCTTGTTCAGTTCTTTCTGGTTTCGGTAAACAACACCAAAAGCCCCCAAAAACCAAAAATAAAACAAATAAACTTTTTGAAATATTAAAACCAAAACCAACTTTTTTCTAGTTTCGGTAAATTCGGTATAGTTTTTTTGGAAAATTCGGTATGGTACGATAATTTTGGTATGATTTTTTCTTGTTTCGATAAATTCGGTACGATTTTTTACAGTTTTGGTAAATTCAATACGATAATTGCGGTAAATCGGTTTTTTAAATATTAAAACCAAAACCAACCAACTTTTTTACGATAATTTCGGCGTGGGTAAAACCGATTTCTGGTATTTTAATATATGAAATCAAAACCATTTTTTTTCGGACCAAAACGGTACGGTACGGTAAAAACCCATACCGCTTCCACCCCTACTCCTTCCTTACTCATTATTATAATAGATATCTAAGGGTATAGGGCAAGGTCGTTTGTAAAATGACAGAACACACCTCCTATATCTATTTTACGTAGGAGATCCATGATATGGTACGTTGTTTATAATTTGATAGATATCTACTATATTTTTATACTTATTTGTGTTTTTTCACCCATTTTCCATTTGAGACAAAGTGGGGTGAAGTATTTGAGTCCATCTTAGACATTTATTATACAATTCAACTAAAATTCTTGATCTTCACTGTTTAATTTTTAGGATCTAGTGCCATTGTCTTCATTGGATATATTTAGGGTATTGGTTTGTAAATAGTTAAATTATGTACTTTTTCATTTCTACAATATGGGGTAGACATAATATTTGTATAGATATAAGATTTTCTTATTTTTTTGGTATCTCTACGAGTCCTAGATGAATCAAAGTAGATTTTGTCTCATATTTTCAAAGGGTGAGATTGAAGCACACTATATATGTGACTTACTTGAGTCTAATATATAGGAGCTTATCTAGTTTTGAAATGTAGACAAAATTTGTGTTATCCCCTATACCTCTTTGTCTCTTCATGATCTGAACATATCTACATCAACAAGGTATATGATTCTCAAGGTAGAATGCCAACATCACAACACTCTATCGGATTACATGTTTAATAATTCATTGCATATATGAGGTGTGTGTTAAAATTGGATTAAAATGAATTTTCTACATTTAATTGGACTATTTAGAATTGTTTAAACATTTAAAAATCTTTTTCTAAAATTGAAATTTACGGTTTTAAAATGTTTGAGGTTAAATTTGTATTTCCAAATCTTCCTAAAACTTATGTTGGGTAGAATTCGAAAGCACTAGAGAATTCTGGGGTAGAAACTGAGATTATTTGGAAATTTAAAAACTCGCGTTTGTAATGAAATCTGAGTCCTTATTGTGTTGCTTTGTTACTAGTTGGATGTTTGTATTATTATACCCATAAACTTGATGTTCAATCTGGCCATTCGATCAAAGTTATCAAAGGCCTGCATGCGTTTGAACTTAATTCTTGTAACTCCCATTTGAACCAATCAATGCTCAAATAAGGATGGTGCAACAAGAGCCATTAGATTGGTATTTGAACAACCAATTTTATCTCAGTCCTTAATTTGGCTTAAGCATCTAGACCCTTCTATCCTCCCTATAAATAAGATCCATCGTCCCCTCATTTACAATCTTTAGGAGATCAGAGGTATGTGTGTGTGTGTGTGTGTGTGTGTGTGTGTGTGTGTATGTGTGTGTATGTGTGTGTGTGTTTAAGAGAGAGAGAGAGAATACAGAGACAATAATTCGAGAGAAATTTTAAAAACCAAACAAAACTCTTATAAAACTTTTTCAAAAAATACATTTGAAGAGTTTGAGCATTTGAGGGTTTGTGGTTTTCTGATTTTCAACCTCTCTCTGGTTTTAATCTCTTGTCCAACACCTTCATTAGTGATTGGATCTCATTTTTTTTCTATAGAAACTTGAAGATCTGATTTATAAGTGATACAATCACTTAGAAGTAGTTTGATTTGATTTGTTTAGTTTAGAAATTAACTTCTCCTATTGGATTTATGTTTAAAAACATTTTATCAAACTTTATATCAAACTGAAATAAGTGTTTGTATTTACATATCTAAGTTTTTCAGTATGAAAACTTGTGTATAAATAATATTCTACGAATATTTCTTTTTTAAAGATTCTTGAGAAAAACATATCTGAAAATCAGGGTTTCAAAAACAAACAATAATTTCAGTAGTGTGAAATTTTTCATTTCATACTTAGAAAATTTGTGTAATTCGTAGGAATTGGTTGTGTAAGAGTGTGTGATTACATGCATGTGTTAGGCACTTCACTCACAACATATTTCACACAACATCACTTAAATAGTGTGTTGGTAAAGAAATTTTGACCATCTGAGTCGACGTAAAGCTAAAATCGATAAGAGGTGTAAAGCTGTAGAACGACAAAGACAACTTCAGATACTTCGAAGAAGTCAAATTTGCCTAATGGATATGGTATAATTATTGAGTTAGTATAGGTTTGTTTGTGTGTATAGTTCATTAATTTCTTGTAACCTAAAACTTATTTTAGCGGATTTTTTATTTTGAGGTGTAGAAACCTCCGTCGATGTTTTCCCATTTGGGTGAGATTTTACCACGTTAAAAATTTACCTTGCATGGTGTGTTTTTTATTTCTCCAGTCATACTACTGGACTGCTAGTCTTAGTTGTTGGTATTTTAAAATCTTATATTAAGTAACTGAAATTTCATGTTCATAATATTCAAACACATCTTATATTTTTATAACTATTTTAGAAAAGAGTTTCTTCAAGAAAACAATTCGGATCTTACTTTACTGATTTAACTTTTGTTAAACGATTTAGTAAGAGTATTTTCAATTGGCATCATAACAATGCATTGTGTTTTCGAAACATTCAAAGGTCCTGTGTTTTTTTAAATTATTATAAAAAATAACCAAATATGGACGAGAAATTTGAGAGTCTGGTAAACTTATCCAGGCCTCCCCTGTTTGATGGGATTAACTTCCCTTACTGGAAATTAAGGATGATAGCCTTCTTCCAAGGGACCTTGGGAGATAAATCTTGGGATGCTATAGATCTAAGGAATACGTACACCCAACTAAGACTACTGTAGAAGGTAGTACTGTAAGAGTTAAAAAACTCCTAAGTGAGTTCACTAAGAAAAAAAATTGTCTTCCTATAATAACGATAAAGGAAACAATGTTATTCTTATGTCGATCAATGAACATGGATTTAAGAGAATATCTACGTGTTCTACCTCTAAGGAAACCTGGGACAGGTTGGTCACTGCCCATGAAGGTGACACATGTGTTAAGGCTGCCAAGACCCAGATGTTGAAACAACAGTATAACACACTCATTATGACTGAGATTGAGACTTTGAATGACTTTTACATTAGGTTGACTGATACAATTACCAAACTGCATACTAATGGAATTGTGTATGATAGGAAAGAGATAGTTTCTAAAATTCTGATATCACTCCCACTAAAATTTAATAATAAAAGATACGCAATTGAGGAGATGGATGATCCAAATCTAACTCCACAACTCCTTAATAGCAAACTCGGAACAATGGAAAAGGAATTATAATTTAAGAAACATATATCTAACACTCAAAAGAAACATTCCACTCCCAATCTTGTTTTCCAATTTAAAATGACCAAACCTGAGTTTGATGTCCCTAACATTGAGTTAGATTCTGATGAGGAATGCGACTTAAAAAAATTTGATAATAAAATTTCCTTGATGTATAAAGAGTTTAAGAAAATCCTAAAATTTAGAAACAATGTTGCTTCTAAAGAAGGCAAGCCTTCTAATTCAAATTTCTCTAATAATAGACCTCGTGAGAGAAAATATGACAAACACCAGACTGAAAGAAGCAATAGATCTGACAAAGATCTTAAAAATGTTGAATGCTTCAGATGTGAAAAATTAGGTCATATAGCCAATAAGTGTAGAGTTAATCAGAATAAGAATAATAAAAACAATAGGGCAAATATTTGTAAGACTTGGGACAATTCAAGCGACTCAGATAATGATGAGCCTGAATCACCCAATGTGTTTGATCCTTGCATGTCATTCTTTGCTAAGATTCTACATACTGAGGATAAGCCTACCCTACATGCTGAACATGATGATAGGATGTCTACTCTTGCTATGTCGCATGATATTTTGCCTACGTGTGATTTATGCCTAGAGACTGCTAGTCCTATTGATACTGTTAATAGTTCATATAGGGGGGGTGAGTTAAAGGGAACATTTGAATAATAATTGAATGTGTGCATGAGTCCTAACAATAAAGCGTTAGGGTAGTGACTCCGATAATGACCACCTCCTAGACATTCACACACTATATACCAAAACTCTTAGGAAGAGAACTAAACTTGAAAAAATAGTCAAGGACCATAGTAAAACTAGGTCTTTTATTCAAAAAAGCAAAGAACTTTTTGAGTCAAATGAGATTTTGGAAAATAAATACAAAGCTACTTTACTAGAATTGGAACAATCTAAAGATAAAGTTTCAACAATCTTCAAAAAATTCTAAATTTGAAAACAATGCTAACTGCTTTGAAGATTGTGAAGTGACAAGTAAAACAAATTTTGATGATAAAACTAGCATAGGATTTGGAAAAAAACCTAAGTCACCAAACAAATATTTTCCAAATTTGAAATTTGTGCCTGGAGGAATAAAAGACCTAACGACCTATGTCTAGAATTTCAAGCATTGAAAAATGACTTTGATAATAAATAGAAAGAACCAGACATTATTATGGAAAATAGTTCTAAGTCAAATGTTAAGCCTAAGGCTAAGTATGTCTGCCCCCCAATAAGGCAAGGAGACCCTTTATTTAAACCTTTTGCAGTTACACATAACGCCAATGTCCAACAAATGGATAAGTCAATTTTCAAAGATTTTAAAAATGCCAAAAAATCTTCTAGCCGACTATACTTTTCTTACTGCGATGTTTATGGACACTATCTTGAAGAATGTTTTCAAAAATGTCTGAATAAGCTCGTCTTTAATTCACCAGTTTATAAAAACTTTAACTATTCTAGACAAAACAGAAATAACTATGTCCTTCCTAGGTAGCCTAACAAGGACTCTAACTATAAAAATAAAAATAAATGACCTAATACTAAAAAAAAGTCCAAAATAAAGAATCCTAGATTCAAGACTAAACCAAATTCTCAAAAAATTGTTAAAACTCAAGCAAATGCGCACAAATCTTTTGACAAACAAGCTAATGCTCACAAATTTTTTAATATTCTAGAAAATGTGGGTAAATATTTTAAAATTAGAGAAATTTGGTTAGAAAAGATGATCTAATACCCCATATGAAGTGTAAAATTGTGATTAGCCCTTTAAAAGCTGAACACACTTCTTCCGGATGGTATTTAGACTCGGGTTATTCCAAACATATGACCGAAGATGATACTAAACTAACTTCTTAGGAGGAAAAGTTTTGTTAGGAGATGGAGTATCAGCTCAGATCATAGGTAAAAGGACACTCTAAGAAAAGGGACTTCCTATTATCGAAGATGTCCTTTTAGTAAAAGGTTAAAGCTAGCTTGTTGAGTATATCGGAATTTTGCGACTCTAACCACACAGTCACATTCTAAAATACAAATGGAAATTTTTTAAATGAGAATGGAGACTGCATTATTACAGGCCTCAGAACTCCTGGTAACTATTACACAGTAAATACAGGTACTAAGATTTGTAATATAGCCAGGATAGAAGATCAACTAAGAAGGAAATATAGTTAAAACTGCTCACAAGAAAGTTAAAGAAATCTTCATAACAAAACCTCTAAAGCTTATCTACATGGATCTTATGGGTCCTTCTAGAATTGTAAGCCTTTGTAGTAATAGTCACATTCTAGTTATGGTGGATGATTTCACCCTCTTCACTTGGGTTGCCTTCTTAAAACAAAAATCTAACACATATCACAAATTTTTGAAAATCCTTTTATGTATTGAAAATAAAAAGGATACCCAAGTAAATCGAATTCATAGCGATGGAGGAGGGGAATTTAAAGATTTGGGTGCAGCAGAATATTGTTACTACAATGGTTACAAAAATGAATTCAGTGCTCTTCAAATGCCACAACAAAATGGTATAGCCGAGTGTAAAAATCGCACAATCCAAGAGATGGATCGGGTAATGATACATGCTAAGAACCTGCCAAAATACTTTTGGGTTGAGGTAGTTCAGACAACTTGTCATATAATCAATAGGGTTTGTCTTAGGAAAAATACCAAACAGACTCCATATGAACTCTGGTATGGAAAAAAGCCCAACTTAAAATATTTTCAAACATTTGGGAGTATTTGCTATGTTTACAAAGACATAAAACACTTGTCTAAATTTGAAACCCGTGGCGACAAAGTAATATTTTTGGGTTACTCCCTTAACAGTCGTGCCAATTGTGTTTATAATATACTACCAAAGTTTTAATGGAATCAATAAATGTGATTGTTAGCGACACTAATGTTGAGAATAAAGAACAAGAGACAACTATAGTGAATGAGTCTCATAATGTTTTAAGTTATGACTCTCAGGAGATGGTTGATTCTTTACCAACTAAGACCCCTGAAGTAGCTAACTAGGTTTCTAAAGATCATCCCTTAGATAAAATAGTTGGTAATCCTAATGAGCCTATTCATACAAGATCCCAATTATGAAATATTGCTCATTTTTCATGATTTCTTTCCATGGTGGAACTAAAGAAAGTGAATGACGCACTAAATGACTTTTTTAGATTGATGCTATGGAAGAGGAGCTCGCTCAACACTAGATAGATTTTAAAAAATATATCAAATAAATCTGGGATGATAGTTAGAAATAAAGAAAGATTAGTGGCTCAAGGTTACTCTCAGATTGAAGGAATAGACTTCGAGAAAATATTTTCCCCTATAACTCGACTTGGGTCTGATCGATTACTCTTAGCAATAGCATGTCATTTAAATTTCACATGTTTTCAAATGGATGTGAAATTCTCTTTTCTTAATGGTATTTTTACCGAAGAAACCTATGTTGAACATCCAAAAGGCTTCATTAATCCTCATTACCCGAACAACGTATATAGATTGGAAAAGACGTTTTATGGTTTAAATCAAACCCTCAGGGCCTGGTACGAATGCCTCTTGACCTTTATTATCAATAAAGGTTTTCGACGAGGTGGTAATGATCAGACATTATTTGTTAAATTTTTTAACAAACATGTCTTAATCGCCCAGGTTTACGTAGATGATATTATTTTTGGATCAACATCCCCTACTGAAGTTAAAAACTTTTCAAATATTATGCATGGGGAGTTCTAAATGTCATTGATAGGGGGACTACAATATTTCTTAGGTCTCCAAGTCAAACAAGTGTCTGATGGGTTATTTATTTTGCAAACCAAATACACTATAGAGTTAGCAAAGAAATTTGGATTACAAAATGCCAAAGACTCTAGGACACCCATGAGTACCACAGTCAAATTATCGAAAGATGAACATGGGAAACCAATAAATCCTACCTTATATAGAAGCATGCTAGATAGTCTATTATACCTCACTGCCGCACATCCAGATATAATGTATGTTGTTTGTATGTGTGCTCGCTATCAAAACGCAGTTAAGGAGAGTCACTTACTGCGCGTCAAATGAATTATAACATACGTAAAAGGGACTATCAATCTTGGAATTTGGTTCACAAATGACACGCCATAATAGGATACATTGACGATGATTGAGTTGGCGGTTTCGATGGCAGCAAAAGCATGTCAGGTGCATGTTATTACTTTGGTAATAACTTGGAAGGATGGAATAATAAGAAACAAAATTGAACTTCGCATTCCACAGTCGAATCAGAATGTTAACTGACTATGACATTAATTAAGATAAATTACATCTCTACTATGATAACCAAAGTGTTATTAATATTTTCAAAAATCGTGTTCAATGCTCGCGCACAAAACACATAAAGATTCGAAATCACTTTATACGCGAATTAGTAGAATCTAAGGAATTGTAAATAAATTATTTTCCCACATAACTTCAATTAGCAGATTTGTTCACTAAACCTCTAGATTGTTTAAGATTTCAATCTTTAAGGAAATCTATTAGCATAATACATCCCAAATAGCGTCTATCTTATTTTTATATATCCTCTTGTCTTACTCATACTTATAATAGATCTTTGTGGTTATAGGGCAAGGTCTTCTTTAAAATGACAAATGACGCCTCTTATATCTATTTTATGTAGGAGATCTATGATATGGCACATTGTTTACAATTTGATAGATATCTACTCTATTTTTATGCTTATTTGTGTTTTTTCACCCTTTCTCCATTTAAGACAAAATAAGGGAGAAGTATTTGAGTCCATCTTAGACATTTATTATACAATTCAACTAAAATTAATCTTAGTTGTTTAATTTTTAGGATCCAGTACCACTGCCTTCATTGGATATATTTAGGGTATTGGTTTGTAAATAGTTTACTTATGTACTTTTTCATTTCTAGGATATGGGGTAGATAGATTTTTTGTATAGGAATAAGGTTTTCTTATTTTTTTTGTATCTCTATGAGTCCTAGATGAATCAAAGGAGATTTTGTCTCATATTTCCAAAGAGGGAGATTGAAGCACACTATATATGTGACTTACTTGAGTATAATATGTAGGAGCTTATCTAGTTTGGAAATATATACAAAATTTATGTCATCACATATGACTCTTTATGATGTTAACATATCTGCATAAACAAGGTATATGGTTCTTAAGGTAGAATACCAACATTACAACACACTCTACGATTGCATATTTCACAATTCATTGCATATATGAGGCGTGTTTGTTAAAATTGGATTAAAATGAGTTGTATACATTTAATTTGAATTTTTAGAATTTGTTAAGCATTTAAAAACCTTTTTCTAAAATTAAAATGTTGGGTTTTAAAATGTTTGGGGTTAAATTTGTATTTTCAAATCCTCCTAAAACCTGTGTTGGCTAGAATTCGAAAGCGCTAGAGACATCTGGGGTAAAAACTGAGATTATTTGAAATTCTAAAAACACGCGTTTGTAAGCTGATCTGAGTCCTACACATGTTGCTTTATTAACGGTTGGATGTGTGTTTTCTTATACTCACAAACTTGATGTTCAATCTGGTTCGTTCGATCAAAGTTACCGAAGGCCTACATGTGTTTGAACTTAATCCTTGTAACTCCCATTTGAACTAATCAACGTTCAAATAAGGGCAGTGCAACGTGAGCCATTATACTGGCATTCGAATAGCCAATTTAATCTCACGTTTGGCTAGAATTCGAATAGCCATTATTCTCGCATTCGAATAGCTAATGTGTCATCCCCTTGATTTGGCTTAAGATTCCACACCCTTCTATCCTCCCTATAAATAATACCCATCGTCCCCTCATTTACAATCTTTGGGAGATCAGAGAGAGAGAGAGAGAGAGAGAGAGAGAGAATAATTGGAGAGAAATTTTACAAACCAACCAAAGCTCTTGCAAAACTTTTTCAAAAAATGCATTCGAAGAGTTTGAGGGTTTGAAGGTTTATGGTTTTCGGATTTATAACCTCTCTCTCGTTTTAATTTCCTGTCTAACACCTTAACTAGAGATTGGATCACGTTTCTTTTTATAGAAACTTGAAGATCTGATTTATAAGTGATACAATCACTTAGAAGTAGTTAGATTTGATTTATTTAGTTTAGAAATCAACTTCTCCTATTGGATTTATTTTAAAAAATGATTTATCAAACTTTATATCCAACAAATCTCTTTTGAGTTTTACAAAACTAAAATAAGTGTTTGTATTTACAAATTTGAGTTTTTCAGATTAAAAAACTTGTGTATAAATAGTATCCTATGAATCTTTCTTTGTTAAAGATTCTTGAGAAAAACATATATGAAAATTAGGATTTCAAAAAGCAATCAAGAATTTTAATAGTGTGAAATTTCGCATTTCATACTTAGAAAATTTGTGTAATTCGTTGGAATTGGTTGTATAAGAGTGTGTGAGTACATGCGTGTGTTAGGCTCTTCAATTACAACACATTTCACATAACATCACTTAAACGGTGTATTGGTAAAGAGATTTTGACCATCTGAGTCGACGTAAAGCTAAAAAGGAGAAGATGTGTAAAGCAGCAGAACGACAAAGACAACTTCAGAGCCTTCGAAAGAGTCAGATTTGCCTAATGGAGTTGGTATAATTCTTAACTTAGTATTGATCTGTTTGTGTGTATAGTTCGTTAATTGCTTGTAATCTAAAACTCGTTTTAGTGGATTTTTTGTTTTGAGATGTAGAGACTTCCATGGATGTTTTCCCGTTTGGGTTTGGTTTTTATCACTTTAAAAAATTCCCTTGCATCATGTGTTTTATTTCTTCAGTCAAACTACTACAATGCTAGTCTTAGTTGTTGGGATTTTAAAATCTGATTTCAAGTAATTGAAATTTCATATTCATAATATTCTAATGCATCTTGTGTTCATATAACTGTTTTAGAATTCAAAAAAATAATTCGAATCTTACTCAAGTGATTTAACTTGATTTAGTAAGTATTTTCATCTACAACTTTGTCGGCTGACCATGTTCCCTTGAGTGGTTTCACATCTTCCTCCTCCTTACCTCCACCTAGTTTAAAATATTATTCACCTGGCCCCACCTTTTGCTCCCACGCTTGAATTACACATAATATTTTCTCACACATATGTCACATGCATTCCCCATGTTGTCTGTCGTTGTGCTGCCCCCGATATGTTCATTCCTCCCACCTACTTCGGTGTCTACCCCCAAAAATTACCCCACATGTTACCTCGACACAGCAATATGCCCACCTTCGTCTACCCCTACACTTCCCCCAGTGCTTCTGTCCCCCGTCTCCGCCCTTACTCGTTATTCTATACGAGCTCCCCCTCTCTATACGTCGAGTCTGCCCAGAACATCTGGAGGCTACTAGCTCGCCACTGCCTCCATGTTATAGAGGACTATTTACCTTAGAGTTTTTATCGGTGCAACAGTTACATCCCAGTCTATCATTTGCCCAACGATTTGTCCCACCTCTTTCTCCCACATAACCATTAAACCTCCCTCTAAAGCTTTCATGAGTTGTGATGTTTCATTCTTTTTCAGACTTGATCATCGTTCTTTCGAACTGACCCAACCTCTTCCAATGGTTCCTGATTTTTCCTGGACCGGTCATCCTTCTACCCTGCTGGGTTTGTGTCATCATAATTTTATAAATGGGTTTGTTCCAGCGTGTGTTTCTTCTAAATTATTGCCTCCGGTTGTTTTACCAGTTTTCTCCCTCATTGCTTCCCATTCTACTGACCCAACTGGTTTTATTTCAACAAAATTGTCATCACCTGCTTTCGGGTTTGAATTGTCAGCGTGTGTTTTTGATTTTTTGTGTTATTGTCACCTTCCAGTTGCTTCCTCAACTTCAAACTCCCCTCATCCAAATTATTCCCTTTTTATTGAAAAGTTAGCCCCACTAATTTCTACTCACTAACTGGTAAATAATACACCTATTCTCCCACCTTTACCGTTATAATTTTTGGCAATTTACACCCATCTCCGACTAGAAGGTGGACCCAATGAAATTCTCTTCCCTCCATGGTATCTTCATCTGATACTGAAAAAGTTCCACAATATTCCCCTATAGTCCGAATCACATCCACTTCCCATTTTTGAAGTGGAACTCCTATCACAATGATCCAACATTGTGCATATTCGGTTGCCGAAGTCGTGTTGCACCCTAATGGATGACATTGGTCCAAAAATAATGGCACACCACGGAATTCCCATTTTTCAGCCCCAAAATGCTCACAACCTGAAGCGAAGTCAAATAAAAAAGCTTGTTGGGGAGTTTTTTTATTACCACCCATCCAACGTAATTCCACCATGCTTCACACTATCTGAACAATGTGTTGCACGCTGGGGGCATATGAAACATTATGAAACATCCAAATTAAAGGACTCACTAGGTTGTCTGAGTCCATGATAATTTAGGTTTTCAAGTTTGGATATTTTTGCCAAAACGTTTTCTAGATTTTAAGCGGAACACACTCACGGCTTATAGCATCATTCAATATCGTTCATGCCTTGAGACTCAAGACTCAATCAATAAAAAAAATCGATTAAAGGTAAAAAGGTAAAAATGACACTTATTAGTGTCAAATATTATATTTTATTACCCCTTGTACTATGCGATATTGCAGTCCTATGCTCGTTAAACTCACATTTTACACTCATTTATTGTATAGCCTTAAATATTCATCGTTAATCGCTTGTGCAAGGCTTATTTGAGTATTTATAAGGTTTACGATGATATTGGTGAAGTCGGGAAGCAAACAGGACAAGAAACGTGCACATATTCACTTTCAGGGGGAAAATGGTAAATATAGATGATAAATTTCGGTCTCCGACTATCCACGGAAGTTGTTGGCCCTAAAGCAAGGAATGTATGGGTTTAAGCGACATGTCAATCCGATCTCAAATGAAGATATTATGACCATGCAAAATTAAAAAACAAAAATAAAGTCTAAGTCAAAGCCTCGGGTTAAAACTGAAGTCAGACCCCGTGATTCGGACACTGTAATGGCATGATTACAATTTTTCCTACTTTTCACAGAATGGAAAATGAAATTTCTTATAGTCATATAAGTAGTTTCGAGGAAGTTTGTAACACTTTGTCCGACCAAAATTGTTATCCCCGACTTATAAGACTAAAATTGTTATCCTTTGATGTGATGGATAAGGCTAAAGAATGGTTGACAACATTGCCTCCCAATTCAATCGGCAAATAGCATTAACTTTATGATTTTCTTAAAGAATTCTTTACTATTCATAGGAAAAATTCTTTATTGAAACAAATTCAAAATTTCACATAAAAACAAGGTGATAATTCGATGAATGTTGGAAGCGTTTTAAAATCCTATTATGCCAATGTGTGCACTATAAATATGATAAAATGAGACAAATTTTTAGTTTTCATGGTGCTCTAAACCCAATGACAAAGAAATTGGTTAAGACAAAGTGTTAGGGTAGTTTTCTTACCCTTAGTGCAAATCAAATTAAAGATCATCTTGAGTTTGTGGCTAAGACCTCCCAATGTTGGGATGTTTCCAACTCATATGATCGCACTCAAAATATAGAGTTGGTTCCTCAAGGCAACAACAAAAGCTATACCTCACCTAGGTAGAAGAAGATGACATACACACAAAGTATGCGTTGTTGTGTTGCAAAGTTGACACGATTCAAGTGATCCAGGGGAAAATAACTAAATCCCCTGTTACAGATGAGCCTTGCGATATTTATGACTTGATTGGACACCTTAAGGAGTACCCCACACTCCCTGGTATCAAGGAGTCATTATCGAGCAGGCCAAAGCTATGGGGGCATTTCTAAAGACTTAACCCAACAACCTCTATGGAAACACGAGAAACTCCATCATAATCCAAATGGATGGAACGTCAAATCCTTTAATTTCATGGATGATCACTCAAGATGCTAGATTCCATGGACAAGCAACCTATCCCCCACCTCCACAATTCCAATACTAACCTCAACTGTAGTATCAACAACCACTACAATACCAATAACCACCTCTTACAAATTCGTCTCACGTACCCTACATTCCGCCCCACAAGAAGGCCACTGAAGAGACTTAAGCAATGAAATAAAGACTAAACCAACTGGACTAGTTTGTCCACGTAAAACCATTGCAAATGTCATAAGTGGCCCTGGGCATGCAAGAGATACAAGCATATTTATCACCTTTTGTTTTGACGCCAATAAGGATGGAGAAATGGGGATCGAGGTATCAAAGCCCATATAAGACCCATACTAAACATGCAAAGGGTATCAATACCCTACAAAAGTGGCAAAGCAATCGACAATTGTGTCACAAGGCCGCCTCCAGAACAAGTTGTTCCAAAACACTCCTTGGGAAAATCCATTGACCCAATGGAGGTAGGACCTCACACACCACAAGAGTTAGAAAATTATATCTCCTCCAAGGGAGAAGAGTCTACTCGTGCTTCCAATCCATAAATTCAAAACTTGAAACTTTTCCTTAGAGACTAAAGAAAAACGCGAATAAAGTCACCGTAGGAGGGTTCTTGGAACTCTTAAAATAAGTCAACGTGAATTTTCCATTGTTTGAGGTAATTAAACACATGAGCTAACATGCTTAATTCCTTAAAGACACATGCACAATTACGAGAAAGAAAAATTTGCAAAAGAACGCATATATGGCGGCACAAGTAAGCTCTATCATCACTAATTATACTTTTAACGGTGCATGCTGAGTATTTTTAGTGTTATAGTGGAAGATGTTGTTAAAGTATTCGTGGAGGACTTCAGTATATTTCTTAACTCTCATGATTCTTGTCTAGACAACCTCGAGAGGGTGTAGAAAGATGTGTTGATAAGAATCTGGCTCTCAACTGGGAGAAGTGTCACCTCATGGTGACATATGGGATCGTCTTGAGCCGCATTATAGCCAACGAGGATATCTATGTTGACAAGGCCAAGATTGATGTCATTTTCAATTTTCCCCCTCCCCAAACCCTCAAAGATGTGAGTTCATTTCATAGGCACGTCAATTTTTACCAAAGAAGCATTCATAACTTTATCACAATTGCACACCCAATCTGTTGTCTCCTGGCTAAAGATGTTTCATTCCTATGGACGGATGCATTCTTAGAATCATTCGAGAAGTTAAAATCTCTCTGGACCACAACACCCATAATGTAATCACTCGATAGGTATCTTCTATTAGATTTAATGTGTGATGTTAGTGACTATGTCGTAGGGGTTGTTGTGGGTCAAAGAAGGGGTACGAAGTCCCATGTGATCGTTTACGCTAGTTGCACACTTGATACTGCACAAATGAAATAATCCACAACGGAGAAAGAATTGCTAGGCATATTTTTTGCATTAGACAAATTTTGGGCTTACCTTGTGGGATCACCCATTGTCCATTTCACATATCATACTGCACTTAAATACACTCTCTATAAGAAGTATGCTAAGAGTAGATTATTCATTGAGAGGTACTCCTTCGGTAATTTGACCTCTTAATAAAAGATAAAAAAAAGTTGAGAATCTCATCGTGGACCACTTGTACCAATTAAGTTTAATCACAATCATATCAACCCAATCCCCATTCGAGAGTGTTTTACTAAAGATGAGCTCATTGTCATTTCCATCTTTCCATGGTATGATGATATATCCAACTTCCTTGTCATAGGGGCATACTACCACAATTCTCACCCAAGGATAAGGAAAGATTTTTTTTAGTGGTCTGGTGATTCTTTTTTGTTGACCCTTATATGTTCAAATATTTCCTAGACCATATTATTTGAAAATATGTCCCCAGTAATGAGATTGCTAGTGTCTTATCGTTCTGCCACAATGATGTCTGTGGGGGATATTTATCCTCCCAAAAGATCGCATTCAAAGTTCTACACTGCGGATTTTACTGGCCCACACTTTTTAAAGATACACATATATTCTTCACAACTTGGCGTCACTGTCAATTACTTATGAAGGTCACTAGATGGAACATAATAACTATGTCCCCCGTCCTTGTGATCGAAATCTTCGATTATATGCGCATAGACTCCATGGGTCTGTTTCCTAAATCCAACCAGTCGACTATGTGCTAAAGTGGAAAGAGGTCGTACCGACATAAAAGAACACCATGAAATTAGTGTTGCATTTTATAAAAGATCATATTGTATACACCCCATCCTAGTCCCCCCCCCCCCCAAGTACCTCATTAGGTTCCTAACATTTATCATCCCTCCGTAGACCCTAGTTCCCACTTCGAGAACTAATCCAATGGCCTATGAGCGCTACTAAACCCCATTTCACCTCAATTCACTCTTAAACCTGAGTAAATCTCAATTAAATCTCATAAGGAAATAAATACCCTTTCCAACGATCCATATCGTACGCAAAATAGGCTTCACGGTTGGCACAAATGAAACTTTTTACTCTTAGAGGCAATTGGGAGCTTTTGGGCACTATTTGACTCCAGTCAACTTGCTTACCTAAGCAAATATTAACGAAATCTTATAGGGATCTAAATCCCCTTTCCATTAGTCCATATCGTGCATGAATCTACTTCACAGTTCACACAAACAATCCATTTTACTCAGAAAACCCCCCATCTAGATACTAACGGGTGCTTCCAAGCCCTATTGGACTTTGGTTCACTCCTAAACTGATATTGGCTCGTGGATTCTTGTAGGTATTTAAATACCCTTTCCAATTATCCCAGTCGTTCACGATTAAGACTTGCGGTTTGCATAGTATGCCCATTTTCTTGAAAAAGTCCATTATAGACTGCCTAGTAAGGTTGAGACGACGCCGATAGGCAGGACAAGGGCCATGCTTATTGGAACCCTACCTAATCCCTAATTTTTAACTATTTAAGGAGGTTATGACATCAATCTAAAGGGTCCTCTTTTTGAGCACTCAGAAACATTCTCGCGAAATCAGTGCGCCATCATTTCCAAAAAATCCAATTTTCTAACATTTCTTCCATTTCTCTTACCTCACTTTAATACCACCTTTGTCCAGTTACCTCACCTTCTTCATCAAAATTTCACCACCATAAAATTATCCTACTCTCCTTTAGAATTCAGTAGCAAAGTCTTCTAGGAGGTCTATTCCTACTCCTTTCTAGCTAATCTATTTAGTATTGTTTACTCACTTTATTCCCATTTTTGATATCTTTTAGTCTTATTTCAATATCTCACATCAACTAATATCCTTTTTAATTACTAGTATTCACATAACATATTTTCATAAAATCCAAAAGACAAAAAAGGGTTTACTTGTAAACTCCAAAAGTAAGATTTCCTCACATTTTCACACTTTTACGCTTGAAAATGCTTTCTTCAAAAAGATTTTAACATGAGTCTTAATTTGGGTTCATGGGTTCAACCCCACTCTTATGACGTATCGAACTACGTGGACTTTATTTCCCCTTGGGCTACGCAGGTATTTTGGGCCAATTATGGGACTCGAGTCCTATTTTTCCCTTTTATGTTGTCTTGTAATTATTAGTACTTGTGATTAATAAACTCCTAGATATTCTCATCCCGCTCGATATACATATTCACTTATTCATAGTGACTTGTCATTCGACAGACACTCATATTATATTTATTTTTATGCCATTTCTTTGGGTAATTTCCTTATAATGATTCTGATCCGTATTTCCCATGAAGAGAGTTAAAGGATTTCTTTCACCCATTTACACTACACACATGTACACACGTATCACACTTTGGAGAAAAAAAGTTATTAATATAGACCACGAGAGACCAAAAGGGTGAGATGGGTGTTTAACACCTTCCCATTCCATAACATAGTCCTCGGACCCCTTGATTCATTTGGTTTCATAAGCATCAGTAAGACCTTGATGACATTCTCCCGAGACGGCTATATTTATTTTGCCTATTTTGAGTAAAATAGGATAGTGACTCTATTTCTTTATGTTTATCCCCTTCTGACAATGCCTGATTTATATTCGAGGAAGTACGCAAAGATATTAGTGCGAGTGGAGAAAATAGGACTCACATATGCTTGAATCACCCACATGCACGTGAAGAGGTTAAGTTCTCAAGTTTTCCTTCCCGTCGCAATTTCGGGGTTGGCATGCGCTGGAGGAATTTGACCTGGATGGCCATAATGGCGAATCCGTTAGGGACATTTTTAGAGGACTAGAATCTATTTTCACATGGGTGTTATTCCTTTGCTCTCCTTCTTTTCTATATGTGTACATAAGCCTCCACTTGTATGTTATCCTTACTCATACTCACATCTTGCGCGTGTGTGTGTGTGTGTGTGTGTGTGTATATATATATATATATATATATATATATATATATATATATATATATATATAATTTTGGTTTCTCCTATAAAAGGATTGGCATGTGTACGTCCACCATTTTCAAGGTTAAACATCTAATATTCATTACCTGATGTCACTCAAAAGTTACTCTCCCTCGTTGTTTATCGGAAACGATTCTTCACTAACACAACTCTCCCTCTTCCATTTAATTGGTGTATGCAGATGCATATCTCCTTTAATTACCCATCGCTCATTTTGATCGATGACTCACTCTATCCCCTCACGCTTCCCTCTCCCTCTACGATTATTCAGAGGCTTCAATTTGGGCTTTCCCATCTGAAATTTAAAGCTCATTACAAGCATCCACATCATTTAAATAGAGCCATCCATTTTTGATTTCCCATCTAAAACTCACAGCTCTTCATAAGCATCCATATTGTTTTATTCTGACAACAAGTTAAATAAATGAGTATAAAATGACTATTGCATATTTTGGAGTTCGTATTTTGGAGTTGCTCTATTATCTCGTAGATAATATATATATTTGCAACAAATCAAGCTTTATTCATTGAAGATTTTCTAAGTTTGTGGAAAATAAATCTTAGAGGTGGAAAGGGGTATGCACGTAATATTATATATATATATATATATACATATATATATATATATATATACATATATATATATATATATATATATACATATATATATGTATGTATATATATATATATTATGGTTTTGCTACAGACAGAAAAGGAAGGGTAAGAGGTAAGTTTATGTTTATTTTACCCTATTTTGTACATTTCATTATCGAACTATGCATTTATTTGTTGGCGTGGAAATGAATCTATGAAGTCATGTATATTTTTATAGTTTTCCTTTCCAATTCTTTTTTGAAAAAGTAAATGTCTAGGGTCACCAACAAGACAATTAAGTTGTTCGACAAATTGTCTAGGTAGGTAGAGGAATAAAGAAGTATGTGACCTACTGACTTTCAAGTGTACAAAATGCTTTAGAATATTAGTTATTAAGTCATAGGTTTTGTAAAATATTGAATAAATGTAGTATAAGTTAATTATATTGTTTAATAGTATATGAGATGGTGATTTTGTTGATACAGATATCAATACTTTTGGTTATTTTCATGGTTTCTATCTTTTCTATCATTTACCAACTGTATGTTCCTCTCCAGGTAGAGAGGTTGAATGCTATATGCTTATTTTTTTTACAATACTTTTCAAATGAGTATGGCCAAAATACGTTCCCTCTAATAAACACTATTGAACAAAACTTCGTTCATCTATATACCATATATCTACATATATATTAAATTAGTTTTTTAACCTTATAAAATGAAAAATACATTACAAGAAGTTCTACAAATCGCTCACGCTTTGCGCGGGGTCAAAATATAGTATGTATATATATATATATATATATATATATATATACTAGGGTGTACCCATGCCGATGGCACGACAATAAATTTGTTCCCGTGATATTTTGTATGTGTGTCGATGACACGAAAACAAATTTGTTCCCATGATATTTGGTATTTTAACCATGTCTCCAATAGTGCAAATAATTTTGTAACTCGAACTCATGCCCGAAGAGGGTTATAATAATATAAATTTTATTTGTAAATATTTTTTTAGCTCGAGCCCACGCTCGAACAGGGATGTAATCTTCTCCCGTGATATTTTCTTTTTTTAAGAAACATTGCAATGCCACGTAGGGTGATATTCATCTCACACCATTGTAATATTACATATGAACACCATTATTCATCTCAGCCCATTTTTTTACCGAAATTGGATGGACCGAGATATGTGGAGGTTTGTTATTGGTTGTTTTTTGGTCCACTGGCGTGGACCCCAAAAACCAACCAATAACAATCCTCCACCCATTTCATTCCATCCAATTTTCATAAAAAAAGAGATGAAAAGCATTTCTCTTAATGTAAACATAATCAGCGTTTTAACACTGGCTGAAATGGGTTCTTAAAACATGAGTTCCAACAGTATTAAACTAACCATTAAAGAAGACATTTAAATAACAACACCCAAATAAATTAAAAAATAACCACAATGACTTCTCAATAAATTAAAAAATATGAATCAGTATAGATATGAGAGGAGCAAACCTTATAAAAAAATAGTCATGCCCATCATAAACTTCATAGCACTACTTGTATTTTAGGAGGTTGTAATCTCTTAAAAATTACAGTGCCATGTGTTGTTATTTAATGATGACACGTATTAATTATTAAACCCTTCAAAACTGTACATACCCAATTATTAAACAAAACTCTTTCATAGAACTAAGAGAATAAGAAATTAACACAAAACAAACCCCAAAACCCACTTTCTTCCTTTCAAACTCTAATATAAAACTCAGCACTAACTTCTTGCTCCACCTCAAATTGTATCATCCCTGCAAATTATTTTCAATAAAGAGGCAGGCTCCTCTGCGGGATCCCAAATGCGGGATAATTTTTTAAAATAAAAATAAAAAAGTTTTTATTTTTTTAATTTTTTTTGTGTGGGTTATAAACATTTCAAGGTACCCCTATAAAAAAATCAGCTGAAAATAATATTTTTTGGTATTTTAAAAAATGGGTCAATATTTGACAGTATTTTATAAGCATTTCATGGTACCCCTATAAAAACAATCAAGTGAAAATAACATTTTTTTTGTTATTTAAGGGGCTTAACTACTGTCATATATTGACTAAGTTTTTTAAAATACCAAAAAATGTTATTTTCAGTTAATTTTTTTATAGGGTATCCCGAAATGTTTATAACACACACACAAAAAATATTTTTTTTATTTTTATTTTTAAAAAGCCCCCCGCACGGGAGCCTCTCACTTTCAATAAAACATCAAAGCCAAAAAACACAGAGAAAAATAGAGATACGTGGATCTATGAGGAAGTGGTGAGCTACTAGTGGTTAAGAGAAGCGATAAATACAAATATGTTATCTCTTTCTTCTGCAACACAAATTCATTTATGAGCTAATTTTTTTTGAACAAAAACTAAAAATTGAAATTAAAAAGTTGGTTGGAATTAAAATTAACTTCAGAAACCTGAAACAAATTTAAAATGAAGCAGGACAGGAGGGGTGGAAAATGAGTGTTAAGAGAGAGAGAGAGAGAGAGAGAGAGAGAGGAGTTGCCTTAGAATGTTCGGTGGTGTCTTCCTTACAAATTCCTTTATTTTGGCATTTCCACAAACACTAAAATAAAGGTTCTTTTCCCTGTAACATTTTTTTGTTCAATACATAGGTGGTCCCAATCATCTCTTTCTAGCTAACTCACCGAAGATTTATCGACACATGAGTGGAACTCGTCAGACGGAAAAATCATACCCGAACCCAGAACCTCCTTCTCTCTCTCATCGTACCCAAACCCATTTCAACTCCACGTATCTGTCCTGTTGCCAAGAAACTCGATCCAAAATCAAAAACAAAATTAAAACACATGATACCCCATACCAGCTTTTACAGCTTTGAACCCACAACCTTATTTTAAAACCAAATTAAGAAAAGCTTCTATGTATAAGATGGGATGTCAATTTTGTCATCCCATATTATACATGTTTCATGTCATAACATCCCTCCCATCTTATAACAAATTTAAAATAAGGCAAGACAACTCCACCCTCATTTATCTATGAAAAACCAAATCAAAATATGGTAAAACAAAATAAAATCAATAACACTTATCTATGAGAAGAAAAAGAAAATAATATTTGTGTTAAAGAAAACCATTCGAACTTGGACAAACCCTCTCTCTCTCCTCAAAAACTTCATGGCGCAGTTGTATATTTGATGAATGCTCTTTAAACAAAATGTGTCCATATCAGAAACAGAGTAATGAGAGAGACATGATGTTTGAGAGATAGGTAACAAAATCAAAACTCGTGGTTGCGCCTTTGCCTCATGTATTCGTAGTGGGGTGGGTGAGATTTTGAGAGGCTCGAGGTCTAATATGCATAAATTTTGAAAGGATTAAGGTATGATATGCACAGATTTCAGAGGCCACGTGAGCCGTTAGATAGGAAAGATAAACCAAACCTTTGCCTTTGTTATACAGATACATACAAAATGTGTTTAAAATTCAGCACAAAATTGAACAAACAAATGGCAAACCCCTGTACCGTGTGCAAACCAAAAGGCAAACCCCAAAACTCAAAAATTCATGCTTGAGGTGATACCTATAAGAGTGTACGCGAGAGGGAGGCAGCAGGAGTGAGAGCACGGTGAGAAAAGAGATTGATGAGGGGTCCACTATTGAGAGAGAGTGTCACCGAGAGAAGAGAGATGAGTGGGATCGTTCTCATGTATTAAAGAAAAACCCATGGTTGTAAATTGAGACCCTTGAGGTTGTAAATTGAGAGGCTCGAGGCTTTTAGTTAGCAGGGTATGGGAATGGATTAAGTTGTGAACTTACCTTGCCGACTTTAGCCGCACTATTTGTTAAAAAGCTTCATATCCAAAGGTTTTTAAAGCCCCATCTCCAAAGGTTCATAGAATTCAAAGGGTCTAAACATTATGTAAAACACTCTCATCATTCTAAGGTGTTCGGAGGAATATAAGCCATTGGATACAAATCCGTAAGATTTTATTCCAAAGATTTCATCTTAACAGTCAGTTGCTAAAGACCAAACTTATCAACTTTCGATCTCAACCGTGAGTTGTAACACCCTGTCTAATTAAATACCAGGTAGCTACTCCTTTATTAAATTAATACAAAATATCAAGTTGGTTCAGTCTTAGCATCACTGTCGAAAAACATATAATTAATTACTAGCCACCTAATATTTAAAAAAGAGAGATGTCAAATTTTATTAATTAAGCCAACACTTAAATAAGAATTTATTTAATAAACCATAAATCCCATAACAAATCTCATATAAATGCTCAACGAGAAGAAATCAAATAAGTCTGGAGTAAACACTCTAATAATAAAGATGCCAGAGTAAATAATGTCCAAATACAAGAGTCTGACTAAATAATAAACCAAAAACTGAAAGAATGAAAGTTTGCAACTACATCCTCTAAATGAATATGGGCGACATGCCCTAACAGATATAAATGACTCTGAAGGAATCAAGGATAAAATGAGATCGTCTACTACCAAGATCCTGTAACTTTCACAGCAGCTACAGCACGTCCTCTGAATGAAACTCCTATGATTGGTGTCCCTGTGGCTGGGCACCTAAAAGGTTTTTACAAAACAAAAAATAGATTTGGAGGAAAATGGGTGAGAGCCCGATGCGAAAACAGTTTAAAATTTTAGCAAGTGTTTAAATTACAATTAAACATCACATATTATAAACACGTTAGTTGCGTACTCTCACATGAGCTTCTTACCTCTCAACTACTGTGCACGCCTAACGTATAACTTTAACCCATCCTAGTTATGCCACTATCTAACTAATTTGTACCACTCTTGCCTTCGCATTCAAACATAGAGTATTTACACGTAACCCCCAAATAAGCCATATTTATAACCCATGTTAACAATCAATAAATTACTTATCTCAAGTATTAATTAAATTCTCATACTTAACCCATTCAAATATCTTAGTTATTCACATCTACTAAGCAACAATGAACCAGTCACAAGTACATAAGTATATCACTCTCAATACATATATACATTTATGGCACCCCTAGGCTCAGCTGCAGTGCACACATACTTTGCTATCAAATCCATGTACATCACGTATGCAAGGATCACGTGTTCCGAATCTCTCAGGAATTGTCTAAATACAAATCACACATATTGGAGGCGAACATAGTTCACATACCCGTGGGTCACGCACATACCTACGCACCCATGGTCATCTGACTTATCAACTCACAAATAAGTCATTCATAGTCCTATGTCCTTAAGGTACCAGTTTAAATCCCCTCGAAGGCACACAAGGATAAGAGGGTCCTTTTCCAGAATAAAACTAACAACCCTTGATAGCAAGTATGGTAGGTATGTCATACACATAATAAATCCATACACTAGGCATTCACACAACCTAAGTAATCATATATCAATATAGATGTTCACACATTTCGTCTAGTTAGTCTCATACGTAGCAAGTTTACCCCGAACATTACACGTTATATATATTTAGTTTGATAACTCTCTCGTCGTATCAAATCGAGTACTTAAACCTACCTCAAGAGGTTACTAGGTTTCTTATTAATTTCAATTGTTATATCAGCACTGAAAGTCACTCCGTTCCTTCCCTTAACCTTACATCATCATTAATTCCCATTATAGTTTCAATTTGAATGTTTTCTAATCGTACCTCACTCGGTAGACCCTCGTAAGTAATAACAATCAATCCCATAAGTTATAGCCTTCTCTGATAATAACTAAGGCCCTACTGACTTTATCTAAGTCCCACAAGATTATATTACTCACCCCAATAATCAACATTGGCTTTGGAATAATCCTTAAACCTTAAAGAGAAACAATTGCCAAAATTAAGAAAGGGTCAATCGATAGATAGAAAGGGGTCGATCGATCGATGGTTCGATCGATCGATATTCTTAAGTCTATCGATCGATCAAGCAGGTATCAGCCCAGAAATCCTTAATAGTTACGGGTTATCAACATTTTACACCTCTAAATCATCATTCTAACGTCAAAAACTCACAAATCAATATACTAATCATCCTACTAACATGTTTACATCATTCCCCGCGGTTTAGATTCATCAAATCAACATATAACATCAATATCTGGGATCAAAATACCCAATTATCATATAAAAACCTAGTTTTCCTATTTCTTCAAGAACATCACATAATCCAATCAAATTCCATAATTGTCTACCCATAAATCATAAATTCGTGGTTGATATCATCTCTAACATTTAACTACATGCAAGACCTATCCAAATTATGATTTAAACCTTTTAAATCCCTTCAGTTTTCCTTATTCATGATAATTCTTCAATTCTAGAATGACATGTAAAATATATGCTTTGAATCTTTGCAAGATAAATAACTTTCCTGAAAAATGTTGCTTCTGATCCGTTGATGATGTTTAGGGCTGGTCCTCCTCCTTTCTCCGACCATAATTCCATCGAAAATGGTGGTGGTGGGTGGTGGTTTTGGTTTGGAGACTCTTTTTCAACTTCCCTCTAACTGCCGTAGCCCACCCTCTTGTTTTTGACCGATAATGGACCTAAAGGCCATTCTAATAATATATAAATAAAATCTAAAATTCGTGGGTCATATTTCCTCAATTTTTAAAATGACCAAAATACCCTTCCGGGTTGCTGGTTTGGCCAAAAAATGCCCCGGGATCCAAACTAAACCCTCGGCTAGTGTTTTCTGACTATCTCGGCCCTTCCAAACTCGTTGACGCACTCAATAAGCTCATACGGGTGAAATAAAAATAAAATACTTTTAAATCCATTAAATTGGGTATTGACACGACTGACATGCGCGTCCTAACTAAATTACCGAAACTGTCGTATTTTCAACTTACGATAATTTTAATAAATTCAATGATAACATATTACCATAATCACTCAGTAATATTCAACAACATAATAATAACCAAATACTAACTCTCGTCTCGCTAGCATTTATATCCGAATGAATTTTCCAATTAATAAATCCCAAATTAATTTAATACGTCCCAAATTAATTTAATAAATCCCAGAATTAAAAACAATTCCATTTAATTAACCTCAAAATTAAAAGCCATAAAAATACGGGGTATTACATACTTCCCCTCGAATAACGGAATTTCATCCCAAAATTCGGAAAAGTAAGGCATACCTGGAAAATTAGGTATCCTCCAGTATTCAAAACAACACATCTAACTACTCTTGCCTATTCTTTGAATCTCTATTCCCGGCATTGTGACCTTTACACAAGGGAAAACTACTTCAGTCGGGTGGTGTTACACAAAACAATTGTAAGAACCTTGTCCACTATAAAATAGATACGAGTGATTTCACCAAACTCTACCATTTGATAATATCTTCTCCCCATTACCACAATGTACTAGGCTTGCTAGTTTTACCTGATTTGGAAATGAAAAGATCGTAATGAATCCAAAATTTCTTTTATACAATCCACCAGTCATCCATCACCTTATGCCTACACCTCGGGCTATAGGTGATACCACCTTCTCCAAACGAAACATATTTCCACTACTTCTTGCTACCCCACGTTGAAGGTGGATTTCGGGGATCTCCTCTTAGTTCTGAATAATACTGCGTCAAACCATGTACCGGTGTGTTCACTATCTAATAGTGTAAATTACCCAAGCATATAAAAATTTCTCTCCTTCTGGACAACATGTCCCATATATTCGAAGGAACTCATTACTTATCAATAAGTTGGCTAACCCTCAAGGAAATTTACTAACTTGACTCTTCCATCCCTGGAATCGTCGGCTGGATACAAAAGTAACTAGTTGATCATCTAACACCTAACCGTCCTACTACTTACTACACCCCTTTCAATGCCGAATTTCACGTAAATATTTATTCCCGTTAAGTGATACTTAATGATCTTCTTCTTCTCTCATCGTATACCAAAAGTTTCGACCCCTTCCCTTTTCACCACGTTGTGCACATCTGGACCCTTTATACCTTATTGACATCCTCATTCTATTTACTCTTGAGTCAACCTCAACATTCGATTGGTCGGATCTCTACTCCAAATTGTCCGTATTAGTTAACTATTTGCCTTCTCAAGATATACCCCCTTATTAAATGGATCCACCCATCAATATCCCTTCTTTCGGCATTTACTACATTAGTAAACCAAGATGTCTACACCCCTTATAACCCAATCATACGGTCTTAATCATTAAATACGCTTCATACGTATTCCCAACTCTTTATTACCGCTGCATTTACAGCGTGGCTATACCACTTGGGCGTTCTCAATCCCCTCGGGCTTGAAATAATAAGTCTTCCTTAACCTCAATGCATCCTTCAACCCGCCGTAACAAAACCAACACTATCAGTACTTACATCGTAACTCACTAACAACTGGTTCTACATGCCTTACATAGTAATTTACCTTGATAACTTCCAGATATAACTAATTACTTCTATAATGATCGAGGTATCCAATCTATGGACAAATGGTCAAACATCTCCCTACTACCAACCTTACGCTAAGTTTCATGCATGGGATGTCTCGCAAAGCGAAATCCAGACAAGGAACGCCCCGATACACTACTACCTAATATTATCGGTCATCGGGATGCGTTAACCCTCAGTCCATAACATGTACCCCTATATTCTCATCTCTTAACAACAAAGCTACATCTCCTTCCTCAATGACACTTAAACAAGGAATTCCTCCCGAAAGACACTTTATCTTGACATTGATGGTAATCACACTTCATATACATCATGCAAATATAATCGGGGCTCTCAAAATCCCGTCCCCAGACACACAACTATGAGTATAAATTCCTAAATCTCTAAAGGGTGATAAAACAATTCACTCTTCTTATTACGACATCCTTAGCGTTAATATAATAACCAGCTGAGCCTTTTTGCTGACTAGTAAACCAATTACTTACGAATCATATCAATTTAAATCCCTACACATGCTGGGATTAAATATTCGAGACTATTATACCTTTTTGTAATCACAACAATATATATAAATATATACATATATACAAAAGTACAATTGGGAGCCCAACCCTCTCACAGATGGGACCTGGCCAGAATCAAAACATTCTACCCCAAGGTAGTAACTCCGATAAACTTGTAATACCAGCACACTATCGGTATAAGCATATTATAAAACCATAATTAGGATAATATCATACTCGTATAACACAACACTAAAACGAGTAATTTCAATAAAGTATATACAACTATCAATATACTCATTCATCCTCCACAGATAAAAATAAATATAACCCCACGCTATCAGAGAAAAATATTCACATAAATAAATAAGATTGCCGATACTCACTAAACTCGACTCTCAAGAAAAAATATAACAATAATAATAATTGTAGCAACTCATTCATTCCACAAAAAATTCGCAACATCATATGAGGATATAACTCCTACTTCTATCCTGACAATCGTCCTGCTGCTCAAATGGTTCCTGGACTTAACACACCTGTCCGTACCAAACCGAATATTCCAATAACTGTTGCCCTTGACAGGAACAATACCTTTATCCCTAAATTTGCTTCGGGAAACATTTATAACGCACGGGTTTCACTTTCCACAAAATACCTCTACACTTACTCCACTTATCTTCGGTCACACTGACCATGTCAAGGTTGTACTTCTCTCGGATGTTGGTAGTCTCGTCTCTGACGACTACCTCCATTATTTCCTTAACTTGATGGACCTAAGGAACACGCTACTAGTTTCCACATCTCTTACTGAAATCACCATCGCTCGGTAATAATTCAGCTATTCGAATCATTTTAACAGGTTCCCCGTTGAGTCTTCCCCTTGTGGTGCTTCTTCAACACCATTTTCCCAGTCTTACTCTATAAAGATCCTCGATTCTTGCATCTCCCCACCCAAGGAAATGTTTACCTCAAAATTAACACTACGCGACATTATTACCATCTTCATTGACCGTCCAAGCAGAATTCCTCAGTAGAGATAACAATTCTTCTTGTATGTAAATTCTCCCTCTAATATCCTCTTCTCCATATTACCTACTCCGCCTGGTGTAAGGTTCACTACAATATTAAATTTCTCCTCACAAAGTGTCCTCTATCCGACCCTCTTGTGTGAGTTCAGGAGAACATTCGCTTTTCACCCTGAACATCTGATGAAGGAACTTATGGTCAAACCATACATGTACGCCTTCTCTCGACGTCACATTCCACTTCTAAGTGTGGTGATTATCTCTCACCATTGACATTCTGCTCTTACGAGCCAAGAAAAGTTTACCCCAAATTTTCACTCCCGATTGGCCATACCCCGACATATGTCCAAGCCTTTGGATATATTACATTCATTTGGCTAGCACACGCCATCTCTGCATTCGAGTATTTCCACTATTGGTTCTTTTCAATGTTTCACCTAACTCTTTCTCTTCCATTCCAACCATGTTAGGTGAGTCTAATTTGACCCCACTCTTGCTATTGTTGTACATGGAAGTCACAAATCGCGACTTAGCGGTCTATACCGTCCTGGACTTCCGTGCCATAATATGGGTGAATTCAACTACGGTCATCCTTCTTTAATAAATCAAATAACCTCAACTAAACTTTACCTCCTACAGTTCGCCCAACTGTCTTCGCCTGACGTCTCCATTGTTAGGCACACGAACACATCCGAATGAAAATCAGCCTCACTATTATATACGTCATAGTAGGAGAACGAAATCTCACCAAAGAAATCAACAATCCTAAACATAGGGCTCTACATCAAAGAAAGCTACACTGGAAGCATAATAAGCCGTACAGATCCTAAACGACACTAGAACCTGATGCTCTGATACCACCTATAACACCCCGTCTAATTAAATACCGAGTAGCTACTCCGTTATTAAATTAATACAGAATATCAAGTTGGTTCAGTCTTAGCATCACTGTCGAAAAACATATAATTAATTACTAGCCACCTAATATTTAAAAAAGAGAGATGTCAAATTTTATTAATTAAGCCAACACTTAAACAAGAATTTATTTAATAAACCATCAATCGCATAACCAATCTCATATAAATTCTCAACGAGAATAAATAAAATAAGTCTGGAGTAAACACTCCAATAATAAAGACGCCAGAGTAAATAATGTCCAAATACAAGAGTCTGAATAAATAATAAATCAAAAACTGAAATAATGAAAGTCTGCAACTTCATCCTCTAAATGAGAATGGGCGACATGACCTGACTGATATAAATGACTCTGAATGAATCAAGGATAAAATGAGATCGTCTACTACCAAGATCTTGTAACTTCCACAACAACTACAGTACATCCTCTGAATGGAACTCCTATACTTGGCATCCCAGTGACTGGGCACATAAAAGGTTTTTACAAAACAAAAAAAATAGATTTGGAGGAAAATGGGTCAGAGACCGATGTAAAAATAGTTTAAAAGTTTAGCAAGTGTTTAAATTATAATTAAATATCACATATTATAAACACGTTAGTTGCGTACTCTCACATGAGTTTCTTACCTCTCAACTATTGTGCACGCCTAATCTATGTCTTTAACCCATCCTAGTTATGACACTATCTAACAAGTTTGTACCACTCCTGCCTTCGCATTCTAACATAGAGTATCTACACGTAACCCCCAAATAAGCCATATTTATAACCCATGTTAACATTCATTAAATTACTTATCTCAAGTATTAATTAAATTCTCATACTTAACCCATTCAAATATCTTAGTTATTCACTTCTACTAAGAAAGAATGAACCAGTCACAAGTACATAAGTATATTACTCTCAGTACATATATACATCTATGGCACCCCTAGGCTCAGCTGTGGTGCACGTATACTCTGCTATCAAATCCATGTACATGACGAACGCAAGGATCACGTGTTTCGAATCTTTCAGGAACCATCTAAATACAAATCACACATATTGGAGGCTAATATAGTTCTCATACCCATGGGTCAAGCACATACCTACGCTCCCATGGTCATCTGACTTATCAACTCACAAATAAGTCATTCATAGTCCTATGTCCTTAAGTTACCAGTCTAAATCCCCTCGAAGGCACACAAGGATAAGAGGGTCATTTTCCAGAATAAAACTAACCTCTCGTGATAGCAAGAATGGTAGGTATGTCATACACATAATAAATCCATACACTAGGCATTCACACAACCTAAGTAATCATATATCAATATAGATGTTCACACATTTCATCTAGTTAGTCTCATACATAGCAAGTTTACCCCGAACATTACACGTTATATATATTCCATTTGATAACTCTCTCGTCGTATCAAATCGAGTACTTAAACCAACCTCAAGAGGTTACTAGGTTTCTTATTAATTTCAAATGTTATATAAGCACTTAAAGTCACTCCGTTCCTGCCCTTAACCTTACATCATCATAAATTCTCATTACAGTTTCAATTTGAATGTTTTCTAATTGTACCTCACTCGGTAGACCCTCATAAGTAATAACAATCAATCCCATAAGTTATAGCCTTCTCCGATAATAACTACGGCCCTACTAATTTTATCTCAGTCCCACAAGATTATATTACTCACCCTAATAATCAACACTGGCTTTGGAATAATCCTTATACCTTAAAGAGAAACAATTGCAAAAATTCAGCAGGGGTCGATCGATCGATGAAAAGGGGTCGATCGATTGATGGTTCGATCGATCGACATTCTTAAGTCGATCGATCGATCAAATAGGTATCAGCCCGGAAATCCTAAAAACTTACGGGTTATCAACTTTTTACACCTCTAAATCTTCATTCTAACATCAAAAACTCTCAAATCAATATACTAATCATCCTACTAACATGTTGACATCATTCCCCACGGTTTAGATTCATAAAATCAACATATAACATCAATATCTTGGATCAAAATACCCAATTTTCATATAAAAACCTAGTTTTCCTATTTCTTTAAGAACAACACATAATCCAATCAAATTCCATAATTCTCTACCCATAAATCATAAATTCGTGGTTGATATCATCTCTAACATTTAACTACCTGCAAGACCTATCCAAATTATGATTTAAACCTTTTAAATCAATTCAATTTTCCTTATTTATGATAATTCTTCAATTCTAGGATGACATGTAAAATATATGCTTTGAATCTTTGCAAGAAAGATCACTTGCCGGAAAAATGTTGCTTCTGATCCGTTGATGATGTTTAGGGCTAGTCCTCCTCCTTTCTCTGGCCACAATTCCATCAAAAATGGTGATGGTGGGTGGTGATTTTGGTTTGGAGACCCTTTTTCAAGTACCCTCTGACTCCCGTAGCCCACTCTCTTGTTTTTGGCTGATAGTGGACCTAAAGGCCTTTCTAATAATATATAAATAAAATCTAAAATTCGTGGGTCATATTTTCTCAATTTTTAAAATGACCAAAATACCTTTTCGGGTTTTCGGTTTGGCCTAAAAATGCCCTGGGATCCAAACTAAACCCCGGGCTAGTGTTTTTTGACTATCTAGACCCTTCCGAACACGTTGGCGCACTCAAAAAGCTCATACGGATGACATAAAAATAAAATAATTTTAAATCCATTAAATTGGGTATTGACACGACTGACACGCGCGTCCCAACTAAATTATCGAATCTGCCGTATTTTCAACTCACAATAATTTTAATTAATTCAATGATCACATATTACCATAATCACTCAGTAATATTCAACTACATAATAATAACCAAATACCAACTCTCGTCTCGCTAGCATTTATATCCGAATTAATTTTCCAATTAATAAATCCCAAATTAATTTCATACATCCCAAATTAATTTAATAAATCCCAAAATTAAAAGCAATTTCATTTAGTTAACCTCATAATTAAAAGCCATAAAAATATGGGGTATTACATGAGTTATCCAAGACAAAAACTCCCTCCTCCTTTAAAAACTCCCTCCTTTATTATATATATATATATACATATATATATATATATATATATATATATATATATATAATAAAGTATAAAAGTTATGTATATAATAAGTTTGGCTGATGATGTCATGAGATTAAATTTTTCATTCATTACCTCTTTTGCCCCTTAAAATTTATTTTCCCCCTCATTTTCCTTCTAATAGAATTTCACTTTGATTCAAATATAAATGATATAATAGTAATCTACATAATATGGGGAGACTTTTTCACCGGGAAAATGGGAAAAATCATCCTAAATCTACCCGCCTCTCATTCTCTCTCTCACTCATCTGATTAGTTCCCAAATACCTCTGAAATAGCCTCCCCTGAGTCCCTCCAATCCATCACCGCTGCCTCCCCCTCCTCCTTTCTGCGCTGCATCCTCCTCTTCTTCATGTCCAGCTTCTCCGCCAACGCGAGCTTCAGAAGATGATTTTCATCACTAGACACTAGGTGTTTCATTCCTTCAAATTTCAAGATTGGTTAAAGACGTATGGTGCTGAATATTTTTAGACATCACATTCGCAAGACCCTGTATTATTGACTTACGGTAAGCCCATATATATGTCTGTACATTTTAGTTATTTACATTATTTTTATTTGGTCATTCTAGCGTACAAATTACTAGATCTACGGTACTCTCTCTTTCCCTTGCATTCTTTATTACCATCTCTACAATACCAGATCTTTTTTATATGATTTTAATCTCTATAAATCCTTCTACCACCATGAACCTCCAGTTTCACAAGTGTTGGAGATTTTGGGATTTAGTCTATGATGTTGGGGTTAAAGTTGCTTGAGTTATTTTTTTGGTTAGTTTTATTAACAGGGGTTGGGGTAACCGATATTATCCGATTGGGCTCTCCTAAGTTGCGTAACAGATCTGCGCCTGTTGGGGTTCCCGTCGGATTGCGGGGTATTCTATTCCAATAGTAAAACAGGGGAAGAAGAGAATTCCATGAATAGAGTTGGACAGGAAGATAATGCCATGATATGTTTTTGTGTTTATATCTATTTGTTTTTTATTTCTGCTTTGTGAGCTCTTATCATTTCCATATTACTGGTTATATTATTCTAACATTTCCACTTTAATGCCATGATTTATTTTTGTGTTTGCATTGCCACTTGAATTAGCACGTTAGCACTAGACCTTCAATTTATCTTATTGCAATTTTGTGACTCGACTAATGACTTGATTTTGATTTTTTATGCATATCCAACATGGAAACATATTGTAATTGTTGTAAAAAAATTAATGTGAAGGTAATGGACCGTAATTTTAGGTTATATTTTAATTCAAATAATGATTAGGACGGATGCTTTGATGTTATTTTTACAACTTTAACTTTAACCATAGATTAGGAGCAAATCAATGCTATGTTCTAAATATCTTAAACATCTATAGTTTCTTTTTTAAAGGAAGTCTGAATAATCGACAGTTATTACTACCATCCTGAATCGCCCACACTGTTCTCGGTATTCTCCCACCACCACTACCACCAAGAAAAGGTAATGATTCGGATATTGAGTTGTCGCCCACATATAATTATTTTCAACTCCATCAATGATATCAGAATTTGTGATCGAAGTGCCAAGTATAATAACTAAGTACATAAGAAAATTATAACTGCTCCACCAATTATTAGAAGCTTATGTATATTACCTGTGCAAGTCAGCCAGTAAAATTCGATATTGCCTCCCATAAGGTATACTTCCTGGGTTGGGAGTTAGTCTCCCGAAATAAAAAAAGGTTGTCTTGCTAGCTACACCAAGACCTCTTAATTAGTTTCTGGTTTTCTACCTGCATGTCAGTTATCTAAAGTTTAAATTAAGCAGGCTTAGGAAGCCTATTAAAGTTAACTAGGCATAAGCTAGAGCTCAAAGAGAGGACACATAAGGTCTATATGATTTTTATCTGGAAAAATTGATTGTGTATCCAACTTGATCAAATATATTATTTATGATTTAAAAACTTAATTATTCTATGCACTATGTCATCTCTAACTAACTTGATTTTATAAATAGGTCAAACACATAATATATTTGTCAATAATTTATGTACAAAGACTCATTTGTCTTTTTTTTTTGTTTTATTTTTTTTGAAGTTGAGATGGATGATTGTAAACAGAGGCTTGAGTTGATTGCAGGACACTAATGGTGTTGAAAAGGTTTTGGAGTCATCGATTGCTGAAACATCCAATATTGACAAATTGTAGAAGAGTCATAGTCCTCATCGAAGAGTATTTAGTGGTTGAATTTTATGATGAGCGTGAGGATTACATCTCCGACCTCTGGACTATCAACTAACTGAATACCTTTCTAAGCCTTCCATTATATGGCCGTTGAAATAATCATCACTACCATACTACATAAACTCTTATTTTGACTAGAATGGTTCAATTGTTTTAATGTAAAGATTTGTTTGTGTGAATTTACAGATTCATATATCCTTACCTTTTTTACAAATTATTTTAAGTTTGTACATGTAAATTGATTACTAATGAAATCATGTTGAATCCAATTAATTCTTTTTTAAGTGTAATTGTGCAATTAGTCCAACTAATGAATTCATGTTGCGGCGGTTATATGGATTTTGTTATTACCATGTTGGTGGATTTTGTTTATTTTTTACTGCAGATTTTGGCCAACCCAAAATGTGAAGAAGGATATTTGTGCTGGAAAATCTAAAATCACTCTCTTCAACTTCAACACTGTCGCCCTCCCACGACCTCATTCATTCCACCCCGGGCTCCTATAGGCAATCTTTCTCTCTCTCTCTCTCTCTCTCTCTCTCTCTCTCTCTCTACCGTTCGTTGTTCTGTGTTTACATTTGAGGAGTTCTTTATACATCAGTTTACTACATTACTAAACTATTACATCAGTTTGAGCAGTTCTGTATACATCAGTTTGAGCAACACCCCGAGAAGTTCTGTATACATCAGTTCTGTACACATCATTTTGAGCAAATCTGTATACATTACTTTTGTATACAAATAACAGTTTTGTATATAATAGATACCATACATTTACTTGTAAAATAAAAAAAATGTTGCTCATGTTTATCTTTATATAGGTTAATGGTATATATTTTCTTTGTATATATTGTTGGTATAAAAAATGTTGAGTCAAATATGCCTTTTCCAAGCTTCTGAATATAGTACATAACAATGTATTGAAAACACCTATTTGCTATTCTTAAGAATTCAGGTTGTGATTACACATGGACTGATTTCGCATTCATTACTCTTTGAACATGGAACATCACTTATGAATAGTTTGTTTTGGTCAATTTACTACCTTACTAAACTATTGTTGGTCTCATGATTAATTTGATTTGAGTCTAGTGCCTTTAAATTTGGTTGAATTTATGGTGGACTTATATTTCTTATTAGTACATAACAATTTACTACAATACTAAACTATTACAGGTGATGCGTGTCACACACCGCAAAATCTGACATACGGGGTGGCCATCCACCGCCGCCGAACTATGCTGGGCGTGAACTAAATAAATACCATTCTTAGCAGGAGATAGATATGAGACATAAATAAATCAATCCATAAGGTAAATAATTGAATCAATCTCAAATGATCATAACAACTACGCGATAAAAGATCCATCACATGCTAACTCCAAAAATCCATACTCCAATAATGATTAAATAAAACCTGAAATAATCCCAAAAGAAATCCTCTAAACAACTTTGGAACCGAATGGCCCAATAAAACTCAAATGAAGTCTCATAATTAAATACGACTGAAAGGAAAGTCTAACTAAACTATGCCATAAAAATAAATAACTCCAGATGCACCTCCAAATGATAACTCTGATAAACTTATGCAGCTTCTCCAATTCTAATCCTGAAAAAGATTAGTCAACGCATGGGTCAGAGCTAAAGCCCCGAGAAAGAATACACACTAGTCCCCTCAAATAGGATCCTTGAATCCAGACAATAGTATTATATGCAATAAATATCGCAATATAATATTTTAAATTAAACGGGATAATTAATAGCGATAAATATAAAACATTAACTACCCACAGAAATTCTCATTTATAAAGGCACACCAATATGATTTTAAATTCCCAACTACCATGATGTTAATTTAATTAAATTAACCAACTTTTATATAGTTCTCACTTTTTATTAAAGTGTCACACTTTCCCTTGTCAATCGTCCTCTGACCCATTTAAACTGTCGGCCCCGACACATGACAAGGTTCCACACACAAAACGACATAAATCATCCTCTGACCCATTTGAACTGTTGGCCCCGACACATTATGTCACCACAAATTTTAATACCCGTTTTTATCTTAGGCATTTATTCTCAATTTATAATCACCCCACCCTTTTAATCGATGTGAGATCCTCAAAATACCCCTTAATCCCATAACAAAGGGTCCCCAAGTTATCAATACATCCTAACCTATATATAGGAAGATTTTCTAACATAAATCACCACCTAGTCTCGTACCTAGACTAGCGTAATGACGATAAAGTAATAAAAAATCATCCCACTCCCGACATGATAAAACTGTGATAATCTACCCTCACTAGTCCCATACCTAGAAGGCATCCTAAAATATAGGAAGAGTAAAAATACCCAAATAAACTCATTTAATTATTTTAAATTAAATATGCCACGTTTTCATCATAAAAACATCAAAAACCAAAACTCATTATCTCTACATGTATTACATGAGCTATACGCACCCAAAAATTATTTATTTTAAAACTAGGATTTTTCTACATGCATCCTACACCAATAAAACCCAAAATCACTCATGTATCCTACATACTCAAAGGGTTATGAATATTATTCAGATTAAAATTTTTAATAAAAACAGCCCCATAATTAGTGCCCACTTTTTTCTAATTAAATTACTAATTATTTTTAAGAAAACATGTAATTAAGTGTTTAGGCGATACTTAAAACGCATAATACTAAAGGAAAAGAATAGAGTATTCATGCCTATGAAGATTGTGTTGAAAATCTGATTAGAAATATCGATTCCTCTCAAAAAAATAGCAAAGAAGTGTTCTTGGACCAATCTTCATTAAACCCCAAATAGGCCTTCAAATATGGTGATAAAACCTTGATTATGTTGGAGGTTGATGATTATGGTTGAGAGGAAATATTTTTAGAAGTATTCTCTGGTGAAAAACTTGAGAAAAAATGATTATGAGAAGTTCCCCCACGAATTAGAGTCATTATATAGTCATTAAGAAACCTAATCCTAATAGAACTCTAATAACATACAATCACTAAAAAATTTATTCCGGACGATCGGACTGTTGGAATTAGATGAAATTTTACAGAGAATTATCTGAAGACGAGAGAAAGCTACAAAAAAAATTCAGCTCGATCGGACCGTTCAATATTTTTAAATATTTTTTTTGTCTAGAGAGTTTTATGCTCCGAGGACTCTTAGAGAGTTTTATGTTTTGAGGACTCTTCTATATAATAAAAATTCAATTAAAACTCCATTTTAATTCCGATTCCAATTCCGTTTGAAAATTTATTTTTCAAATATAAAAACCAACATTTTAAATTATAAAATTTATAATATCCAAAATTTTATTTTTCTCCGATTATTCCAATTAATTAATTATCAAAAATACGAGGTGTTACACTGCGTCTGAATAAGATTCAATTCAGTACTATTGCTAAGATTATTGAATGGTTCATCAACTATATACACAGAATGGTGCATCAACAGCATACACTGAATGGAGCATTAACAGTATTGTATCTTAAATAGCTTATTGAATGGTGAATTCTGACATACACATAGTCATGCCTTCTATCTCACTCCAATTCTGCTGCTTCGGTAAGATTCAATTTTGTCTCACTCCAGTGGCTAAGATTCAAGAACTAAATCTAAGCTAAGATTCAGTTTTGTTAATGCACCACTTATTTGCTGCTTTGGTACTTTTTAAATTGCACATTTATTTATGTCACTCTTTCAAATTAGGAACATGTAATTAGATGCGTAACTTAGTTATCTATGCCGATAATATGTCTAGAAGGAAAGGTTGTCATATTATATCTTTTTTCCTTTCCCTTCAGGTTTCTATACGACCTACTCCACCAATGCAAAATTATAGTTTAAAGAATGTAAATCTTTGACTGAAAGTTGATATGGGATAACTTATTGCACCACATAACTATCTTATCTTCATTTTGTATAGGTGAAGCAGGCTAGGATGAAGCCCAAAAATGTTGTGTCTAATTTTTTGATGATGACATTATTTTCAAGAGCTTTTGTATGTGGGAATATTTGTCGTTGCTTCTGAACACATCCATGTGTGTTAACGTGTCATTGAGGTAGTGTTCTACTATCCTCGATGTTCTTACATTTCTTCGTTTTTAGGTTTCAAATTTTTAATGATTAATGCAAGTCAGCCATTTGTTGTAAATTTACAGATATGAAGTTTTCATATATAATTTCGTGGAGCTCCTTTTGATGTATCATTCTTTTGCAGACATTGTATGTGTTCTTTTGCAATTAGTGTGTTCATTTTTTGTATGGTGAATATTTATTCCATTTTTCTCCAATCACGATTGTGGAGATTGAACAAAGTTTGTCCTCTATTTTTTTTTATGTGCTATGGGCATTTCTCTTTTATTCTGACTATGGGGCATTTCTCTTTTATTATACAATGCTGACCAACGGAGGGTGACAACAACATGCACCATTCAATGATATAGTTGATGAACCATTCAATAATCTTAGCAATAGAACTGAACTGAATCTTAAACAGATGTAGCACCTGTAATAGTTTAGTACTGTAGTAAATTGTTATGTACTAACAAGAAATATAAGTCCACCATAGATTCAACCAAATTTAAAGGTAGTAGAACCAAATCAAATTAATCATGAGACCTGCAATAGTTTAGTAAGGTAGTAAATTGACCAAAATAAATTATTCATAAGTCATGTTCCATGTTCAAAGAGTAATGAATGTGAAATCAGTCCATGTATAACAACCTAAATTCTTAAGCATA